>OV839567.1:69823907-71023907 GCA_929447395.1 Epistrophe grossulariae
TGTATCCGGTATCATCGTTTTGAACTTTTCCCTTCTTAAGGTGGACTATCTTACACTTGTCTAACCCAAACTCCATGTTTATGTCGTCACTGAAACGCTTTACAGTATTTAATAGTCTGTGGACTTTCTCTTTGCCATTTGCGTAGAGCTTTAAATCATCCACATAGAGCAAGTGATTAAGTGTTTGTGAACCCGTCTCTGCCTTGATGGCAAATCCAATATTCATCGACCTAAGCAGGTTACTTAGTGGGTTTAAGGACAAACAAAACCATAGGGGACTGAAAGCATCTCCTTGAAGGATTCCTCTTCTGATGTTGACTGCAGAGCTAGTTTTACCTCCTAGGTGCAGGGTTACGCACCACTTTTCACTGATAACTTTCAGGAATCTTCTTATCTTTGGGTCGATTTTATATATCTCCAGCACCTCGTGCAGGTAAGAGTGAGGAACAGAGTCAAATGCCTTCTTATAATCCACAAACGCCATACTTAAGTTCCGTTTTCCTTGAAGTGCTTGACGAACTGCAATTGAGTCGATGATAAGCTGCTCTTTACAACCTTGTGACTCTTTGGTACAACCTTTTTGCTCTTCAGTCACAATATTGTTGTTTTCGCAATGGCTGTATATTCGGTTGGTAAGAATTTTCGTAAAGAGCTTGTATATCGTAGACAAGCACGTGATAGGCCGGTATCCTGCTGGGTTTGTAGTTATACTACCCTTTGGAAGGAGGAAAGTGTTCCCTTGCGCAAGGAATCCAGGCATTTGTTCAGGTTCATCAAGCCAAATGGTGAAGTGTTTAGCTAAAAGATCGTGGAGAACCGGCAGTTTTTTTATCCAGATGTTTTGGATCTTATCGGGCCCAGGAGCTTTCCAGTTGCTGACGAGTTTAATGGCTGCTTTCACTTCATCGCCAGAAATAGCATGTGATGTCATTTCGGTAATGTTTTCGCTTCTTAAACGTTCATTTAATAACCAGGATGCCTCGTGTTCGTGGTTTTCCGATTTTTCCCAAATTTCTTTCCAGAAAGCTGTAGCTTCTTCCATGTTTGCCATTTCAGTATTTGTTTCATTTGCGTTTGACTTAGATGCATCCCTGTAGAAACCTCTTTCATTAATTGAGAATCGTCTATTCTGGTTCTTTCTGTCTCTGGATTCTTTGTACCTAGCAAGTCTCTTTGCTGAAGCTGCTAGTTGTTGCATCTTCGTGTCCTTTAACTCAATAATTTCAGAAGATGTTGGTGGAAGGTTTTGTGTTGAAGATCGTAGAGCTTTTATTTGGTTTTTGATCTTTTTGGATCTACATCCAGCTAGAAATGCAACGAGTCTACCTATGTCTGCCCTCAGTCTTTTAATCTTATTTTGCAGACGTCTCTCCCAGTATGGCGTTTTTGGAATCCTTGCGTTGGTTACTTGCTGAGTGTGATTGACTTTCTTTCCTAGGGTTTTGGTGGCAGCGACTGCAGATGCGTGTAGGAGCAGGTGTAATTTTCCAAAGCTGATTTCGTTCGTCAAATGTTGTGGTAGAATCCTGTTGTTAAGCAAGTTGGTGAGCTGTTCTATTTGCCTATATGAATTCAACTTTGGTATAGTTCCTCTATCTAGTGGGTTGATGTTTTCATACTCAAATAGAGCCTCTACAAAATGCTCATTTAAGGTTCCGAAGACTGTGTTGTCAGTGGGCCCGTCGTGCGTGGTTCAAATTGGCGGAATTGAACCTTCGTTGTTATCATTTACTGTTGGAATTGACGGTTGGCTTTCAAGCTGGTCAGCGTTATTGTTTTGTGCTTCTTCCTGCGCAGAGTACTGTGATGTTCTATTTATTTGGGGAGCTACTATTTGCTTAAGTGCATTTAACTCATAATCGCTTAGGAGCTTTCTTGAGATAATAGCCCTTCTTCGATCGGCTAGGTTTTGCTCAGTCAGGCGGTTGTATTGCGGATACTCGATTAAGAACAAATTTCTCATATCAGTTCTGTAAGTGTGAAGTTCCGATTCATGTTTGGTTGAAATGTAGTAGCAGCGCATCACGGATTTATTCATTTCTGTTGACCATTGGATGCGCTGCCTTGGCTGTCCCGCATTTGTGGTTGAAGAACTGGTGTTCGTCAAAACACTGGATGCAGGTGTGGTTAATTGGCGGATATTAATTATTGGCTGGGCTATGTTTGAAGGTTGAAGTTCCGCTGGCGACTCATCTCCTTCTGGAGCCGAGCCCACGCCGGTAGTCGCGGATACTGCCGACGTTTGAGTAGATATCCCTACTCGGTTTGATTCATTCTGGTTTGGCAAATTCATAGTTTTTCTCCATAGTTAGTTATGGGTTGGGATAATTAGTTACGCATGTCACCTCTACTTCGTCCATTCTAATTTGAGGGTCAGAATAGTTCTTGGTTTCACAGATGCAGCGCTTAAGCCCCCCCGCCACGTCACGGCATATCCCGGGGGGGGTTATTATTATTATTATTATTATTATTATTATTATTATTATTATTATTATTATTATTATTATTATTATTATTATTATTATTATTATTATTATTATTATTATTACTATTATTATTATTATTATTATTATTATTATTATTATTATTATTATTATTATTATTATTATTATTATTATTATTATTTTTATTATTATTATTATTATTATTATTATTATTGTTATTATTATTATTTATCATTTGCACTATCTCTACCTCTTGTAGGATAACATTCACCTGTCTTTAAAGGACTAGGCTCTGATGGACATGCTGGTATAAACCAAACATGCCATCTGTATGTATGTCGTGTCGTTAGCTTCTATCGAATATTGATAAATTCCCTGACAATCCGGCAACTATCCAGTATAACTGCTTTTTGCATATCATATAATATCCTCGTCGGTATTTCGAGACTTTTCAGAGCCGATACTGCGGATTTAGGCACCAATCCTGTAGTTGAAAATACAATAGGTATAGTTAGAAAGCTGCAAGCTCTCCATAGTTCCGTTAGCTCATTACCCAAGGCTACGTATTTTTGAATTTTCGTAAGGTAAGTTGTATGCATGTTGTTATTATTGACGACTGCAAAGTCAATAAGTATGATTTTCCTTTGTCGTTTATTATAGATGACTATGTCAGGTCTGTTGAACTGTACGGTAGTGTCTGTCAAGACAGTTCTGTCCCAGTAAATGACATAGTCAGCGTTTTCTATTACTGATTCAGGAGTGTATCTGTTATATGGGTTGTGTGTTGCAGATGTTGGTGCAATTCCATATTTTTTTATTATCTCCCAATGAACAATCTTTCCAATGTTATCATGTCTTCGTTTGTAGGAATTGCTTGCTAGGTTTGTACAACCAGCAAGAATATGATGTATTGTTTCATGCACGGCTCCACCACGTCAACAGCTGTCTGATTGGATGGTTTGATCATTGACGATATACTTCAGATAATTTCTGGTTGGTATCACTTGATCCTGAATGGCTATCATGAAACCCTCTGTTTCTGGATACAAGCCTTATTATTATTATTATTATTATTATTATTATTATTATTATTATTATTATTATTATTATTATTATTATTATTATTATTATTATTATGTTTCCCACAATCATGGCTGCAGGGTTTCAACACAGAAGGCCGCCTTTTTTGGCAAATTAGACAAAATAATGTCATTGACTGGAAAATATTTTTAAATATAATTTTAATGATTGGCTAAGAGCCCACTGCTGTTTGTGGGTGTGAGTGATCGCAAAAATTCACTGGTATGTCTAGATAGATCTTAACTTTTTATAAGCGTGGTTGGGGCCTTTGACGGTAAACTAAAAAACGCATTTTCCATGCATCATTACCGACTTTCAAATTTGCTTATGAAAAGTTAAGATCTATATATAAAAATACCAGTAAATTTTTGCTATCATCCACACCCTAAATTTGATGTAGGCTCTCGATCTATATGAGGCATTCGGACGAATGTTGATGTTTACACATCTTAACCGTGAGTCCCGGCACTCACACTTTTTTTTTTGCTAAGTTATCCATATCCAATATTCATTCTTTTCTAATCCCACTTAGTACAGTCAATTCGGAAAAATCTGAGAAAAGTTTGAAAGTGGTCGAAGTTTGAATGCAATATTGTAGGGGGGTTGATTCTGAGTATAAATCTTCATTTGCGGGAAATTTGGGTTTGTGGGGGTCCCGTTAACTTGGAAATAAGATTTTTTAGGTTTTTTCCGTTTTTCTTCGTTTGTGTTACTTTATATATATTTATATTATCTACAAATCCCTATTTAACATTTATTTCTAGAGTGAAAAGTGTCAAAGTTAGCTCACGTCAAAATTTGGAAATTTGTGACCACAGTACCTAAAAATGTGGTCTAGGGTTTCGATTTTCACTATTTTTCTAAATATTGCTATATTATTACTTAACCGAGCGAGATGGATTTTTGTTCTTATTTTTTCCAGAACAGGTACAACATACCCTATCACACGTTACCCGCTTGACTTTGGGTTTCGGGACACCCTGTATATATGTATGTATATATATATAAAAAAACAATCTTATTTTGAACGACGAGTGATATAGTGATATTTATGTAGAATTACTGTCACTTAAAGCAGAAGTAGAATCCTACTGCGAATGGGTTTTTTTGGGAATTTTTACTTTACTATATATAAAATCCCAAAAAAAAACACGGCTTATGTCAAAAATTTAAAGTTGTTTTGAGCTATTGGCCTGATAAACAGAGTAATTAATTTCTCTTAACTCACGCTCAAACTCTGATAAAATTAAAAATTTTACTGCCTCATTTTGTTTTTTTTTTATCTCTGTTCCGATGACAAGTTCTCACCTTTATGACTCTATTTTATATTTTTTTTGAATGATGAGATGACTTTGCTTTCCTTTGATTTACTTTTTTATGTTTAACTTTTATTTGTGAATAAAGCCAAAGTCTCTTCAATTCCCATGCTTGTATTTATGGAAATAGAGACCATCTCTCCTACTCAAAATTATAAATAGATTTATTATAGACCAAAACAAATTATAAAAATTATGCAACGATCCCCCCCCCCCTTTTTTTATAGGGGGGGTCACTTACAAGTGACAGGTCATATTTTTACCGTTATAATTATCATGCTATGGTTTATTTTTGCCGAAAAATGCATTTATGTCTAATTTTATATATTTCTTTATAAAATGCAATATAGAAAAACCAATACTTACGGTTTGGACATTTTTATCTCAGTTTATACTTCAAGAAATCACACAAAGTAAGAAAACTCCGATTACATGACATGACATGACATGACTTATAGTTAGAGACTCAAAAAAAAACATGACATACTAAGACCTATTGGCTTTGCACCAATAAAAGTCGGATACAAAAAAAAAATTGCGGTATGGTCGAAAAAATATTATAAGCATATTATGTCACCTAGAGGTGACACTGGGAATTGAAGAGTTAAATGAAATAACGGGTGGCGCACGAATCGTGCTACAAAAATAAAACGTAATAACTTTTTTTCTGTGTGAGTAATCGGCTTATTTTTTTTTTTATTTTGTAGGTTACTATTTAGATTTATAAAAATGGATGCTTGGGATACGGAGAAAAGCATTTGGATAGTGCAACGGTACCATGCTTTGCAGTCCGTCATTTCCGTCCAAAGGGAATTTAGGCGGGAGTTTGGCGGTAATCCCCCGAGTAGATGGACCATTATGAGGTTTGTAAACATGTTTGCCGAATCTGGAAGCATCGCACGAAGGCCGTACCATCGAGATGCCAATGTTCGGGTTCAGGATACAATCGCAGCAGTAGCATCTGCAATACAGGCCAATCCGAACGTTTCGACCCGAAACTTATCGGGGCAAATTGGAATTAGTAGACGGTCATTACAACGGATACTTCATGACGATTTAAACTTGTTTCCGTACAAAGTCCAAATTACTAGCAAGTTAAACCCTCAGGATTTGCCTGTTCGCCTGGAATTTTGCCAAAAAATGATATCAATGGCCGAAGAAGACAACACATTGATCAATTGTTTGTTCATGTCTGATGAGGCCCATTTTGATTTTAACGGCAATGTAAACAAGCAAAATTGCCGTATATGGAATGAGTCTAATCCAGAAATGCTCCATGAGACGGAACTGCACCCAGAACGAGTCACTGTGTGGTGCGCAGTTTCATCAAGGTGTATTGTCGGGCCGTACTTCTTTGAAGAAAACGGTGTAACCGTTACTGTCAATGGGGACCGTTATTTAAAGATGATGAAGGAGTTTTTTTACCCAGAACTGCGCCGAAGACGTATACCATTCAACAGCGTTTGGTTTCAGCAAGATGGAGCAACTGCACATATAGCCAGACCAGTTATGGCGGAGCTAAACAAAAAATTCGCAAACAAATTAATTTCTAGGAACTCCACTCTTCGCTGGCCCCCAAGGTCACCTGACCTGACTGCACCAGACTTCTTTTTATGGAGTTATGTCAAGCAAGAGGTGTATAAAACGAAGCCCAGGAATTTAACTGAATTAAAGCAGTCCATAACGACAATAATTGAGGCGATCCCAACTTCAACTCTTCAGGCCGCAATGAATAATTTTTTGACCAGGTGCCGCATATGCGTGGGACAGCGTGGAGGTCATTTGCGGTCTATAATCTTTAAAAAAACTAACTATTTAAAATAAAATTTAATTTTCTAACCAATAAAAAAAAAATAAATGAAATACATCGATTAAAAAAAAAGTTATTTGAATTTCTTATTGTACCACAATTGGTGCGCCACCCTGTATCAATTAAAGATTATGAAAAATTAAAGAAATGAAAGAAATGACAGCTACGGATAAGACGTGCATTTAAGACTGGCCTTTTCGATTAGTTTTTTTTGCGTTTTTATAAATCTAACGAACTTTATTTACTTGCCAAACAGCTGTTACTAAACTCACTAAACATTCATTAATATAATTTTGATTAAGGTGCCTTAATTTATTCAGAAAATAAAAAGAAAAATTAGAAATTTATTTAAGTGTTCTGATTCAATTGTGTTTTTTATTAAGACAAAAAATGAAACGTACCGGTCTCTCAAGAAATAAAAACAATAACACATCTGCATCGAGTTCACCCGCTTCCACCCCTCAAAAGCAAATTATCAAGGAACTGATTGAAGAGTGCAAAATAATGGATCAACCGACTATATAATAAATCTTCTGTCGAAAAACATAATTGATTCCGAAAAAAGAATTTCCGATAAAATAGCCACCAAATAAAAAAACTTCAAAACTCTATTGATAAAACTCAAGTAAAAGTTACAGAACTCGAATCAGCCCTTGTGTTAGAAACAACATTAAACTCTGAAATGTCCGTACTAAAAAACACTCTCATGGGCAGTTGCACCAAAATCCACTAAAACCAGTTTTTGCTAAAATTCTTATGGCCAGTTGCACCAAACGCTTTTAAATATTTACTGCTTCGTTAAATTTTAAAATGGCATTTATCGCTTGCACCAACCATTTTTAGTTTTAAAAAGGCTGATAAACAAACCAATAAACTAAAATGCCATTTTCCTCCAGTTAAATTTTAAAAGCGAGTTTTAACGAAAATATCTTCAAAAAAAAATATCCAAGATTAAATATATCGTTGGAGATTAAAAATAAATAAAAACAAAAATGAACAGGTCAAATCCATTATTTTTCTTTTTAATTATTTCCTTTTCAAGCCTAGTACATACTTATATAGTAAATTCTTTTCAACAAAAAAAATGGTGGTGATTTTTTTCCGTAAGAAAAACGTGTGGGGTGAAATAAAATAGGATAGGATTCTTCTTCAGCACAATACATTAGCTGAATAACCTGTTGCATTGTGACTGTGATTTGCTTCGTTGCAGTTTGTTGGTTGATGTTGGTTCCCTGAATTGTATCTTGTTGACGACATGGTGTTGCATTTTGTTGACAGCATGTTGTTGGTTCCATGAATTGCATTTTGTTGACAGCATGTTGTTGGTTCTATGAATTGCATTTTGTTGACGACATGGGTTTCATATTTCCAGACAATTTGTGCCGCGCGTGTTGTCGGGGTCGACAACTTATTCTTCGGCAACTCCTCCCTCCTTAAATTCGACTGTCCTCAGTCGACAAGTAGAATACTGGAATTTGACTTTGGATGTTCTTGTTTTGGTTCTTCTTTATTTTTGATGACTATTTCTTTATTTGATGGAATCATTAGTCTGATTACACAGGCCTACAGTGTTTTTGGTGCCGCAAAAGTGAAAACTGTTTCTATGTTAACTAGTTACCCTGGTTCTAACTGCATACTTACTTTTAAGATCATACATGTAGTTTTTGAGATACAACATTATGTGCAAATAATACAAATTTAGCGATTTTTTAACAGTTAGTTGCGTTATTCTACATGAAGAAAGCTTCTTTTTAGAGATTTTCTTTCATGAGTGTCCTTAAGACATTCTCGCGGGATACACCAGCAGTAATCAGCCATCATAACATCTTCCCATCGGCCTTGATACCTATCTTTTATGACTTCTAAGTCCTGGTGAAACCGTTCTCTTTGTTTCTCGGTATATGAGTCAAGATTTTTGTAAAATTTTTCCGAATGACTGTAAAGGTATTGAATTTAATACTCATTCTTTTAAAATTTTCCAGAAAGCCCAGAACTAAGTCTTGGTAATTTACGGACTTATGATTTCTTTAAAAATTGTTCACTATGGGTCTTGTGAATAAAAAAAAAGTTAAAGCTTTTTTTGGAGGAAGCTAAAGCCGACTAGTCATAGCTTTTACTAGCAGCTAAAGCTAGACAGTTCTAGCTTAAGCTTTGTTTTATGTGAATAAAAAAAATGATAACGCTAAATAGCTTGTGCTAGAAAATTCTAGTTTAAGCTTCGCAATTTAAGCAGTTTGTTTTTTATTCACATGTTTCGACTAGGTAGCTTTAGCTAGAACTGTTCATATATAGACCGAAAGGAAGGTTGTTTTGGATTTTGTTTTTCCACTATCTGTTCTATAGGGCAAGTTTTGATTTTGGTCCTACTGCACCATACTGAAATCCAGATTCACTTAGATATCTTAAAAATATCTGTATTCTCTGCTCAGAGGTCAGTGCACCTCTTCGCTCCGTTCTATAAGGTAATCAAGACTGCACATTTCTTTTGAAAATCTAAATAAACTATAAAAATCCTCATCACTTACTTCCGTTTCTTCTAAAATTTTAGTTTTCTTACCATAATCGAACTATAACTGTAGAGAATACTGAAAATAAGACCTAGTCAAAGCTTTCTAGACAGGGAGAAAAAATCTTGAAATTTTTGTAGCTTTAACTTTAATATTCTAGTTAAAGCTATTTTTATTCACACAAATTGAAGCTTAGGCTGGAAAAACAAGCTAAAACTAAATGAATGTAGCGTTGGCTATTTTAAAATAGCTTTGACTAGAAAACATCTTTAACTAGCTAGCTTAAGCTTATTTTTATTCAACAAAAATCTAGCTTTTACTTAAAAATCCAAGTTTAAGCTTTAGCTTTTTTTTTATTCACAAGGCCCTATATCGCAGATTTTTAATCATTCATTGAATGAAAGAATTTGTCATCTTTTATCAAAAATCTTATTTGTGGTCCATCAAATATACCAGCCTTAACTTTTTCTGTATTCAAACTAAGAATTTAAATATAAATAAAATAAAAGCCAGTTTTAACAAATGCTTTTACGTATCGTTCATCAAACCTAATTTTATATGTGCAATGGAGGCGAAATTATTTTTTATCACAAAACTAGAGGTGAGTTTAAGACGCTGTGTTTGCCAATAGTTAAAGATTCCTCACAGGACAACCTTGCTTGATCCAGTGGTCAATTTCGTTTTTGCCCCATTGACAACTGAAAAACATGAAACATGGAAATTTGGTGAAGCCACTTTGTTGTCCCAGTAAAATGTTAACCATTTTTAAATCCACGCATATATAACCCACTGGTGATCATAATTTTCAGTTATTCTAAAACAAGAGACACAGACTGATACTCCTTTATTTTCGTGGAATGAACAAATGGAACGGCACCATATTTACTTCCATTTTGTAATAGACTTTTGACTTTTTTTCACTGTGAATTCACCACAAATATAACAAAACGAGTTTGGATCATTTAAGCATCTGCTCTTCTAAGAAGACACATCAAAAACTTTAATTTAAATCGCTTGGAAATAGACAAAATGACCTAAATGACAAGAAAACTCGGCCACATATGCGAAAAAAATTTAAGCGAGGGTTAAAAAAAAAACTGTACGTAGCTTTAACTTGAAAATACCGTTTTTCGTATTTAGTGACAGTGGACAAACAAAAATGATATCATTTATGGCGGCACCAAAAAATTTTCTTTATTTTGTAGGCCTGTGTTATAATAGGTAGTATGGTGAGTATTAGGATGGATGAAAGACTGTAATTGGCGATTTTATGCTTATTTACTTAGCCTTCAATTTCTTTTAGATATTCCGTGTTGTTGATGTAAAGTTCTTTTAGCATCTCCATCGTTAAAAGTTCTTTATAGGTTTTTGTTGAAGAACCTGCGTGCAGGATTGCCGGTAATGGTTTCGCTGTTGGGATTTCTCTGGAGTAGTATTCTTGCCCGTCTATGCTAATTGATGTGTTGTGGTATTGGATGATAAACGACTCAGTCAGGTTAATAGTTTTGTTCTCCACAAGGATGGAACCGTTGAACTGGTTCAGCAATATTGTGCCAGGGTTTATTTCTTCTATTATAGGGATGTGTTGATTGTTGACTTCGTCACAATTCAAGGGTTTACTCTGAATTAGGTTTTGTGTACAATTATCTGAATTTAGGTTTACAATTTCGTCTTTCTTACAAATAGTTATATCATTATATGAGTTACATTTATTCTTAATTTCATATATTTGGTTGTTACAACTTAATATGTTTTCATATTTTAATTTGATTACATTTTTCTTATATTTAATTGGTTTAATTAGAATCTTTTCACAAATATCTGTTCCCGTTGTGGGAATCGTTATTATATAAAGTAAAGTTGACTTATCTGAGGCTATTTTAACATTTGAAAATTCTAATGCCTCCTCTAAATTTATAAATGGAATATTATTACTTTGAAATTTCTCCTTAACAATTTTAATTTCTGTATTTGATAAGATATAAAGGAGTTTACAATATTACTTTTTGCCCAAAGTAAGGCGTATTCGATATTCGGCCACATATGCGAAAAAAATTTAAGCGAGGGTTAAAAAAAAACTGTACGTAGCTTTAACTTGAACATAACATAGTTTTAACTCTAACATAATATATTCGTTTCTTATAATTACATTGGCTTTAACCATTCTGTTAGTTAAAGCGTTATTTATTACGATTTGTCTTTCATTGTTATTTAGGAGTTTATGTGTGTGGGATTTTAAAATTCGGAAGTCTTATGGTCCGGAGTACCGGCTAACCATTTCCATACGCTTCCGATCATATTAAGAGCTCTAGGATTTCTTATTTTGGGTTGGGAAAATTTGGTGGGATATGTAAGGGAGATTGGGGTCAGTTTTGTTAGTTTGGCGATCAATGTCAGCCTGGATGGTGCTTAGGATTTCTTCGGATATACACCGGGTGTATATTTTTTTATTTCTTGTCTTGATTTGTTATGGGTTTCTAAATCTTTATTCTGGTTTAATCTCAGTTTTTCGATGTTTTCTCGTCTTGCTGATTCGTATTGTCTCGGATCTGTGGTAACTGTCCTACCAAAAAAAAACTTCGATTGGCCTTTTATTGGTAACGGAATGAATTGAATAATTGTATTCGTATACGGAGCAATATAAGAGTTGGTCAAATGGCATTCGAGGTCGTTGGGCTTTTAAGCATCGCATTATCTCCGAAAGTGTTGAGTGAAACCTCTCTATTTGACCGTTCACTGAACTACTATAAGGGGGGTGGTAAAAATTTCTTTCCTAACTGGACGTGCAGTATGAAAGAGATTGTTGCCGAATTAAACGTTTTTTCGTTGTCGAAAACTACTTTCTTCGGTACACCGAACGAAAATATGAGTTTTCTCATTGGTTCTATGATATCAAATATTCCCTTTGAATTTATTATTTCGGTTTGGGCATATTTGGAAAACTTATCTATTGCTATTAATATCAACTTTGAGTTAGTTGAATAAATGTCAAAGTGAACTATGTCGCCGGGAAATTGTGGAATTGGGGTTTCTTGAATCTTAGTTTTGTTCGGGTGCCGTTCGTATTTTTGTTCTTTGCAAATTGTGCACTGATTAATAATATCTGTAATACGGGCATTAATTTTTGGGAAATAAAATTTGGATAGGAGTTGAACTTTGTTTTCTTTACAGTTCTTATGGGCTCTGTTGTGTTCTTTCAAAATCTCTTCGACTTGATCGGTTTGGTTTATAAGGTCAGTGACTCGGGTTTTTGTAAAGCGCACTTTATATGTGGAGAAATCAATTGGGTAGATCTCTTGAACTATCCCCATTACTGATTCGTTGGTACACATTGCATTTATAACACTAGGGTTAAGGTATTTTTTGAATATTGAAATGAGTTGTTCTGATGAGTAACTAGGTTGTATAATGGTGTGTCTGTGATAGGTTGGGAAGGGAATTTTGAATTCGTATTTTTCTTCTTGACCTATCATTAGAAGGATTTGGTTCTTAAAGACGTTTATTGGGCTTTTTACACAGGGAATAAGGTTGTGGGATGAACTTAGGGCACTGTGCTGTGAGGCGATGAGTGAGTTTATTTGGGATTCATGAGGAATTCAAGAGAGTGCCTGGTTTATATTTTATTTCGTAGTCGTATTCTTCGAGGATCACTTCACACCGATTCATTTTGGAGTTATTATTTTTATTACTCATGGCAAGGCCAATTTTTGCTAAACATTTAAACCCAGTTAAAATCTAACCAATAAAAATCAAAACGATTTTTAAAACCCAAACTGACGTTCATGAAATAGTCGTCAGGTCTCCCTGAATTCGAAACCAAAACGCATATATCATTTTTTCTTTCTGAGTTCCACAATTATTTTGATGGCTTATTTGGGATTGATATTCTCAAAATTCTCGGTTCAGTTTTCGATATCAAAAACTCCGTTTTAAGAACAGATTCTATCAAAATACCACTTAGTTTCAAACCAAATTTTATTTCCAAAATTTCATTATTCCACCCTTAACGAAAACTATCTGTTTATTTCCTGTCGATGTAGAATTTGGAAGTGTTTACATACAACCTACACATATAACATCAGACTTAGAGTGAGTGAAGTTAGCCCCCCTTTTTTGGAATTTGTTATTTTTAAAAGTTGTTCCAGGTTGTTCCCGATTTGTTCCGCATTCTTCCAATTTTGTTTTGAAAAGTATTCAAAAATGGGGGTTTTACAGCCAAAAAACATTTTTTGACCTAGCCCCCCTTTTTTCGAAAATCAAATTTTTGAAAGTTGTTCCAGATTGTTCTAGTTGTTCTGAACATTGTTCCAAGTTTTTGGACGCCTATGTTCAAAATTTCAAAAGTAATGGGCAAAATTCGGGTTTCAAAAAGTGTTCTAACCATTGTTCCAAAAATCTAAAATTGTAGAGTATGTATTTTTAAAGATAAAACCTTCCAAAATTTATTTCAAAAATCCAAAAAACGGCTCTCTAATACTTTATTTTTGTTAATGCATTTACTTTTCAACCTTGATGATAAATGCATGTATTGAAAAAACGTTCTGACCTTACATTCATACTATCAGCTGAAAATCTAACTTTAAAAAAAAATCTCCTAGTTTTTTAACTTTTCAAAAACACCCCTGCCCCCCCCCCCCTTTTTCCGAAAATCCAAAATCTAAAACTTGTTCCAAGTGCAGAATCTCTCAAATCCAATTGTTCCAAAGCATCATCAAAAAATATTGAAAACTGAAGATTTTAAGCCCAAATAACACTTTAAATGAAAATATCTTTTTATATCCTTGCTCTGGCCCCCCTTTTTAGAAATCCTAATTTCAAAAATGTGTTCCATGTTGTTCTAGGGCTCTTCTAAATTGTTCCAGACTTTCGTTTCTTAAAATCGATTTTTAGTATGAAAAATTTCATTAAAATGCTCCCCTGCCCTCCCTTTTCCAAAAATCCAAAATCTAAAACTTGTTCCAAGTGCAGAATCTCTCAAATCCAATTGTTCCAAAGCATCATCAATAAATATTGAAAACTGAAGATTTTAAGCCCAAAAAACACTTTAAATGAAAATATCTTATTATCCTTGCTCTGGCCCCCCTTTTTAGAAATCCAAAATTCAAAAATTTGTTCCGGGTTGTTCCAGGGCTCTTCTAAATTGTTCCAGACTTTCGTTTCTTAAAATTCATTTTTAGAATGCAAAATTTTAGATTATGGATTTTTGGAAGGGGAGCATTTTAATGAGATTTTTCATACTAAAAATCAATTTTAAGAAACGAAAGTCTGGAACAATTTAGAAGAGCCCTTGAACAACATGGAACACATTTTTGAAATTGCACTTGGAACAAGTTTTAAATTTTGGATTTTCGGAAAAGAGGGGCAGGGGTGTTTTTGAAAAGTTAAAAAACTCGGAGATATTTTTTTTAAATTAGATTTTAAGCTGATAGTATGAATGTAAGGTCAGAAGGTTTTTTCAATACATGTATTTATCATCAAGTTTGAAAAGTAAATGCGTTAAAAAAAATAAAATATTAGAGAGCCGTTTTTTTTGGATTTTTTAAATAAAGTTTGGAAGGTTGTATCTTTAAAAATACACGTCCTACAATTTTAGGTTTTTGAAACAATGGTTTGAAACCCGAAAAAAATTCAAAATTAAGGGTTTCGAAAAAAGGGGGGCTAGAATTATTTCGAATTTTGCACATAACTTTTGAAATTTTGAACATAGGGGTCCAAAAACTTGGAACAATGTTCAGAACAACTAGAACAATCTGGAACAACTTTCAGAAATTTGATTTTCGAAAAAAAGGGAGCTACGTCTTTAGGTCTCTAGGTTTTTTGCTCTAAAACACCCATTTTTGAAAAATTTTCAAAAAAAAACTTGGAACAATGCGGAACAAATCGGGAACAACTTTCAAAAATAACAAATTTCAAAAAGGGGGGCTAACTTCACGCACTCTCAGACTTAACAATTTCTGAAGGGCTATTATACGATGCTCATAATCGGTATTAGTATGTTGTAGTAGTAAATAGCTCTATTGTTCAACAGATGTTCGTAGTTTAAGAGCCGATTCGCACGGAAAAAATAGATGCTTACCTTGAAGTTCATAATTTTTTCCATTAAAAATACCCAAGTCGAAGATAAAAAATACTTGAAGGGAACCATAGAAACAGGACATCTTAATAGTGAGGAAGAAAAAGCATTAAAACATCTTTGCCATAAATACAACGACATTTTCTTTACTGAAGGACAAACTAAACTTTTTCAATTAAAATCAAACATGTAATCAACACCAAAGATGAAATTTCCATATATAGCAAGTCTTATCGATATCCGTATATCCATAAGAATGAGGTACATAGGAAAATAAACGATCTATTAAATCAAGGTATAATGCGTCCCAGTTTTTCTCTGTGGTCATCTCCTATTTGGATTGTCCCAAAGAAAAGAGATGCAAGTCGGAAAGATAAATGGAGGCTGGTATTTAATTACTGTAAACTCAACAAAAAAACAGTTGATCACCGTTACCCTATCCCAAATATTACCTATATTCAAAGAACAAGATATTCCCAATACAACTTTTTCCGTTGAGAAAGTTCTCTACGAATTTACCCAAATGCCTTTTGTTAAAAACGCTCCATCTACATTTCAGTGATTGGTGGACAATGTTCTAAGGGATCTTCAGGGTAAAATCTGCTTAGTTTATATGAAAGATATTGTAGTATATTCCACCTCACTTCAAGAACATCTTGAAAGACTTAAGCTGTATTCAAAAAACTTAAAGAAGCAAATTTTAAAATAAATGTTCAAAAATCGAAATTCATGCGAACAGAATGGTTATTTTGAAATCATATTGTGACATTAGACGGCATCAAGCCAAACCCTGACAAAATAGCTGCAATTAAACGATTTCATATTCCAAACACACCAAAGGAAATAAAGTCTTTCCTTGGCCTATTATACAAAATTTATCAAAGATTTTCGCTAACCTTACGAAACCTCTGACGAAATGTCTGCATAACTGGCTGAACGCAATGCCCTGCTGCAACTTGAATCCGGAGCTGCAGTTGCAACTGCTTTCAAAAAATATCGTACGTCGTTTTTTTGTCTGCCAACAATGAGCTGTACAGCTTTTTGTATATTTTAAAGAAAAAAAAATAGCCACGAGCTTATTATTCACTTTTTTTATTTCCAATATTTTTCTTTTAATTAATAATTTTTTCCGGCCCTTTTTTTCTTCATATAAATTGAAACGTCAAAAGTGCTGCACGTGAAAAAGTTAAAAGATGGTGAACCTTTGCAGCACCATCTGCAGCACCGACTCCAGTTGCGTTGCGTTGTGTTCGTAGCATTGAATTTCTGTGTATTCAATATTTGACAGCTATTCCAGTTGCAGCTTCCAGTTGCAGCTCCGTACCCATTGTGTTTAGCCAGTAAAGGTAAAAAGATAAATTTAGACTCTAGGGAAAACTTAATTCTAATGTTGATGCTCTATCAAGGATTGAGCTTAAGGGTAGGTGTCCCCGACCAGCCAACTCAAAACTCATATAAATGAATTTGGATGTGTTAGTAAGTTCTCTCTTCACCAAATTCGGCATTTGAAATTTAATTTTACTCTTGGGCTCTTTTTTCATCGCAGACGAAGCCGCTGGTAGAATCACGCACGCACAAGAAAGAAAAAACACAAGTAGCAAGCGCAGAAAAGACCAAGTAAAATATGTACCTATAAAAAAAAAAGTAAAAAATTCTGTCGTAAAGGGTAGGAGCAAAGATAATATAATAACAAGATGCATCCACTACAAAAAAAGGGAACCCAAAATTTAACGCTCCGTATCTAATAACAGATACGACAACATGTTGCTAAGTGTTGCTTTGGAAGCGAGAGCGAAGATGCTCTCTAGTCTCTGGATTCAATTTAAAATTGGATTCTCTTAACAATATCGCAATATACTGCTTTTTTTCTTGTTGTCCTTTGAATATAGATTGACGTATGAATATACATATTCTTTAATGTTTTTAAGCGAAGGAATGATAAGGGTAGCCTTGTTGGCGGCGGATTTTTTTTTAGATTTTTTTGTTTTATCCTTTTTTTGGGTGATCGGTGGTGCAAGCACATTTTTGTTGTTTTTGTTTCAGTAAATGGATAAAATTTTCTTTATGATATTATTTGTCTTTTGAGGATTTTTGTGCTGGTTGAATTATAATATTTATTTATATACATATGTACATAGGTAGGTACTTTTATATGAGTAGGTATGAACAAAAATTGATTCTTTAAAGGATTTCTTTATTTTCACTTGTAGAAGTAGTTCGGTCAATGTAGCCACAAAAACATCCCAATTACCTAGGAAATAACCGAAGAAAAGCTGGATTTTGGTATACAGCTTCCTCACGGATTCTTAAGAAACTGTCAAAATTCCCCATCGATATAAGCACAACCAACAATTTTTTTTTGTTTAATGGTTTTTCACGAATAACTCCCAAATTGTAAGTTGTAAAAAAAGAAATGCTGGAGATTATTTTGTAGCTTCAAATATTTTCTACAAAAAAGATTAACATACTTTTTTTCATGTAAATAACCATTTTCGAAATAAACCAATCAGAAGAGTTGAGGGTTTTACTTTACTACGTAGTTAGGCGACTTAATTCCAAAACTGTCCATTTTGTGATTAAAGCATCAATTTTTTTCATTGTTGGTACATTATATGGACATGATTTTAAGATATCGGCTCAATCTATTGGTTCATCCCTTTAGATGGGAGAGGTAAATTAAAACAAAAATTTCTAAAATAAAAAATGAATATTAAAACATATCGGCAACACTTACAAAATAGCTTTTTTTAAAGCCAGCAATTCATTCTTTACGCAAGTTTTTAAATGAAGTTATTTAAGTGCTTCGTTTTTGAATAAATTATTTTTTAACTCAATTTTTCTAATTTTATTTGAATTTTATTCGAAAAATTAAAAGTTTAAAAATCATTCATTCAAAAACCAAGCACTAAAATAACTAAATTTAAAATCATAATTAAAAAATAAATGACTGGATTTGAAAAAAATATAGCATGTTTTTGTAGGTGTTACCGTTGTGTTTTTATATTCATTTTCTATTTTCAATATTTTTTTTTAATTTGACCCTCCCACCTTATGGGGTGGACACATACAGTGGGACGATATCTTAAAATAATGTTCATATAATGTACCGACAACAAAAAAAATGGTTGAAATTATCACAAAATGCATAATAATTTTTTAACTAAGTCCAACTATAATATGAAAAAGTAAGAACCTTAACTCTTTCAGTTGGTTTATTTCGGAAACGGTTATTTTTATGAAAAAAAGAATGTTAATATTTTTTGTAGGAAAAGATCGTTTAATCCGAAATAATTGTTTTTTATTTCAGAATTTGTGTTTTGAGCAAAACAAATTGATTGACAAATGTCACAATTTTCCAACATAACTTAAATTTTTTTTCTAAGTTGCCGTACTTTGGGTAATGGAAATTGTTGTGTGAAAATGATTGAAGAACCGGTTTTCATATTTCGCTTTCATATTTTGGTGCTTTCATATTAGGACATTCATTTTTCCACTTTAAGACGGTTAAAAACGTGGCTGACGGCCACAACAATTATTGAATATTCACAAATATAATATGGTGAATTAAAAATGAGAATGGAATTAATATTTTCACCAAATTCTATTAATTACATATATTATTTTTGTGTTTTTGTCTCTAAAAAGTTACAGTGAAAGCTTTAAAAAAAAATAAAAAAAATAAAAGTAACTGCACATTTCTATTGGCTTTGTAAAATAGTTCATTTGACCTCGTTGCCTTTCATACTTTAGAAGTTTTATCAAGTAGTTGATTTGTACCACTTTGTAAATTTCCTCAATATTTCATAGTTTTTTCCATTTTTTTTTGGGGAACAAATAAATTAATAAAAAAAAACGAAAAACGGTGTTCAGTATTGAGATCTATTGACGCAAAATTTTAAACAGTTCTCGTTTAAGCAATAAACCCGACTCTAGTTAAAATAGTCCTTTATTTAAAAATTCTTGTTTAAATTTTTCTTAATTCTAAACACTTTAAACAACTCTTTTAACTAAAGAACGTGTTTAACAAAACGTCAGCAAACTTTTGTGAAACACGCCTAATTTTGACAGCTGAATAAATCAAACAGAACGAAAAATAAAAAAAAAAAAAACAAAAAGAACCCAATCTGTAATTTTGCCGAGCTATAAGAAAGTGTTTCGAGATTTAAATTTCGAGTTAAAATAGTGAAAATACTAAATAAAAAAGTGAAATAAAAGTTAACATAGTGAATAATTGCAATATTTTATAAAAAAAATAAAACAACATGAGGTGCTGCGTTAAATCGTGTAAAAATACCTATAATATGGAGTTTTCAAATTTTTCTTCTCACGGGCTGATTGTGTCTCATATTCCACATAAAGTAATGTGAAGTGATGTTTTTTGGGCTAATACATTATCTGAGAATACTTTTCGATTGATATTTCGTAGCATTTTGCTTTAAAAAAGCAAATTATTTGAAAATAAAAATACACTTCAATCACGGGAATTAGCTGAACCCCATCTGTGAAAATTGAAATTCTCGTCCAGGGTAGCATTAGTTTTTGTTGGTGATGGCAAGGCGCTCAAATCCATTGAGCGCCCGTAGTGCAGAGTAATTTTACTTACTTTATGTGGAATATGAGATACAGCTTACCTGTGAAATGAACAAAAATTACACTGCTTGTTATAGGTGTTTTTAAATATAGGTGCAGTATTTAACGCAGCACCGCGTGTAGTTTTCTATTTTTGTACATTTTTGTATTGCATGTAATCACTTTAATTACTTTTATATTACTTGTTTCTTTAATTTACTAAGCTTTTTAACTATTTTAACGATTAAAAATTTCAAAACAATCCTAAAACAAAACAGATCAAAATGCCTTTGGGTGCATTTAGCTGTTTAACTGCACGCCTTCCCTGTGTGGATGCATTTGTGTTTGTGTAACTCACACTCACAGTGATTATTTCCCACAGGTAAAGCATACTTTAAAAAGATAGAGAAGGGTTTTGCTGGTTTTAAAGTTAGAAGACCTCTTTAACGCTAAAGTATACTTTATGTCGTTTAAAATTAACCAAGAGCCGACTCTCATTCTAAAGTTATTATTAAGAGCAGACTCCCATTTTAAAGTAAATTTAGAGCCACGTTAAAATGTTTAAAATTTTGCGCCAATTATCTCTAGAAAAAAAATATAAAAAAATAATATTTAACGAATTTCCCATTCACATTCGTAAGAATCGTACTAAATTTTATGATTTTTTTACTTGCCTGGTGATTTTGAGTCACAAATAATTTTCTATTTTTTTTTTTTAACCTACAAAAGTAATTTACCTTACATATTTTCTATTGATAACCATTTGTTTCATTAAAAAATATGGAAAACCCTGAAAGTTATACAGTTTAACGCAAAACCCCAACCTATTTTTTCAAGGGACACATACCCTTAATAATAACGTAACCAACAGAACATACTTTCCATGAAGCACCTTACCACTGAATGCCCCAGAGGAAACTCCATCTGCCGAAACCAATTTAGTAAAGACAAACTCACCGATTTTTTGATAACACCATCAGAAGAAAATATCAAAATTATTTATAAAATTTTATGCCTACTCAAAATTGAAATGAATATATAAATATTATTAATCTTTAAACTACACTATGAATTATTACAAATTTTATTAACTCCTTTAAATACCTATGTAGGTTTATATACATATCGTCGGCCTCATAAGCAAACCTCGTAACTCACAAATATAAAATTTTTCAGGAGAGACGAAAATTTCTGCCAGACACAGAGTAGTAGTGGAGTAACGTGCTATGCAAAATTTTAATTTAAGTTTATTTAGAGTTTTAAGATTAATACGAAATTTTCTAGGTAGCTGCGCTGACGAATTTTCTATAAAATAGCATTCAAAACTCATTTTAGCTAAAAGGTGGAGTTACGAGGTCTGCTTATGAGGCCGACGATATTTGGTTTTATCAAATAGCCGCAGACTCTGGTAGTTAGTGCTATTAGTTTTAAGTTTATATTGTAATTTTTTACATATAAATAAAGTTATAATAATAATAATAATAATAATAATAATATAAAACTACTTCTGTTTAAGTGGAGCGATTGAATGTATTTAAATTTTTAAGTTCAAGTGACCTCAACTCCAAAAAATGTGTTTCGCCCAGGAACGAGTTGAGGTCCTTTGAACTTAATAATTGGGCTTAACATAAATGGGACAGATGAAAGAAACGAATCCGGACTTGACAACAATGAGCTAGAAAACTTATCTACACAAAATAATATCGATCTTTAGGAGAATATATCTACAATTTACTCAGGACAAGAACTCCAAACTCCAATTAATGACTTCTCAAATCAAATAATAGTCACACAAATTCATTCCAAAAAAATTGTTTCTTCTCGGGGTACAAATTCTTTTTAAAAGAACAAAAAAAATGTATTTTAGAGCATAGTAATCCAGTTCTTAGAAATCATTGCAATATACAGGGCCGGTCTCAGCCAAACTTGCGCCCTGTGCAAGATTTGTAGAAAGCGCCCCTTTTTTATATTTGCACTCATAAATACATACATACACTGATACACATGTATAGGACTTTTCCAAATAACCCCGAGCAAAAGAAGAGATAAAGACTGCCTTTTTCTTCATCTGACACGACACGACAGATATGAGGATTTCTGTGTAGAAAAGTAATGTATCCTTTCATCATTTAACGACTTTTATCATACATTCAGCTTAGCATTAAAAGTTTCCGAATTTAAACAAATTCCCTAGAAAAAAAAAATCAGTATGTTCATGTTGTGGTTCTTATAAGAGTCGGTAAACATTGACCATAGCTTGCGTCTTAGAGACGCATTTTGGTGTTGAACTTTTAATTGAATTATATTCAATTCATGAGAAGTCCCATACGTAGATACGGTGTATACTACAAAACCTTCACGTTCTAGCCCACATGATTCAGTATGAAAAAGTTTTTTTCTTTGTCATATTTTTGGGACTCAGTGTGTATGAAACATAACTTGCAGATCAGGTGACGTGGAACTTTTTGTGTTGAGATTTTTTGATTTTTTTCTTTTTGAATATTTTGAAATTAGGTAGGTAAAATTGAACTTGCATAAGGGTAGTGTCTTTAATTTTACGATATTTTGAGTTAAATTCACCTTGATTGAATGCAACAATCAAAGTGATGTTAGTTAGTGTGCAGGAAATAGCACGGTTGTGATGGATGTTGTTTTGGGATTATTTGAACAAGTTTTGTGGCTACATATTTGTTTGCGCAAGATCGGACTACATTTTCTTGCTCCTGGTGATGCGTCTCCAGAATTTTGCGCCCTGTGCATTTGCACATCTTGCACATACGGTTGATCCGGCTCTGGCAATATACACAAATAGTTACGGCTATATTTAAAGCTGACATTACCTTTGAAGGGGTGCCTGTTGTTTCGTCTTTTTCACTTGGCATTTTTGGTATTTCGTTTTCCTTACAATTATTTTTGTTTATTTCGTAATACCTTATTTTGTTTTTGTTTTATTTTGTTTTTCGATCATTTCGCCTTGGTAGAACTATAATTGTTGCAACGCAGCGTACGCAGCCGTACGAAATCGAACGAATACAAGCAATATAATAGACGCGCCCATAATTGAGTTTGCATTCGCTTTGTGCCAGAGATTTTTTTGTTGTTAAATTCTTCCACAAACTATAGCCATGCATTATGGGTAACGTGTGCATTTGACGTTTCGGAAAGAAATTTTCCGTTCGGTTATGGCTTTAGCTTCCGACAGCGTCCGCCTATTATAGTTCTACCTTTACAGTCATTTCGCACTTCTTTCTCTCTCTTTTTACTCGTTTTGCATTTTCGTTAAAAGTGCAAAGAGTTATTTGGGTCAAGGTTATTTCGCCAACCGTTTATTTCGCACTACACGCAGAAAATTAATTTTTAACTGAGTGCGTTTTTACATGGGTTAAAAAATAATGTGTTTAAAATAACGTAGTCTCGGGTAAAAACAACGTAGTGCATTAGGTTAAAATTAACATAGTCAACTCGATTAAATTAAATTGTTTAAAATAAACTACAAAGAAGATTAAATTAAATGAAAGACTTTGTCATATTAACCGAAAAACTTGTCTAAGATTCGCAATTTGTGAGATTGTTTATTTTAAACGAGTAATTCGTTTAATTTAAATAATTAAATTAAGTTAATTTGACACACCTCTAGTTTAACATTAAACAATCATCTAGTTTAAATTAAACAATCCTGTTATTTGAATTAAAGTAATGGATGTCTTTTTTAATTTAAACGAGTATTTAGGTTAAAACAATCAATCAGATTTGTTTAATTTAACCAATTAAATAGGGTAACATACCGAATGTTAAATAATTTACTCTCTTGATTTAACCGAATGGAGTCGGTCAAAATGTCACAATTAATGGCTTATTTGAACTAAGTAGTATAATGTTAAATTGCACACCTATTCGGTTAAAACAAACAATCAGATCTGTTTAACTTTACCAATTAAGTAGCCTAACATACCGAATGTTAAATAACCTACTCTCTTGATTTAACCGAATGTAGTCGGTCAAAATAACACAAGTAATGACTTATTTGAAGTAAGTAGTATATGTTAAAATTGCACACCTATTCGGTTAAAACAATCAATAAGATTTGTTTAATTTAACTAATTAAGTAGGCTAACACATCGAATGTTAAGTAATCTACTAGCTTGATTTAACCGAATGGAGTTGGTCAAACTAACACAACTAATGGCTTATTTTAAATAAGTGGTATTTGTTAAAATTGCACACCTATTCGGTTAAAACTATCAATCACATCATAGGCTTATCTAACCGAGTAAGTATCTTAATTTAACGAGTAATTTGTATAAAGTAACCGAGCAGAAAGGGTTCTCCAACCGTGTAGATATACTACTCCAACCGAGTAGATAGGCTACTCTAACCGAGTAGATTAGCCACTCCAACCAAATAGAAAGGCTACTCCAACCGCGTAGAAAGGCTTTTTTACCCGAGTAGAAAGGATACTTAAACCTAGTAGATTGGCTACTTCAGCCAGTAAGATTCGATAATCCAACCGAGTAGATTGGCTAATCTAATAAAAAACAGAAACAAAAACTTCCAATTTAATGATTAGGAATTCTATTCTTGTTGGATATAATTCACACTAGGTATTCGTCACGAAATCAATGTAAGATGAATTCAACTTATCAAAAATTGCGTATTGACAAAAGCCCTCACTAGTCAACTGATGAGTCCAATTGAGATGGCAGGGACAAAACGCCAATTTTCGTAGGACTAAAAGGCCGTTAAAGTTATTTTGAATTAATAATTCAACAATGTCCAATTAAAATAGTGGTAAGTCTTCTACTTGGTGATGTATTTCAGTAGTATAGTATATAGAATTTGTATTATTAAAAAAACCTTATAGAGTAAATATCTTAATGTAAACGAGTAATATTTTAAAGCAACCGAGTGGAAAGGGTACTCTAACCGAGTAGATAGGCTACTCCAACCGAGTTAGTATGTTAATATAAATGAATAAGCTGTTCAAAGCAACCTAGTAGGTAGGCTATTCCAAGCGAGTGGATATGTTACTACAACCGTGTTAGTATGTTATTGTAAACGAGTTAGCTATTTAAAGCAACCGAGTAGATAGACTACTCCAACTGAAAGGAATTAATAGGCTACTTCAACCGAGTAGATTGACTACTCCAACCGAGTTTATAGGATAATCCAAACAAGTTGAGTTCCTAATTTAACTTAGTAGTTAGGTTATTTCAACCGAGTAAATTGGCTCCTATGACCGAAAAGATAGGCTAATCCAAATGAGTTAATAGGCAACTCCAACCAAGTAAAGTTGCTATTCTAACTAAGTATTTAAGCTATTTCAACCGAGTAGATTGGTTGCCCCAAACGAGTGAATAGGCTACTTTAACCAAGTGGATAGGCTAATTCAGCTGAATAGATATGCTACTGCAACAGAAAAGAGTGGCTACTTTAACTGAATAGATAGGCTTCTTCTTGTTTTAAGCAAATGAGTAAATAAGCTACTCCCGAGTAGATGGGCTATTCCAACTGAGTTGATAGGGTACTACAATTTAGTACATATGCTACTTCAACCGTGTATATTGATTACTTTACTTTTGTAGATAGACTAAGCCAATTGTTTATGAGTAATATATTCTGTATATAAGCAGATCGAACCGAGTAGCAAGGCTATTCCAAATAAGAAGGTTTGCTATTTTAACCGTGTAAATTGATTAAACCAATTGAGTAAGTCTGTTATGTTAACTGCGTAGATAGGTTACAACTGCCGAGTAGATAAGTTATTCCGATTTGGTACTTAAAAATGCAACTGAGAAGATTGGCTAACCTTAATAAATAAATTTGCTAATTATGTATATGTATATTTAGAAAACAGCTGTTGACATGGGATATATAGTATAAATTCAAAGTTGCAAAAGAAACTTTGTATGCACCCAACCTCGCACCTTCCCCTATAGTGTGCCCAAGCAGGGAGGTTGCACCTCACTGTTTATCGTAAACGATGGCGAAATAATTGAAATCGAACTAAACAAAAAACGAAATAATCGAAAAAAATAAACAATCAAAGGCGAAATGACCGTAAAACGAACTAAGTAAAAGACAAAATGATTTTTTTTCGAAAAAATTATAAACCAATTAATTGAAAAACGTATTAATGAAAATAATAAACAAACGAAATACGAAACGACTAAAACGAAACAACAAAGAAACGAGATGAAAAAGACGAAACAAACCATACCTCCTTTGAAGCTATTCAATCAATCTATTCACAATTTTTTCATATGTCTCAAATAAAGATAGTAAGATGCAAAATTTTGTTAGAAGATATTACAGACAGACTACAGAGATCAACAGCAAATATTGATTAGAAATCACCATGAAAAATCGCATCATAGAGGGATAAACGAAAGGTTTGAGCAATTAAAAAGATCTGTATGCTTTCATAATATGAAATATTTATTTACTAAAGTACTTTATACATGAAATATTTGCCAAAGATATAAATATGATCGAAATCGAGAGAAATTAAAATTTGAGTTAACTGAAACTCCAAAAAAAACACTTAAAATTATTTATGCAGAAATTTATTCTATACATAAAGGAAACTTCTTGACCATCATTGAGAAGTATTTACTGTGTATATTTGTTAACTGCTAGGACAAGTTTATGTGTAGTAAAATCAATGCGGCATTTTTTCTCTCATCACGGTATAGGGTAGAGTCGGACGCTTTAACAGTGGGGCACCTCCGACAGTCATTATTATCTCTGTGTGTAAACCTTTAAACATTCTGTTAAAAATTGTGAACGTGCCCTTAGTCATGTCAATCATATGTCAAAAATTTAAGCACTCTAGCTTCAAATCCCGCCAAAGTAGGATGTAAGATTTATTTGGAGTACGTTTGATATAATTTTCGGGTAAGTTCTTAAGATTTTTGTATTCGTGTTCTTAATGTTTTCTTGCAAAGAGGTTGTTCTTGAAATACAATACTTAGTATTTATTTATATTTTAATTGTTAATTTGAAACATCTTGTGTCGGTAAATAACGAAAAAAAGAAAAGTAAAAAAACATCCAGTGGGGCACCTCCGACAGTTTAAGCCGGGGCACCTCCGACAGACTGTCGGAGCTACCCCTTCTTTGTTTATTCATCAAAAAAATTTCTAAAACCGCAAAATATTTTCCGATGGCTATACATAATGGTTCGCGTTTATGAAAAGGAATCACAAAGCCCTCCTGTGGACGAAGTAGCTATGAAAAAGGCACTTACAGATGTCATTAATAAGGCGGAATCACACAGTTCGCAAAATATGGCGTAAATAGGACTACCCTTATAACTCGTCTTAGGAAGGGAAAGGGAAGGCTCCCACCTCCGGCTGATGATTCCGGCCAAGAACAAAGTGATACGGAAATCTTTCCGTATCGGTGTAAATATACGTCTCACCAAGTGCTTACAGCAAAACAAGAGCAGGATCTAGCGAGTTATTTTAAAAACTGTTCCAACCTCTACTTTGGAATGACTT
Source organism: Epistrophe grossulariae (assembly GCA_929447395.1). Lineage (NCBI taxonomy): Eukaryota > Metazoa > Arthropoda > Insecta > Diptera > Syrphidae > Epistrophe > Epistrophe grossulariae. The sequence goes on from OV839567.1 coordinate 69,851,205, forward strand.
ATTACATGGCAAGGTGCTTTGTGTATGAATTTGGAGCTTTTTTAAAAGCCAACATGCCACAGCCTTGGGTCGAAAGAAAACAAGCTGGAAAAGATTGGATGCTAGGGTTCATGAAAAGGAACCCAACAGTAAGTTTTAGAATCCCAGAAAACACGACACTCATGCGGATGGATGGGTTCATCAAAAAAGCAGTTGAGGATTTCCAAAACAATCTGGCAGCAGTTTATGAAAAGCATACATTTTTTTAAATAATAATACATAACAACAAAAATTAATTGGATTGTTATAACAAAATATATGAAGACTTTTATTTAAAAAACTTACATATAATTTATCAATTACCAATCATGTGCTTTGCTGTCGAAGGTGCCCCACCCTTTGTCGGAGGTGCCCCGCGCAGGGGTACATTCGACACTTTTCTACTTAAAAAAAAAAAATCAACAAAAATAGTAAACAAAATTTTAAAAATCTGAAGCTTCGCCAATAAGTTGATAAAATCATAAATTTGGAAAAGAATTTTTAAATTTTTGAAAATTTTTTAAAAAACCTTATGCTTTTGCATATTTTCTGTTAAGGTGTCGGAGGGTGCCGACTCTACCCTACCTACCAAAGAAACTAGTAGCTAATAATAGCAGTGAGTTTGTTTCAACTCTGTTTGTAGAATTTTTGCAACTTTACGACCTTGAGTTTCATACTATTTGTGCTAAATCGTCAAACTCTCCTGTGGAAAGTTTTCACTCAACTCTCACAGAATTGATTCGTATTATAAAATCCAAGAAAAAGGATACGCCTATTGACGAAATCGTTGATGGAGCCGTATTAACATATCTCCCTTTGAATTAATTTCAGGACACATTGTTTTAAGTCAACCATTTCCAAGTACTTCAAATTTCCAAACCGAACAAGAATATCTTCAAAACCATAAAGAAAATTATATAAATCTATGCAAAATTGTTCATAAAAGAAGTTTAAGTACAAAACAAAAAGCGAAATTAATCCAGTAAAGATCCACCGAGTTTTGAAGAAAACGACGATATTTTCGAATTAGACGATATAAGCAATAAGTTAGCATCTCGGTTTACCAATCATACTGTAACAAAGGATAATAAAATAACTGTAACTTACAAACTAAAAGTACATAAGCAAAAAATTAGAAGGAAGAAGAGACAAAAAAACTCATTACTAATTGAACACAAAATTTAAAAGTTTTAATTTTGCACATTTATAATAATTATGTCATCTAAAATAGTAAATATTTCAATTAAATTTTTAAATCATATAAAAGACCAAAAATTCATTTTAAGTTATCTTAATCTAAGCTCCTCAGACGTCCTATTTTAAGAGGACATGTCCTCTTTTGGACTTAATAAACTTTTGTCCACAATAAAAAATATATCCTCTTTTTTGGTAAAACAAAACAACAATAAAAAATTCATTTTAGTGTAAACACGGTCTTTAAAGTATCTACAAAACTAAAACTTGAACATTAAATTCACTCTTCCTAAATAAAAACAAAATATGTATGTATTGTATTGAGTATTACAACTAAATTTTAAAGAGTAGGTACCGACATTTTAATGAAAATAAGATCCAATAAAAGCTGTCCCAAAAATTTACGCAAGAAATAATTTTGATAGAAAATTTGCTGGCACATGTAGGTACCTTCTCTTTTGCTTACATTTTTCATGACCGTTCCGCATAAATATGATTGAATATATTTGATACAGCGCTTGATTTTCAAAACTCGCACCAAACATTGAAAAGTTGTGGATAGTTTTAGTAATTGTCAATTTTCTCAAGAACTTGAAGACATAAAACCATTTTGTTTTTGGGGTTCGACTCAGAATTAATATGTACATTGTACAAAGCCAATTCAGCACTTCATTTCACAATTTTGAAAAAAAATTGTCTAAACTTTTTTTTTAATTTTTTTATATTATAGTACTTTATTGTAAGTGATGCCAATTTTTTTTTTATTTGCCCCTACCTCCTAAACGGGGCGAGATAGACCCCCCCCTCTAATAAAAATTATTGTTTTTGACCCCTCTACAAAAAACCGTTATCAATTCTTGGCGCCATTGTTATCGTACTCTCCCCTAAATACCTACTTTCATATTGTTTGTATACATACACAAAACAAAAAATTATTTATTATTGTTTGTTGGTAAAAGTATAGCTATAGACGTTTACCAAAACACGACTAATATCTAATTAATACAAAATCAGTTTTTTTTCGAAAAATTCAAGAGGTAAACACGCAACAAACCTGTCAACTTGCTGCTAGATTTTTTCTTTTGGATTATGTGAAATCAAATGTCGAAAAAATGATCCGAAATTGGACCTCCAGAATGGACCATAATATATACTGTGTAGTACCGGCCACATTTTATAAAATGAAATTATCTTCAAAAGTAAATGTCAAAGATTGTTTGTTTGGTAACTTGAAATTTCTTACTTCAAGTACCTAGATACCTTAGTTTTTTTATCAAGTCACGCGAATCTCGTTAATGCATATTGCACCTTAAAGTAATTAAAAGTTACTTTTTAATTATAATTTTAATATATTGGCATATTCTAGTTTAATCCATGTTTTAAATCAAAAGCATTTGATCTTATTTCGTTGCTTTGCCTTTATCTTCATCAAAGGGAAAAAGAATTGCAAATATATGTATGAACATTGTACATATGTACATACTTAATTTTTTTTTTTCAATTAACACTACTGTTTATTTACTTACAAGCATTTCTTGGAGAAAACTTTGAGATGATGAAAAATCTATTTACTAACTTCAAAATTTTTCACAAGTTTGTCTTAGATTTTGGTTTTAATAAATATTTATGATAATCTAATGTTAGTTGAAGTGTTTTAAAACTATGTTTCTTTATTATTCATAATTTTTGTATAAAACCACATACACAGAAGTTAGACAGCGAAAAATAAACACACCAAATTTTTCCAGTAAAAACAGTTGAATATCTACAAAGCATATCTACTGAAAGTCTAAATTGGTAGTATTTAATTTAAAGCAGTAAACGACAAACGCATATCAGAGCAGGAGAAATAAGAGATGATGCTTTCCTACCTATCGGTTCCATAAATGTAAACTTATTCTCTTCACACTTTGTTTGTACAACGTTAGAGCTTTAATGACTCGGGTCAGTAGCGTAGCTTAAGTACTTAAACTGGGCTCTCATCGCGTAAGACGATGATGGTCTGAGGACGTCGTTTTGAAAATTGTTTTGCTTCGAGTAACAAACAAAATTATTAATCGTATAGACGACGTGACGTCGCACAGTGGGGCCGTGATATAAAGTCCATCTCAAAATTTTTAAGCAACGAGAAAAAAATTTTGTTTTTCTCAATTAATACATTATTTTTGATAATATTTACATGGAAGAACTATGCTAACTTAACCACGCTGTCAAAGTTGATCAAGTTGGTGCGAGAAAGAAAATAAAAAAACCGAATTTTGAGGGATTTTTTTGTTTAATTTTTTTTTATAAAGAGTAGTGGTAAAAATGTCAGGTAATATTTCTGATATTGTGTGTAGTTTTTATTTTAAGAAGAAAAATTTGAACAAACTTGTTAAAATATATAATGGCAAGGTTACAAAAATTAGCTTTTTTTCTAAGGTCTCACATGAAACTTGGAGCTTGGTCTGTGAATGTTGCCAGATGAACAGATATTATAGTGAATATAAATCAAAAAAGAAAAGTGCTTGAAAAATGCCAAAAATATTTTTTATGATTTTTTTAATTTAAAAATGATTAAAACTACAATTTTTTGTATGGTTATTCAATTACTTATCAATAATCATTTTTTTTTTTGTTTAGCTTTTTTTTTAATTCGTGACTGCATAATAAAAAAAACAAGTTTTTCTCTTTATATTTTTTCATTGTGATTATTACAATATGGCAATTTATAGGTGGTCAAAACCAAGTATTTCAATGTTCCAGACGAAAAGTGATTGATTTATATTTTAACAGCAAGAAAAAAAAAATCGAAGACAAATTTATCGCTATTGGGACCTCTCTTAAAAATAAAACTTTATGTTCTGAAAACTCTAGCCACTTAAAACTGATGCTAAAAGACTTTAGTGATTCAAAATAGCTTTTAACAGCCTTTAAGTCCTACAAAAATTGGCTTTCGTCCCGGCGATCTCACTTGGACTCATCAGTTGACTATAGTGAGGGCCTTTGTCAATACGCAATTTTTTCTAAATTCAGTTCATCTTACATAGATTTCGTGACGAATATCTAGTGTGAACTATATCCAACAAGACTGGAATTCCTAATCATTAAATTGGAAGTTTTTGTTTTTAGCCCAGGGCGAAACGCCAATTTTTGTAGGACTTAAAGGCTGTTAAAAGCTATTTTGAATCAATAATTCAACACACGCAAAAACATTGCAGGGTTAAAAACAACCGATTCTCGTGAGAAAACAGCCAACTAAAACGATTACTATAGCACCTACGGAGTTAATCGTCAAAAAACACCCGAGCCAACTCGATTAAGAAATCTCGTGAAAAAACAGCCGAGTTAAAGCAATAAAAATAACCGATATCATTTCCCCTCCGAAGCCTACTCGGGTGTAAATAAAAAACCAACTCTGTAAAAAAAAAGAATTACTCGGATGTTTTTAACCAACATACTCGTTAGTAATGTACCAACATAGGAATTTAACTCAGTTATAAATAGTCACTCACTTGTTTAAAATTAAACAACCTGCTCTGTTAGAATTATTCAATTAGCCGAGAGACTTGGGTGAATTTAACCAACACACTTGTTTATAATAAGCCAACATACTCTGTTAAATTTAACAAATTACTCGGTTGAAATCAGTCAACTTACTTTGATAAAAAAATTGAATTCAAGTAACATAGTCTGTTAAAATTAGCCAACTTTCTCGGTTGAAATCACTCAACTTACTTAGTTGAAAAAAGTCAACCTACTCGGTTGAATTTAGCGGACTTTCTCTGTTGAAATCAGTCAACTTACTCGGTTTAATCCAACCAACCTACTCGGTTGAATTCAGCCAACCTACTAGGTTGAAATCAGCCAACCTTCTCGTTTGAATTCAGCCAACTTACTCGGTTAAAATCTGTCAACCTACTCAGTTGAATTCAACCAACTTACTCGGTTGAATTTAGTCAACCTACTCGGTTGAATTAAGCCAACCTACTTTGTTAAAATCAGTCAATTTACTCGGTTGAATTTAGCAAACTTACTCGGTTGAAATCAGTCAACCTACTCGGTTGAATTCAACCAACTTACTCGGTTGAATTTAGTCAACCTACTCGGTTGAATTAAGCCAACCTACTCGGTTGAAATCAGTCAACCTACTCGGTTGAATTTAGCAAACTTACTCGGTTGAATTTAGTCAACCTACTCGGTTGAATTAAGCCAACCTACTCGGTTAAAATCAGTCAATCTACTCGGTTGAATTTAGCCAACCTACTCGGTTGAAATCAGTCAACCTACTCGGTTGAATTTAGCAAACTTACTCGGTTGAATTTAGTCAACCTACTCGGTTGAATTACGCCAACCTACTCGGTTAAAATCAGTCAATCTACTCGGTTGAATTTAGCTAACCTACTCGGTTGAAATCAGCCAACCTACTCGGTTGAATTCAACCAACTTACTCGGTTGAATTTAGTCAACCTACTCGGTTGAATCAAGCCAACCTACTCGGTTGAAATCAGTCAACCTACTCGATTGAATTAAGCAAACTTACTCGGTTGAATTTAGTCAACCTACTCGGTTGAATTAAGCCAACCTACTCGGTTAAAATCAGTCAATCTACTCGGTTGAATTTAGCCAACCTACTCGGTTGAAATCAGTCAACCTACTCGGTTAAAGTCAACCAACTTACTCGGTTGAATTTAGTCAACCTACTCGGTTGAATTTAGCCAACTTACTAGGTTGAATTTAGTCAACCTACTCGGTTGAATTAAGCCAACCTACTTGGTTAAAATCAGTCAATCTACTCGGTTGAATTTAGCCAACCTACTCGGTTGAAATCAGTCAACCTACTCGGTTGATTTCAGCCAACCTACTCAGTTGAATTTAGCTTACCTACTCGGCTGAATTCAGCCAACCTACTCGGTTAAAATCAGTCAATCTACTCGGTTGAATTTAGCCAAGTTGCACGGTTGAATTCAGCTAACCTACTCGGTTGAATTTAACAAACATTCTCTGTTGAAATCAGTCAACCTACTCGTTTGAATTTAGCTAACCTACTCGGTTGAAATCAGTCAACCTACTCGGTTATTATTAGCCAACGTAGTAGGTTGACTTTAGCCAATTTACTTAGTTGAATGCAGGAAATCCACTTGGTTGTAATCAGCAAACATACTCTGTTGTAACTCATCTTCTTTTCCATCCAATACGAATGCTTACCTTTTAATATTAGAATCTTTTCAAAACTTCTATGTATCTGAAAATCGAATTATCTTTTAGAAAACCAATTTTAGCCAATTAATTGAACACTAACAAATTTAAATTTTTAGTACATACATATGAGTACACATTATTTTATTACTATAATTTTTATAATATAAGAAGTAATTATGGTAACTTAGAGTAATAACATAGATTCACTTATTTTCTAGCAGATTTTCAGAACCATAATTCTTAATCATAATTATATTCTTAAAGTTAAATACATTTCGCTTAATTTTTAAGACTTTTCTAATGAATTTACAATTACAACTGAAACATGATTTAATTTTCTTTAACAAAACTTCTTCGATTGCTTATGCAAGTAGCCGGTGATTATAATGGGCTTCTTAAGGTTATGTACTGCTTGCCGTTTGCTAAAATATTCATGGTGTTTGGAATTGGTGAAAGGAAGGATTTAAGGAATATGTTAATTTGTTGCTGCATTGATGGAATTTCAACTTCGTATGCATAGTAATGTTCGTTAAAACATAAAGTGTTCAGTACTGTGCCAGAAAATATTAAGCGATTAGAGTCATAAACATACATTTTATTTAATAAGAAAAAATCATAAAGATAGCAATCTGAACTGAGACCTATTACCAACACCGATCCAGTTTTATAATGTATGGAAGAAATATTCGCCCAACTGACCCTAGTCAAAGTTTTGCTAGGGTCCAGTGATAGACTTAATTGCAAAATTTTAATTTCAGGTAACAAAAGATTTTTAATAGGTCCAACGTCAAGTATGTTGGAAAGTTTTCCCCTAAGAAACATTTCGTTTAATTGAAGCTGATGTTTTATTGCTAAAGTTAAAGTGACATTTTTTCGGTTACACGATGATCTAGCTGACATTTTGGACTGTCTATGCTTTGCTTCAAACCTCATTGACCAAAGAGACGATAATGGACCGTGTTTTTTAAGAGCAGTGTGATAGTGAACGAGGTTGTGAAATTTTGGCTTAAGAGAGTCTTTGGTAAGCTTAATATATTGTTCATTAAGTTCAGCTATTAAAACTTGCAATAAGTCTTCTGTCCCAACGGAAATTTTAACGCTGAGAAGTATGTCAAGAATTTTTCTTAATGTTATGTACATAGCCCAAATAGAATCGTCCTTCGGTACAAAATCGCCTATTAGTAATCCCAAAAACCGCAAAATAGTAAGAGTTTCTCCCGAAGATAAACGCACATTTCCACGTTTTAGATGTTCTCTTTCGATGGGGCAAGGCTTATTTTTACTATCAGGGCCATAAGCAAAAGCTAATAATTTGTCATTAAAAATAGATAAAGAAAAAAATTGATAATGTTCAGTATACTGGAAAAGGAGAAAACTTAAAACATATTTCGCTACACCCTCAAGGACATCGTGCATAATATCAACGCCTACCTGCTGAAACAAGTCAAAGTTCTTTACGTCTAAAAATATACACCTTTCTTTTATACCAGTTAAAGAAGAATTATTTATAGCCAGATCAGCTTCATATCAAAGTTCAAAATTGAACTCATCAATAACTGGTTTAAATATAACATTATTCCCAAAATCTACTCTGTCAGATGAATGAAATAGTAAAACAAGGAATATGTGGGACAGAACTGATAAACGCCAAGGCGGAAGACAAGCAATTGAGACGTACACTGCCCCTAGTTTGTGAACACCAGCATGACTTCCAAGAACGTTTCCAGTTTCATAATCATCGAAATACATTAAAAGAGGTAAAACAATACGATCAGAATGATGCTTCTGTCTGTTTTTCCAATAAGAGCCTTGGATAAAGTTTTCCATAATATTTTTATTTTTAATACTGTCTATATATTCCAGCATTTCAGAGAGTATATCTTCAAGAGAAAAAAAATTTTGCAAAACATGTCTTAAAGAAATAAAATGTTCTTGGCATGTGACAGTTTCCATACGTGTTATTCCATCTTTTTTAACATGATCGAATCTTTGACCAATTACAATTGCTTCAGGTTCAAAGTAAGTTTTTTTAGAAAAATAGGCAAACCTTTTTCGTTCGGTTGAAAAATCTTCTAAAGGGGAAATTATTGAAAGATTGAGTGCTTGGACTAATGACTTCGAAACATCATTTGAAAGGGAGTGTTCAAGACAAACTTTGTCTACACAGTTCTCAATGGCTGGGCTTAATGAACCAAACAAATCTCTTAAACCATCAATCACTTTTTGCACTACATTTCTAGGCAAGAGTACATTTCCATATAGGGAAGCAATAAAAATAGAAAGCGATGAAGTAACTGATATCATTTCTTTTAAATTAGATTCACTAGTTTTTCCTAATTCTGTTTCAGAAACAAGTACAGTTTCATTTGATGTGGTTTCAACATTTAAAACAGAACAGGATGGTTGATTGTAACTTTCAGAATCATGTTCTTTTTGAAAGTGTCGCCTAAATGAGAAGAAAGTAGGAAATGAACGTATGCAATCTCCTTCAATGCATTTATAGTGCATAAAGTTATGTCCGCTGTGATTAAAAGCAAAATGTTGCCTGAGACATTTAAAATTCTTAAGGTAAGATTTGCATAGAAAACAAACAACCATTTTAAAACAAATAAAATTACAGTAAACTTCCCTTTATTTTGATCCAATTCCCAACTCAACGAGCAAGGTATTAGCAGCTGTGGACTCTTTATCAAATTTTGTTTCAATTTTAAAAATGCTTTCTGGATAAACATCCAAGTGCATTTACTTTCAGATGGATACTGTGGGTTAACTACAAAAATTATTTTAAAGCAAGTTTCAACTGCCTCTAAGATAGTCGGTAATACAAATTTTGTTTCATTAACAATAACGAAAAACTAGAGATATCTTGAATTGACGTACCAAGTACCAACTACGAGCAAGTGTCAACTGCCTCTAAGGCAGTAGGTAATTCAATATAAAAACAGAATAGGATGATTGATTGTAACTTTCAGAATCATGTTCTTTTTGAAAGTGTCGCTTAAATGAGAAGGAAGTAGGAAATGAACTTATGCAATCTCCTTCAATGCATTTATAGTGCATAAAGTTATGTCCGCTGTGATTAAAAGCAAAATGTTGCCTGAGACATTTAAAATTCTTAAGGTAAAATTTGGATAGAAAACAAACAACCATTTTAAAACAAACAAAATTACAGTAAACTTCCTTTTATTTTGATCCAATTCCCAACTCAACGAGCAAAGTATTAGCAGCTGTGGACTCTTTATCAAATTTTGTATCAATTTTAAAAAATGCTTTCTGGATAAACATCCAAGTGCATTTACTTTCAGATGGATACTGTGCGTTAACTACAAAAATTATTTTAAAGCAAGTTTCAACTGCCTCTAAGATAGTCGGTAATACAAATTTTGTTTCATTTACAATAACGAAAAAACTAGAGATATCTTGAATTGACGTACCAACTACGAGGATGAATGGTTGAAGTGTGAGCCCGAGCCTACCAAGTTTATCTCGCCGAAGTGCAATTGCTTCCTCTATTTCCGCATCGCTGTGTACGTGTGTTATAAATCCGTCTCGGGCTTCGGTTTTAGAAGGCCGCCAAATCTTCTTACTGACCCCTTTTAGCCGCACTGATGAAATCGTTAAAAGTGATGGTATAAGGAGGAAGGCGCCAAGGTTACTGATATCTTCCGATACTGTAATAAAAACAAAAAAAAAGAAAGTATATTTTAAAAGTGTAAAATATTCGATTTAAAAATTATATATATATGTACATGTTATATCAGAGCCCACTTGTGCATCCCCACAAACACTTGACTTCAAGTTCCAATAATGTAAACATTTAACACTTCAAGTTCCAATAATGTAAACATTTAACAAAGCATATCAAACGATTCAAAATTAAATGCCTTTCATAGCGGATGATCGTATCCAATCTTATAAACATAAAAATGCATATCAGCACTTTTTGCCTTAAGCAACTTGTGTGGAAGTATCCAATGGATACCAAAGATATTTTATCATATTATGAATCATTTCTCATCCGCGGACAAAATGCTGCATTAGCAATTAAGTAATATAAAAGGGATTACTTGAGCTCAATTCAGTTAGTTCTTAGTTAGTTCTTACGACGTATAGCTGAAGATTTCCCCCCACCAGTGGTAAGGGATCCGAGGCTTTTAACTATACTCAATAAAGTATTATTCGTTTAAAATTAAAGACATTGTTTTACTCGGTGGTGTTCTCTAACGAGAACACAAATTCAATTTTTTTAGTAAATCGAATTAACTTAAATAAAATTTACATATATAAATAAACAATTTCCGCGTTTTTTGAAAAATTGAATAGCCATCTCAGCTAATTTTACGTAAACAGCAAAAAATCTATAGTTAATTGTTTCTGTTTGTTTGCTGAGCACTTAAGGACCCTACAGTAAAAGTTGTCAAAAGCGATGAAAATAAAATAAATGCAGGAAAAATGATCTCGTTTTTTTTTTTTTTTTTTTAATTATAACTTTCACCCCAATTACGGTTGTCAATTATCAATTGATAGTTGATAAATTTTGAAATTTGGTACACTAAAACTTAATTTATTAAAAGTCTGATCAACTATTCCGTGATATTTATCAATTTTCTTGTAATTCACAACGTTCTGCACCATTCTCAATGATCAAAAGTTGTATCGTTTGGGTTTTTAGTATCGATTTTCAAAATTAATCAACCATCAATTATTGCTAAATGACAACCGTAATAGGGGTGTTTATTAAATATATGTAAATTTTGTAAAATACTCACAATTTTCAAGTAATAATATTTCAGCTATATATTTGTCTTTGCCGATCAATTTCTTCTTGGCAAGGGAGTATATGTCCTTCTTCAGTTTCGGGAAGTTCTCCGATAAGCCCATACAGTTTTCCGCGTATAAACTGTTAAAGTCCTTTTCAAGCTGTTTTGAATTAAATTAAATTTAAATATGTTTTTAATTATTTTTTTTATATAGATTTAGATGTAAATTTCGGTTGCTATCCTTCTATTGTACATAAGTGGATTTTATATGTTTAATTCACTTAAAAAAAAGTGCATATGAATAAATACCTAAAGACAGTTTGGTTACATTAATCGGAATATCACGTTCATGTTTGTAAGTAAGGTAATCCTTCCTCAAAACCGACAAAAACAAGTTTCACTTTATAAGTGTTTCCAGAACATCTATTTTATAGCGAACATGTTCTATTTTTCTATTCCGATCTTTTTTACACCCTCTTTTTTCATAAAATTCTTTTCTTGTTTTCTTTTTTTTTTGAGACTTTCGGAAAACAGTTGATAAAAAAGGGTTAATTTTTTTGTTATATTGTTTTTAGGTGGGCCCTGCAAAGTTTCTTTTTAGTATTTACCAGTAAATGATTAATGAGGCAATTTAATTTTGCCAAAAAATCTAGATGTAATTCTTGTTGTTTGTACTTGTATATTATTTTTGATTAGAGAAACACTAACAACAATAATTTACTATATATTTCTTTTTACTGATGGTGCTTCTTTTTTGTGTGGAAACAGTTCGTATCTACATTATTGAAGTGCTTTAAACTTATTTTACCGCAGGGTATAAGTAGTTGACTACAACTAGAAGTACTTAGCAGTAGATACTGCAGGCCAAAAGGAACATACCTATTATAATTATGTATGAAGTTATTAAAAATTTGTTATTTTTTTTCTGTATTCCGGGGAAAAATGTGAACGTGGAACGTACTTTTTCGAAGAAGAACAGTTTAAAAGAGGGAACTGGCAACTTTTAAGTCAATTTTAGTGGCTTGCATTTTGAAGGATTAAATCATTCAAAAGTTTTACAATATATTTTTAAATGAAAATAAATACCTATCACAAATAATAAATTTTCAAAAATATGAAACTTCAGATGAAGAACCACAATATTCACCCTGTTCTGAATTCCCATCGGTCATGAAATCCTATCGTTTTCAAACTCTAGGAGCTTTGATTTTCGACGGGATTGAAAATTCTTAATGTTTGGAATTTTTATATCTGATTTGGAATTGGCAAAATTTTAAAAATGTTGTTTCAGCTAAAAAGGTGGGTTCCTTTAGTATGAAATTCTGGGCATTTGTGTGAATTTCTACAAATTTAATTTTTTTATATTATGTTTACGGATTTGATTCAGAATGGAAATCAGAACAGGGTGATTACTGTTTTTGAATTATTGATTAATGTTTTCTAAACTGTTAAATTCGAAATCTTCTGTCTTCTATATGAGGGGCCTATTTCACCAACTTACAAGTTTGTATTTACAAGCGAATTTTGACAAAATTTGTTCAAAAATCGATATATTCTCTTTCAAAAAACTTTTGTATTACAAAAGTATATTTGTAATTCACAAAGGGACATTTGTGGGAATATCTGTATTTTCGTTTCACCAAGACTAATATTTGTTTGTACTTTACAAGTACAAATTTGTGAAAACTGGGTTATTTTTGTTAGTTTCTGTTTCACCAAATAAAAGAATTTTACAAAAATTTGTTGCATTGTAGAAAAAACTTACAGAAGATAAATGATGTGTAATATCTTCTACAAATCGTGATTTCTATATTAAAATTGCTTTTTAAACTTAAAACCGTGTAAACTGTGTGAGTAAAATGTCTTTTGTTTATTAATATCAAGAATTTTTAAAAGCAGAATTTAGTATATAAAAGGTAGACATATTTTTGAAAATCAATACCAATATGTATGTGAAAAGGAAAAATTTTTTACTTGCTCCCGAATTAATAATAAATATATCATAGAATATTTATGAACCTTTTTTTGAAGTTTCTAACAACTTTAGACTTTGTTTTGCATATTTAAATGTATTGCCTTTTTCATTTTACACATACGACTCTCACAAATTTGTGAAAATAAATGTTAATTTACAAATCTTGCATATAATTGGTGAAACGCATGTTTTTCTTAATTGTAAATTATATTTTGCACAACTTTTTTCATCTTTGATACAAACTTGTTGGAAATATGTATGTAATTTGTGAAACAGAAATTCTGTTTACAAATTCGTAAATATAGTTTACAAATACAATTTTGTATTTGTAAGTTGTATTTGGTGAAATAGGCCCCAGAAACTAATTGTGTTAATAAATTAAAAAAATATTCTGTACATTCCTACTTTATATGTATTTACAATGTATATATACTACATATAATAAAATGGAGTATGTATTCCTCAATAATATAATGAGTACAACAATACTTCAAGTGCAATAGGCATATTTATTTATTATTAAATGCAAAAATGTAATTTGAAATTTATGAGTAAAATATTACCAGTTTATATCCTAAAACATTTTTCAGAGCCGGGTACTCATCAAAATATTGTGCTATGCTCATGTCTTTTAAAAGATGAAGCCGAGCACGAGTGGTTCTCTCCCATTTTTCTACCGTCTTGTCCCAAGGATGACTAGAATTTCGTAGCCATTCCAGATTTGCATCTGACAGTTCTTCGTGTTCTCCAATTTGCAATGCGGTTGCCAGGCGTTTGATTGATTTCGGAGATTCTAGTCGACTGGAGGTTGGTGATGATGATAAAGAACGGTGACGTTTGGTAATTATACCCGTTTCACGATATTTTCTTTTAAGGTTATGAACGTGATCTGGCAACTTGCCAGCTAACCGGTTTATGATCCCACGATTCGATTCCACAATTTTGTTGTGAAAATAAACTGACCTGTTTTCAGATGGGAACAAATACACAATTTCATTTGCCCACTTTCCATAAATTTGGGCTGTGATGTTGCGCTCCGGGTTTGTTTTAAGAATGTGGGTGCATATAATCCGCACCAATCTGAGCCTTGCTTTATTTTCAAGAGGTTGATTTTTATTTAATGTTAAGATCCCTTTCCCTTCTAAAGAACTTTCAAGAAGTTTATTGAGATCCTAAAATAAAAACATTGTAGTACACATTAGTTAAACCAGCTGTTTGTTTGCTCTGTGCTTATTTACGAATTGAATAGCTAATTAAATAAATAATAATTTAATAAAATAATTTAAATAAATAATAAAAACAATTTTAAATTAACTTGCTTTAATTTACTGCTTTTTTTAAATTAATTTAAATTCCAAAATTAAAAAAAAAAAATGAAGTACAACCTATATAAGAATATATGTAAGTATCCTTTTTACTAATTAATTAAGTAGTTATATAATTTGTTGTAAATTCAAGAATTTTGGTGTAAAATTGGGAAAACTGAAAAAAAATTTAATATTTCGGTGTATTTGTCAAAATATACTGGTATAAAAATTACACCATTGTCTTTTCTGTGCAAAATTTAAACATTTCTTTTGGAATTCGGTGCAAAAAATAAACCGATGTTCAGTTGTTATTATAATATACCATTAATAGTGCATAGAATTATTCGATTCTGAAACCAACAAAAATGACATATTTGTTACACTATATTTTATAAATAAAATATACCATCTGATATGGGCAACTACATTTCAGTGTAGGACTTTCATCATGTGGAAATTAAATGCACCAAACTACAAAATGTAGTTTGAAAAATAAACAACAATATGTTAGTGAAATTATTCAGTCGTTTTTAAATGTACATAAAAAGTTAATGTATAGATAAATTTTTTTTTATTCTCACGAACCAATTTTGTTTTTGTTTTAACAAATTTTTGAACATTTCTTGCACCGTTTTCAGTAAATTAAATATATCAAAAAAAATTAAGCGATATATTTTTCACAATGGTGCATGAGATTTGGCTGGCCGTCATATTTAAAATGAAGACAATGATTCATTATTTTTTTTTATGTATAGACTTAACTTTGCCACATTTTTGGTATTTTTGACTCGTTTTTAACAGTGCGATTCTAAACAACTTAAAAATCAACCAAAAAATTATAATTTTCGAAAAATTAATCTTTACGCAGCGACTTAAAAATCTTCAATTTATTAAAAGGCGCTCAAATTTTAGATGGGGTAGGACCCCATCGAAATCAATCGACAGAATGTGCTTCGTTTTTAAATTACGTACTCACAATCATATTCATTCATAATGTTCTTGCGTCCATATTATGATACTTATAGAATCATATTAAGAATTCAAAATTCTTGCAGATACATTTTGCACCAGAAAATAAACAACGGTGTAAATTTTAATTCACCAAACTGTTTCAGATTTAAAAAATAAACTCACGGACAAAATTTTCCACCAAAATTTGGTGAAACCGGAATAATTATTATACCAACAGCACAATGAATATACCGTACATGTGTACAGCCGGTGTAAATTATATACGGTATTATTTACACTGAATCGAATTTAAATGTCTAAAAACTACACCGAAAACTGGTGTATTTTTTATATTTAAAATGTTTATCACGAAAGTGCAAAAAATACCTCAAATATTTTAGTGAATTTTGGAGTTTTGTGCTACTTGAGTAACCACCTAATACGTTTCGTATCGAAATGTATCTACCTTTTTTGGTATTTTTTTTCTTTACTAAATTGAAATCTAAACAATTTTTCATTGAAATTTAGAAATTTTTATTTTATCAGTATAATATTTATTGGTTCGAACATATAGTAATTAGTAAAATCTAAATAAGAAAGTGCCATCAAAAGTATCTCACTAGACGATAAAGTTTCGAACTGTATGAAACGATTAGACCCAAGAGTAAAAAAAAAATTTGAAATACATTTAAAAAAACAAATTTTATTTTTTATCATTTCAAATTTCGCAAGTATAATATGATATAAGCCGTTTTTTATTATCACAATTGATCCATATGGATCATCAAACAACATACATAACAACAACAACTCATGAACCTGCTCTTTATCGGGTTAACGTTTCATGATACGAAAACAGACTTCTGCCTCTCCTCACCGGGAGGCTGTTTTATTTTCGCAAGATGATCCATATGGATCATGGGTCATAATAAAAAACGGCTATTATTATGTCGAAAGAGACAAAAAGTGCTTTTTAAGATATTTCTAAATTTGTATTTTAAAAATTAATAAAAATGCAGTCGAAATGCTTCTAGGTCTCAAACCACTAAGTGGTCATAAATAAATCGAGCCCTAAGTGCCAAATTATCGTAACTAAAGAAATCAAAATTCCGGATCTGTTGGTAAATGAAACTATTTATGTCTATCATCTGTATTGTCTATTATTGACAATATTTAAACTGAATGTTGAAAATTTAGACAAAAGCCTAGTTTATACGAAAATAATATAATACAAAAATTTTTAAAATTGTTTTGCTGACAAATATGAACAAATTTGTTGGAAAGATAAAATAATAAATAATTTGTTGTTTAGTTATTTTCATTGCACTTCGAATTGATGTATAAGCTAGGCTTCAGGAAAAAATAAATAATTTTATTTCTATTAAGTTAGCAAATGGCAGTTAGGGTTAGAGATAATCACAATCTAACGAAAACAAATTTGTCTTTACTTACATCTATGACTTCACTTGATAAATTTTCTTTTGGAGTAAGTGGTGATGCATCAACTGTTGAATTTATCAATTGAATACTATCACCAACTTGATAGTCAGGGAGAAAGTCACTAAGTGCAAAACTTATTTCGCTCTGGTTTTGAGAGCTACCAACACCTATTTGCTGAGAATCGATTGCCTGTAATACATAGCTATTATTTGAACCATCAAAAACGCCAGAAATATACATAAGTTCGATTGAATAATTATAACTAACCAAAGGGTTAACAGCATTAGGGTGCATGGCTTTTCTCCATTCCTCTAAATTTCTGGTGAAAATCACCCGATGCCCTATGACTGGGAACATCTCCCTAATCTCTGTAGTACCCAGAAGCGGCAGAGACATTGAAGTTATCGCATTGTCTATAGCAAATAAATTTAATGTGTTAATATTTATTTTTTTTACTGTTGAGCATTTCATGAGATTTTTAAGATACCGTAATAAACATTTTACCGAAAAAAACTTTAAAAGGTCTGTATAATTAAATTCATTTCATCTATTCAAATGATTGAACTATTTCAGCGTTTCATCTACGTATGAGTAATTATCTGGGAAGCCTTTTTGTAAATCTTCTTTTTTTTCAAATATAATATTGTTATTGAAAACTTCTTATATTTTGTCGTTATTTTTCAGCTTTACATAGAAACAAGTTTATAAAAGCATTAGTAAATCTCGCAGACACGATACATTGAGGTGTTAAATGTAATCTAAAATCGAATACCATAACATTTTATTTTAACTTGTATAAACTTTAATGTAAAACATTAAATTTCACTTTAGAGAATTGTTAATTAAATTTTAAATCAACATTTAACGTCCATTCAACGTAGTTTCAAAATGTTGCCAGTAAGTTAAACGTCAGTACGTATTTAACTAACGTTTAAATCGACATAATAATTACTTTTCCTTTTCCTTTTTTTTTATTTGGTAATTTTAAATAATGCACAATGCATGTAATGAAACCCTTCTCTTACAAGTGAATAAACCACCACACATATAAAATAAGTTGCCATTTTGTAAAATTGAAGTTTAAACTTTCAATGTTGTATGCGTTTCAATCCAGAACTTATAGAACTTATGTGGTTAAATTAGATTGAGAACATATTCGTTTTTTGGTTGGAAAACTATTTGAATTAATTAATGTTATGTCACAATATAAATCGACTGAGAAAATTTGAATTATATTTTGAAATTCTTAGTCGGAGGAAGAATGTTTATTTTGGTAGTACCTACGTATCACATTGGAAAGTAGAAAGTTAACCAGTAAATATAAAATAAAATACGTATGTACTTTTGCATGAACATTACATTATAAGATTCTAAATCGGCCATTGGGATGTATAAACGTAGGTACATACCTTTAAAAATGTTAATGTAAGATTCCAACCCCCACTCTTTTAGTAAGTTGCACACTTCTTCATCCATGAACTGTAAAAATATGTTGTCAAAAATAAAAAGTATTATTAGTTTTTAATATATAGAGAATTTAACTGCAAAAGTTTATGTAAAATTGCAAAGTGATGTTTTTTAAAACATCTATGGCAAACAAAGAGTTCTGGAGTTCCTCCTACTTTTTTTCAATAGTTCTGGCGAATGAAGTGTTAAAATTCGAAAAAAAAGTTTTTTTTGCTAACTTTACGCAGCAAGGACTTTTTTGAGAAAAAGAGTTCTGAGCATGTTTTTCAATTTAAAAGCAAGAGTTCTAGAGTTCCTGATGGGTTTTAGAAAGAGTTCTGCAAAATTGGAAAAGTTAGGGCAAATTAAAGTGCACATTGACTTGGAACGAAAATTTTTCAAAATCCAAAAAAATCAAAAAAAGGAGTTCTGATTAGAGTTCCCGATAGCAAATGAAGAGTTTTAAACATTTTCCTGATAACTTTTTTTTCTAAAACTAACTTTTCAAAAGTTATTCGCAAATGTAAGTGCCCATTGACTTAGAACCAAAATTTTTCAAAATCCAAAAAAATCAAAAAAAATTAGTTATGATTAGAGTTCCCGATAGCAAACAAAGAGTTCTAAACATTTTATTAGTAACTTTTTTTTCTAAAACTAATTTTTCAAAAGTTATTCGCAAATTTAGGTGCCCATTGACTTAGAACCAAAATTTTTCAAAATCCATTTGAAATTTTAACACTTATTAGCCAGAACTATTGACAAAAAAGTATGACGAACTCTAGAACTCTTTGTTTGCTATCTCATTTTTTATTCAATTTTAAACAATTCTTTTGCTAACTTCACAGGACTATTAATATCTGAGTATGTACTCTAGGTACATGAATTATAATTCTAAAACACTTTTTTATGCACGCTTAGTTGATTATAGAGATTATAAATTAAAATATAATCGAATATATTAATTATCTCCAAAATAAAATAATATCATGCAATAAAATTTGATTAAAATGCACTTTAAGAAAAAGGCAAAGATAAAGAAGAAATTATTTCCATGGGAAAATTACAACGGCTGAACTTGTATTATAAGTATTTAAAAATAAAAAGTTGGACACGACTTATGCTGAATATGAAAATATAAACAACTAATTAGTTAATCCATGTGAAATGCTATAATATTTCATGATGAAAACATTAAAAGAAAAATTGTCAGCAACAGGTTTCCAAAAAATTTCAATCTATTGACATTGAAATTCAATTTGTTATTTTATTTGAAAAAAAAAGTTCAGAAAACAATATTTTGTTATTTAATTTAAGAAAAATTACAAATTTTAAGTAATTTGAATTAAAAACCAATGCAACTATAGTATTTTTCAAATTCAAGGATGAATTTAATAATAATAATAATAATAATAAAATGATTTTTTAGCTTTTTAAGTTTTTTTTTTCCTGGATATGTATGAACTACAAAATAAAGCAAAAATAAATACCCAGTTTTTGAGAATTCCATTTTGAACAATCTATCTTTGATTTCAGTATGCAGTTATTAGACAACATACCAGGAAGTGTAGTGTACAAGAAATAGAAAAAAAACTTACCTCAAATTCCAAAACGACACACGGAAACCAGACTTTCTTTTAATTTAGATTTTGTCCTTTGTTTTTAATCCAGCTGGCTACGAGGACGAGGACCACACGACGACTGAACGAATAAAACCAACGCGGAACGTTTCCTCTGAACGTTTCCAAGAACGCTACCACTGCAAGAATAGGATAGCATAACAACAAATCATTTTGTCTTTTAAAGTATTTTTCTTTCTTGATATGTATAAACTACAAAATAAAACAAACATAAATATCTAGTTTTTGTATATTAAAATTTTAAAACGTCGGCAACATTTTGAATTGATCTTTTGATTTTTCAGTATATGAATGTTAAACAACATACCAGGAAGTGTAGACACTTAAATACATATAATAAATAAATTTCTAGAAAATTATTGAAGTGAATGGTAAGTTGCTTACGTTTACTTACATCCAATTTCAAAAGAAAATATCTGACAAATGAAAATTATAAAGTTAAACATAATCGTACATCTGCATATCGACGGTTAAAGTGCATGAACCTCTTAAGTGGAAAAATTCAATAAAAATTTTATTAATGTACAGAAATCAGAAATATCAGAGCCATATATTTGCAATAATAGCTTAAAAATGTTGTTCTGAAAATTTTAAGAAAAAGACAGAATTCAAAACCTCTTGCATATAAAATTTCTGAAAAACCTCTAAATACTATTTAAAAGGTTCAGCACTTTAACCGTTGATATATATGTATATTTATGTACATATTGAAATACATTTATTTATATATTGATATTTATTTATATATATATATTGATGTAATATTTTTCGCATTTACACAATTCAAAAATGTCTGTTCACTTGCAGTATTATATTTGGAAGTGAACCTTCGTTGGATTTCTCTTTTTTACGCACATAAAATCTAAATTGGATAACCTCAGATTAAGTTACAATTTTGTACAAACTTGTGAAATTGATTGAATAGCTCAGCAAAGTTAAAACAAATTATCTGCCAAATAATAAAAGCAAGAGTCTGTTTAAAGACCCGACAGCGGGTACGCGAATATGATTTCGTGTACGCGAAATTAAGTCACTTCTATGTTATTTTCGCTTGCTTACATAAATACAGTGCTAGCACCCAGCATTACGGCGTATAAACAGTGAGGTATCTATGCAACCCCCTGCTTGGGCACACTATAGGACTTGGGGTAGGTGCGAGGTTCGATGTATCCAAAGTTTCTTTTGCATTTAAAGAATCTAGATTTAAAGCCAACCTCTCACCTACCCCAAATCCTATAGTTTCGCGTACGTGAAATCATTTTCGCGTTCGCGCTGTCGGGTCTTTAGACAGATTCTAAACGCAAATAACACAAACACTTCTTTTATTTTTATTGAATTTGTATGAAATTTTGTTGAACTGTCAATTTAAGACGAAGTTGAGTTCTATGGGAAAAATTTCTTATGTGCACACAAATATATCGTTTGGCGACATATTTTTTTTTAAACTACTATATTCACTTGGTCAGTTTATATTTCTGAGATCTCAGAGGTCTTAGCAATCTCACAAATATAAACAGGATTCTTCAGCAAAATTTCTCAGTTTTCATCGGAGGAAAATTATTGAGGACTCTGAAATATAAACTGACCAACTCAATTCCACTAGAACAATAATTTCATTTATTTCATGAATTTCACTTATCTTCTTTAGGTAACTAGATTCATTGGAGCACACCATTTTTTTGCAATGTTTTATGTTTTTGTGATCAAGTTAAAAAATTTCCGATCGTTTTTACACTCGGTACGAAAAACCCGAGACAACTCAGCATATATTTATTAGCAGAAAATTATTGCACGCATTAAAAAGCTGATGCAATAATTTCGCGTGGTCATATTTTCGTGTTTGAGCTTTGAGCTTATTTCTCTTTGCCGAGTTGCCTCGTTTTTTTGTGCTCCTCATATAAAATAAATAATAAAAAACACTTACCTAAAATTCCAAACGACACGCCGACGACAAACTTTGTTTTAATTTAAGATTTTTTTCACCGTTTTAATCAAACGGGCTACGGGGACCACACGAACGATTCAAAATTCAAAGCAAATTGAAATTGAATTTACGTACACTTCCTCTGCAAGAATGGGATAGCAATTACTGTGAACTGGTGGCAGCTGGCATCATAATTTGTGATTTTGTAGGTGACGCTGCAGAACAAAACAGAGTGTGGATGAAAAAAAATTATTTCTAAATAGGAACATAGATTCAATTTCATCTATGTACATTGTACATTATGTACATTGTACTTTTTTATTCCTATTTTTGTTTCCTTGCTCCTCGGATAAACGATATTACAAAAAATACTTACATAAATTTCCAAAAAGCCACACCGACGACACGTCTTTTCTATTTTAATTTTTTCTTTGTTTTTACTAAACAGGCTACGAGGACGAGGACCGCACGACTTAACGATTCAAACTAAACTGAAATGAAATTGAGAGACGCTTCCTCTGCAAGAATATGATATCATAGCAAGGGATGGCAGTCATGGTTGCAAAAGTTGATACAATTGTACTTTATACATTCAACTTGACTAAAGTACACAAATACATTTTTATAATATTCGATAAAATTTTGCCATTTTGTGTCAATGTAATTAGTTTTAATTATTAATAGGCAGTATTTATCTATATATGAAGGGTTTTTTTAAATATGTATTGCAAATTCTATATACTACGGTATGTTTCCACTTTAAGTTAATCTCGTTTAGATTGAAACATTGTTTCCACCGCACAAAGAAACTAACAAAAAGATTTATTTTGACACCACCTATCAAGTACTATTTCGGTTTTTCTTATGAAGTAAAATTACATTTGTGTCAAACGATGACATAAATTTGATTCTCGAATGAATGTGTTCAGCGCAACATATGCGTTAGATCAAATTGCAAAATAAGTTGTTGTTGTTTTGAAACGAAATAAGTTTATATGGTATATCTTTGACATTTTTAAAAGCTTATGGGTAAATCTACTTAAATATCGATTTAATGATGGATGTAAACGCTGTATTATATAAAATGTTTATTTTATTTTAACTAATATTAGGTGTGTTCCTTTGGACCTTGCAAAGTACTTTTTAGTACTTCTCAGTAGATGATGAATGGAATGCTTTAATTTTTGCCAGAAGAAAAATCTAACCTCAATGTAGACCAAAGCTTTGTTGTTTGTATTTGTATTTTATTTAAAATTATAGAAAACATCAATAACAATAATTTATTATGTAGTTTCTTCTACTGAATGTGTCGCTTTCTTGCGTGGATTCATTTCGTTACTACAATATTGAAGTGCTTTAAACTACTTTGACCAACTACTTCTGAAAACAGCCAGAAATACTTGGCAGTAGATGATGCAGCCCAAAGGAACACGCCTATTAAAAGATCTTGGTACTATTCTTCAAACTAAATAGTTAATTGAAAAACAAAAATTATGATTTGATACACTTGTTTTGTTACTTTTGTTACATTGTTGAAAGACCATTTTCATCCCTGGTGGCAGTGGCAACTAGCATCATAATTTGTGATTGTATGTGTGACGCTGCAGGATAAAGCAGAGTATGGAATATGGATGAGAAAAAAGTGTTGCCACATAGATTCAATTAATTCTATTTAGATAAATAAATGAATTAATCATTTATATTCCATACATTTTTACCAGGGCATCAGATTCGTTACAAAAATAATTGTATGTTTAAAAAAAATATTCTTTTAAATGTCAAAATACTGTGAATCGGCACAAACTAATCTGTTTTGTTGACATATTTTAAATGGAAAATAAATTAAATTAAACTATTTTTTATATTATAACCAAGTTTTACTTATTTTTCATCTTTCTATCTAGCTCAGAGCATTTATTTGAAAATTAACTTCTGTTAATGAACTTTCGAAAACGAAAATGAACAAAATCATTATCTATAATATTAAAACCAAAGTTTTTTCCTTTGTATACAGTTGTTTTTTTTCAAATAGATACTTGTTAAGCTAAAAATTTGCATTTGAAAACTCTCTTAGGGTAACACCTATAAGGAATGTTCTTGTGGATCGAGGTGAACAGTATATTAGTATGTGTGTGAATGTTAGGAAAAACAACAGGGTGTGTTTGTTGAAATCACCCGAGTGATCTGTTAATATCACCCGAGTTCTAAAAATATAACAGAGTGTGTTAGTTAAAATAAGCTAAGTTGATTGCTTGTATCAGCCAAATTGATATTTAAAGGTTTGGATTTTACCGCTACAAATATAACAGAGTGTGTTTGTTGAAATCACCCGAGTAATCTGTTAATATCACCCGAGTTCTAAAAATATAACAGAGTGTGTTAGTTAAAATAAGCTAAGTTGATTGCTTGTATCAGCCAAATTGATATTTAAAGGTTTGGATTTTACCGCTACAAATATAACAGAGTTTGTTTGTTAAAATTAAATGAGTTGTCTGTTAATATCAGCTAAGTTAATATTAAGACACTTTGATTTTGCCGCTATATATTTAAGAATATAACAGAGTTAGTTGGTTTAAATGAACCGAGACTCGGTTAAAAATATGACAATGGTTTCAGATTATACAAGTTGTGAATTGAAATTAAATATGAAACAAAATTATTTTTAAAGCTAAATATCTCGAAATCTACACAACATTTCGATTTTTTTGCCTTAACATTTTCTTTTTCTTTTGCTGAATACTACAAGAATCAATTTTCAAATTTTAAAAATTCGACGTTTTTTAGAAAAACAAGTTTTTTCGTGAAAATTCAATGTCGTCACAAAAATTATTGTCTAGGCTTAATAACTCGAAATCTACGGAGAATTTCGATTTTTTTGTCTTAACATTTTCTTTTTCCTTTGCTGAATTCTACAAGATTCAGCTTTCAAATTTAAAAAATTCGACGGTTTTTAGAAAAACAAGTTTATTCGTGAAAATTCAGTCACGAAAATTACTGTCTAGGCTTAATAACTGCTAATCTACGCAGAATTTCGATTTTTTTGACTTAACATTTTCTTTTTATTTTGCTGAATTCTACAAGATTCAGCATTCAAATTTCAAAAATTCGACGTTTTTAAAAAAAAACAAGTATTCGTGAAAATTCTATGTCGACACGAAAATTATTGTCTAGGCTTAATAACTCGAAATCTACGTAGAATTTCGATTTTTTTGACTTAACATTTTCTTTTTATTTTGCTGAATTCTACAAGATTCAGCATTCAAATTTCAAAAATTCGACGTTTTTAAAAAAAAACAAGTATTAGTGAAAATTCTATGTCGACACGAAAATTATTGTCTAGGCTTAATAACTCGAAATCTACGTAGAATTTCGATTTTTTTGACTTAACATTTTCTTTTTATTTTGCTGAATTCTACAAGATTCAGCATTCAAATTTCAAAAATTCGACGTTTAAAAAAAAAAACAAGTATTAGTGAAAATTCTGTCGACATGAAAATTATTGTCTAGGCTTAATAACTCGAAATCTACGTAGAATTTCGATTTTTTTGTCTTAACATTTTCTTTTTCTTTTGCTGAATTCTACAAGATTCAGCTTTCAAATTTCAAAAATTCGACGTTTTAAAAAAAAAAAACAAGTATTCGTGAAAATTCTATGTCGACACGAAAATTATTGTCTAGGCTTAATAACTGCTAATCTACGCAGAATTTCGATTTTTTTGACTTAACATTTTCTTTTTATTTTGCTGAATTCTACAAGATTCAGCATTCAAATTTCAAAAATTCGACGTTTTAAAAAAAAAACAAGTATTAGTGAAAATTCCATGTCGACACGAAAATTATTGTCTAGGCTTAATAACTCGAAATCTACGTAGAATTTCGATTTTTTTGTCTTAACATTTTCTTTTTATTTTGCTGAATTCTACAAGATTCAGCATTCAAATTTCAAAAATTCGACGTTTTTAAAAAAAAACAAGTATTAGTGAAAATTCTGTCGACACGAAAATTATTGTCAAGGCTTAATAACTCGAAATCTACGTAGTATTTCGATTTTTTTGACTTAACATTTTCTTTTTCTTTTGCTGAATTCTACAAGATGCAGCATTCAAATTTCAAAAATTCGACGTTTTTTAGAAAAACAAGTTTATTCGTGAAAATTCAGTCACGAAAATTACTGTCTAGGCTTAATAACTGCTAATCTACGCAGAATTTCGATTTTTTTGACTTAACATTTTCTTTTTATTTTGCTGAATTCTACAAGATTCAGCGTTCAAATTTCAAAAATTCGACGTTTTTAAAAAAAACAAATATTAGTGAAAATTCTATGTCGACACGAAAATTATTGTCTAGGCTTAATAACTCGAAATCTACGTAGAATTTCGATTTTTTTGTCTTAACATTTTATTTTTCTTTTGCTAAATTCTACAAGATTCAGCTTTGAAATTTCAAAAATTCGACGTTTTTTAGAAAAACAAATATTTTCGTGAAAATTCAATGTCGTCACAAAAATTATTGTCTAGGCTTAATAACTCGAAATCTACGGAGAATTTCGATTTTTTTGACTTAACATTTTCTTTTTCTTTTGCTGAATTCTACAAGATTCAGCATTCAAATTTCAAAAATTCGACGTCTTTTAGAAAAACAAGTTTATTCGTGAAAATTCAGTCACGAAAATTACTGTCTAGGCTTAATAACTGCTAATCTACGCAGAATTTCGATTTTTTTGACTTAACATTTTCTTTTTATTTTGCTGAATTCTACAAGATTCAGCGTTCAAATTTCAAAAATTCGACGTTTTTAAAAAAAACAAATATTAGTGAAAATTCTATGTCGACACGAAAATTATTGTCTAGGCTTAATAACTCGAAATCTACGTAGAATTTCGATTTTTTTGTCTTAACATTTTCTTTTTCTTTTGCTAAATTTCACAAGATTCAGCTTTGAAATTTCAAAAATTCGACGTTTTTTAGAAAAACAAATATTTTCGTGAAAATTCAATGTCGTCACAAAAATTATTGTCTAGGCTTAATAACTCGAATTCTACGGAGAATTTCGATTTTTTTGACTTAACATTTTCTTTTTCTTTTGCTGAATTCTACAAGATTCAGCATTCAAATTTCAAAAATTCGACGTTTTTTAGAAAAACAAGTTTATTCGTGTAAATTCCGTCACGAAAATTACTGTCTAGGCTTAATAACTGCTAATCTACGCAGAATTTCGATTTTTTTGACTTAACATTTTCTTTTTCTTTTGCTAAATTCAACCAGAATCAGCTTTCAAATTTCAAAATTTCGATGTTTTTTTAAAAAAACAAGTATTTTCGTGAAAATTGAATGTAACTGGGGTAAAAAGAACCAAGTTGTTGACTGTTTTTAAACGAGACTAGTTGTTTGTTTTGAACAGATTACTTGTGAGAAATCATCACAGGTAACTTATTATAATTTGCCTGAGTAACTCGGGTAAAAAGAACCTAGCGTTTGACTGTTTTTAAACGAGACTAGTAGTTTCTTTTCAACAGATTACTCGTGAGAAATCTTCACTCGTAACTCGTGAGAAATCTTCACTCGTAACTCGTCAGAATTTGTCTGAGTAACTCGGGTAAAAAGAACCGAGTGTTTGATTGTTTTTAAACGAGACTATTTGTTTGTTTTCAACAGATTACTCGTGAGAAATCTTCAAACGTAACTCGTTAGAATTTGTCTGAGTAACTCGGGTAAAAAGAACCGAGTGTTTGATTGTTTTTAAACGAGACTATTTGTTTGTTTTCAACAGATTACTCGTGAGAAAACTTCACACGTAACTCGTTAGAATTTGTCTGAGTAACTCGGGTAAAAAGAACCGAGTGTTTGATTGTTTTTAAACGAGACTAGTTGTTTGTTTTCAACAGATTACTCGTGAGAAATCATCACACGTAACTCGTTAGAATTTTCCTGAGTAACTCGGGTAGAAAGAACCAAGTGGTTGGCCCTTTTTAAACGAGACTATTTGTTTGTTTTCAACAGATTACTCGTGAGAAAACTTCACACGTAACTCGTTAGAATTTGTCTGAGTAACTCGGGTAAAAAGAACCGAGTGTTTGATTGTTTTTAAACGAGACTATTTGTTTGTTTTCAACAGATTACTCGTGAGAAATAATCACACGTAACTCATTAGAATTTGCCTGAGTAACTCGGGTAAAAAGAACCAAGTGGTTGGCTCTTTTTAAACGAGACTATTTGTTTGTTTTCAACAGATTACTCGTGAGAAAACTTCACACGTAACTCATTAGAATTTGCCTGAGTAACTGGGGTAAAAAGAACCAAGTGGTTGGCTCTTTTTAAACGAGACTAGTTGTTTGTTTTCAACAGATTACTTGTGAGAAATCGTCACATGTAACTTGTTATAATTTGTCTGAGTTACTCGGGTAAAAAGAACCGAGTGTTTGATTGTTTTTAAACGAGACTATTTGTTTGTTTTCAACAGATTACTCGTGAGAAATCTTCAAACGTAACTCGTTAGAATTTGTCTGAGTAACTCGGGTAAAAAGAACCGAGTGTTTGATTGTTTTTAAACGAGACTATTTGTTTGTTTTCAACAGATTACTCGTGAGAAATAATCACACGTAACTCATTAGAATTTGCCTGAGTAACTCGGGTAAAAAGAACCAAGTGGTTGGCTCTTTTTAAACGAGACTATTTGTTTGTTTTTAACAGATTACTCGTGAGAAAACTTCACACGTAACTCGTTAGAATTCGTCTGAGTAACTCGGGTAAAAAGAACCAAGTGTTTGGCTCTTTTTAAACGAGACTAGTTGTTTGTTTTCAACAGATTACTCGTGAGAAATCATCACACGTAACTCGTTAGAACTTTCCTGAGTATCTCGGGTAGAAAGAACCAAGTGGTTGGCTCTTTTTAAACGAGACTATTTGTTTGTTTTCAACAGATTACTCGTGAGAAAACTTCACACGTAACTCGTTAGAATTTGTCTGAGTAACTCGGGTAAAAAGAACCGAGTGTTTGATTGTTTTTAAACGAGACTATTTGTTTGTTTTCAACAGATTACTCGTGAGAAATAATCACACGTAACTCATTAGAATTTGCCTGAGTAACTCGGGTAAAAAGAACCAAGTGTTTGGCTCTTTTTAAACGAGACTATTTGTTTGTTTTCAACAGATTACTCGTGAGAAAACTTCACACGTAACTCGTTAGAATTTGTCTGAGTAACTCGGGTAAAAACAACCAAGTGTTTGGCTCTTTTTAAACGAGACTAGTTGTTTGTTTTCAACAGATTACTCGTGAGAAATAATCACACGTAACTCATTAGAATTTGCCTGAGTAACTCGGGTAAAAAGAACCAAGTGGTTGGCTCTTTTTAAACGAGACTATTTGTTTGTTTTCAACAGATTACTCGTGAGAAAACTTCACACGTAACTCGTTAGAATTTGTCTGAGTAACTCGGTAAAAAGAACCGAGTGCTTGATTGTTTTTAAACGAGACTATTTGTTTGTTTTCAACAGATTACTCGTGAGAAATAATCACACGTAACTCATTAGAATTTGCCTGAGTAACTGGGGTAAAAAGAACCGAGTGGTTGGCTCTTTTTAAACGAGACTAGTTGTTTGTTTTCAACAGATTACTTGTGAGAAATCGTCGCATGTAACTTGTTATAATTTGTCTGAGTTACTCGGGTAAAAAGAACCGAGTGTTTGATTGTTTTTAAACGAGACTATTTGTTTGTTTTCAACAGATTACTCGTGAGAAATCTTCAAACGTAACTCGTTAGAATTTGTCTGAGTAACTCGGGTAAAAAGAACCGAGTGTTTGATTGTTTTTAAACGAGACTATTTGTTTGTTTTCAACAGATTACTCGTGAGAAATAATCACACGTAACTCATTAGAATTTGCCTGAGTAACTCGGGTAAAAAGAACCAAGTGGTTGGCTCTTTTTAAACGAAACAATTTGTTTGTTTTTAACAGATTACTCGTGAGAAAACTTCACACGTAACTCGTTAGAATTCGTCTGAGTAACTCGGGTAAAAAGAACCAAGTGTTTGGCTCTTTTTAAACGAGACTAGTTGTTTGTTTTCAACAGATTACTCGTGAGAAATCATGACACGTAACTCGTTAGAATTTTCCTGAGTAACTCGGGTAGAAAGGACCAAGTGGTTGGCTCTTTTTAAACGAGACTAGTTGTTTGTTTTCAACAGATTACTTGTGAGAAATCGTCACATGTAACTTGTTATAATTTATCTGAGTAACTCGGGTAAAAAGAACCGAGTGTTTGATTGTTTTTAAACGAGACTATTTGTTTGTTTTCAACAGATTACTCGTGAGAAATCATCACACGCAACTCGTTAGAATTTGCCTGAGTAACTCGGGTAAAAAGAACCAAGTAGTTGGCTCTTTATAAACGAGACTAGTTGTGTATTTTCAACAGATTACTCGTGAGAAATCATCGCAAGTAATTTGCTATAATTTGTCTGAGTAACTCGGGTAAAAAGAACCTTGTGGTTGACTGTTTTTAAACGAGACTAATTGTTTGTTTTCAACAGATTACTCGTGAGAAATCATCGCAAGTAACACGTTAGAAATTGCCTGAGTAACTCAGGTAAAAAGAACCAAGTGTTCGATTGTTTTTAAACGACACTAGTTGTGTGATAATAACTGATTACTTGTGAGATTTCAGCAATGCGTTAACTTGTTTAAATTTATATGAGTAAAACGATTATTAATAACCGACTACTTAGTTAAAAACAGCAACGAAGTTGATTTTTTTCAACCAAGTTACACGTTGCAATTTAACAAACATCAAAACCGAGCAGATCGTCTAATTTAAATCAAGTATGTTGGCAGATAATAACCGTTGACTCTGCTTTAATTAACCGTGTTTATTTAATCGTTTTAGCTCTGCTGTTTTTAGCAACGAATACTTATTTATTTTTTCACAAGACTTAGCAGTTTTTAACCGATATTTTTTTAACCGAGCAAAAATCAAACTCTGTTAAGTCAAATGTTTTTGCGTGCAAAGTCCATTAAAATAGTGCTAAGTCTTCTACTTGGCTGATGTATTTCAGTAGTATAGTAAATAGAATTTGTATTATTAAAAAAACCTTCTTATAAAAGACTTTAAATACCAGTTTAAAAGTAAATGGGATTTCAAAGTTTTCAGAGAGCAAATCTTCCAGAAAAGATACGTTGACTGACATTTTTAATCGAATGATGATTTCTTCGGATCATTCGGTTTCAAGTTTAAGTCGAAAATTAAATATAAACAAAAAAAAAATTTCATCTTGAAGCTATGAAATGTTTCAAGTAGAAAATGTCGTATGTTATGATTCCGATTAAAAATACATAAATAAGTTAAAATAAAAGCTTGTTATATTATTATTTCTTTAATTTTTCATCAATACTGTGTTTTATTTATTACTCAATTAGGTGGAGTAATGTTGTTTGAACCAAATAAAATTAATATATGTAAGTCATTTTTATTTTATCAAAAACATTACAACTTGAATTTTTTGGATTTCTGTTCGTTAAAAGTTTTTCTCGAATAACTCGAAAACTATTAAAGATTTTTGCACTTGGTTTTCAAAATCTTGCTAAAAATTGGTAATAACATTGAATATTTAGTAAAAACATACCACTTATAAAATATATTATAATATTATAATAAATTTTGAAAAATCAACTTCAAAATAAAAAACTACGATTTTTTTCAAAATGCTTATACTTTAAAATTTTATTTTTCAAAAACTATGCACTTTCACAACTTCAATGAAAAAGCAAATAAGCTATAGCGGATCACTGTACAACCTTTTGTTAATTTGTAATGTTTTTTTTTTAAATTTAAGTCAACTTTTCACAAAATTGCCCCTCCCGCCTAAACGAGGGGAGCTGGATCTCCCCTCCTATACAATTTTTATCTTAGGCTATATCCAAGAATAATTCTGCAAAATATCATCTGCACTTTATTTATTTAAAAAAACTCAACTTTTTCGTTCCTATTTCGCGTTTAAAAATAATATTTTTGTATAACTACTTGAAAAGAAAGTCAAATACAATCGTTTCAACGATTACGATTGAACGATAGTTATTTTATAATCGTCTTGTTCATTTTAATTAATTTAATTTTTAAAATGTGTCCAAAGGCCCCGAAAAAATAAAGAATTTTTTCAATAGAAAAGGGAATCACATATTATGGTGCATTGAAATGTTACTTTTGGCCTTGCATTTTGGATAGGACAATTTGTATGATCTGTATGAGTGTGTAAAACCGTTTTCGTTGCTAAAAACCCCCCTCCGTTCGGGGGGTGGGGGTGTTAAATTATTTTCGCCATATCTAGAAAAAAAAATCCGAAAACAGTTTTTCACAGTCACACTAATCCCCACTATAAATGCAAAATCAAAAAATCTTGTCCTTTTTGAAATGCAAGGTTGGGCCCAAATTTTGTAACATGTCAATGGACTAATAGTGTAAACACGATGATACTAAATAGTTTTTGAAAACCGTTAAATTCATATAAGAGATTTCTTTCTTTATGGTGTGGGTATCCTCTCAAGCCTTGGTTCCGCGGTTCGGCGAACAGAAGGTGGGATAAATTCCCTAGCCTCGATTGACTATAAGACAAAACAAATTGGGATTAAATCCCTAGCCTTATTTCAAATCGGGGCACGGTTGATTAGTTGGGAAAAGTTCCCTAGCCCTGACGAAACAACGTCAAGGCAAAAAAATGGAGGAGGAGGGGAATACACGCCAAAATGCCAAAATCTAATTTAGAATCTACGTTGGTGTACTACACACCGTCGGTTTGCTTCTTGGTTCTACTCTTACGCCCTTATTATTCACTCGATACATCCAGGTTGAAACTAAAATCCGGATGTATTTACATTGAATTTTGTATACTTTACATCTGCATTTATGTTTTGATCTGAATGTATCGAGTGAATAATATGGGCGTTAGAATAAGAAGATAAGGAAGAGGTATATATCACATATACAGTGTATGTGAGTGAAGCATCAAATTTCTAAATTTTCCGATCTAAAGGAAAGTGTTTCGAGATTTTTAATCGTTAAAATAGTGAAAAATTATAATTAAACTAAATTAAAAAATTAAATAAAAGTGAGAATAGTGAAAACTTGCAATACTTTATTAAAAAAAAATATAAAACAACATGCGGTGCTGTGTTAAATTGTGTAAAAACACCTATAATATGGAGTTAATAATCTTTTCATTTCACGGGCTGATTGTGTCTGAATTTCCACATAAATTAATGTGAAGTGATGTTTTTTATGTAAATACATTGTCGTAGAATACTTAAAAATTGATATTTCGTAGCATTTTGATATGAAAAGACAAAATTTGTTGAAAATACATATAAATAAATAGTGATAGTGGTACTTGTCTAATTTCAATATTTTTTTGTTATTTCTAATGATGCGTGCTGAATTCCTGTGGGCACTAGAACAGCCATTTTTAATTTTTTGACACTTCCAACTTTGACAACCTGCGCAATATAATACCTTTAATTTGTGTAATGTGTCAGGTGCCTATCTGTCAAAATTGAAATTGTCGCCCAGGGTCGAATTAGCTTTTGTTGATGATGGCAAGGCGCTCAAATGCATTGAGCGCCCGTAGTGCAGAGTAATTTTAGTTATAACTTTTAAGGTTTTCGCGGTTGTTTACATAAGACATTTTTAAATTATTCGGATTAGCCGCGTTATAAAGATTTAATATTTAGCGAGTTCAGTTTAGTACTCACCCCGATGCGGTTTCGCTGCAAATTACATCGAGCGTGGTCACCGGGAAACTGCCATGAAATTGTTATAAGCGATGTTTGCTACGCAAGTTAAAGTTGAAGTTGTTGTTGGTGAAAATAAATTATATAATATTTGTGACCTTTTATCGATAAAGATAGATATAACTTTTTTGTGGGCTATAGGTCAATAAATTAAAGATGTTATTTGATAAGCAACGTTTCGAGCATGTTTATGCTCTTCATCAGGCCTTTATTTGCAAAAATTATAAAAGTAATACATACATACATTAATATAAAAATTATTATATATGAGGTCAAGTAACTTACAAGCAACATTCAAAGAATTTACGTTAAGTAAATAAACCACTCATTATATTAGGTACACAACAATCTCATGAAATAAAATCTATTACAAATAAACAAATTAATTAATGAGTTTAAGATTTGAATTTGAATTTAAATTTACTGGTGGACAGGAAAAAAGTCCATTTATCAACACAAATCACCTATACTTAAACCTACTGTATGTTTGAAGAATAAATATTTGACTGTTAACAGTCGAATTGTTTTTTCCTGAACACCGTTTGTTTTAATAAATATGATTTAAAATCACGAAAATAAATATAAACTAGCATAAAAGTGTTCATATTTATTAAAACAAACGGTGTTCAGGAAAAAACAATTCGACTGTTAACAGTCAAATATTTATTCTTCAAAAGTCCCATAGCAAGGCAATAAAAATAGCTACAATTTATCTTCTTTGAAGACTTGTAGCAACTATATAATTCGCAGTTGCTCTATGTAGCTCGGATTATATGGAATCTCGATTTATTCGGGAAAATATGCGTCAAGACAAGATGTAATGGTCATCTTCTGATGAGCCCAACCATTACATCGGGGCGAAACGCATATATGAACACTTTTATGCTAGTTTATATTTATTTTCGTGATTTTAAATCATATTTACTACTGTATGTTGTTGGTCTATCGTTGTTGGTGATACGCAAGTGGGGAGCAAACGGTGCTCACTCTATCCCTGTTCGTATTAAGCAGCAGTTGGATCGACCGAGAGGCGTTTAAAATGGGGTCCCATGTTCGCGACAGGTTCAATCGCTTCGCGTACCAGACGAGGGATGTAATGTGACTCGTTTGCAGAACCTTAGCTTGCTCGAAGTGAATCCAGTTTTGTTCGTGTGGGTGGTCTAGTATATGTTCGCATATGGCGGACTTTTCTCTTTGTTGTTTGCTTACAGCGCTAATGTGTTCTTTTAAACGTCTAGCAATACTCCTCTGAGTCTGTCCTACATATGAAGACCCACAACTGCAGGGTACCGCATATACTCCAGGTGTTTGTAGAGGGAATTGGTCTTTAGGTGATTGTAGGTAGTTAATCACTTTATTTGGTGGTAAAAATATGGATTTTATACCATATGGTTTTAAAACATTTCCTATCCTATCAGTTACACCTCTTACATATGGTAGGAAAGCTTTTTTGTCTAATTGGCTATCTTCCTTTTCCTCTTACGGAATTGGCTTCCACGATCTTAGTTTTTTAGGGTAGCCATTCGCTTTCAGGACGTTGTCTAGCAGTGAAAGTTCAGTGGCAAGATCACAAGTTCGCCGGATGGTGGTGGGAAGAAGCGTGTAGGTATCTGTTTGTGTGTGTGTTCTTTCTGTAAACTGTGTGTGCCAGTGTGCCATTTTTTTTTCCGCATCACTTTCACGTCCAAAAACGCAATTGAATCATTATTTTCTTTTTCCATCGTGAACTTAATTTTTGGGTGCTGTGAATTAAGATGCTCCAGGAAATTCAAAATGGTGGAATTTTTAAGTATGCAAAAAGTATCATCAACATATCTCAGCCAAACTTTTGGTTTTTCTTTGGAGCTGTTCAGAGCTTTTTTCCTCGAAATGCTCCATCCAGAGATCTGCAATTAAGGGGGCCAAAGGTAACCCCATAGCAACGCCATCTTTCTGCAGATAAAACTGTTGGTTGAAACAGAAATATCCTGATGAAAGACAAAATTCCAAAAGCGGCATATAGTTTTCGTTGATGTCAGATGTTGAGATAAGCTCACGGATGATAATAAGTACCTCCTGCACGGGTACATTTGTAAAAAGTTACTCAACGTCAAAGCTCACCATCATTTCATCATCTTCGAGTTTTAAACCACTTAAAATAGACACAAAATGTGAGGAATCTTTTATGTGGTGTTCCGTCAGGCCAACCAATGGTTTAAAAACATCAACTAAATCCTTTGATAACAGATAGCAAGGGGCATTTATTTGACTCACAATTGGTCGCATTGGATTCCCTTCTTTGTGAATTTTGGGCAGACCATACAATTTCGGTGGTTGTGTACACGAAGGTACATGGCTACCAGCGGTAAATATCGAAAACACCAAAGTAGCACCAGCGTTGCTAGCAGTTGCCGAAACCAAAAAGTTAAGATGTCGATAATGTAGTCAGCTTATTTGAATTTGTAAGGACGTTTTTATGCTCGATAATAACTAATTAAATTAATTTTCCATACATAATATAACGGGTGATTTTTTAGCTGGTTTGGTTTTGGCAACACTGGTTTTGACAGCTGACGTGTGTTTAGTACCTTGTGTCACTGTCAAACAGCTTCAGTTTGGTTTGCAATTTAACCATGGATCGTCTTACAAATGAACAACGCTTGCAAATTATTGAATTTTACTATCAAAATTCGTGCTCGGTTCGAAATGTTCATCGCGCGCTGCTTCCATTTTATGGTCGGCTCATTTTTGGTTGAATGGGTACGTAAATAAGCACAATTGCCGCATTTGGAGTGAAGATCAGCCAGAAGCATTGCAACAGCTACCAATGCATCCCGAAAAAGCCACTGTTTGGTGCGGTTTATGGGCCGGCGGCATTATTGGGCCATATTTCTTCAAAGATGATGCGAATCGCAGCGTTACTGTCAATGGTGAACGCTACCGAGCGATGATAACAAACTTTTTTTTGCCCGAAATGGAAGTTCTTGACTTGCATGATATGTGGTTTCAACAAGACGGTGCCACATGCCACACAGCACGCGAAACAATGGCGCAATTGCGAGGCGAGTTTGGTGAACAGCCTAGATCGTGCGATTTGACACCATTAGACTATTTTTTGTGGGGGTATGTCAAGGCTAATGTCTATAGGGACAAGCCCGCTTCGATTGACGCACTGGAAGCCAACATCCATGCATTCATTCGTGAGATACCGGCCGATATGTGTGAAAGAGTATGCCAAAATTGGACTCAGCGGATGGGCTACCTGAGACGCAGCCGCGGTCAACATTTGCATGAAATTATCTTTAAACATTAAATTGCAAGGTTCAAACTATCGATTCAAATAAATATTTCATTCATTTTTTCGAATTTTTTGTGTTTTTTTTTAAAAAAAAGTTCTAAACCTCTTAAAAAATCACCCGTTACTATTTAATTTTCTTTTCCAATTTAACGATTTCTTTCGTAGTCAATAACTTTTTATAATTTTTTTTTTATTTTGATTAATTATTTATTTAATTTCATTTATAATATTTTTTTATCTTTAATCTATATTTTTCAATATCAATTATGTTATTTACTTCTTTACTAACATTAATTTTCTTAATAAGCAGCAAAAGTGCAACATAGGCTTTGTTTTTATTTTTTACTATTAATATTTCTAAAGCTATGTTAAAAGTTCTAGTTTCCCAGAATCGAGGTTTCAAAATATGTCATATCAACCCTCAAAGTCTATTTAAGAAAATTGATGAGTTTCGGGATTTATTTGAGGGTTCGGAGGTTGATGCTATTTGTGTCTCAGAAACGTGGTTTAAAAATATTAGTGATACTTTTTATGCAATGAGAGGATATAACATGTTAAGAGTTGATAGATGTGATCGTACTAGTGGTGGAGTAGCTTTGTATTTAAAAGAGTCCTTAAAGATGAAAGTAATATTTTCTTCTTCTACTACCAATTGTGCCATCGAATGTCTCTGTGTTGAAATTACTAGCGCAAATAACAGTGATGGAAAGCTTTTGTTAGGTGTTGTATACAGGCCATATTCTACCATTGATTTGTCGCCAATTTACTCATTTTTAGAGAAAAACTCAATGTATTTTTCCAATATAATACTCTGCGGTGACTTTAATAGTAATCCTTTGGTTGATGATTTGTTGATAAATGACTTTAGTATTTTTAGCCTACGTCCAGTTAATGTTTCAAATCCAACTCATTTTTCACACACTTCTGACACTCTTCTGGATGTTTTCTTTGTGAATGAGCTCAATAATATTCTTTTATATGACCAGCTATCTGTTCCTGGTTTTTCTAGACACGATCTCATATATCTTTCTTTTGATTTTTCTATTCCCAGTGTTAGAAAAAGTTTCCAGTTTCGTGATTTTAAAAATTTAAATGTCGGTGCTCTTGAATCTGATATTAGAGTTGTCCGACGGCAAGACATATACAGAATTATATCACCTGATGAACAAGTTGATTTTCTACAGCGTAATTTAATCTCACTTTTTGATCGCCATGTTCCTCTTAAAACTAGAACTATTAAACATAAAGATAATCCTTGGTTCACTAATGAAATTCGACAAGCCAATAACCATCGAAATTCTGTCTATGAAAGATTTCCATCTTCACGCTTTAGAATCGCCGAGGGTCACCAACAATATCGTCAATTGCGTAACAGATCCGTATGCCTTATAACATCTGCGAAAACAAGGTGGCATATGAAACAACAAAAAAAAACAAGAGAGAATTATTGATACTGATGTTGACGCGATGTATCGTCAGTTCCTCGACCAACATCAGTGGATTCGTTACCAATATCTATTTTGCCATTTCTTTCCAAAGTGGTTGAAAGACTTATACACAAACAAATTTCCCACTTTCTTAATACTAACAATCTTTTATTTCCAAAGCAGTCCGGATTTCGACCAAACCACAGTAGTACTACTGCATTTCTTAAAGTTATTGAGCAGATAAGGAAAGCTTTAGATGATGATAAAGTCACGTTTCTGGTTCTGCTTGATTATTCTAAAGCATTCGATACCATTGATCATAGTATAATGTGTAGAAGTCAAGCAGTGGTATCAAAAAATCGGACTTCCGAATTACTCTCTTTAAGCTTTGGTCTACCTCAGATCAATTTTGGGACCTATCCTTTTTTCTGCCTATATAAACGATATACCACACGTAGTAAAATATTGCGAGACCCGAATGTTTGCTGACGATGTTCAGCTTGTAAAAACTTGTAACCTATGTCGTATTGAAGATTGTGTTAGTAGTATTAACAAGGATCTAAATGCAATCTTCAAATGGTCCAACAAATGTGGACTTGTTCTTAATCCTACTAAGACAAAATGTCTTGTTATTTCAAAAAAATCTTTTGAAAATCTCTTTTAAAAATTAGAACCTTGGTGACTTTGTATAAGATTATTCACACGCAGAAACCTCTCGACCTCTATAATGAAATCCAGCTCTCAATTTCTAGTCGAACAAATCAAATTTTAATTCCGCGTTTTACTTGTCTCACTTCGGAGAGAAAATTTTTTGTTATTAGTGCTCGTTGGTGGAATTTGCTCCCACGTGAAATAAGAAGATCGGAGTCATTAAATAGTTTTCAAAAAGATTTGTTTACACATTTTGCGAATTCGTAGAATTGCTATCTTCATTAATTTCAATTATTTTATATTTCAAATCATTAAAATTGCCATAACATTCATCACTAAATTGTCTTTGCTGCACAAGCTGTTTTCTTCTCTTTTTTTTCTCTTTCTTTGTAATTCAATTTTTTGTTTGCATTTAACACATTTTTGTCAATAAGTACTTACATTTGATTTTATTGTTTGCATTATTATTTACTTCTTTTATCTGAATATAAATGTAATTTTGGTTCAAACATTGAAAACATATATAAATATAAATTTATTTATGTAATTTATTTAATTAAATCAAATTTAAATTTACTTATGAAAGCTTAATTAACTAAAAGATGTTAATCTTAAAATTAAGTTCCTTTGATTCGTAGTAAATAAATAAATGCAATAAATAAAAAAAAAAAAAACACGAGCTGTGGGGTCGTAATCAACAGCCAAATATGTGTTTCTGTCTTCGACCAAAGCATTCATTTTGTCAAAATAGTCACATCTATTTACTACGACCGTTGCATTACCTTTATCAGCCGAGAGCACAAAAATATTCCCTCCCTTCGAAACTCACTTAAAGCTTACATTTCATCTCTACTTACATTGCTTGACGATGGTTGTTTTGTTCGTCTTATCATAACCGCTA
This sequence comes from Epistrophe grossulariae, assembly GCA_929447395.1. NCBI lineage: Eukaryota > Metazoa > Arthropoda > Insecta > Diptera > Syrphidae > Epistrophe > Epistrophe grossulariae. The sequence goes on from OV839567.1 coordinate 69,891,069, forward strand.
CGTCTTGACGAATTGTTTCTGTATCGATGCTGTTGAACTTGTTGCGAGCGATGCATTGTATGGTCTGCCCAAAATTCACAAAGAAGGGAATCCAATGCGACCAATTGTGAGTCAAATAAATGCCCCTTGCTATCTGTTATCTAAGGATTTAGTTGATGTTTTTAAACCATTGGTTGGCCTGACGGAACACCACATAAAAGATTCCTCACATTTTGTGTCTATTTTAAGTGGTTTAAAACTCGAAGATGATGAAATGATGGTGAGCTTTGACGTTGAGTAACTTTTTACAAATGTACCCGTGCAGGAGGTACTTATTATCATCCGTGAGCTTATCTCAACATCTGACATCAACGAAAACTATATGCCGCTTTTGGAATTTTGTCTTTCATCAGGATATTTCTGTTTCAACCAACAGTTTTATCTGCAGAAAGATGGCGTTGCTATGGGGTTACCTTTGGCCCCCTTAATTGCAGATCTCTGGATGGAGCATTTCGAGGAAAAAAGCTCTGAACAGCTCCAAAGAAAAACCAAAAGTTTGGCTGAGATATGTTGATGATACTTTTTGCATACTTAAAAATTCCACCATTTTGAATTTCCTGGAGCATCTTAATTCACAGCACCCAAAAATTAAGTTCACGATGGAAAAAGAAAATAATGATTCAATTGCGTTTTTGGACGTGAAAGTAATGCGGAAAAAAAAATGGCACACTGGCACACACAGTTTACAGAAAGAACACACACACAAACAGATACCTACACGCTTCTTCCCACCACCATCCGGCGAATTTGTGATCTTGCCACTGAACTTTCACTGCTAGACAACGTCCTGAAAGCGAATGGCTACCCTAAAAAACTAAGATCGTGGAAGCCAATTCCGTAAGAGGAAAAGGAAGATAGCCAATTAGACAAAAAAGCTTTCCTACCATATGTAAGAGGTGTAACTGATAGGATAGGAAATGTTTTAAAACCATATGGTATAAAATCCATATTTTTACCACCAAATAAAGTGATTAACTACCTACAATCACCTAAAGACCAATTCCCTCTACAAACACCTGGAGTATATGCGGTACCCTGCAGTTGTGGGTCTTCATATGTAGGACAGACTAAGAGGAGTAGTGCTACACGTTTAAAAGATCACATTAGCGCTGTAAGCAAAAAACAAAGAGAAAAGTCCGCCATATTATGTAGGGTTACCAGCTCTAAAATCAGCAAAGCCTGACCGTAAAGAAAGAAAAGCCTGATTTTTGAGAAAAAAGCCAGACAAATAAAACACAATTTTTTTCGTTTTTGAAACTTAATTTAAAAAAAAAAAAATAAAATGAAAGCGTCTATACAGACAAAAACCGCAAGGGATCTGGGACTTGGTGTTGACAAATTACGTCTAGTTCAACCCAAAATGCATTTCAATGACGAAGAACCTGCCCCAAAGTTAATTTCCTGCTTAAACTTTTTAAACAATATTTTCAAAAAAAAACACTTTAACCATGATGTAGAAAAACTATATCATGCGTCAAAATTTTTTTAAATAATTTTCTTTAGAATTTCATTACCTGTAATATTTTATTTATAAATCCTAACGGTTTTGGAGCTAACACATTTTTTTTTTATTTATAAAATCCTCTATTTTGATTTAATTTTTGGGTCACCCTGTCCAAAATTGATTTTTATTTTTTACCATTTTTTAAACTGATTTTACTTAAAAGTTAGACAAACGTTTTATAAAAACAAAATTCATGAACTTCATTATGTATGTAGCTTAGTTACAAATAAATCCATAGCCTTAAATGGTGTTAAAAATGAATTTTTACTTGAAACGTTTCAAATAGCACCCTGTATGAATTTCCTACTACTCAATAACATTTGTTGCTTTTAAAAGCTTGTTCTAGTTTTGCAGTTTCTTAAAAGGTATATAACATATCAAAAGTTATGGCCATAAATAAAGAGTCGACCATTTCATTTAATAAATCAATACAAAAAGTTCAAAATAAACAAAGTATTTCCTTCTATTTTAAAAATTATGATTTATTTGAATTTGTTTGAGAATCATTTTTGATTGAATTCAAATGAACTTTCGATCTAAGGTGAGTTGTGATAAGTTGTATGCCTTTTAAGAAATTGCAAAACTAAGACAAGCTTTCAAAAGCAAAAAATGTTATTGAGTAGTAGGATATTTACATAAAAATTTAAATAAAAACTACATAAAATACGAACAATCCCTTTTATGCTTTTAGCACCAAAACTCAAAAAGTTATGCAGCTTTTGACATTATTGAAAAAAGTTACGATTTTCAAAGACTTTCAAGCAAAATTATTGAAAAAGCGCTGGTAGCGAGCTCTAAATGGTGTTTGATTTTGAATTTTTCGGTCTTAATTTTTCGGTTTCAATCTAAACTTCATAATTTCGCCCGGTCCCCGTTGAATTTCAAGAAAGGTGTTTTTTTGAATCACCCACTGAAAAGTACAAAGAGTTGAGCAATCTCTTTGTACTTTTCTGACAACTAAATGAAAATAATGAATGTATTCACTGCATTTCGATTTGAAAGCATTCATGTAAACTTTTTTCTTCTAACGATTATATTTTGTGCGATAACTATAAAAAAGCCTGCCAGAGGACGAAAACTGGCCAAAGCCTGATTGGACATTGAAAGTCTGATGCGTCAGGCGAAATCCTGACGGATGGTATGCCTAGCCATATGCAAACATATACTAGACCACCCAGACGAACACCACTGGATTCACTTTGAGCAAGCTAAGGTTCTAGCAAACGAGCCACAACAAAATTTCAATCGAGACGACAGTTTCAACCTGTCGCGTCGCGAACATGGGATCCCATTTTAAACGCTTCTCGGTCGATCCAACTGCCACTTAATACGAACATGGATGCAGGGAACACGGTTTGTTCCCAACTTGCGTGATTAGCAATGCAAAAAATAAAATACCAAAAGATTTAAAACGTTATAGTAATTGTATTTATTTAAAGCAAAGATTAAGCCAAATTTTACGTTCAAGAGTGGACTGTATACGATGGTGGTTGCTAGCGAAAAAGATCGATTTTTACAATGTAACATAATTCTATGCAAAATCTTACAATAACAATTATTATATCTATATTGTATTATTATATATTATCTATACATATTAATATTTAATGTATATCATGTTACCCATTGCATAGGGATTAGCGGTTCAAGGGATTAGCAAAAGTTGAAAACAAATTATTTAGTCAATAACAAATAGGGTATTATATGACTATGTTTGGCAATTTGAAAAATATTTAAAATTAATAAATTAGATAATTTTGTAACTTTTAACAACGAATTCAAAAATAGTTTAAGATATAATAATTAATGATTTAAAAATAATTATTTAAAGTTCATTCCTGAACACGCCGGCCCCCCTGAAAGAATTTCAGGAACAAGGTAGAACTGCCAGCTTAGTTATAGGTGGTTTAAAAATCCCATTTTTGGTGCGAACTGAGACAACACGCACTAGATCATCTTCACCAGGATGGAGTTCTTCAATTCTGCCCAATGCCCATTTGGATGGTGGCATATTGAGCTCCCTGATGACAACCAGATCACCAATTTTAAAGTTGTTGGTTTTCTTTTGCCATTTGGGGCGCTGTTGAAGCGATGTTAGGTAGTCAGAGTGCCATCGACGCCAAAACCCTTGCTTCATGTTTTGTAAGAGTTGCCATCTTCCAAGTCGGTTAAGTGGGACTTCTAGGCAGCTGGGCTCCGATAACGCCGTATATGGTCTACCTATAAGGAAATGAGACGGGGTTAGAGGGTTCAAATCTGAGTCGGAAATAGAGCAAAGAGGTCTAGAATTTAAAATTGCTTCAATTTGGGAAAGCAAAGTGGACATCTCCTCAAATGTCAAAATGGTGTTTCCTACTACTCTCCGGAGGTGCTGTTTGACACATTTTACCCCCGCTTCCCAAAGCCCCCCAAAATGAGGGCTATGTGGAGGAATAAAGTCCCACTTGATACTATCAGCTGCCAATGTTGCCGAAACTAGCTCGTTGTGTTCCTCGGATCGTACCAATTTATACCACTCACACAAGGTTCTGGCAGCTCCTTGGAAATTGGTGCCGTTGTCCGAGTAGATGACCCTGCACTTTCCTCTCCTAGCTACAAACCGTCTCAACGCAGCTAAAAACGCATCAGTCGACAGGTCACTGACGACTTCTAAGTGCAACGCCTTTGTCGCCATACAAACAAATAACGCAAAGTAACCTTTCACAAACTTTGGATTCCTTCCTTTAGCTAGCCGCAGAGTTATAGGTCCCGCATAGTCATAGCCAGTTCGATCGAAGGCGAACGATGGAGACAATCTTGACGATGGAAAATTTCTTATGAGTTGTGATGAGGTAGATTGACGTTGACGAAAGCAATCCATGCAGTCATGAACCACTTTTCTTATAAGGTTTCTACTTCCAAGAATCCAAAACTCTTGTCGTACCAATGAAAAAAGCTCCGATACACCTGCGTGAAGAAATTTCAAATGAGCATCCCGAAGAATCAATCTGCAGATCGAATGACCTTTCGACAAGATTATAGGGTGTTTTAAGCTGAAAGAAACATCAACAGCATTTGAAATTCTTCCCCCAACATGAAGCAGCCCAACATCATCCAAAAACGGCGACAAAGATGAGAGTTTAGAGCGAATAGAGCGAATAGAGACATGTCCTTCTGTTTCTAAAGACTGTATTTCCTTGGCGAAATCATTTTGAGCCCATAACAGACATTTCTATTTTGCATAAAGCAACTCTGAGGAGCGCAAGAAACCTTTAACTCGTTCATCTCGAGGAAGTTTACAATTCCTGGCTCGCCGAACGAAAACAGCTACAATACGAATGAATCGAGGCCACGAAGAGATTCGTTTTCCTAGCTTGTCGAGAAGTCCTTCTTGGGCACACAATACATTAACAACGACAGGTTGTTTTCTTATTTCAGGCACTTCTTTCAGTTCCATACTTTCAACTGAAAACGGCCAAGAATCAAAATCCATAGAAAGCCAATGTGGACCTTTCCACCATATTCCTAACTGCAACAATTTCCTAGGTTCAACCCCCCTCGATGCACAATCAGCTGGGTTTTCCTCAGAACGAATATAGTTCCATTCGGAACGGGGAAGTACATCAAGTATTTCTGCAGTACGATTGGGAATAAACGTATTCCATCGACGAGGAGGGGAAGAAAGCCAGGCTAACACAATTTGCGAATCACAAAAAACAAAAGTATGGGCAGGTTTTATATCCAAAGAAGAGCGAATCAACTTTACTAGACGACTCAACAGCAGCGCACCACAGAGTTCAAGGAATTGTTAACTGATTCACAGGTGCGACGCGGGTTTTTGCAGCTACAAGTTGAACCTCGATATCTCCACTTTCAGACAAACTTCGAACATAGACGACTGCTGAATATGCCTTCTCAGATGCGTCTGAAAATCCTACTATGTCAAAATTCCTCCAATTGAACGTAAACCTTCTCAAAATTTCAACCTTTTCAAAATAGAGCAAATTGTTTCGGTAGAAAATCCATTTGTCAGCAATTTCAGTTGGCAGTGGATCATCCCATCCGATCTTCGTTTCATGCACCCATAACTCCTGGAACAGCATTTTAAATAAAATGGTGGCAGGAGCCAGGAAACCCAAAGGATCAAAGATTTTCGAAATCTCTGACAGCAGCATTCGCTTAGTGGGTGACAACGGCGATTTCTTCTCTGAAGAAATTTTGAAGGTAAAAATGTCGCTGTGAGGATTCCAAACAAGTCCAAGAACCTTTGTATAATTGTCAGAGCTATTCAGGTCAATAGAAAATGTCGGTTCAGAATCCAGTCCTTTCAAAACTGGCCAACAATTAGAGCTCCATTTACTCAACTGCAAACCTCCAACAGATAGAAGTTCAACCAACTCGCTTTTCAGTTCCAAAATATCTGATACGGAATCCGACCCTGTCATGATATCATCAACATAAAAATCATGCAATATGGAATGTGATCCAATAGGAAATTGATCAGCGTAATCTAAGGCAAGTTGTTTCAGAGCTCGCATCGACAGAAATGGAGCAGGTGAAGTACCGTAGGTGACTGTACACAGCCGATAATGTCTAATGGGTTGATCTGAACTTTCTCGCCAAACGATACGCTGAAAGTTTCTATGTTTTGTATCAACCCAAATTTGCCGAAACATCTTAATAATGTCAGCACAAAAAACATATCTATGCACCCTAAAACGCAAGCAAACATTAATCAAATTACGTTGGAGTGGGGGTCCTATATGCAGCACCTCATTCAAGCTGGTACCGTTTCCATCCTTATGTGACCCATCGAAAACAACCCGTAATTTATTTGTTACAACAGCGTGGTGCGGCAAATAGAAAATCTTCCCAGAAGTAGGTTCAATTTCGCTTTCCGGAATACGCTCCATATGCCCTAACTCCTCGTAAGTTTTCATAAAACGACAATACTCTAACCGAAGATTTTCCTGGCAAGAAAAACGACGTTCCATAGCAAACAACCTGGACAATGTTCCGGAGAGAGTGTTACTAAAACTTACATCCTTCTGTCGAAAAGGCAGCTCTACAATATATTTGCTATCAGGCGCACGAGAAAAGGTTTTAGAAAAGTGAGCATCTGCAAAGTCACCAGAACCAAACGAATATGTATTATGAGGAAGTTCTTCTATTTCCCAAAACGATTTAAGAAGAACATCAACATCCTGCACAATCCCTACCGGGGTGTTACCAGTTATCACCCATCCAAAAATAGTATTATGGGCGATCAAGTTACCATTTCTATCGGTGCGACGGCCATCACGCAAAATACTCCAGGCCTTGTCAGATCCTAGCAAAACATCAATAGGACCTGGAATGTTAAAACCTGGATCGGCCAATCTTATAGCATCCACCAACTAAGAATTATCAAGATCAAGAGGCAATAGTGGAGTTTTCGAAGTGATTTGATTCAAAATGAAGGCTTCAACATCCCTGTGTAACACCAGCTTTTAGCGAAGAGATTCCAGAAATAGGAAGACGAGCGTGACGACGACGAAGATGTAACTTTTTTACCAAACTTTCGGTTACAAATAAAGCTTGAGAACCTGTGTCGAGCAAAACGCGACAAAGATGTTTTGTTCCAAAAATATCTGCAACTTGTACAACCACTGTGGGTAAAATACCGGAAGGACGAATTTCATTTTGAATATGATTACTAACAATTGATAAAGAGGCAGCTTGAGATGTCGAGGGCGTTTCTGCATTCAAATTAGTAGCTTCACTAACCGGCGGCGGCGGATCGAGATGTACAAGAACATGATGACGAATGCGGCAATGAGGACAACGAGTTTTTGATCGACATCTTGACGACGAATGGCTTTCTAAACAATTATAGCACAGTTTTTGATCTCTGGCATAGTTTCGGCGAGAGATAATAGGCAAAGCAAGAAATTTAGAACACTGCGGAAGAAGATGATTTTCATTGCACATAGGGCATACAAAATTGGAAGCGGCAAGGCTTTTGATATTGCTTGAAGAACCACCCAAATGCGTATTTTGTCTATTTTCACGGTTTTTGGAATCAATTGATTTAGCTGTGCATGCTTCTAATGCATCGCATCTTTTTTCCAAAAACCCGATAAGTTCTTCAACGGTCGAATTTTCCGAATTGTTTATATGAAGAGCCCAGGCTTTGCGCGTTTCTAAATCTGTTTTATTGAGCAAAAGATAAATAAGCCAAGGATCTCTACTCTCAGACAACAACAACAGCAAGAGACAGAACCCCCTACGCCCCGCTACTTGCGTAGCAAAAATCGCTTATAACATTTTCATAGCAGTTTCCCGGTGACCACGCTCGATGTCAGAGAGAAGGAACTAATAGAGAGAGTCAAATTCGACGTTGGCTCTCTTTTAGCCTACAAGCAACGATGTTGCGACTTGCGTACCATCTTGCATATGTATAATTATTAACTCCATATAAAAAAAAATGTGGAGACAAATACATATGCAAGAAGATGTGCATACTCACTACCTTTTTTTTTGTTTTGCACTAACCGCGGTGAAAACATGTACACACCGATAGGAATTCAACACGTTATAAAAAATGTAAACAAAAGGTTTTGAGGGGACGGAGACGAGGAAATTTGATTCTCTCTATTAGTTCTTTCTCTCTGCTCGATGTAATTTGAAGCGAAACGTTCGGGGTGAGTACTACACTGAACTCGCTAAATATTAAATATTTATAACGCGGCTAATCCGCATAATTTAAAAATGTATTAATTTTAGTTACTTTATAATGTGTTACCTTCGGGACTCTTTAGAGTCACTTTGACTCTTTTTTAACGCTGGGACTCCAGGACTCATCATTTTGAAATTTAACTCCTTTTTTTAAAATTTGGACTCTTTTTTGTAAATGCACCAACAAAATATATAATTGAATACCTTGGAAACGAATTCGTTCAACATTTTTCTTAAAACGTCATTCTTACCGTTCCCTTTCAAGTTTTTTTTTAATTTTTCATTTCTGTGATCTGTTCAGCAGCATTATACTACGTTTTCACCGACAGCTAAACCGAGATTTAAATAGGTTTACCCTAAATCCCCTTAAATTTCAAAGATTTACCATACAATTTAATATTCAAATCAAGAAGGTTAGAAATTAATCTTGTTAAATCTTCATAGGGCCAATAATTTTACAAATCGAACACACTTATTCGCTATCGCAATATTCAGTACAATATTCGAGAATCGAGAGAACATTTTCGAGAATCTATTTTTTCTTTTCATCGTTTGATACAAATTGAACTTGCACTTTAGAAGAAAAAATGAAACAATATTTGCAATTGAAAGGTACTGTCTCCTTTTAAATCTTTTTGTGAGTTGAAAACACTTCCTGATTTATTAAATCTTAACGAGATTTACTTTTGGGGAAAACGTAGTATTACCTTCGGGACGACTCTTTAGAGTCATATTCCAGGACTCATATTTTTGAAAAAAATTTAAATTTGATTCAGCTTTTAAAAGTGGGGAATTTTTGTAAACCAACAAATAAAATAAGTAAAGTGAATACACATATACTTTCAAAATGAATTCGTTCAATCCTTTTCTTATAACGCCATTCTTAAGCCTCAACTACATAAGCCAAAAAAGTGAAAAAGTGCAAAAGTGAACAATTTAAAATTGATATTGTGATAGTTTTTCTGACTAGAAAACTAAAAAAATGGTGCAGAAAGCTTAAATTTTGGTTTAAAAAACAATTTGTATATACTTTTTTAAGAAATCAACTACGCTAGAAGGAAAAAAAAATATTTGTACTTTTGTACTTTTGCAAAAAATGGCCAATGTAGTTAAGGCTTTATACGGTGCCATTTCAAATACTCTGTGAAAGTTAACTTTTTGGATCTGTCACAGATATCATAATATTTACATCCATAACACACACAGCTATGACGCTGTTTACATGAAGCCTTTTTTCGGTTGTTTCGTCTTTCGTCTTTTTGACAGCTTGGGTGAGGGGTGTAGAAATGTAGGGGGAATGAAGTAACGAAAGCAGGAATGAGAATTTGAAGATTTTTTCTGGTTGAACATTGACGTTTGTGGTTTGACAACCGAATAGAGATGAGCGGTGAGCAGATGTCAGCAAAAATCGTAGTTAATAGAAAAATGATCGATATTCAAGTATCGATTTTAAAATAAAATAAATCGATTACAAAAAATTTAAAAAATGCAAATAAAATGGTTTTTGTAAATCGAATGCAAAGAATGAAACTTCACAAAAACGTCCATTGTGTCTATAGGTGTTTTTTTTGCAAGCCCGGGGGGAATTGGTTGAAAAAAACGACAGCGGGGATTAGCGACGCCTTGACAGTAAAAAACATGGAGTTTTCATACAAACTATCGATAACATGTATGCAATTCATGCCGGTAACAAAGTTTTTTGGTGCGCTTAAGTTAAACCCCGAGAATTCTCCGGGATTAGTTGTTGTAGCATTTTACATGTTAATTGTTTAGCACCAAAGTCGTTTTTTTCATCTAATTCCCCCCGGGCTTGCAAAAAACACGGCTTATATTGTGTTCTTTCTACAAAAAAACATTATTCTCTTTGATATTAAGGTTCCCCCACACCAACGCTAATTTTAGGTGGCGACGACGAAAACAATAATAACAACGTGTTGTTTTAGTCGTCGCCACGAAAGATTCGCGTTGGTGTGGGGGAAGCTTTAAACGTGTGAAATTATATTATTTTCGATTGACTAATGACTAATGACTGGATGGATTCAAAGGAAATTTGACAAAGAAATAGATTATTTCATGAAAAAGGAATATAAATATAATAATAATAAAGTGGTTTTACCTAACGGTCCACTGATTTCTACGTCTGTGCCTACGTTCTATACTCCCACATCGATAAAATTGGTCGAGAAACCTTAAAAAATGGAACAAAACTCTTATGATTTGTTTTAATTTCAATCGTCTCTAGACTTATGGAAGCCACAGATTGAAGGCACAGATCATTTGAATGGAATTTCTTAGAGGAGAACATCGAATTTTTTTTAAGGTTATAAGAACGGGATCTGCCACAATAACAATTTACTTTTTTATTTTCTCCAAAATGTTTGATTGAAATATAACAGAAATAGGGTTTTAATGTTCTTTCGCTTAATTTTTGGGCTAAGGTTCCCCCACACCAACGCGAATTTTCGGTGACGACGACGAAAACAACAATAACAACAAGTGGTTGTCAATGAAAACAACACGTTGTTATTATTTTTTTCGTCGTCGCCACCGAAAATTCGCGTTGGTGTGGGGGAACCTTTATGGTCTTATATTTCGCTAATGGCTGGACTAAATTTGTCACAGTTTCCAATCTGTGCCTACGTTCTTAAACTCTCAGATAGCCAAAATTAGTCGAAATACGGTGAAAAATGAAACAAATAGGATGATAAAACATAAATAAAATAAAAGAAAATATATTATTTAAGAAATGTTATTTATTATAACTTTAACTAACACAACTTTTAAATTTACAATTAGCGACGCGTTTCCGAAACAAGTTCCATCTTTGGGCTTTTACAACTGTGTGGTGTTGGACTGTCTTCGTAGAGCTTTTTTTCCTCGTTATTATTTTTTTACTTGTCATTTTTGTTCCGTTTTGTTGTTGTTTTTGATGTATTTTGGTGTTGTTTGTGGATATTTCGCATATTATGTGCGTTGGTTGTTTTTTTCTGTTAGCCGGTGTGTTTGAGTGCAGTGTCATATACATAGTTAATTTGTTTTTAGTGTCAATTTGTCGTTGAGAAGTTTGTCTTCTTCTTTTTTGTTTGCCTTGTATATTTCGTATTCTTCGAGGGCGTCAAGTAATTTACCTTTTTTGCAGTGGTGTAAGGGGGTGAGGTTTGTTTCGAAGTCGGTATAGCTGTGATTGTTATCCATTAAGTGCAGGGCAAAACTGGATTTGGAATTCGGTTTTGGTCTGTGTTCGTTAAATCTGTCAAAGAATGTTCTCCCTGTTTGACCGATATAAAATTTGGTGCAATCGTTGCATGTTAATTTGTAGACACCTCTGCTTGTTTTTTTTGTCATTTTTTGTTTCCGGTTGAAGTAGTTTATTTATGTGGTTATTGGTTCTAAATGATATTATTATATTCTGTTTTTTAAATATATTTTGTATTATTTGTGGAAGTAGATTAGTGTATTGTGCAGATATGTATTTTGATGGTTCTAATTGTATGTTGTTGTTGTGCTCGGTTTTATATTTAATTTTTCTTATTTTTTATTTCTTTTTGTTTATAATTTTGTCTATTATTTGAGGGTTGTACCCATTTACTTTCGCTATATGTTTTATTGTATTAAGCTCGTCTCTGTAATCTGTTTCATCCATTGGGACGGTTAATAATCTGTTTACAAAAGCATTATAGGCTGCCATTTTTTGTGTTTGCGGATGATGTGAATTTTGGTGGATTGTTATGTCCAAAGATACTGAATTATAAAGATTGGAATCCTCGGCTGTCATTCTGGTTTCCCTACAAGCTAAACAAAATGGCGGACAGTGGTGAATTCATATTTTTGCACTAGTGTTCCATGTTTTAACTCACACTAGTGCAAAAATATGAATTCACCACTGCATAAATTGTTGTTGCAATTCACATCTATTCATCGACACGAGATGAAATTACAAAAACAACAATGTAAACAAATGGGTTTTGGGGGATGGAACGTACGAAAAATTCCAATCTTTATAATTCAGTATCTTTGGTTATGTCGGTGGTGGTTGGTTGTCTGTAGACTTTGTACTTAAGGTTGTTGTTGTTCTTTTTTATGTTTAGGTCTAGGAAGTTTAGTTCATTGTTGTTTTCGATTTCTGAAGTGAATTTAATGTTATTGTTTATGTTATTAACGTATTTTTGCACTATTTCTATTTGTCTTAATGTTCCATTAAATAGAATGAAAGTATCATCTACATATCTAGAATAGGTTATTATTTTTTGATTAAGTGGGTTTGCATTTGATACGATGTATTTATAGGATGAGTTTTGTTCCATTTTTCAGCGTTTATCGACCAATTTTATCGATGCGAGAGTTACAGAACATATAGGCACTGATTTAGTCTTAGTTATAGTGACCATACGTCCCGCTTTTAGCGGGACAGTCCCGTTTTTGGGGTCTCTGTCCCACGGCCATAACTGTCCCGCTAAATGTCCCGCTTTTCTAAAAAAAGCCGCTAAATGTCCCGCTTTTCCTACGACGCACGTTTGTAAAAATGTGTGTAGGTCACTACAATTCTCAAAATTAAGCAATTATATAAATACTATTTTACATCCCTGTGCATACAAATTGGCTGTTAAAGCCTAGTACGCAGATCATGCTTAAATTTTGCTCCCACTTTTCTCTCCAAACATCATCAGCAAAAAACCCTTGACATAGAGCATGCATTGTGGAGAATATGTAAAAGAAAGCAGCTGTTCTCCGAGAAGAAATTGTTTTCAACCATTTCAATGATCTTTCTTATTATTGCAACTGTCTTAACTATATTCAACCTTAAAAACTAAATTCTAATTAACTTCAATTAATTTTACTTAGTACCAATCATTGAATTTATCTCTACTTGTTGAATTTGTGTGAATTTAATGAATTTGATTAATTCACTCTAATTTTTGTTTTAATTTACCTTTTTTAAATTGTTATTAAAATTCTTTTAATTAAAAGTAATTCATTCTTTAACTTGCTATGTAAATCAATCCACAACTCCACTGTACCTGCGGTTTGCAGATTTGAGTAATTTGTCGATTTAACAAATTTAACCGTGTGCATAAGCGGTACTTAATATCATTTAAAGAAGATCATGGAAATCCACAGTTGCAGTGAGAGTTGTCGATTGAGTGATTTTTGCTGTCGCATGTGGGAGTTATATTCCTCGGTCACTTCAGTCTCAACTACAGCGCAGCACGGACATAAATTGGTAATTTGTATCAAAACAAAATAAATTATATTGTGCAAATTACATACATATATTTTCATTTTATGAATGCTTTTTTTTTTGTGCTTTTGAATAATAATTCGAACCTTAGTTATTCAACATAAATTTGGTCCTTCGATGTCGTATGTAAAGTTGTTGAACCATAATTAAATTGAGATATAATTTAACGGGTTTTTAATCAATCAACGAATTTATGGTGTGTGAAATAGTGCGTGGAAGACAGGGAGTCTGTGCGAATTTCTTCTTATTATAGCGGTTTATGTACAGTACATATATCAGAAGAAAGCATTTTATATAACTTGCATTATTTCATTTGACATTCCGTTAACCTCCTCGGTTTTTTATTGATTTGAGACAATGAACGCACTAAAATTGAAAATTGGGAATGCAAAAGGCAGATTAACTCGTGCGGCAACTTTCGTAGAATCGATTGAGGATTCTACGCCTCTCGAGTTACTTGAGATTCGTTTAAGAAAGGTTGAAACCGCGTGGTCAGAATTCTCTTCGTTCTACGAAGAACTTTTTCAATTGCTAGAGGAAGATGATGATCCTAGCGAGCTTGAAAATGAGTTTGGTGTTTACGAAAACAAATACTTCACCGCTCATTCGCGCCTTACCCAAGCTATTCGGTTACGTAAGATCTCTGCACCGGTAGCAGAAAAAAGCGTGGAAACCTCGGTCGTGGAAGAGCTAGCTAAGCAACAATCCTCCTTTCTTGAAAAGTTGAATTCGTCGAGAGACACTAATTCCACAAATGATCTACCGAAAATAGTTGTGCCTCCTTTTTCAGGGGACTACAAGGATTGGCCTAGTTTTCGTGATCTGTTTACTGGGTCAATTGATTGCAGAACAAATCTAACTCCGTCTCAAAAGTTTCATTTTTTAAAATCTTTCCTTCGTGGAAATGCTGCGGGTTTAATTAATGATATAGCCATTTCTGACACGAACTATTTTGAAGCATGGGAAAGGCTAGAAAGACGATACGATCGTGTTCATATTATAGTTCAATCATATATTCAAACCTTTATGTCACTTCCATCTACTAATATAAGTAATGTGAAGGTTTTGCGAAAAATAACTGACGATGCAGACCAAGTCGTGCGTGGACTCAATGCGTTAAATAAAAACAGTCGTGATCCGTGGATAATTTATATTTTATTAAATAAACTAGATGGAGACACTAATAAATCTTGGGCAGAGTTTATCGGTTCTAGGGAAGATTTTACGATAACTGAACTTTTAGATTTTTTACAAGCTCGTTGTGATGCCCTTGAATCCTGCCAGTCTCTTAATCGTTCTGTTTCGTCCCGAGCTAAGCCACAAACTACAACAATTAAATCGCATTTAGCTGAAACTTCAGAGTCTAAATCATCAGATTCTAAGCCGCAATGCCCAAAGTGTAACAATGACCATTTCTTAGCTCAATGTGCAAAATTCGTAGAACTTGATATAGCTTCGCGGCGAAGCTTTGTGAAAAGCCTTTCACTTTGTTTCAATTGTCTTCGAGCTGGACATCCGTCTTTCAAATGTCGTTCCTCGTATCGGTGTCGGGTTTGTAAGTCACGACATAATACATTGGTCCATCCCGAAGATACAATAAACAACGATTCAAATAATACTGCCGTACCTGGTCGCCAATTACAATCGTCGTCGTCGTCTCCTCAGCCTCAGTCCTCAGCTTCACGTCAACCTCAAACTTCGTCTTCTCTTACTTCGCCTTCACAAGCACCGCTTTTGAACACTCATTCACTGGAATTTAATCGTCGTAAAACAACCATCCTTCCTACCATGCTAGCAAATATTAATGATTTTCATGGAAACATTATTGACTGTCGAGTCTTACTGGATTCTGGATCACAGTCATCGTTTGTGACCGAATCTTTCGCGCAACGACTTGGGTATCCTCGTTCGCATGCTAGAATCCCTATTATTGGGTTGTCATCATCAGAGGCAGGCTATACAAAAGGGTGTATTCCTCTTGAGCTGTGTTCTCGTTTTAATTCTAGTCGTTTGATCGTTGATGCATTAGTTCTGAACAAACTTACTTCGAATTTGCCGTCTAAGTCCGTGGATATTTCGTCTTGGTCTCACATTCTTGATATTGAACTAGCGGATCCTGATTTTTATTCAAGTGCACCTGTTGATGTACTGTTAGGGGCCGATAGATTATGGAGAACAGATTTACGGTTCAGAGGGCATTCCACTTGCCCAAAAAACTTCATTTGGGTGGGTTATTACAGGAGAGTATTTCGAACCAAAGGTGTCAGAGGATAGTCGCTGCTTGACTTCTCTTCATTCCACTATAGATGTAGATTCTTTGTTACAACGGTTTTGGGAGCTAGAGGATGTAACCCCTGCTAGTCAAACCAATGTAGATGATCAGGCAGAGCAACATTTTGTAAAGACTTTCACTCGGGCATCGGATGGAAAGTACGTAGTTCAACTACCCTTCAAGTCTTCACAATTTACCTTCGGAAATTCACTATCGTCAGCTGTGTCGAGATTGTATTCAATGGAACGTCGGTTTGCAAACAATCCCACATTATACAAGTTATATTCGGACTTTATGCGTGAATATCTTGAGTTGGGTCATATGAGACGTATCCCTTCAGATGAGATTGCGGCCTGTCCTGGAAAGCACTTTTATCTTCCGCATCACGCCGTTTTAAAGCCAGACAGTTCTTCTACAAAATTACGTGTGGTTTTCGATGGTTCGGTGAAGGATTCGTCAGGGAAGTCTCTCAATAGCATGTTGTTAGTAGGACCTCCGATTCAGCGAAACTTAATTGGGGTTTGTTTACGCTTTAGGCAACATAAGTATGTGTTCACCGCAGATGTTGTAAAAATGTTCCGCCAGATCTGGGTCGATGATCAAAATACCGATTTTCAGCGCATCGTTTGGCGTGAAAATCCTAATCAGGAAATCGATCATTTTCGCCTCTGTACCGTTACATATGGCACAGCTTCGGCTCCCTTCTTGTCAGTTCGAGTTTTAAAACAGATTGCCGATGACTACAAGTTAGAGTTTCCAGATGCTTCTCGCGTTCTCATTGAAGACGTATACGTCGATGACGTCATTACGGGAAAAAATTCTATTGAAGAGTTGACAAACTTACGGTCAGAGCTTGTAACTTTGCTCTCTAGAGCTAAACTTGAGCTTAGAAAATGGAGTTCGAATTGTTGGCCACTTCTTGCATCTTTACCAACCGAAGATTGCGAATTTTCTATCTTTGATACCGAGCGCACGCAGTCACTAATAAAAGTGTTAGGCATGTTTTGGAACCCCGTAACTGATGAATATTCGTTTCGTATGGCTCAGTCTCTCCCAAGTATCAGGTCTACAAGACGTACTCTACTATCTGAAGTCTCACGGATATTTGATCCATTGGGACTGTTAGCTCCATCAGTTGTTCTGTTCAAGATGCTGTTTCAGGAACTTTGGTCATCTAAATTGAATCTAGGATGGGATGACCCTTTACCTCCTCATATAACGGAACGATGGAATGGCTACAGACAGGAACTTTTTTGTTTTGAAAAGGTTCGGGTTCCAAGACTTGTGTTTTCAGCGATTGAAGAGATTGAGCTCCATGGATTTTCGGATGCATCGTCGGTTGCATACGGAGCCGTCGTATACACAAGGTGCAAGATAGCTGAAGGAGAGTATAGGGTAACAATTGTTGCAGCTAAAACCAAGGTTGCCCCGCTCAAATCAGTCTCTATTCCGCGCTTAGAGCTATGTGGCGCCTTGCTTTTAACTCGCTTACTAACACTTATAAAATCATCATTTACAGTTAAACTATCAAAGATATCGGCTTGGTGCGATTCGGAGATCGTTTTACATTGGCTGTCTTCACCACCGCGTCGCTGGGCAACTTTTGTTGCCAACCGCACAGCTGCTATTCTGGAAAAGGTTCCGCGCAGCTCATGGCAGCACATACCTTCGGAATTCAACCCAGCGGACTGTGCTTCAAGAGGTATTCGTCCTTCATCTCTACCCAGTCATGATCTTTGGTGGACCGGACCTTCGTGGTTATCTCTAGCAGAGGAACACTGGCCAAATATAAGATTTGTGTCAAAGAAATCGCATTTTGAGGAAAGTTTAATCGAAGAAAAACAATCGCGTCAAGTATTTGCAACATTTAATGATTCGGACATCATTCAGTCGCTTATTGACAATATTTCGTCGTGGTATTGGGTTCAGAGACTTGTAGCGTACGTCCTTCGTTACAAGTTTAACTTACTTAACCCAAAACCCCTTCGTCGAACCAATGGCCTTAGTTTATCTGAAATTCAATATTCTCGAAAACATATCTTAAAAACCGTTCAATTAACATCATTCAGTGCCGATATCCGTACCCTAATAAATACAAACCAACTTCCCTTGAAATCTAAACTGCTTAAATACTCCCCTTTTATTGATAATGATGGGCTTCTTCGAATTGGAGGAAGAATAAAAAACTCAATGGTTTCTTACAATATAAAGCACCCTATTATTCTTCCTAGCACTAATAAAATTTCCTCTCTCATTATCACAGATATTCATAACAATCATCAGCATCCAGGAGTATCTGAAACATTTGCCATAGTAAGGCAGCAATATTGGATTTTGGGAAGCCGAAACTTAATTCGAAAAATCGTCAGTCGGTGCACAAAATGTTTCATGCAACGAAAGCTCACAACTTCGCAATTAATGGGTGATCTGCCATCCCAACGAATTCAACCGAGTCGTCCTTTTTTGAATTCTGGTTGCGACTATGCTGGCCCATTAACCATTAAATTATCACGCGGTCGTAAGCCAAAACTTTCAAAGGCTTACATCGCCCTCTTTGTTTGTATGTCAACCAAAGCAATGCATCTAGAAGTGGTAAGTGACCTTACAACTGAGGCGTTTTTAGCCGCTTTGAGAAGGTTTGTTTCACGTCGAGGATTGTGCGCAAATATCTACACCGACAATGGAACCAACTTTCAAGGTGCTCGTAGGTGTCTTAATGAGTTGCATAAGTTGGTGATGTCAGAGACACATAACGAGACCATCGCAGCTTCCATCGCCAAGGACAACATTGCGTGGCATTTCATTCCCCCCTCCGCACCCCATTTTGGTGGCTTGTGGGAGGCTGGGGTGAAATCTGTTAAATTGCACCTGCGAAGAGTTATCGGATCATCAGTTTTGACGTTCGAAGAGTTATATACTGTACTAACTCAAATTGAAGCAGTATTAAATTCTCGTCCTTTATCTGTTCTCTCTGACGAAGATTTAAATCCTCTAACTCCTGCTCATTTCATTATAGGTGAACCACTAACAGCAGTACCTGAGCCAACAACGCTTAACACACCTGTGAACCGGCTTACTCATTGGAATCACATCCAAAATATGGTTCAAGGTTTTTGGAAGAGATGGCGAATGGAATACTTAACTTCCCTTCAAGAGCGACCAAAATGGCAGCAGACCAGAAACAACCTGAATCTCGGAGATCTGGTTGTCATCAAAGAGCCAAATCTTCCTCCAACAAAGTGGCTTCTTGGTAAAATTGAAGCCGTTACAACAGGATTAGATGGCCATGTAAGAGTTGCTTCAGTCAGAACGAAATAGGGTACATATGTACGCCCAATAACAAAACTTGCGCTACTCCCATTGTCCTGAAACCTGTTCCAGGGGGGCCGGGATGTTTAAGACTATATTCAACCTAAAAAACTAAATTCTAATTAACTTCAATTAATTTTACTTAGTACCAATCATTGAATTTATCTCTACTTGTTGAATTTGTGTGAATTTAATGAATTTGATTAATTCACTCTAATTTTTGTTTTAATTTACCTTTTTTAAATTGTTATTAAAATTCTTTTAATTAAAAGTAATTCATTCTTTAACTTGCTATGTAAATCAATCCACAACTCCACTGTACCTGCGGTTTGCAGATTTGAGTAATTGGTCGATTTAACAAATTTAACCGTGTGCATAAGCGGTACTTAATATCATTTAAAGAAGATCATGGAAATCCACAGTTGCAATGAGAGTTGTCGATTGAGTGATTTTTGCTGTCGCATGTGGGAGTTATATTTCTCGGTCACTTCAGTCTCAACTACAGCGCAGCACGGACATAAATTGGTAATTTGTGTCAAAACAAAATAAATTATATTGTGCAAATTACATACATATATTTTCATTTTATGAATGCTTTTTTTTTTGTGCTTTTGAATAATAATTCGAACCTTAGTTATTCAACAGCAACTAAATTTTATCAAATAAAAGAAAAGAATCTTCTTAGGCTGAGATAAATCGTTTATTCCGAAATATTCTTCCATTTCAATTTTTTTTTTCACAAAACACAATTCATACAAAATTCAAGATTTACAGAATCTGTTAAAATTAAGCTTGAGAATTAATGTGCCGAACAATTATTTCGTGCGCTAAATTTTTGACAGATAGGTGATGTAAAGTAAGAAACAAACATTTGAATTTTTAGCTGGAGCTGCGTACCTTTCGGCTAAAATGCTTTCCTCAGTTTTAACTGAGCTAAATTTTGGAGAGAAGCTAAAATTCAGCGCGATCTGCGTACTAGGCTTATAGGAAGAAAATGAGTTCATGTATATGCCACATTAAATGAATTCTCAGATTTGCCTGTGGTCTATCATTTTTAAATCGAAAATAAAAACATATTTTCTCTCAATTGATAAGTGTTCCATTGTTCTTCTGACGATTTTTAAAGACCCAAGTTCAGAACTATGGTTGATAATTCTTTATAATCAGTCTTCCATGTTTCCATGTTTCATAAAACAATTTTAGCAAAAATTAAAAAATAATAATGAAATTCTTAAAGAAATTCATACTGCATCTTAGTAGGTAGGTATAAGAATTAATTTTAAATTTGTAATTAAAATTAATTGTCTAAACACTCTAGCAATATTGAGCCTGATTTTTTTAAAGTTTTTTTTTTTTTTAAATAAATAGGTATGTCATTTCTTGTTTATGTTGCGTACTATTAATTTTTTACTCATAATCATAATTTCTACTCCCTGCGAAGTTTTGAAAATGTGTCCTGCTTTTCCTTCAAATAAATCTGGTCACTATAGTCTTAGTGCCAGTTTGTTCCCAGCTAATCATCTTTGGTAAAGCCTAGTACGCTGCTGATGCGAAACGAAAAATCCCATACAAAAATGACACAACGAAATCATAAACGGAAAATTTCGTTCTGCTTTTCGTTTTGCAGTACGCTGTTCGAAGAGCGAAATTTATAATTGTAGCAGATTATTTGGAGAAGTCTCCGCTTCTTTTTCGCACAGAATTAATTATACAGACTATTTATTGTGTGCGGAAAAATGACAATTGAGTTTTATTTGTGTTTTTTTTTTTGTTTATCATTTTCTTACATCATGGGTTTCTATGATTTTTTGCGTTTATGTTTGATTTTGTTTTTGGAATTATTGAAACTCTCCAAGAATATTTTCCGTTGTGTTTTCGCAAGCGTTTCGTTGGCTGTTTGGAGATCACAGAAAAATTTCGTTTCGCATCAGCAGCATACTAGGCTTAAAGGATTATTGCAACTGGTAAATCTCGAATCTATAATTTGAAACGTAAATCATCGAATTTGATAATCAGCCGATTCAAGCAGAACCTTTATTACAAATTTAATCCACTCTGAACAAACGGCCCTAAGTCAAAAACACATTTTGATGTGAATTCAACGTATTTGACTACCAAAATTAAAAAAGAAAGAAGAAAACATCAATTTTGTCATCGATTTTTCACGGAATATTTTAACTGCTCATCTCTAAAAAGCAAAAAAAAAAGAAAGCATTTTGCGAAGAACTTATAAACTTTTAATTTCGTGTTGTAAAACAGTTTTTGTACTTAAAAAAGCTATAAATATGAACAAAAAGTGATTAAAAAACATTTTTATTTATAACCACTGTTTATTTTCCAATAAATCCACCGCAAAATTTTTTTTTGTCAAAATAACAAAAGAGTCTTCACGAATGAAAAAAAGAACAATGTAATCACGACGATACGTGTCTGTCAAAAAGACGAAACGAACGAAAAAAAGACTCGTGTAATCAGCGTCTATTTCTTTTATTACTTTACTGTGACTTTTCTGCTTGCATGGAGATTAATACTGGATTTACACGGCAAAAAAAAAGTATTTCCGTAAAAAAAATATGAATTTTTCTATTCTTTTACCACTTTTGTAACACAAATACTGCCAATTTGTCAGTCTTAGGCCCAATTCACATAGAACTGGCTTAAGGTTTTGGTGTGGTTCTGGCGTGGTTGCAAAATATGTCACTTTGTGTAATTTGCATGTTCTCTTATGGGACAATACACACACATATGAAGAGGCGAGGGTATGGTGTGCCCTGTCATTGCCACGCCATATTGAAAACTCTAGTGGCCTAGATAAACGTCACGCCACAATGAAACTCATTCATATGTCAAACCAAATCAAATCAAAAGAAAATGAGTATGAGGAATGACTATGAATTCAACATTGAATTCTGCGACGATATCCAGATTTATGAAAATTTGTATAATTACAGGAGGGCAGATTACTGCAATAGAAGCGTGCAAGACCAAACATGACAGAAATAGCCCAAAAATTCAATGCAAATGGTAGTTATTTTTTTAATTTAATTTATTTTTATTCTTTGTAAACTTGCCCCTAACCACAAACTGCTGAGCATTAATTATTGGTTCATTGATTACTTTGGAAACGCTCAGGATACATGTTCAGCTCTCGCATTACGTTGAATGCACCACTGCTTTTCCCTTTTTCCAACCACAAAGGGTGTACCCAGTACCTTCTTTGTTTTTGTATCTGATTAAGATACAAGAAACAACAAGTTTTTATAAGTATGCACTTTTGCTTACAACAATTTAAATTAATTCATCAAAAAGAGATCTGTCAAAAAGAGAACTGTCATGTCCATTCACTGTCACTTCTGTGTGAATTGAGTTCATCACACCCCACTCCACGCCCGTTGAAGACCTTAACCACACCAGCACCATAAGCCAGTTCTGTGTGAATCGCGCCTTATACTGCTGCTTCTTATACTGACTACTGAAAATTTGACGATTTTTTAAGTTTTTTAAGGAAATTTTTTTTTTTAAACTTTTTGATGTGGTATAAAAGAGAAGCCTTATGTTAATTAAGTTGAAAACTAAACTTCTTTGAATTATAGAATTTATGTCTAATTATATTGGTGTTATATTTGAAGTTTATAGAGGACTCTTTTTTTTCACCCAAGACTCCTTTTTTGACTCCTCTTTAAATTATTCAGAGGTAACCCTGCTTTATATGGAATATGAGACACAGCTTACCTGTGAAATGAACAAAATTGCACTGCTTATTATAGGTGTTACTACAGGATTTTACGAAGCACCGGCTGTAGTAATTCTGTTGTGGGCGCCTTGATGTATGTTATGTTAGTGCGTGATGTGTGTTTTGTGGGTATTTTGTGTAACTTCATTACAAAATCCAGAACAAAATAATCCTATACAACCAAGTACTGAAACCCGGACATATGTTATCCAACTGTGGGGTTGTACAAAGAAAATAAATGGTGAAACCATCAAAAATTCCAAAACAAAGTCCTTCGTGGAATAATAAATGCCCCTTGGTATATTAGAAATAGCGATTTACATCAGCGACTACAAATTCAATATTCATTTACATCAGCGACTACATATTCATTTTAACGAGATGGAGACTGTATTAAATGTAAGAGATAATGTCTGAAGACTAAGAAGAACAAAGCTTCATGAGCTGATGGTCTAAGGCCCGGTGCACACATGCGTTTTTTTGACGCCGCGGTGACGCAGCGTCACCGCCTTTGCGTCTTACAGTACTCACAAATAAATTGAGTAGTGCACACACACGTGCGGTGACGCTGCGTCACCGCGCGTCATTCTTGCGGGAAAAAACACTCGCAAGTCTCCGCGAGACCGCTGCGTCACCGCAGACGCTTTTGCGTCTTTCAGTACATTGTTTGTTATGGAGCAGTGCACACATGCGTCATTTTGACGCAAATTAAATTTGGAAGAAAGATTTCAAACATGGAAGAATTTGATATCGAATTATTTATCGGTGAAATAAAAAAGTGTCCAGAAATATAGAATATTGCTTCCGAGCCATGCCAAGACCGGCAAAAGAAAAGATATATAAAATACGCCTTTTGTTAGCCAATGATTAACAAAAGGATGTACCCAATAACGTCCTTTCTTTTTAAGATCATAGTTTTTATCCACTAGTTAAGCGAAAATTACACGTTTCTTTTTATAAACCTCTAATGCTGCAAGCAAATCGTGATTTGCAGATTGAGTCCAGCGAGAAAAACGCGCATGTGTGCACTGAACAATTGCGTCACCGCGGCGTCAAAAAAACGCATGTGTGCACCGGGCCTAAAAGTGATGGGAAAGTATTAAAACTTTAAACATCCCCCTATGCGACTTGGAATTTAAGAAATAATTGTCGATCTTTCATAGATTGGTCCGGATTTCCCGGTGGTGTTAGTGCATTTTATTTTTTTAATAATTTTTAATCAAAGAATAATTTATCCTGAACATAGGGTCAGTTTGTTCACAGCTGATCATCTTTAATCAAGGATTATTGCAACTGGTAAATTATTGCATGTGCAAGGTAATCAATATTTTTTTTCAAGGAATCGATAATTTAAGTTGTTTATCATGGAAATTGGAAATCGCTATTTAGTTAGAAGCTGTGAAAATCATCGCTCAGATTTATCCCATTGTGAACAAACTGGCCCATAATCTCGGTTTCAGAAATATTTTTTTTTTGTAGCATTTTTAAAAATGCAGTTTAATATGCTACTATTTGCCGTGTCGTTCTGAGGGAATGACAGCCAATACAATTCCCACATATATTTTTTATTTTTTTTTTGTATTTTGTTTATTAAATTTAAAGAACAAAATAGTGTTTTTGGACATTTTTTTAAAATTTTAATTTTGGAAAAGTTATCTATTTTGCGTTTTTAAACAGAAAAAATGTCTTTATCACGCAAACAAAGAAGTTTGCTTCAAACAAATGCCGCTGGGTGGTGATCAGTATTGGAATTTCTACCACTTAAGTGGTATTTCTACCACTTTTTGCTGTTTATGAAAACCTACCACCTAAAAATCGAATTCTACCACTTTTTGAAACACACCTTTCACCTATCTTTTTACTTTACCAAATACCATACGTCATCAACCACACCTAAAATTTTTAACTTAATCGGTATGATTTTACCCAAGTACTTTTTCACCTCAGTTCTCTTTCTTTGTCTCTGGCTTTGTGTTCTGTAATCTGTGCAAGGAAGCATTATCTTAGTTGACTGATCTCTTTAAACATAAAAACAGATTCAATTAATAAGTTCGACCTCAACTCCAAAGATTGCGTTTCGCCCAGGTACGACAGTTGGGCTCATCAGTTAGATGCTGTCGTACCCTTCTAAGACGCAAATTATGGAGGAACGAAATCTTTGGAGTTGAGGTCACTTAAACTTATTAATTGAATTACATATATTCAATCGCTCCACTAAAACAGAAGTAGTTTTCTGATTTTCTTCACCTTCGTTATTATGAAAACAGATTCTTTACTTTTGCCATAGAGTATTAATAACAAAAAAGTTTCATTTAATAGCTCTGTTTGGTAACATGAAATTTCTTGAAAAATTGCACAAATTTTCTCAATTTTTCACAAATTGTCACAAATTCCTGTTTGTTAACTCAAAAAAGTTGCAACGAGAGAGCACAATGAGAGTGCAAATTATTTGCCCTCCATTGGATAACTTGCAAATTTCTGTGTGCAAGGAGTGTAAAAACTGTCAAATACATAGCTGTCAGTATCTGTTACTTGACTTCGGCTAGGAATTTACAAAATATTGATTCAGATTGTCTTCATTAACTTGATGAAGATTCAGATAAGTCTATCAAAACTGGTGTTACATTTTCGTTCGATATTTTTCAATATAAAAATTATTTTACAATAATTTAAAAATTACAGGGTTCAAAATGATTTGTCAATGTTTTACGTCTTGTACACAAAAGTGACATTTTATACAAAAAGTGGTTCGGTGCGTTTGTTAACTTTTGGACAAGTTCTCCCTCTCTGTGAGTATTTTCTCCTTCTTTCAAAGTTTGACAGGTTTTACACTTTTTTCTTAGAAAAGATACCAAACAGACCTAAGAAGATAAGGAAAAGGTGTATCTCACATATTCAGTGTATGTGAGCAGAGGCGGCGGAAGGGGTGTGCGAAGTGTGCCCCCGCACACGGCCCCGCGCTTCGAGGGGCCCCGCGGACCACATGAAAAAGTCCCTGCGTCTTGAAATCGTAAAATCCAACAAACCGTGTCTATTTCTCATATACTAACGGGTGATTTTTTAAGAGGTTTAGAACTTTAAAAAAAAAAAAAACACAAAAAATTCGAAAAAATGAATGAAATATTTATTTGAATCGATAGTTTGAACCTTGCAATTTAATGTTTAAAGATAATTTCATGCAAATGTTGACCACGGCAGGTAGCCCATCCGCTGAGTCCAATTTTGGCATACTCTTTCACACATATCGGCCGGTATCTCACGAATGAATGCATGGATGTTGGCTTCCAGTGCGTCAATCGAAGCGGGCTTGTCCCTATAGACATTAGCCTTGACATACCCCCACAAAAAATAGTCTAATGGTGTCAAATCGCACGATCTAGGCGGCCAATTGACCGGCCCGAAACGTGAAATTAACTGTTCACCAAACTCGCCTCGCAATTGCGCCATTGTTTCGCGTGCTGTGTGGCATGTGGCACCGTCTTGTTGAAACCACATATCATGCAAGTCAAGAACTTCCATTTCGGGCAAAAAAAAGTTTGTTATCATCGCTCGGTAACAAAGGCCTAACTGCTGGGAACGGCGCCGAATCGACATTTCGCGGTCTTCTGTCACACTAGCTGATACGGCCGCAATATTTTCTTCACTACGCACAGTACGTAAACGTGTTGGTGGTTTAATGTCCAACAAAGTAAATTTGGTGCGAAATTTGGTCACAATCTTCCGAATAGACTGCTCAGAAGGTCGAGAATGCCGACCATAAAATGGAAGCAGCGCGCGATGAACATTTCGAACCGAGCACGAATTTTGATAGTAAAATTCAATAATTTGCAAGCGTTGTTCATTTGTAAGACGATCCATGGTTAAATTGCAAACCAAACTGAAGCTGTTTGACAGTGACACAAGGTACTAAACACACGTCAGCTGTCAAAACCAGTGTTGCCAAAACCAAACCAGCTAAAAAATCACCCGTTATAATCAAACAAACAAAATAATTGAAATTGGCTTGATTTCGATACGATTTCGCTGACTGGGTGGAGTTGAGTCGAAACCTGGCATACCTTTCTTCACTTTTTAACCTTTATCTTACGCAGAATGGATATGGTACTTATGAAAATGAATATATATTGTATAGGTATACTTATTATTTTCAGTCGGAAGCAACAAGAAAGAGACTCTTTCCAAGCGAAAATATATTTATTTTTTCAGTTGTATGTTTTAATTTATCAAATAAACTTTTAAAATTCGTGATTTGGTTAATACAACCATATTATACGCACCTTAAAAACTTAAACACTCTCGCAAAACACATAAATAAATAAATTTGGCCGCACACACATACAAAATCGAATGATTGAATGATACTCTACACATTTAAATGCATGAATCAAGTATGGTGTGTTTCGGCCGCTCCAAGTTTAGTGTTTTAAGCAGTGATGTCAAACTTTTATGCCGGTTTTCCCACAGTGATACCCAAAAATTACCTTTTTTTCCCCACGCCTTTGTTATAATTATCCCACAATTATCTCACAAAAAATTAATTAAAAAACACTTAGCTATGTATTTTTTTGTTCTTCATTCAGTGTTTGTAAAAAAATTGAACATTTGGTACGTTGAATGCATTACGTTTTACATTTGAATTTTCAGAATTCTGAATAAAAGAATTCTTTTATAAAAAGTTAGATGACTTTTAGTTACTTTTAGTTACGTTTTGTCTGAATTTTCAGACAAAAAATTTTCATCTGAAAGTTGTTTGTGGTGGGGAAAGTGACAAATCAGCTGAAGCACTGCACATAAAAGTTGACCTTTATAATTTTCGTCTTGTTGGTGGTTTATTTTTTTAGTTTTCGTCATGAAAATTCAATATCTATTTGTTGGTTATGTGGTTAGTTTTATTGCGAAGAGTATATGGGCCATATTACACATACTTTTCAATTTTCAACTCCAAATTTCTCTTGGCGAGTATAACTCAGCTGTGAAGTTCCAGAAATCTAACTTTTTTTTTGTTATTGTTATTAATGGATGTTATCTACCTGTGTCATAAAAGTTTCTCTAATTTTGTACATTTACATTTATTACAAATTTTAGTTTTTGTTTGCTGGAATATTAAACTAAAATATAGAAATTGTTTAATGTTTAAGGCTGTTTGCATTTCTTTAATACCCAGGTGAGAAGTAACAATCGAATGAGAAATGACGTCAATATGATTTTAAAAAATTAGGCATAACTGCAATCCATAATTTACAAAATAAGATAATTGTTTTTTTTTTTTTTTCCATTTTTAATTGTTTTCTTATATTTTTTTTGGTGCAAATTAGAAAATGCATAAAAAGTTTGAAATCAGATAGCTGTTGTCTTAAATTTGTTATTACAATTTTGAATTTAAAATATTGACTTTGAAAGATTTGATGACAAGTGTAAGCATTAGATTGTATGACAGTTGTGTAATACACTTTTTTATAATGATGCAGCCTGAAATCATTTTCCCAGGGGCCCCGCAAATTTCATCTTGCTCATGCCTCATTTTGGCCTAGCACCGCCTCTGTATGTGAGTGAAGCACCAAATAAAAAAAAATATACCCGATCTGTCATTTTGCCCAGGTATGGGAAAGTATTTCGAGATTTCGAGTGCAGAGTAATTTAACTTACTTTATGTGGAATAGGAGACACAGCTTACCTGTGAAATGAACAAAAATTACACTGCTTGTTATAAGTGTTTTTACAGCATTTAACGCAGCACCGCGTGTAGATTCCTATTTTTGTACATTTTTGTATTGAATGTAATCACTTTAATTACTTTAATATCACTTGTTTCTTTAATTTACTAAGCTTTTTTTACTATTTTAACGATTTAAAATTTCAAAACAATCCTAAAACAAAACAGATCGAAATTCCTTTGGGTGCCCCAGCATTTAGCTGTCTAACTGCACGCCTTCCCTGTGTGGATGCATGTGTTTATGTAACTCACACTCGCAGTGATAATTTCCCACAGATAAAGCATACTTTTAAAAGATAGAGAAGGGTTTTGCTGGTTTTAAAGTTAGAAGACCTCTTTAACGCTAAAGTATACTTTCTGTCGTTTAAAATTTACAAAGAGCCGACTCTCATTCTAAAGTTATTATTTAGAGCCGACTCTCATTTTAAAGTAGATTTAGAGCCGCGTTAAAATGTTTAAAATTTTACGCCATTGTGTTTTTGGTTGCAACGAATTTTCGGTGAATTTTATAGTAAATACTTTAGCGTTGTTTTTCAATTAACAATAATAATATGTAGTTTCCAAATAACGTGAAATTTCTTGCAAAATTGCACAAATTTTCACAAATTGTCACTAATTCCTGTTTGTTAATTCAAAAAAAGTTGCAACGAGAGAGCACAATGAGAGAGGAAATTATTTCCCCTCCATTGGACAACTTGCAATTTTCTGCTACACAAATTTCTGTGTGCAAGGAGTGTAAAAACTGTCAAATACATAGCTGTCAGTGTCTGTTACTTGACGTCGGCTAGGAATTTACAAAGTATTTATTTAGATTGTCTTCATTCACTTGATGAAGATTCAGATAAGTCCATCAAAACCGGTGTTACATTTTGGTTCGATATTTTTCAGTATACAAATTATTTTACAATTACAAAAATTACAGGATTCAAAATGATTTGTCAATGTTTAATTAATTAATTTGTTGTTGTTGTTGTGAAATAATATAAGCTTGTGAACATGCAAAGCTTACTGTATCAGCTGGAGCATTGATTTGATTTTTGTCAAAAGGTATGAACTTTTCACCTACACCTCTAAATATTCCAACTGAAGCAATAATAGGAAGTGTTGAAGAGTGTATACGCAGACATAAAATTGATAGGATAACATCCGAAACCATCAGACAGGATGTTTCAGTTCTTATTAGAAAGGCAAAACAAATAAAACAAAACATTACGTTTAAAGAAAGAAATTCTTGGAGGAAGTTGAGTGTGGATAAAGAATTAATTGTTCTGCCGGCAGATAAAGGTAATTGTACGGTTGTTCTCGATGTTGAAGATTACAATTCTAAAATGAATTATGACCCAACTTCAAGAATTTTAAGAAAAGTTAGGCAAAAAACAACAGAATACAAATCGACAATCAATAAAGTGAATACCATCATGTCCACAACTACCAAAATTATATGTCCTTCCAAAGGTTCATAAAGAAAACATTCCATTGAGACCAATTGTTAGTCAAATCGACTCACCCACATATCTTTTAGCCAAAGAGTTAGCCACTCGACTTAAGCCTTTAGTAGATGACTGTGCTTCTGCCGTTAAAAATTCTCAACATTTCATATCGTTGGTCAAAGATATATCTTTAAATGTTGATGAGGTGATGGTAAGCTTCGATGTTACATCATTATTTACTAATGTACCGATAATGGAATGTGTACAAGTTATAAAAACCAAATTGTCTACTTCTGAAGACGACTCCAAATTATTGGAACTACTTGATTTGTGTCTTACTTCCGGATATTTCTTATACAATCAAAAATTCTATTTGCAAATTGATGGAGTAGCCATGGGCTCACCAGTTGCTCCGGTTATTGCGGACATTTGGATGCAACATTTTGAAGAATTAGCCATTAATACATCTCCAGTAAAACCGATTATTTGGAAGAGATATGTTGATGATACTTTTTGTATCCTTAATAAAAACGAAGTGGAAACGTTTTTACACCATTTAAACTCAATACACACAAAAATGCAGTTTGCAATGGAAATCGAAAAAGAGATGTAAAACTCATCAAAAAACAAGACGGTACGATAGGACACAAAGTCTACAGAAAAAGTACACATACAGATAGATACTTATATAGATACCATGTTGATACAGTTCTTTTAAATAATGGTTACAGTTCCAAACAACGTTCTTGGAAACCAAAGCCTAAAGAAACACAGAATGTAGTTGAAAGAAACGAAAAAAGAGCTTTCCTACCTTACAGAAAAGGAGTTTCTGAAGGGATAGGGTGTATTTTATCTAAACATGACATAAAATGCATTTTTAAGCCACCAGCAAAAATTCGTCAAATTTTGCGGTCGCCAAAAGATAAAATACTCCTACAGAATCCAGGAGTTTATTCGTCACCAGGAATTTATGCTTGGGCAGAATTACTTGCAATTTTCGGCTACTTCTAGCAAAATTGATATGATCAAATAGATATTTTGGTTCTCCTGATTGTATGACTTTATGAAATAATATTAAAGTACGATATTTCAAAAGGGCTGTTAAGGAACAGCCTGTTATTTGTTTCGTAAAACAGAAATATGATCATGTCTACTCAAACCAAAAATATACCCCGCACAGCTATTATATGCTACAATTAGTTTTCTATTAGATTCGTACTCCATTTTAGAAAAAAGCTCACAGCTGTATACAAATAAGGGCAAAATAAAAGGTTTTACTAATTTGAGCTTAACGTTAGTTGGCAGGTATTTAGAAGTAGGACTTAAGCCACGAAGAGCACCATAAATTTTCAAAATTGTCTTGTTTATATGTAAATCCCAATCTAATTTATTGTTAAAATAAACTCCAAGATTCTTTATATTTTCGACAAACTCTATTGGAGTCTGATTGAGAAAAATAATAGGGAACTGCTCATTACATCTACTCCTTGTTAAAATCATAGCTTTCGTTTTCATAGGATTGAGAATTAACTTGTTATCAACAGTCCAGGTGGAGATTTTACATAATTCCTGATTCATTTTCTCAGTACTTAGAATTATGTTCGATTTTGGGAATAATTTGTAAATTTGAACATCATCCGCATATATATGATATTTGCACTCAGTAAAACACTCTGTTATATCATTTATAAAACAGGAAAATAAGAGCGGCCCGAGCACCGATCCTTGCGGAACACCCAAACATACCCTTAGACATGATGAGCACTTATTTTTATGAAACACAAATTGCGACCTATTTACAATATATGATTTGATTAAATTCAATAGAGAGTTCTCAAAGCAAAATTTTGTTTTTAGTTTACTCAACAGAATATTATGATTGACACTGTCAAAAGCCTTGGAAAAATCCAAAAACACAACTAATCCCATCATACCACTATCAAAACCTACTCGTATATCTTCACATACCTTAATTAGAGCCGTGGTGCAGTTATGTTTCGCACGGAAACCAGACTGATGGTCAGAAATGAGTTTAAATTCATTCAGAAAAACCTTAATCTGGTTACTCATAATTGTTTCGAAAACTTTACCTAGAAACGGTAAGATTGCGATAGGTCTGTACTCAGTTTTTCGTGATTGTGATGATTTTGGCAATGGCAAAACCTTAGCAATTTTCCAGATTTCAGGAAAGGTGGAAGTGGTCCTAATTGTATTAAAAATGTGGGTTATTTGGTGGAGCAAAGTGGGAAGAAGAATCTTTATAAAATCTGGTTGAATGTTATCAGAACCAACAGCTTTTGATTTGATTTTTAAATTTTCGTGACCAACTACAAATTCTTCAACCCCAGAAAGTGAGAAATTAAGTCCTAAGTTCGAGTAAAAGTGGGAATCAACTGAAAAACTATTAAGTCTTTGTTCACATTGAACAAATTTTTTGTTCAGTTCCTCAACATCTATTTTATCTGAGATAGCTTGCTTACGCGTGAATCCAGCATGTCGAACATTTTTCCAGAATTTGGAGCTAGAATCACTGGGGTTGAATTGATATTTGAAGAAATTCTTTTTGTTTCTTCGAATAAGATATGTTCCTGCATTACGGGCAACCTTAAATTCCGCATAAATAGCCGATCATTTATATCTCCTCCATCTAGCATATAATTTATTACGGTTTTTAATGTTTACTTTTACGTGATTGTTAAAGAGGAAATATTTATTATTGTTGAAATATTCGATCTGCTTATTAACTTCATTTGTTGAATAAATAGGTGACCAATCCACATTTCGACTGTCATCTTCAGTTTGATTAAAAAGCGCGTTAAGTGACAAAAATATCAAATCGTGATTTGAAAAGGCAGATGCCAGAAGTTGGTCATAATGCAATACCAAATCACGATTTGATACCAAAAAAACATCCAATAAAGTAGGTGCACAATTTTTTGCAAAAAGATGAGCATATGGTTGAATATATGAGATCGAACTCATAAATTGTAAAGAATGATATTTCTCTTACCCAGTTTGCTATAACGGTTGGCAAAATGCTTTGTTAGTTGATTTTGGCTTGTATTATTTCTTTAATGACCAACAATTGAAACAAGTTGCCGAAATTATAACTGAATATTTAGAACGCAATCTTAAAAAAATAGCTAAAAAAAATTGTGTGCAACACTGAAAAACATATCCAGTGAAAATATATATTTGTTTAATATATATAATATTGATACTCTTAACCCTGAAAGGTTACTCAATATTAAAAGTGTTCGCAACTATTTTTAAATAGCCAATATAGAATACAATTTTCTTAAAAATTTGAAAGATATTTAAATTGGTATCTTAGTTGCGCTTCAAAACTAACTTTTTATTGAATTTCTGAACAACAACAACAACTTAAGGGTGCTACCACCAATTGTATACGAATTATTTTATAATTCGTTTTAATTAATTATTTGGCTGGAGATATAGCTATTTCATGGGCTGCCAAGCCATATCATCAGTCTCCTTATTAGTGGTGCTGAGCTTTAATCCAATTGTATTTGAAAAACTTTCTACATGCGTACTACGAATTGTAGTCTATCGAAATAAGGTATGGAGAAAAATGGAGGCGGAACAAGACAGCATACTTGAAGGCGCTTAGAAAAATGCTGATGCTACAAATGCATTTGTTAAACAAACAAACAACACATCTCGACCTGTGCCGTCAGTGGTTTTAAGCGGTGGAGTGCATACGACTTCTAAGACTGAGTAATCTGATATGCGTAGGTACGATCCCTAGGTGTAGTTACGTCCCAGACGTCATCCAAACCTATTTTTACTTCACCTCCCACATTCCCCTTAGCCTAACGGCACATCTAGAATTCCATAACGGGTTCCCACCATTTTTGTTTACATAAACAAAACATATCCAGAACGGATACACCCTCTTTCCCCAACCTTTTAAAACGTGCTGTTATTTGAAACCAACAAATGAAATCGTGGGAAAGCTGATTTCAAAATTTAGCTATTAAGCATTTTTTGTAAAATAAAATAACTGTAATGTAAAATTGCAATAGAGAAGTAAGTAAGTCTCAATCCATCAATCGATGAGAGAAGTGCAGCCTTTTGCTATGGACATCGGCTTCTCTTTTTCGAAATTAAAATAATTATGAAATAAAGAAAATATAATAATAAAAGAAAAAAAATAATAAAAGAACAATTTTGTTTTTTTTATGCCGAACTTTGAAGGCAAAACATAACTGTGTGCATGTAGAAAGTTTTTCAAATAAAATTGGATTAAAGCTCAGCACCCCTTGAAATAGCTATATCTCCAGCCAAATAATTAATTAAAACGAATTATAAAATAAGTTGTTGTTGTTGTTCAGAAATTCAATGAAATTGACGGAATAAAAAATGGTCAAGTCTAATAAACTGACATTCTAGTATGAATTATACAATAAATAATAATAATAACTTTTAATTTTTGTTTACACAAATACGTTTGAATATTTTGTATTTTATACTTATTAATTTATTTAGTTATTCATTAGTGCTGCACAGAAACAAAATTCTTTTATGATTTTTATAGTTTTATACTAAGTACTATACTGCTATCTATCGGAAGACTGGAAAACATTTGAACTTCATGCACTTCTCAATTTATAACCAAATATATTGAGAAAGTTTCTGCTCAATCAGTCAGCTTTAAGCGCATAAACGAACAGTCAATTTTTATTTATATAACGACATATGTATGTATATCGTATATGTACAAATATGTATTTAGAAAACAAATCTAGAAAACATAGATTAAACAAACGAATTTGTAAAATAAAGTATTTAAATTCCTTATGTTTTTAAATTGCACACTTTCTGCATGTACCACATTACATTAATAATTCAATTACAAAAAAACAAAAAAAATAAATGCGGAGAGCTTTGAGTTCGATCTAAAGTTCATCGAGTCAAAGCTGTTGATACCGATCTCAATTTTTGTCCATACGAAACTGAGTCCGAGTTCCGCGCTGCTAGATCGATCTCACATGTGAGTTCAATCAAGCTCGTTAGCTCAGACTCAGAGATCGAACTCATTTTTTGGCATACGACCCATTGTTTCACAATGGCGGTTGATACAAAATTTAGAAGATATGATATGGACAATTTATTGTTTGAAAACATTTCTTTATATGTGTTGGAGCTTCGTTGCTTACCTCATAGCAGTGCTGCTGCGGAACGTAAATTTTCCGATTTGAAAAATATAAAAAATGAAAAAAGAAATAAATTGGAAACAACAACTGTTCACAACTTTTTAGCTGCAAGAAAAATTTTTCAACCTCCAGAAGCATTAGTAAAATATGCTTCAAGATTTAGATTTTCTGAAGGTTTATAAAAAAAAAAAATAATTGTAATTTTTTGAAGTATTAACTAATTTTATTATTAATTCAAACGGCTGTTATAGATTTAAGTTTTTGGTTTGGAACGAGTCCAAGAGGCCCCAGCTCCAATTTTTGCGCACGATGGCGGATGGACTCATTTGGGTCTTCTTCGATACTCTGCTCCACAGCAGCAATAGCGTCTTCGGTGCGCATTGTACGGCGCACAGTGGGCAGAAATCGTCGTTTTAGTGGTCAAAAATATTTATTTTATTGTTTTCAAATCACATAAATTTAATTTCAATTAAATAAAGAAATATTTGTAAGTAAAATATATGATTTTTTTTATCTAAATATGCTGAGGTTAAGAGAAAAATAAATTCAAACTTAGAAAAACTTATAAATCGGTGTACGAGTATTTTTAATTCCCGATTTTCTTAAAAATCCTTTTGGAAAGTAAGAAATTAATTATAGCTAGTTATTCCACATATTTATCTGTTAAGTACGCAAAAAAAAATAAAAGAAACGTTAAGTATATTAGTACCGTTCGATTTAAAAAAAAAAACAATCTTAATTTTACCCAATTTATCAAGTTTATAAAGGCGATACAAAAATTCACAACTTTAATTTATTTACAAATTGAAAATTGAATATGTGCTCTATCAAAACTATCCGCATGTATCCGCATTTACGAGTAAGTTCGAAAAAACACTTTACATAGCGAATTTTTTGGATGCAAAATTTTACTATGAGTATACTCCTAAACAAGGTTTTGGGAACACCAATGATGGTAATACGGCAAGAAGATTTTTTGAGAATTTTGAAATAACTGCGGAAATATTAAATATTAAAGTTGAAATTGTAGTGAGGTGCAGAAATATTTTAAATTTAATTAATAGCGGTTTCAAGTTAAATGGGCAAAACTTTGGAAAATAAGCCAAGGACACATTAGATGAGCTCAAAAAACATTACCCAAACAAATTTATTACACCAACTGAGAGTACATAGTTCTCATATTTTGTCAATAGGAGAGCTGTCTGAAGAGGCTCAAGAAACAAGCATAAGCTATACAGGAAGTAGCGGTTAAATAACACTTGCTGTTCAACACCTAGTTGTAAGGTCGGGTATGCTGTTTATTCGAAATAAACTATAAAATCTTAACCTACGCTTATATATACTATTTTGTTCGTGATATCGATAAGTGATAACAGAAACACACACACAAATTCTGAACCCAAGCGCAAGCAATCAGTTGCTTGTTATCTCAATTTGTATGTGTGCTCATGTTTGCTAGATAAGATATCCTAAGCAAACATAATGCCTATCACTTATCTTATCACTTCTTATTATCCTAGTGTTCAATGTTTGAACATTCTGCCCCGCCTCATAGAGCAGGCAGAGAGAAGTCAATCTCAGATTTTGTATTCTTTCTTTTCAAATACAAAATAATTAAAATGATAATTATGACGATAGTAATCAATAAGGATACATGGCCGCTTATCTGATGAAACTTAATTAATTTAATGTTTGACTCATATTCCCGCATGTCACGAACTTGTGATATCAATTGTCGGATGCTGTTCCTAGCCTCTACCAGCGATGAGTTCGTTAGAATCAGTTAGTTCTCAGTTATCAGATCTATATTCTTTGTCCATGTCATCGCAAGAGGATCAGCCTTCACATTTGATCCTAATTGATACCCAGATGTTATTTTTGATTCCTTCAAATTGTGCCTTACATCCTGGTGCCAAAGTCAATATACCTTGAGAAGGTAGTTCCACTAATCCTTGTTCATAATCGTTACAGTTTAGGTCCAATGTTGATTGGTTGTATGTTTTGAACAGCCAACGGTTGTTTCCAGACAACTCTTTCCAAAATGAGTGATAAGGAATTTCCTTGAATTGGCATTCAGCATGCTTTGAATTCTTTTAGGCTGACATTTCACAGGGTCTGTCGGTAGCTGCATTCCATACCCAATTCTTTTGACATAAGAATCTTCCTTCCAGGCTCCTTTTGCAGGTATTTAGTTGTGGTTCCGTAATCAGTGTATACACAAATTCTACTGAATTGTACGCCATATATTCTGCAGTTGGTTGTGCTATTATCATCTTTCCTCTAAATTCCATTGGCAACGGAATCAAATTGTAAACCTCTGATGGTACGTAATTAATAAGTGGTATATCAGCTCTAATTACTAATCGAGTACCGATAATAGTACCCTTAGCCACCATGGAGTTGTAAGTGTCTTTAACAATGTTCCCTTCCTGTTTTCCCAACATTGTGAGATCACTTCGCAGATTACTTTCAATGAAGTGATGAGTTGTGATGGTTTGAGTAAATGTGGATTTACATGACCATGATTCATGTCAACAAGCAACGTGATGATATCTGATTGGATGCTATCACATTCTTCAATCATAGTATTAACTTGTATTGCCAGTGATTGAAATTGTAATGTCAATTTTTCAGCATTCTGGAATTGGACTGAGTGCGTGTAGAATGTGTTTAGCTGTTGAGTTTGCCTTTCCAGGTTGTTATTCACATCCTCAGTTGTTTTCTTTAATATGTTAGTTGTAGAATCAATTAAAGATGTCTGTTTTTCACTTAGCTGTTTTAATTTTTGTTGATTATCCAACAGGGCTTTCATATTTTTCGTTATTTCCGCTCTATCGTCTGCGTCCATCGTAACAAAGAGTATGTGTAAGATTGATCCGACAAATTCCAATGGTGCTCTTCTTTTTCTATTCTTCATCATAAACAGCTCATTGTTTGATGCCAATATACGAAACTTCCTTCTCATTGATTGAACCATTGATTCACAGGATTCTTTGAAGTATGTCAATTTATGGCACTGTCTCTCTAACTGTGTTGTCAGATTATTGATTCCCTGCGTCTCTTTGAAGAATGGATCCAGATCGTAATAAACGATTAATTTCCAATTTGATCTTACAACATCCATATTTCCGATATTGTCTAAATATATTGCGGAATTTTGCTGAAGCCTTGTAAGATAAGTCCCTTTTGTGCCTATTGCCAGCGGTGCTCCTTCAAGAACAGCGGTCATCATTAGTAGTAGCATTAACATAATGGCCATTTTGCTCATTTTTGGAATCATCGTTAGTAATTTCATTGTTAGATTAGACTTACTTATGTCAGTATGTTTTGACTCTGTCGACTATTGAGGACATACAAGAATTTTGTGTATAGGCCGCTTCAACGTGCCGTTTTTAACTTTTAAAGTCACTAATCGTACTTTCCCATCATTTCCAGTGTGCACTTCCGTTATTTTACCTAACGGCCATCTGGATGGCGGTGTATTCTCGTCTTTGATGATGACTATATCATTCTCTTTAACATTATTTTGTTGTGTTTTCCACTTCCTCCTCTGTTGAAGCATATGTAAATATTCGTTTTTCCAGCGGTTTCAAAAATCTCTCTTCATTTTTTGAATAAGCTTCCATTTGTCGGTGGAATTAATTGTAAGATCACTTACTGATTCAGGGGAATCGATCAAGGGCCTTCCAATTAGAAGATGGCCTGGAGTCAGTATATCTAAATCCTCAACTTGTCTGCTATTGAATGCACAGAGTGGCTGGGAATTCAAAACTCCTTCAATTTGGGCTAAGAGAGTTGACATTTCTTCGAAGGTTAATTTCGAATCTCCTACTACTCGCCTTAGATCATGCTTCACTGCCTTTACTCCAGCTTCCCAAATTCCTCCAAAGTGAGGGGCTGCCGGGGAATGAAATGCCATTGAATCCTTTCTGATTCTAGCATCTGACTAACGTCTGAATTCTGTTTGATTGCTTGTAAGAATTCCTTATCCATTTGTCTGCTTGCACCAACAAAATTGGATCCATTGTCAGAGTATAGATGAGCACTCTTTCCTCTTCTGCCGAAAAAACGTCTTAAAGCTGCCATAAAAGCTTCTTTTGTCATATCGCTCACTGCTTCTAAGTGTATTGCCTTTGTTGACATACACACGAAAACACTTATATAGCCTTTGAATGATTTCTGTCCTCTTCCTTTCGAACATCTCATCAGTACAGGTCCAGCATAATCAATTCCAGTATGTTCAAATGGATGTGATACAGTAACTCGATATTCTGGTAAATTTCCCATTATCTGTCCTGCCACACATTGTCGATATCTTATGCATTTTGGACATAGTCTGATGCATTTTTTTACAGCATTTTATAATCCAACGATCCTGTACCTTCGCCTTATAATGGTTTCCATGACCCGAATGGATCCGTGTAATGTTGCTTGATGTGTGTCTTCAATTATTGCTGTAGTTATATTTGATTTGTTTAAAATGACTGGATGCTTCTGATTGTATTGTAAGTTGGATAAATACAACCTGCCGCCTACTCTTAGAATATCATCTTTATCCAAGAACGGATTTAAATTGATAATTCTATTGTTTGGATTAATGTATTTCTTTTGTTGTAGACATTTTATTTCTGTTTCAAATTCGCTTTTTTGATGATGTTTCACAATGAGTTTCCAAGCGTATTCTACTTCGTCTACTGGAGAAAAGTTTAAAAATGCATTTACTTGCATCTTTTTCCGAATGAAGCGTATGATAAATGCTACTATTCTTTGAAGTTTTGTAAAACTGGAGTATCTTGTCATGAGATCATCTAAAAAGTGTTTATTGGTTTTGTCTGCAGCCATCATTAATACAGTTGGTCGATATGTTTCTTCATACTGTTGGGGCCACTTTTCTTTAGGTTCCTTAAGCCATTCCGGCCCGTTCCACCAAAGTGTGTGTTCGCTTAGCTGGTTCGCATATATTCCTCTTGATGCTACATCTGCTGGGTTTTGCTTCGAGACAACATGTCTCCATTTAGCTTTAGGAATAAGTACATTAATCTCATCGACTCTGGTTCAAGGTCAAGCATGTACTTCATAATCTCTATTTATGACCTTTATAATTCTGTGCAAAAGTCTTGCTAATAGTTGTGCCGCACAGAGTTCTAATTTCGGAAGTGTTTTTCTGTTCTTTATTGGATTTACCTTGCTCTTCCCACTTATCAGTGTGGTTGATGAGTTGATCTTCATATAGGCCACCGCTGCGTATGCTTTTTCGGACGCGTCAGCAAAGCCGTATAGCTCAATTTTCATCCCAATAGATGATTGCAGCCATCGAGGAATTTTTATTTCATTAAGACTAGATATGTGTTCTATGAAACTATTCCATTCATTCTTCAAGTTCTCTTCAAGTTCACTATCCCATGAAATTTCTTGAATCCATAATTTCTGCATAAAAAGCTTTGCAACTACTGTGACTGGTGAAAGCCAACCCAATGGATCGAATATTCGGGCAAGATTTGATAATGCAATTCGTTTCGTAATTTTATCTTCAGTCGATAAATTTAAATAGAATTTAAATTCGTCTTGTGTTGGATCCCAATTTAGTCCTAGAGTCTTAACTGATTCGTTATACAGTCAAACCCGCTTAAGAGAAACTGCAAAATGTCACAGTCTTTCTTTCACTTAAGCGGGTTTTTCACTTAAACGAACCCCGCTTAAGTGAAAAAAAATTTCACTTAAGCGGAGTCCGAATAAGTGAAAAAAAAATTGCACCTGAGCGGATTTAAAAATTACAAAAAGGGTTCTGATATATCAGAAATTCCAATATCATTTTCGTGATGAAAATTTGGTGGAGGTGAAAAGTAAAAAGAAGTAAAAGCGTTCAGCAATTTTTTTGTTCTGTTTTATTAAATTTTTTTTCACTTAAGAGAGTTTTTTTCAATGAAAAATATTAAATTTTACTGAAAATATGTTTCAGGTATCCGGGTTTTTCACTTAAGCGAGTTTCGCTTAAGCGGAGTGTTATAAAGGTAATTGGTCGACAAATACTCGGGGATGAAAAAAGTGTTTCAGATAAGCGGGTTTTTCTCTTAAGCGGGTTTCTCTTAAGCGGGTTTTACTGTATTTAATTTCAATCAGTTGATTGTTGCCAGAATTAGGAATGCTGTTAGTTATTTTTAAATCATTTGTCAACCATTTTCTTAAATGAAAACCATACTTTTTAAGTTCTGTGGATACATTATGTTGAATTTCCATGCATTTTTCCATATTATCTGCCCCTGTCATAAGGTCATCCATGTAGAAATCTTCTCGGATTATTTTTGCTGTATCACCGTTTATTTTACTGCAATTGTTGGCTATGTCCATTAAGGTCTGTACAGCCAAGAATGGTGCAGCTGCCGTTGCATAGGTTACAGTAGTAAGTCGATACTCCTTTAAAGCCTTGTTTTTGTTGTCTCTCCACAGGATATGTTGGTATTCTTGATCATCTCTTGCTATTTTGATTTGCCGGTACATCTTTTCAATATCTCCGGTTATAGCATATCTCCATAACCTCCACTTTAAGATGATATCAAAAATATCTTTTTGCAGTCTAGGTCCTACCATCATTATATCGTTCAGGCTTCGACCATTTGATGTTTTAGCAGACGCATCAAAGACCACCCGCAGCTTTGTAGTTAGACTTTTCGCTCTTATTATTGCTTGATGAGGTAAATAGTATTTTCCCATGTTAGCTTTTTCGACTTCTTGCATATGACCTATGAATGAATGAATGAAAGTTTGGGATTTTTATGGAATATATATATATATTCTCATTGCACTGCGACCTAAAGATCTATTGTGCCCCCTTTTTAGAGCTAGATGAGGTGTCTCATTTATAACTCTTCCTCCAGATTTGTTTCTTTTAGAAACTTCAGTATCTGGGGTATTTTTAGAGAGGCTAATTCGCTCCCTCTTATCTGGTGCCGTCCCAGATATCTGTGTCGTTTATGCATAAGTGCTTCGCAACTACCTAAAATATGGTCCGGTGTCTCCTCATAGGCGTCGCAGAATCTGCAGTTGGCGCTGCTTACCAAGCCGAGGATACTGAGATGTCTTCTGAGCTTGCAGTGACCAGTGAGGAGTCCCGTTATTATTCTTAGATTATTCCTACTTAAGCTAATGCAAGATGTAAAACGTTCTTGGTTATAGTTCCCAAGTAATAGTTTTGCCTGTCTTAGCTTAAAGAGTTCATTCCAGGTTTTTTGTCTTTTGGCCTCCTCTTCTATTTTGATTTTGTGTTTGATCACGTTTTCTCCTATTCCGCAATAGGGCTCTGGACCCGTTAAGGGTGTTGTTGCTCCTATTTTCGCTAGGGT
This sequence comes from Epistrophe grossulariae, assembly GCA_929447395.1. Classification (NCBI taxonomy): domain Eukaryota; kingdom Metazoa; phylum Arthropoda; class Insecta; order Diptera; family Syrphidae; genus Epistrophe; species Epistrophe grossulariae. The sequence continues at coordinate 69,933,521 of OV839567.1, forward strand.
GTCTGCCTTTTCATTGCCTTGGACACCAACATGACCTGGTACCCAATAAAGTGTTACCTTGTTGTACCTGCCCAGCTCATTCAACTGACTCATGCACTCCCATACTAGTTTGGAGCTTATGGTGTGAGAGTTTAGTGCTTTGAGTGCAGCTTGGCTGTCTGACATGATGGCAATGTTTTGGTTACGGTATTTTCTTTCGAGATTTCGTTCTGCACATTTTGCTATGGCGTTTACTTCCGCCTGAAAAATGCTGGTAGACCGTCCCATCGGTAAGGAAATTTTGGTTCTAGGCCCAAAGATACCTGCCCCAGTCCCCTCAGTTGTTCTCGACCCATCAGTGTACCACTTGATGGTATTTGCTTTAAGAGTGTAGTTTACAGATTCACCTGCCCACTCTCTCTTGCTACTTAACTTCATTTGAAAGTTTTTTTCGAAGTTATATTTTTTGATCATACCGAGAAGGTTCGTTACTGTGGACTTGTTTATCGAGTTTCTCTCTCTATTGCCAATGCATTTTCCCTTCCCAGTACCCTCCTTTGCAAATCTCAAGATTGCTCTAATAGCAGCACTTTCTATAACCATGTGAAGTGGCGTTAGGTGGAGGATCACCTCTATAGCTGCTACAGGGCATGTTCTCAATACTCCAGTGATGCACATGCATGCGAGCCTTTGTACCTTTTCTAGTGATTTCCTAGTTGTGATCTGTTCTGTTCTTTTGTGCCATGCAACCGCCCCATAGGTAATGATGGGTCTTACCATCATGGTATACATCCATCTAAGAATGTTTGGTTTGCAGCCCCATGTTTTGCCTGCAAGTCTCTTGCATATCATTAAGGCCTTTGTGGCTTTCTCGACAGTTATTTCGACGTGTTTATTCCATAGGAATTTACTATCCAGTGTAATGCCTAGATATTTAATCTCCCTTTGGATTTCGATTACTTCTCCTGCCAATCTGATTGGTCTCATTCGTGGCAGAAGCCTCTTCTTGGTAAATGGTACTATCGTTGTTTTTGTGGGGTTGATGTTAAGTCCCACCGATAGACAACATTTCCTTGTTATAGATAGTCCTCTAACTATATCACAAAGAGTTTCCTCAAATTTTCACAAAGCTGTTATCACAATATCATCAGCAAAGCCGATACAGTGTATGCCCTGGGAGGTAAGAGTTTCTAGTAGTTCATCCACTACAAGGCTCCACAGCAAGAAAGCTGTGGAGCACAAAGATTTTGGATGTGTTGTATCTTTTTTCCCAATTTTGGGGATAAAAATAACCTTAGCCCTTCTCCATAGACATGGTATGTGCCCAAGTGCAATACTACTACGAAGTATACTAATAAGATATGGCATTATTTCATCTTTGCCTTTTTGTAAAAGGGCTGGAAAAATACCGTCTACTCCCGGTGATTTAAAAGGTTGAAAGGTGTTTAATGCCCAATCAATCCTGTTACCTGAACAGATAGTCGACGCTAACTTCCAGCTTTCCCGGTTTGGTTTGAGAGGTAATCTCTCAACTATGTTCTCTATAAACGGTAAACTGCCAGGAAAATGAGTGTTTAGCAATAGGGTAGACCTTTGCTCCTCATTTTCTGTGAAGCTACCATCAGGGCTCCGAAGTGCTACTGATGTTATTGTTTTGTTTTTAGCTAAGGCCCTATGTAATCTAGCTGTAGCAGGGGTAGAAGAAATACTCTCACAGAAAGTTGCAAAACTATTCCTCTTAGCTTTTCTTATTTCCCCGTTATAATTGGTTAACTCTGCAGAGTAGTTGTGCCACTCTCCAGTTCTCTTGGCCTTATTGAAGAGTTTTCTTACCTTGAATCTCAGTTTTGAAAGATTGTTGTTCCACCAAGGAGCATCTTTCTGCTTTTTCATGTGTTTTAATGGGCAGCTGAGTTCATAGGCCTCATTTAACGCCCCACTAAACTCATTAACCATATGGTCTAATTTAAGGTGACAGTTTGTTGTTCTAACCGGTCCTATCTGCTCAAGGTTTGTCTTGAGAACGTTATTGTAAAGGTTCCAGTTTGTTTTCCTAGGGTTTCTTCCAGAGGTATTCTCTGTAAGAAGGTTCTCTAAGGTAAACACTATACTTCTGTGGTCAGACATCGAGGTTTCGTTGCAGACTCTCCAACCTAGTTCTAAATATTCTTTCATAAACTTCGAATATTCTTCTTTTAGAACCTTGTCAGGCTAAAATTTCTTCTCCAAATTAAGAAATCGAGCTACGGCCTGTTTTTTAGAGTCTCCAAGTTCTTTGTCTTCTTTGAGCGGGAGAGCCACTATATACCTTCCATCGATGTCCACTTTTTTATTATTTGCGTAAGCTTCCAGGCATAGTTGGTCTTCAGTTTTTGAGTCTGAATCATTCTGCGATACTTCTTCAATTTCCCAAAATTGCTCCAGATTTGTAACGGCAGTTGTTAGTTTTTATTAATTGGTTTATCATTTTTAATTATTCCAGACAATATCCAGCCAAATTTCGTGGATTGTCCCAATACTCCATCAATTTTTATTATTTTATCTTCCAGAATCTTGCCGTATAAATCACCTCCTGTTACCACGTCTATTCTATCCGATTTGTTGAATAATCGATCTGCGAGCACACAATTACACAAATCAAAATCAAAGCTTCTGCTTGGTTGAGCCTTAGCCAATGTTGGTAACACCAATGCCTCAACTTTGATTACATGTGTATTCAAAAAACGTGGCTTAAGTTTTAACAAAACTTTGCTCTTAGATATTCCCACTGTTGTATTTCCAATTCCTTGAAGTTCGGTTCTATCCTTAGTCCGGTGAATGGCTAATATTTGTGCGGCTTCTTCGGATACCATCGTTTTTTGGGATCCTTGGTCTATTAATGCTCGCATTAGCACGAATTCACCGGTTTTTGATTTCACTTGTATTTGTGCAGTTGCCAGCAAAATGGCCGATGAAGCGCCTTCCTTCGTCACTGTTGCTGTTAGTTGTTCTCCTTTTTTCTCTGCAGCAACGACTTTATCGTGAAGAATCGTATTGTGGTTACGATTACAAATTTGGCATTTTTCTGTTTTGCTTGTGCATTTTGTGTTTATTGTGTGGTCTAAACGCCCATAGCATACTTTTGATTTCCGAGTCCAACTTCTTCGTTCCGCCACTTTCAGTTGTAAAAATTTTCGACAATTTTTTGTTTGGTGGCCAGACATTTGGCAATAAAAACATTTTATCTGGCCTGTAAAAAACGTGTGTTGTTTTTGGTTATTGTTTTGAGCATTGTTGCTTCCACTCGCTTTTCTCTCTATTGCCTCAAGTGTTTGATACTGCTGCTCCAGGAATTGTAAAACGTCATCCAAGCTCTGGATTTCTTTCGTTTTTTTCACCCCTTGCTCGTACTGCCTTAGGGTATCTTTGTCCAGTTTCCTTATAACCACTCTAGCTATAAATGGACATGCATCATTTAGTGGTATCTTAAGATTTTTTAGTGCGAATATGCACTCATTTGTGGTGTCTAATAACTTTTTAACAGAACTTGCTGACTCGCCATTAATTGTTGGCTGATCAAGTAATCTGTCAACCAGAGTTGTAAACAGCAATCTTCGATTCTCGAATCTCTGTTCGAGCATACACCATGCCGCTTCATAATTTGTCTCGTTGAGATGCATGATGAGCTTTTCTGCTTCACCTTTCACTAAAGACTTAAGTCTGAACATCTTTTCTACGTTCGAGATATGCTTTACTTCATGAACTAATTTCACGAATAAATCACGGAAGGACATCCATTCGTTTAAATCGCCATAAAAGACTGGAATTTTAACTTCCTCCAGCTTCAGGTTGGAGGACTTCTTCTGGATCTCGGGTTTTGTTGCTCCCTCTTCAAATATTTTTTGGACATTAGAAGCGCTCTTTGCCGATTCTTCGTAGATGTCCTCAATATTATTGTCATAATATCCGAGGTCTACAGTGATCCTATTATAAATCAATTTCAGATCATTGAATTTTTCCACCACGTCTTTTTCTTCTAGGGATGAGATTTTTTCTGCTCCGACCGTCTTATCCATTTGAGGTTTGAAGTTTTCATGCCGTCGGTAAAACATCTTAATGAGGTTTGTTTCTAATGTTCCCAATGTTGGTGCAAATGTCGGCTGTGTTCTAGCACTTACTGTTGTTGTTGCGTCATCTTCTTGATTATTTGTTGAAGACTTTGGAGCTGAATCATCATCCTCTCCTGGCTGAATCGGTGTTTTTGCTGCATCAAGCAAAGCATTTATTTTGCTAACTTCACTTTCAATGCACTGGAAATAATTCATTTCAAAATAATTATCTGTGCTGATTCCAACTGCCAAAATTTTTGAGTGGCTTAGCTGGAATACGTTCCATATAGAACTTAGTCTATTCCTTATTTCCAACTCAGATTTTCGATTGGTTTTATTTTTAAACTTGTTATGAATAAGCATAACTTCATCCCCTATTTGTTTTTGGGATTTGTATAGTTTATCCTTTTTGTCCATTTTAATTGATTTTTGGACTCTTTTTTTTTAACACTCTTTGTTTTTTACACTTCACTTTTAATTCGGTGTCTAAGTCCCGATTTAACTTACTTTATTGTCAGCCGTAAAGTACGCTATTGAAAATAATAATTTTGAAAGGTAATTAACTATATTTTCTTTGCTTTTTAGCAATTGAGAAAATTTCACCAATCAAAATTTATTATAACTTCTTATTTAAATTTCATTCGCCTCAATGACGATAGAGAAAATATAAAATAAGGATCCGTTTCGAAGGACCAAATGTTCAAATCCCTTACCCCTGGTGGGGGGAAATTTAAGAACCGCGAGTTAAAAATAAAACACCGAGTTGTAAGGTCGGGTATGCTGTTTATTCGAACTAAACTATAAAATCTTAACCTACGCTTATATATACTATTTTGTTCGTGATATCGATAAGTGATAACAGAAACACACACACAAATTCTGAACCCAAGCGCAAGCAATCAGTTGCTTGTTATCTCAATTTGTATGTGTGCTCATGTTTGCTAGATAAGATATCCTAAGCAAACATAATGCCTGTCACTTATCTTATCACTTCTTATTATCCTAGTGTTCAATGTTTGAACACTTGCAAAATTTCAAGAACGAGGACGAACAGAGACTTATTTCGAATGATGTTGGTATCATCAGACCCCTTTATATCGTCACTGAGAAAATTTTAACAAAAAAAAAAATTCAAGATAATTGGCCCACAGAAAGTGAAGACATTTTTGAATAACCAATTAATTAACTGTTTTTATTTAATTTTTTTACTTAGACTAATAACAATTTTTATAGTTTTCAATTTTCTGAAAAACTGAAAGACCTGAAACATCAGATTTTAAACATTCGACTTAAAATTAATATCAGCATTAAATATTATATATACTAGTACTCAAAAACAAATAATTTTGTAATTTTTTTTTGTAATTTTTTTTTAAATTTTTTCTCAATTTTTGTTTTCAATTTTTTTAGTTCAAAAACGGTATTTTGAAAAATTATTTGTTGAAATAACTAAATTTGATTTTTATAAATAAAGCTGTAATTAAATATTCTAACTTTTTCTGTTTGTAAATTATTTGTATCCATTTTAAGTCAATGTTTTGAAAAATTTGTCCTGCCACATTTACAGGGAGAAAAACAACCTTAAAACTTTTTTTTAAACATAAGAATCATTTGCCACCATTTTTTGGTCATTAACTTCGAAACAACTTGAAGGTATACATATACTTTATTTAAAAAAAATGAACAGACATTTTTTGTTATTTATTTTAAAATGACATAATATATTTGATAAATTTAACGTTGTATATTGATAGGTACTTAAATAAAGTTACAAATAAAAAAAAATTATAAAAAAATCTCAACTGGTTCAAAAGTTATGGATTTTTGACACGGGCGTCTTTGAGGATGAACATTATCCTCTAGACTAGAGTAAACGTGGTGCGAAACCGATCCATGGTTGCTCGAATTACTCTGCTGGGCGATTATGTCGACCGAATATTGGATGATCTTTCGTTTGCCAAATTGCACACCAAATTATGCAATATATACTGAGTCAGGTATAACTCCAATTTTTATACAAAATTTAAAAGAAAATGCGAACTTTCTAGTGAAAATAATGAGAAGAACTGAAGGATCTCTTCACAAAACAATATTGAAAAAACTGCTTCAAACAAATGCATCCCCTTTTAGAAATTGGAAGCTCAAGATCATGGTACACCTTTGAACATCTTGGGCAATAATGTTGACGACTGGCCATCTCAGTTCGATACAGTAATTGCTTCGGTCGACCAAAAACTATTTGAAGAAGATATTGCCAAAGCATCTCAATCGGAGTCAAGAAGTTACTACAGAAATCTAAACCACCAATTGCTTGCACATGAAAACTATTTTCGTAATGATTTCTCTGTCTCTGAAATAGGCATAATTTTTACAACCCGAGTTTAAATTTTAAATTTAAACTATATCCCGCACCGTCTAAATCCATCTCAACAATGTAATTTGTATAACAGAAGAGAAAATGAAGACATTTACCATTTCGTAGCTGTTTGTCCAATCTTACAAGAAATTCGCAGGTTATATTTTCAAAAAAGTTTTCTTACGGAACAAAAACTTTATGAAATTTTGAATGGGGCAATGGGTTGGCATTAGTATCGCAATAGTTTATACTAGTGGCATCTTCGTTTGTTCATTCGTACCGATTTACTTTCTCTTTTTAACGCTTCTGTGCAGCTTAATTGAAAAACGCTTAGATTTTTAAGGAATCGTTTGCGATTGTTTAAGAAATCGAACATTGATTTTGTATGATTCCTTAAACGATTGCTTTTTTGAGGTAATTCAAAACAAGGATGGCTCTAAAAAGTTCTATAATAGTTAACCACAAGAAATAAATACAAATTATTTCCTTTAAAAAAATTGGTCATTTGCTTTTTATTTCTACTAAATAAATACTGTAAGGCTATTCTAATGTTACTGCAAATAATACACATTTTTGTGACAGTTAACAATACTAGTTGAGAAAATTGCCTTAGCTTTTAGAAATTAGTCGAAACTTCTCTTAATACTAGTAACCATGTTCTTCCTTTCTACTAAATACAAACTTTCTAATTAGACCTCAAAGAAGTACCAAAAATAGTTAATTGTTAAAAAAACTATGTGTGAGGCTATCCAAATGGTACGGACTGTAGGTACCTCCCTTATCGTATTATACTTATTTATCGCTGCTGCTGTTCCTGTAAATATTGTTCCTGATAACGAGGTTTCATCTGTTTCTCAAAGAACGCTATGTAAAAGTATTGATAGTTTATCTTATTATTATCAAAATGTTGGTGGGCTAAGAGCCTAAGAACAAGACGCGATCATATATTTCTTTCTTTTTCCTCTTTAACATATGATATTATAATCTTAACAGAAACTTGGTTATCTGCTAATCATTTAACAACTGAATGTTTTCCAAATGATTATACTGTATTTAGAAAAGACAGATGTAATTTAAAGACAAGCATGGAAAGAGGTGGTGGAGTACTGATTGCGGTCCGTGCTACTTTGGAATGTACGCTCGTTGAATTGGAATCAAACCCCACTTCTTTAGACCTTAATATTGATCAACTTATTGTAAGAGTAAAAATAGGCGAATCCGAATTATTTATTTTTGTAAGCTATATTCCTCCAAAGAGCAATTTAGATTATTATAATATTCATTTAAATAACTCAAAATCAATTTTAGACAATTTAAAATATTCACAACATGTATTATTTACAGGAGATTTTAACCTTAGTAATATTGATTGGACTCTTGACACACAAGAAAAATGTTTAGTTCCCTTTAATGTTTCAACTGAAATAGAATGTGTAGTTATAGACTTTTTTGGTCAATATAATTTAATCCAAATCAATTCTCAATATAATAGTCTTAATCGAATACTTGATTTGATTTTTGTTGATAATGATTTTTCTATTTGTCTTGATAAATGTAATTTCCCAGTTATTGCAAATTCAATTCATCATATAGCCATTGATGGAAAAATCAATTTCTATCATTATTTAAAGAAATTAACTAGCGATCGAATTATTTGTTATGATTTTCGAAAAGGTAACTATGACGGTATGGTTGATTTTCTTTTATCTTTTTCGTGGGAAAACGTTTTTTGTTCATCTGAATTATATAGCGTGTATTCTATTTTTGTAAGCGTTTTGATGGGGCAATTGATGAATTTGTACCTAAAAATCGTTCTAAAAATAATTCTTGTCCTATCTGGTATAATGGGAGGATGACCAATCTCAAAAACAGAAAAAATAAGGCATACGAATTGTATAAATCTGATAAGAATAATTTTGAATTGCGTATAAGTTATCTAAATTGTCAACGAGAATTCGATTTTCTCAATAAATTCTTATATCGAAATTACTTGTTTTCTATCGAAATTGACCTCAAATTAAACACCAAGCGTTTTTGGAATTTCATAAGCACAAGGCGTAAATCAAGTGGATTTCCTAGTAGTATGAAGTATCATGATACAATTACTAGTGATATACCTACAATTTGTAACTTATTCGCTGACTATTTTCAATCAGTTTACTCTTTGGATACGCCCCCTATCCAAAAGCTACCTTATATAAGTAGAGTTGTCAATATCGGTTCTTTAGTTTTTAGTCAATTTGAAGTTGAAGAAATTTTATCTAAATTGGATTTTAATAAGAGTGAAGAGCTGTGTTAACTTGGCCCCTAAAAGTGTCCGATTTTTTTGATTTCTTTGTAAAAGATGACCAATTAAATGACCATTTTTGACCACCCATTAACTTTTTTTGACCACCCACAGTTATCGAATAAATCGATTTTGAAAAATGGGGGGCCAAAAGAACGCCGCCCCCAAAAAATCGATTTTTTCAAATTTGATTAATGTATTCGATGGATCAATTTTTGATCATTATTGACCACCCTTTAATTTTTTTTGACCACCCTTAGAAATATTTTTTTTTAATTTTTGAAAAAATAAAATTAGATATTTTTTTTTTTGTTTTTTCACAGAAAAAATATTTTTTTTTTTGAACTTTGAAGGATGACTATTTTGAAAAACAAAATTATCTCAAATGACCACCCTTTAGAATTCTTCTAACTCCTCCAAAAATATTTTTTTTCGAATTTTGAAAGATGACCATTTTGAAAAACACAATTATCTCAAATGACCACCCTTTAGAATTCTTCTAACTCCTCCAAAAATATTTTTTTTCGAATTTTGAAAGATGACCATTTTGAAAAACACAATTATCTCAAATGACCACCCTTTAGAATTCTTCTAACTCCTCCAAAAATATTTTTTTTCGAATTTTGAAAGATGACCATTTTGAAAAACACAATTATCTCAAATGACCACCCTTTAGAATTCTTCTAACTCCTCCAAAAATATTTTTTTTCGAATTTTGAAAGATGACCATTTTGAAAAACACAATTATCTCAAATGACCACCCTTTAGAATTCTTCTAACTCCTCCAAAAATATTTTTTTTCGAATTTTGAAAGATGACCATTTTGAAAAACACAATTATCTCAAATGACCACCCTTTAGAATTCTTCTGACTCCTCCAAAAATATTTTTTTTCGAATTTTGAAAGATGACCATTTTGAAAAACACAATTATCTCAAATGACCACCCTTTAGAATTCTTCTAACTCCTCCAAAAATATTTTTTTTCGAATTTTGAAAGATGACCATTTTGAAAAACACAATTATCTCAAATGACCACCCTTTAGAATTCTTCTAACTCCTCCAAAAATATTTGAAAGGGCAGCAGCGAAACGAAAATCGAGATCCGACATGATTTCGAATGTTGAAGAAAAAAAAAAAGGAGTTTGGAGTCCGCAGGTTTGAAAACAGTTAAAAACCATCTAAGCCAAATTGAAAATTGGAAAGGCCGAAATTCTAAACTAGAAGTGTTACTCAAAGAAGAAATGGTCTTTGACTTTGAAAACATTGGATCAAAAACGCAAAAACACGATGTTGTATCACCAAGGACGCCTTTCAAACCAATTTTGTATAATAAACAAGAAACAAAATGTGATGTACCTAAAAAACCTAGAGGAAAATATCTGACTCCTTCCTTGGACATTGAATTAATTCATAATAGGTATATATATTAAATTGGAAACAAAAAAATTTACTTACTTACTTTAAAATAATTCACTTCACTTGAAAGGCCACTCAGGAGAAAAAAGCATGGAATTTTGCGAAATGGTAACAGTCTGGAACCCGCATGGATTGGTGCAAGATTAGTTAAAATAAAAAATACTTGTCCTTTTGACTCCGTGATTGAACTACTATCAACAGCATACATCGACAACAGCAGCTACAAAGTAAAAATCGACAGATTAAAGGACAACAGTTTGGCACTTCTTCTGATGGAGGATTATGTAAATAATGGTCCAACAAAGCAAATATACCAACAAAGAGCATCCATTCTCTCTAATATTTATGGCTTTCAACACAACGTTTTGGATTGCCAGGACAACGTAACATTCTTTGTCAGTAAAATTTTGAAGGAGCTACCAAGTTGTTATCAAATAAAAGCTTGTGAAAATTGCGGACCAAACTGTGAATTGCGAACATCAATTGAAGTCGACCGGACAGCAGTATCTAACTTAGGAATTCACAATTTCATCGGCGATTATTTTCTTGACCGGACCTCAACTTGCAGGGAATGCAATACAATTTGCAAAACACAAGTTAATCCAGGGATACACGTTATGCTAGATTTGGAATTTGCACTGGACAGACAATTTCATCGAGATATATATTCGTATGCCCCCGATAAAATAAATTTATCCGATCTACCAACGAAAATTTTTATAAAAGGCAATTATAATATTTTAAACGGATTGATTGCATATCTTCCTGCACACAACGAAGATGAAATTGGGCATTACATTGCAATCTGCCGAAGGGTAACTGATTACTGGGAGATACATGATGATCGCTACCTGGAACTGGAAAGAATAGTTAGTACTGAAAAATATGCAGTGAAGGCCACCCTTGTAATGTATTCACAAATCTAAAATTCCTGTATTTCTACGAATAAACTGTTATGTAAATATTTAAGCTTTGTTGCGTTTCAATAAATTATTTCATTTTAAATCAAAATGGGCATTTTTCAAAATTCGAAAAAAAATATTTTTGGAGGAGTTAGAAGAATTCTAAAGGGTGGTCATTTGAGATAATTTTGTTTTTCAAAATAGTCATCCTTCAAAGTTCAAAAAAAAAAATATTTTTTCTGTGAAAAAACAAAAAAAAAATATCTAATTTTATTTTTTCAAAAATTAAAAAAAAATATTTCTAAGGGTGGTCAAAAAAAATTAAAGGGTGGTCAATAATGATCAAAAATTGATCCATCGAATACATTAATCAAATTTGAAAAAATCGATTTTTTGGGGGCGGCGTTCTTTTGGCCCCCCATTTTTCAAAATCGATTTATTCGATAACTGTGGGTGGTCAAAAAAAGTTAATGGGTGGTCAAAAATGGTCATTTAATTGGTCATCTTTTACAAAGAAATCAAAAAAATCGGACACTTTTAGGGGCCAAGTTAACACAGCTAGAGTGAAGGGCCTGATGGGATTCCTGCTATTTTGTTAAGGAAATGCGGTATTGCATTAGCCCAACCACTTTCATGGATTTTTAATATTTCATTAGCCAAAGGGCAATTCTTGGACTGCTGGAAGGTTTCTTATATATCGCCAATTTTTAAATCGGGTTCAAAACAGGATATAACTAATTATAGACCCATTTGTAAAATTTCTTGTATTCCGAAAGTATTTGAAAAGCTAGTTTGTAATAGGTTAACTGAGTTATTTCAAAATCATATTTCAGTTTCTCAACATGGGTTTTTAGCAGGGAAATCAACGGCAACAAACTTGGCTTTAATAAGCAATTACATCATAACAAATATGGAAAATCGTCTCCAAACAGATGTTATTTTTACAGATTTAGCTAAGGCATTTGACAGAGTCAACCACCTAATCTTATTAAACAAACTAATTTCTTTAGGTATTCACTCTTCCCTATTAAAATGGCTTGAATCATATTTAGTTGGTAGAGTTCAAATAGTTAAAGTGGATAGTTCGCTCTCAAAATTCATCTCAGTCCCATCTGGTGTTCCGGAAGGAAGTCATTTGGGTGCATTATTGTTCTTGTTATTTGTAAACGATATTCCGGATGTTTTTTAAGATTCAAACTGCCTGCTTTTCGCGGACGACCTCAAACTTTACCGTAAGATTTCTTGTCAAACTGACTGTTTTCTTCTTTTGGAAGATTTGTCGAAGCTCGATAAATGGTGCAAGCAAAATCACCTTCTGTTAAATGTTTCGAAATGTCAGTTTTTGTCGTGTTTCCGAAATACTAATCCCATAGTGTTTGATTATAATATCAACTACACAATTTTAGAACGTGTAACTAAGAAGAAAGATCTTGGAGTAATTTTAGATACTAACCTTTCCTTTTTTTGATTTTATTGTAAACAAAGCAAATCAAATGCTTGGTTTTCTAAAAAGAAACACGAAAGAATTCTCAGATTCCTATACTCTAATATCTCCTTACAATTCTTTGGTTAGGTCAGTTCTTGAATATTGTAGCATTGTTTGGAACCCTTATTATAATAATTCAATAGACAGAATTGAAAAAGTTCAGAAGCATTTTACAAGATATGCATTTTATAAGCTTAATTGGAGGATTGCAAGCCCTTCTTATTATACTAGATGTTTATTGTTTGGTATGCATTCTCTCTATGATCGTCGGGCTTATTTTTCAGTTATGTTTATGAGAGACATAGTAACTTTTCACATCAATTGTCCTCCTTTATTAACGCTAGTTAACTGTGTTAACGCACCCACTAGAACTACACGCTTTCGGTTTCAATTGTATGAGCAGTTTCATAGTGCAAATTATGGCCGTAATGAACCAATTACGCGTTGCACTAGAGAAGTGAATTTAATTTGCAATAGGATTGATTTTAATCTTGATGTTTCGAGAGATTTATTTAAAAAATATTTGTTAAATAATATTAAAACTGTAACTTCCTAAATTTAAAAAAAATTTTGTTTATTTTTTCTTAATTTTTTCATAAATTTATACTTTTAATTGTAAAAATTATAATTAAAAATGCCAATTTTAGTAATATTTATTTAATTTATTTAATTTATAAGCACATAGCCCCCAACAATTATATTATTTTTTTATCTAGTCTATAAGATTGTAATCTGATTGATGAAATAAATACATAAATACATAAATAAAAGGGTCAAGTACATGTGCATGAAAATATTTTTTTCTTATTAAATTTTGTTTCCATTAAATTTTAAATTAATAACGTGTTTCATTTAAAGGTTTTATGTGCCTCCGTAATAAATTTGTACAAAAAATGTAGCTTCACATTCTACCTAAATTTAAAGACCTTAAACTTACATATCTAACATATATGTTATCAGCCAACCAAACCAACCAACAGTGACATTCACAATTCTTAGGTGATAAAAATACCTAGTAAGCCTAGTACGCTGCTGATGCGAGACGAAAATTTCCTGTGATCTCCAAACAGACAACGAAACGCTTGCGAAAACACAACGGAAAGTATCCTTGGAGAGTTTCACTAATTCCAAAAACAAAATAAAACATAAACGCTAAAAATCAGAGAAACCAATGATGTAAGAAATGATAAACAAAAAAAAACACAAATAAAACTCAAATGTCATTTTTTCCTCACACAATAAATTGTCTGTATAATTAAATCAGTGCGAAAAAGGAGCGGAGACTTCTCCAAATAATCTGCTACAATTATAAGTTTCGCTCTTCGAACAGCGTACTGCAAAACGAAAAGCAGAACGAAATTTTCCGTTTATGATTTCGTTGTGTCATTTTTGTCATTTTTTCGTTTCGCATCAGCAGCATCACCTAGGTACACATTAATTTCGTTCCCAAATGCAAATATTAACAGTTTGGATGAGTTGAGTATAATTGGTAGGAACAATAGGAAGTATACATAGCTGTGGGATACAGTTAGAATTTGTTGGTTACATTTAAATTGGATGCACAAAAATTGTTGTAAGAGTAAGAGACTCTGTTTGTTTATTGCTGTGAACTAAAGATTAACACCCCTATTACGGTTGTCAATTATCAATACGATATTTGATGTTTATCAATAAAATTAATGAATCGTTATTATCGTTGTCAAAAATCAAAAATTTTGATGAAGTGAACGCTTTTTGATCAATTCGGTGGCAAAAAGGAAAAACAGCATAAGTCACTTTTTACAAGTTTTCAGGAGAACAATTTTAATGTTTCTTTTGCGATTACAAATAGGGTAAACAACTTACGGACGAAGTGTTACAGTTCATAAACCGTAAGAGATAAAAGTACAAACAAAATCATGTCGATTATGGAATCCGCAATACTGGATCCGCAGTAATGTGTTCTCTTTTCTTTTCATGACAAAGGGTAAATATTAAAGAGAGCACTGCGATTCACTGTGGATTCCATAATCGACATGAATATGACAGTATTGATTCGCATATTTCGCATCAGATACTGTAATAAACTCAATTTCGACATAAGTCGACTTATGCTGTTATTCCTTTTGGCCACAGAATTGTGAATTAATAAATTGACAATCTTGGTATTATCGTTGTCAAAATTATTGTTTGTTATCAAATTTTTAATCAATTACAAATTCGACGTTGATAAAAAATTTTTCTGGGATCGTGTAAGCTCAACATTGAAAAATTCATCTTTATGTCTTCAATCGAACTTTTTTCCTGGTGAATATGATGTTGAAGAAGGAAATGCTTTGGTGCAACCAACATTCGAAGAAAATTACGCGATATTTTGAAAGAAGTTTTATTAGTTTTGGAAAGAAGTAGAACCCACCATGGAACTATAAATTTTTTTTAGTCTGTTTTACTAAAAGTTTCAGGCTGTGTATGTACATCGCTTTTCTTTTACTGTTTTCCTCTTTTGAAATTTTTGTTGTACCACGGATTCATGTAACATCTTCTTATCATTGTCAACAATCGAATTTGGCAATTCTAAGCCGAATTCAGTTCCTGGTGGATCGATACAGGTGTCAGGTACCACAACAATTTCTACTTTGTTTTGGGTCCTCTTCCTTTTACTTTTTGTTTTGCATTTGATGTCGGCATAGGTTTTATATAAACCAGGAGCTCGCAGCAGATTTTTAGTGAGAAAGGAAACCAAACGATATTAATTTTACAATAAGTCCTCGTAAAACTGATAATCCTTGCGTTCGGTAAACTATCAGATAGGCTATCCACGCATCCAGAAATTTTCAGATACGTTGGGTTGTTGTTGCATCAGCTGTTTTGTCACAAGGGATTACAACAACACAAACCTATCCGGCTAGCTTTGGATTGATCCCCGAACGTGACCAATGAATACTTACTTACGTCTGTCAGTATTCAGTACGTAGTAGCAGCGTTACAGAAAGTGCATCGAAAATGCAACTTTTTGAAACTAGAATTAGTGAGGGAAACCACTTCAAGGCCTGTATTCACCGAGCGCTCACATGAGCCTCATAAGTTTATGAGGCTCATAACTTTGGGGTATTCACCCACAGTACACAAATCAAAGGTATTATATTGCGCAGGTTGTCAAAGTTGGAAGTGTCAAAAAATTAAAAATGGTTCCAGTGCCCACAGGAACTCAGCACGCATCATTAGAAACAACAACAAAATATTGAAATTAGACAAGTAAAGGGACACCATTTTCCCACCATAATACCTCAATTTTGGCAGATGCGCAGAACTGAACGAAAATGAAAACGCTAATGATATTACCTTTTATATGTGTACTGTGGTATTCACCAACCACTCATAAATATGTTTCGAATTTCGAAAAAGAGAGCCACTCTCTGTCAACCAGGCACTTCCAAACTTTAAAATCAAACTTTTTTAGGTAGATGGAGTGGTAGCGATGGAGATGTTTGTGTTTGTGGGGGTGTGGTTGTGGAAGTATTTTCTAAAATGTCGGAATATTTTTCGAAGAGAGCGCTCATAAGTTAGGAGTGGTCGGGACCACTCATAACTTTTATGAGCGCTCATAAATATCCACTTATTATTGCTTGGTGAATAGGTTTATGAGGCTCATAAGTTATGAGTGCTCGGCAGGGCCGTAGCTAGAGTTGAATTTAAGGTTGACAGAGAGTGGCTCTCTTTTTCGAAATTCGAAATATATTTATGAGTGGTTGGTGAATACTCCAAAGTTATGAACCTCATAAACTTATGCGGCTCATCAGGGATGAAAAATCGCATTTCGGCAATGTATCAAAAGTTAAAAAAATGTTTATCGAATTGTACTTCTTTATTTTTTTTTCAACAAATTTTTTATATAAAAAAGTAACCATATTACATTTATAAATAATGTCGATTTCCTTTTGTCATTTGGGATTTTGATCCGGGATTGCGGATTTTTCGTGATGAATGGAAAGCAAAATGGGATTGATCTTTTTTTTTTGTAATTGTCGTGTGTGGAATTTCAAATATGGCACTATTTTCTTGATTGAAACCAGTGATATTATGGATAGGGAAAAATTCCTAAAAGTATAAGTATTTTCAAACTATCAAAGAACATTTTTTTTAATTTAAATTATAGTTATTTTACATATAGGTATACAAATGTTTGTGTTGTAACGAATTGTTTTTTCTTTGTCGCAATTATTATTTATTTGTACCATATTATCACCGACATGCACGAGATTTTATTCGAGATGGTCGGATGCATATGCCTAAAACAATCAAAATACAAATTGAGTGATGGAATTTTCATTCTGTAATCTGTCAATTTTATGGGTAATGTGATCAACTGTGAAAACTAAAAAATTCTGTGATCCAGTGACGCAGCTATTAAAAAGGAAACACAATTGTTGTTATTTCAAGCAACTTCTGAGATGTAATTTACACTAATGATAACTTTATCATATTTTCTTTTTTTTACCATTTAGTTTTAAATGGTCCAAAATCTGCCAGTATTTTCACAATAAAAAAAACTGATAATAGTCCAACTGAGGTTTTAATTTTATTGGCAATAACTGCTGTGCTTTATCCACTTTGTAAATTATATAACAAAATATTAAAAAGATTCAAATTAATCAATATTTTGAGGCAAATCAATAGTATCTTCGACTTCGTATAATGTAGGTAGGTGAAAGAAAACTGACAACTTTGTTAGTCGTAGATTTAAACTATTTAAAATGCTGAATAAACAAAATTAAAAAAATCATGGCGACATGTTTAACTTACAAAAGAGTAAACGATTTTCTTTCATCGTATGAGTCTAAAATATCAATTAAAAGTAAAATACAAATAAGGGATTTTTTTGATCCTTAATAGGAATTTTATTTCGTTCATATACTGACACTGCATAAATTTCATATTATTTTAACAAAAAACAAAAAAAAAACAGAAAATCTTAACTTCGGAAACAAATGATAATGCACCACCTTCTCTGCCTGGAAATTGAAATGCAATTTCATGTAGTCGAAGCACACTTTTCTGCCGGATTGTATTGTATCCCTGCAGTTCGAATGGCTGCAGCAACGGCGGCGTTGTATTCCTTATTCTACAGTTCACATACATACATTGTGCAAAACACGATTTCAATAAATGCATTCGGCAGCTCCACCAGCGGACAAACACCGATTGTCACCGTCGTTCTTCGAATTCATAAATGAATTTAAATAACAATTTTAATTTGAAAATGCCACGAAAAAGGAATTACATATATAATTTTATTTTCACAAAACTGCTAAAAAGTAAACAACAATTTCCGAATTGAAAAATTTCACAATGACGTTTAGATAAATGTTACTTTACTATTGTGTGTGTGAAAGTACGTATTTTGTAAAGGTGTAGTAAATCTCTCTTGAAATCGGGATCAAAGATTTTGATCCCAAATCATGAGGGATCGATTGTTTTTGGTTGAAAGGAAAGCGAAAACTGGTCCGGGATCGAAATCTTTCACAGGGATCGATTTTTTTTGGTTGAAAGGAATTTCCACATAAATCTCATTATTTTTAAACAGTTGACTTTCCAGTTTGCGTTTATAATTATCTTGCAATTGCAATTTTTACGCAAATTTTTAACTGAACTAAAAATCGTCTTCCATGTGATATGGAAACAGGGGTGGAATCGCGTAAGACGATAGTTGATTGTTGATTATCAAAATGAATCATTTTACTCCACGTAAGGTGATTATCAAATTGACTATAATTTTTTAGCTATATGGTTTGTTGGTGAAAGCTAATTTAGGTGTCACTTTCACACATTTTGTTTAATTTTTTGAGAATGATAGGTTGTGTGAGAAAGTTCAGTGAAAAAAAGTGAAAAAGATGTCGCCAGCTCGGGATGTATTTCCATTTAAGAAAAAATTATTTCTATTTTTTTGTTTTGTTTTGTTGCAGTACTTAACGAAAACAAACATTTTTATTAATTTATAACTGTTGCAAGTGTAACAGAAACGAAACTTTTTATTGCAAATTCAAAACGATAAAACACAACAGCTGATCCAAATGGCTTTTATGCCTATTAAGTAACTTGCAATTTGTACCAAGTTTCCCATACTTGGGTAAGTGCTGCCTAGTAATCGTAAATTTTTAGCGATCACTTTACACAGAACAAAGAAAAGTTGATAATCAAAATTGACTATAAAAACAGTGACTATCAACTATCGCCTTACGCGATTCCACCCCAGGCCGATTACACAGAAAGTGTAGACAATTTTTATTTTTTTTTTAATTTTAAAAAATGAGTTGACTGAGCGACTTAAGCCACTTTACCTTTTGAGTAAAATTCTTTAGTCAAGATTATTATAAAAATTACTTATTTTAACGTATTGTAATTAATTAACACAAAATAGAAAAATTGTATCGAATTATATCAAAGTGTATTTGTGTACTTTAGCCAAGTCGAATGTATCGAAAAAAGTACAATTGTATCGACTTTTTCAACCGTGAGGCTCATATGAGCGCTCGGTGAATACAGGCTTAAGTGTCAATCACTTGCGAACGCTCATAAACAATGAAGATAATAACCTTGTGTCTATTCAGTTGACGCAAAAAAAAGTGCATTTTTGAATATGGACCGCTTTACAAGAGAGCCAGAGAAAAAATAACAGTACTTTTTAAATAATTTTTACTGAATTATTGGCTCAACATCATAAGCAAACAGTAAGCATAATCAAATGATACATTAACGCATAAGGTTTGAAAAAAATGCACAACGTACCTTAGAAAAAGTTTGTGCTTATTCAGTTGAAGCGGAGTGTCGTAACTGTACACCCCACACGACTTTCACAATAGTTTGATAAAAAAGTAAAAAAAAACATCGGAAAATTAAAAAAATTGGGGTTGTTGTTCATTGCCAACCGACGCACGTGGTTCAGTGGAGAATTGTCCAATTTTTGTTAAAATTAAAAAAACACCCGATTTTCGCTCAGTCAAATGCTTATATATTTAGATCCAATTGTCCAATTTTCAAAATTCAAAGTTCAAATTGAAGCCAGAATCACAACGTTAAAGAAGGTTTTCGAGAAACAATTTCATTGAGGCAAACGTAACGAGAAAGAGGAATACACCAAAAAAAAAGTTTGCTACTAAGAATTAATTGGTGGGAGGGAGATAGATTTTCTAAAACGGTAGAGTGTGTGCAATAAAAAACCATAACCTTGGCAAATTGGATTCGCATCGGGAAAAAATTTGCTATACGTAGGTATGCACAAATGTAGTAGGTATTTTTCTCACCTAAGAATTATGAAGGTCACTGTTGGTTGGTTTGGTTGGCTGATAACATATAGGTATGATAGATATGTAAGTTTACGGTCTATAAATTTAGGTAGAATGTGAATGTGAAATTTATTACGGAGGCACATAAAACTTTTAAATGAAACACATTAATAATTTAAAATTTAATGGAAACAAAATTTAATAGGTAAAAAAAATATTTTCATGCAAATGTACCTACCTAGGTACTTGACTCCATTAAGGGAGGTACATATGCAGTATGTACCTACCTAGGTATAGTACATTTTTATATAATTTTAATTTTTCTTATGATAAAAAAGAAAAGGATCGATTTGGTTTTGACTAAGGTATAACTTCCGTTCATTAATCGGAGCTATAAGATTAAAATAAAATAAAGGTAAAATGTAAAGCTAACTTATTGAATTAAAAAATCATTGAGATCACATACAAATTACTTTGATTGTTTATTTATTTATCGTTATAAAAATTTAATGAAAACAAAATTAGAAAAATACATAGATAGATAGGTATGTACATAATGCATCAGATTACTTATGGGAGCCTATATTGTAGGTATACTAAATAAAGTTCGACTTAAGGAGTGAAAAAAGATGCCAATAATCGAGAGAATTTGTTCGAGTTAGAGAGAGTTCGACTTAGAGGGAGTTCGACCTAGAGAATGGTTTTTGTATGGAAAATTGAAGGGAAATTTGTTAGAGAGAAATTCGACTTAGAGAGAGTACGACTTAGGGAGAGTCGACTGTAAATTGATTAAACCTCTAAAATTGTTTTGACACCAATGCGATGCATATCATCTGATTTCTTAATGAAATTTGAATTTATTGAAAATCGTTCGAGTGGTTTTTTTTTAATAGTTTTTCATATAATGTTCAAATGTTTTTCATATAGGTACATATACAATTTTGAAAAAGTTAAAACAAAAAATTGAAACTTTTTTTTAAAAATCCAAAACAACCTTTTAACTACATACCTATAACTCTAAGAAACTTATTAGGTCTGTTTCTTTACTCGCCCGCGGGATCCCACGGGATCACAAATCTACCCAAAATGTGTTTCTTTACTTTTTTCTGGCACGAAAATGCCAGAGCTTTTGACTTTTTTTTAATTTATTTAATTTCCCCTCCAGCAAGAATCTACCCGAACATTTTACTTACTGCCTTTTCTTGCTTGTCAAAAAAGAAATCAGCTGATCGAAAAATTTCAATTTTAGTTTTTCAAATAAGTGTGCATTAAGACGGTCATTGAAAATTAAAAGAATTAAAAACTAAAGAAAGAAACTAAACTAAAAGAAAAATAAATTAATTATACGAAGCATGGCAGCAAATATAACAATAAATATTTCTCCTGGTTCTTTTGATAGAGCTTCATAACATTGTAGTCCTCGTACTCGTACTTATCGTCATCACTGCTATCTATTATTAATCCCTTGATTTTCGTTTTCACGTCTTCCAAATGGGTCATTTTCAAAAAAATTTGTTTTCTTCTGATAATTTCTGTTTTCAAATGTGACGTTTACCCAGAAGCAAATCAGAAACATCCCAAATGCGTTTCCTTACTTTTCATTTCTGGTCAAAAATTACAACAACAACATCAAAAGCTCGAGCACAAACTTTTTCCCGAACTTTTTCCCAAACTATTCCCAAAAAGTAAAGAAACAGACCTATTATTTTCGGAAACCGTCAAAAGTTAGATATGTAAGGTGGTGTCAACGCAGCCGATCCCAGAACCACTGATACCAAGACCACTTATCCCACTCAACTGGTACCAGCAGCCAACTGCACCCAGGACAACTGGTCCCGAGACACCTGGTCCCAAAACTCATCCCGGAACTGGCCGTTAAAAGACCAATTAAATTTAAACTCATCCCGGAAGTTGTCGTAAAAAGACCAATTAAATTTATATCGAAAATAAAACAATGGTTCGTGTATTTAATACTTTCGACAAGATGGTTAGTGAATTCGAGTAAGGAATTTTTGGGGGAAGTATTTTTTTTGGAGGGTTTTTTTCTGTTGTGCTGCAAATTCGCCCATTGGTCGATTTAATGCGATGGGCATGAGTTAGGTATAGTTGTAGGTATATTGGTTTTGCATGGAAATATTCTGAAATCTATTGTGTCTCTCGTTCATTGGGTGTTGTTTTTTTTTTATTGAAATGAAATGTGAGCAAAAAAGGAAGAATGCTTCCTATTTGTAGATGAAGTGTGAGGGATGTTTGGGATGAGGCGTAAAACCACAATTTTTTGTTGTTGTGATTAAGTTTCTTGTAGGTACCTATTTCTTGATTGGTTTATTTGTACTATCTATAATTAGGTAATAGGAGGTAGTGTGCTGTGCGTGGGTTGTCAGCTCTATAGGAAGGTAGATTGGTCAATGGTTGTAGGTAGGTAGGTAGGTATTTTACGTTGCCGATAATGAGAACAAATTATGGGTAGGTATAGGTAAGCAAAGAATTGAGACTTTCAAAATTGTAGCTTATAGGTAGGTAGGTACCTACTTTATAGGTATGGGCAGGGCCAGTCCTAGCCAAAATTGCGCCCTGTGCAAGATTTATAGTAAGCGCCACTTTTTATATTCGCACACATATATACACATAGCAAATGGGGGAACCCGACTAATCCTCGCAAAACAAAAACTCCACACGACACATCCTCGCAAACAAAATCATCGCAAAACCAAATCTCCACAGAGACACATACCCGCAAACAAAATCTTCTCAAAGACACATCTCTGCTGCGAAACATCCTCGAAAAACAAAATCATCGCAAAGACACATTTTCGTGGTTGTTGATATACGCAAGGCAGTTGACCGAGGTATTTTTTCGGTGGGCTTTTAAACTGGCAACAATTAGGTAAAATTATGTGGTATAGCAATGGGGTAGGTGATAGTAAGGTTGAACGCGAGAGGAGTAGCAAATATAGAAATAGGGCGCTGTTATTTGTGATTTGTCCATAAGGAATCTAAAGAGGTTGGGTGGAATGGGGGATGGGTTTATTTAAGTACGGGGCCGGATAAGAAAAATGTTATGTCGCTGTTCATAAACGGGTGGTTCATAAAAATGTCAACTTCGTTGTTTCTTGAGTGATTTCAATGAAATTGACACTAGTAATAGGTAAGATAAAGTTATGAAAGAAAAACAAAAATTTCAAAACAGGGTGGTTCATAAATATTGCAAAAATTG
Organism: Epistrophe grossulariae; assembly: GCA_929447395.1. NCBI lineage: Eukaryota > Metazoa > Arthropoda > Insecta > Diptera > Syrphidae > Epistrophe > Epistrophe grossulariae. The sequence continues at coordinate 69,956,515 of OV839567.1, forward strand.
CTAACTTCGTAGTTCCTTGGGTGATTTTGCTGATACTGACACTGCTAAGAGGAGAGATAAAGTTATGAAGGAAAAAAATATTTTCAACAGGGTGGTTCAAAAAAAATGTCAACTTCGTTATTCCTTGAGTGATTTTAATGAAATTGACACTACTAATAGGTTAGATAAATTTATGAGAGAAAAAAATATTTTCAAAACAGGGTGGTTCATAAATATGGCAAAAAAATGCTAACTTCGTAGTTCCTTGGGTGATTTTGCAGAAATTGACACTGCCAAGAGGTGAGATAAAGTTATGAAAGAAAAAATATTTTTAAATTAGGGTAGTTCATAAAAATGTCAACTTCGTTGTTTCTTGCGCGATTTCAATGAAACTGCCATAGGTATAAGCTGAGTTTGAGTTATGAACAAAAAAATTATTTTCAAATTAGGGTGGTTCATAAAAATGTCAACTTCGTTGTTTCTTGCGTGATATCAATGAAACTGACGTAGGTATTAGCTGAGCTTGAGTTATGAACAAAAAAAATATTTTCAAATTAGGGTGGTTCATAAAAATGTCAACTTCGTTTTTTATTGCGCGATTTCAATGAAACTGACATAGGTTATAACTGAGCCATAGTTAAGATTACATTGTCTTAGAGTTGTATAAGAACAGTGTCTCTTCTAGCACTGAAGATATTACTTGGACAACCTACATGATCTAATATAGTCTGTTTAACAAAAATTGTCACTACAGGGCTAGCTTTTTTCAAAACAGTGGCGCCTGTATTTATCACGACACTGAATGAAAAAAACTTCAACTAAAAACATGCTACGCTACTCACTGGCTTACATGAATTGTGTGCCTAACAATTTAACTTGTATAGGGTCCAATTTTGAATATTTAGTAGGCTATAGCTTATAAAGAATTAATATAGGGCTCTAATGTACAAGTCATCTATTTTTCAAAATTATTTACAATAATAGCTTTTTAAGAGTGGAATAATAAATTTGTATACAAGGCTTGTCTAATAAAGTATGAAAAGGCCTGTTTAAGATGCTTATAGCAAACTAATAGAAATTATTGCTTTTTTTGGTGAGCTATTACCTTCCATAAGAAAAATATAGCTTTTATAAAATGTTAATAGCAAGCTTATGTAAAATATTGCTTTCCTTGGTGAGCTATTGGCTTTCATAAGGAAAACAGCTTTTATAAAATGTCAATAGCAAATGCATCTACTTGTTACAAATTTTACATCTATCTCTCGAATAGCGAGTTGGCCTAGTGGTAGAGTGCTGGAGAAGTGATCGGAAGGTCATGAGTTCAATCCTTGGAAAAATCAAATACCGAAGTAAAATTAAAATTTTTTTCAATCAAATAACATTCATAACATTTCAGAATAAAGAAAAAAGCGGTTCAAAATCTCCTATTGACAAGAAAATAGACGAAAAAATAACATAATTGAAATTGAAAGCGAAATATATTTTTGTACTATTAATAATAAGTTTGTTGAAGTTTTTTCAATTCAGTGTTGTGATAAAATACAGGCGAAACTGTTTTGAAAAAAGCTCGCCCTGTAGTGACAATTTTTGTTGAACAGACTATTGGTTGCCCAAGTAATATCTTCAGTGCTAGAAGAGACAAAACTGTTCTTATACAACTCTAAGACAATGTAATCTTAACTATGGCTCAGTTATAACCTATGTCAGTTTCATTGAAATCGCGCAATAAAAAACGAAGTTGACATTTTTATGAACCACCCTAATTTGAAAATATTTTTTTTGTTCATAACTCAAGCTCAGCTAATACCTACGTCAGTTTCATTGATATCACGCAAGAAACAACGAAGTTGACATTTTTATGAACCACCCTAATTTGAAAATAATTTTTTTGTTCATAACTCAAGCTCAGCTTATACCTATGGCAGTTTCATTGAAATCGCGCAAGAAACAACGAAGTTGACATTTTTATGAACTACCCTAATTTAAAAATATTTTTTCTTTCATAACTTTATCTCACCTCTTGGCAGTGTCAATTTCTGCAAAATCACCCAAGGAACTACGAAGTTAGCATTTTTTTGCCATATTTATGAACCACCCTGTTTTGAAAATATTTTTTTCTCTCATAAATTTATCTAACCTATTAGTAGTGTCAATTTCATTAAAATCACTCAAGGAATAACGAAGTTGACATTTTTTTTGAACCACCCTGTTGAAAATATTTTTTTCCTTCATAACTTTATCTCTCCTCTTAGCAGTGTCAGTATCAGCAAAATCACCCAAGGAACTACGAAGTTAGCAATTTTTGCAATATTTATGAACCACCCTGTTTTGAAATTTTTGTTTTTCTTTCATAACTTTATCTTACCTATTACTAGTGTCAATTTCATTGAAATCACTCAAGAAACAACGAAGTTGACATTTTTATGAACCACCCGTTTATGAACAGCAACATAACATTTTTCTTATCCGGCCCCGTACTTAAATAAACCCATCCCCCATTCCACCCAACCTCTTTAGATTCCTTATGGACAAATCACAAATAACAGCGCCCTATTTCTATATTTGCTACTCCTCTCGCGTTCAACCTTACTATCACCTACCCCATTGCTATACCACATAATTTTACCTAATTGTTGCCAGTTTAAAAGCCCACCGAAAAAATACCTCGGTCAACTGCCTTGCGTATATCAACAACCACGAAAATGTGTCTTTGCGATGATTTTGTTTTTCGAGGATGTTTCGCAGCAGAGATGTGTCTTTGAGAAGATTTTGTTTGCGGGTATGTGTCTCTGTGGAGATTTGGTTTTGCGATGATTTTGTTTGCGAGGATGTGTCGTGTGGAGTTTTTGTTTTGCGAGGATTAGTCGGGTTCCCCCATTTGCTATGTGTATATATGTGTGCGAATATAAAAAGTGGCGCTTACTATAAATCTTGCACAGGGCGCAATTTTGGCTAGGACTGGCCCTGCCCATACCTATAAAGTAGGTACCTACCTACCTATAAGCTACAATTTTGAAAGTCTCAATTCTTTGCTTACCTATACCTACCCATAATTTGTTCTCATTATCGGCAACGTAAAATACCTACCTACCTACCTACAACCATTGACCAATCTACCTTCCTATAGAGCTGACAACCCACGCACAGCACTCTACCTCCTATTACCTAATTATAGATAGTACAAATCAACCAAACAAGAAATAGGTACCTACAAGAAACTTAATCACAACAACAAAAAATTGTGGTTTCACGCCTCATCCCAAACATCCCTCACACTTCATCTACAAATAGGAAGCATTCTTCCTTTTTTGCTCACATTTCATTTCAATAAAAAAAAAAAACAACACCCTATGAACGAGAGACACAATAGATTTCAAAATATTTCCATGCAAAACCAATATACCTACAACTATACATAACTCATGCTCATCGCATTAAATCGACCAATGGCCGTTAATTATCCTTAAAAATCCCTAGCAAAAAATTCTTCCCACAAAAATTCCTTACTCGAATTCACTAACCATCTTAACGAATATATTAAATACACGAACCATTGTATTCGACGAGTTTTATCTTCGATAAAAATTTAATTGGTCTTCTTGCGATAACTTCCGGGATGAGTTTGGGGACCAGGTGTCTTGGTACCAGTTGGCTGCTGGTACCAGTTGTCTGGGATAAGTGGTCTTGGGACCAGTGGTTCCGGGATCGGCTATACCCAACCCTTTTTGTTGTTCGAAAATCCAATTTTGGGTCATTTTGAGGAACAGAAATATAAATATAAGATCATCATAAAGATTTTAATTAATGTTTTTAAAGGAGACAAAATATATAATACATAGGTACCGACATACTTATACCTAAATATATGTACATCTGTTCCACATATCAAGAAATATCGCAAAATTGCTTGCAGATTCCCGCTTTATTTGAATTTTCATCACTTGAAAATTACAAATCAAATCAAATCAAATATCTGTCAACCTCAATATTGCAAGAAAACAAAATGTGAAAATATAAATGTATAATTGTATAGGACAGTATACCTACCTATACTTCATCCAACAAAAATATGCAATACACATCTTATGGAAGAGCTTTTTCAAAATCAGTAGCGCGCCATATTTTTGCACACACTGCATAAAAAAGTGTGTGCCCGCCCCTGAATTTTCGATTGTATCTGACGCAGACTCAACGTCCTACTGAGCGCACATCTGAGTGCGCACTGATTTACTGAATTGCTGTGGCCTATGGCTGCTTTTTTTTCCTTGGGTTTCTTTTGCATAGCATAGTTGCGGTATTTATAAAAAGAGAAATACCTAAGTTTTTTTGCCTGATGAAGAACGTAAACACGTTCGAAACGTTGCAAGAATAAACATCTTTTATTGACCTACAGCCCGCTTAAACTCGATATAACCAAAATTATAGAAACAAAGGTCACGTAAATAAATAACAACTTTAATTTCAACTATGCTTATCAGGTAAAAGAATTCGGTTTTGGTCGTTCGAAAACATATCCGATGCAAAACAATCTTAGGCCGTGTCCGAATTGCGTTAAAATTTTCTACCACTGCTTAAATTTTGACGTTTGGTTAAAATGGGATAATTTTTTTATTTTTTCTGTCCAAATTGGATTAAAATAGGATGGGTTAAATGGGATTTTTAGTTAAAATTCCCGCAAGATTAAAGAAATTTCCCTAACCACAAATGTGTTTTATTATTCCATAAAATAAATATTTTATACAAAGTCCACCTTGAAATGTATCAAAATAAAAATTCGACGCGAATAAAGTACAAATTTCTTAATTTGATTTACTTTTAAAGGTTTTGCATCGATTATATCCCCAAAAATTACGGAAAAAATCCTATTGTGTATTGCTTGATTATTCAGTCCGCGAACACGAGTTCACAGCTGTCAACAAACTAAAAAAAAAGCAACCAATTGGCATTAATTTTGCAAGATGAATAACAATTTGAGGAAGTATTTTATATTAATTCTTTTACATTTTTTAAAATATCAGCGTATTATTACAAGGACTGCAATAACACAGCAACGACTACGAGAGGTATGTGTACATGCACATGAAAATTCAAAATTCATAACATTGATTATTTCCATTGTCCATTGTTGCACTTTTAAAAATAATTTAAAATTCAATTTTCTCTCTTTCTTGAGAAACGTCAAAATTTAAACACTAGTGTCAAATTTTAACCTGCTGTGGAGCTGGGTAATTCTTAACCCATTTTATTCATCACGCTAGTGTCAAAATTTAACCAAACGTCAAGTTTTAACCAACATTTTAACGCAATTCGGACACGGCCTTAGATACCCTATCGGCCTATCACTCGAACGCGGCCATTTTTTTCCTTCTGTACAAATGTCAAAATTGAGGTTTCATTTTTTTCCGCTAGTTTCAGTGAGGAGGGCTAGTGTCGCCGAGGCTAAAATGGAACCAACCTGAGATTGGCAATTAGCAGTCCATATATGATACGTCCAAATTTGGGGGAGTACAATAACTATGGCGCCAAGAAATGATAACGGTTTTTTGTAGAGGGGTTAAAAACAATCATTTTTTATTATGGGAGGGGTGTCTATCTCGCCCCGTTTAGGAGGTAGGGGCAAACTAAAAAAAAAATTATTAAAAAACAACGGCGACACTTACAATAAAGTACTATACTGATTTTGAAAGCCAGAAATCTGTTTTATAACCCTAAATTTAAATTAAAATATTTATGTAAACAGTTTTTGAAAAATTCGCGTGTAAACTCAAAATTTTGATAAAAAAAATGAAAAAAAAAAGTTTAGACCAATTTTTTTCAAAATTGTGAAATGAAGTGCTGAATTGCCTTTTTGAAGTCAGTGTACATATTGATTCTGAGTCGAACGCCAGAAACAAAATGGTTTTATATCTTCTAGTTCTTGAGAAAATTGACAATTACTAAAACTACTATTTTATGAGATTTTTGTTTCTTTGCTTGCTTACATAAATACAGTGCTAACACCCAGCATTACGGCGCGGCGTATAAACAGTGAGGTATATATGTAGGGTCCAAATCAAGCATTTTTTTCTATAGGCTGGGGGCCTATATCACTCCGTTTAGAAGGTAGGGGCAGTTTTAGAAAAAAAATGACATATAATAAAAAAAAATTTTTAAAAAACAACGGAAACACTTACAATAAAGTTCTATACCGTTTTTGAAAGTCAGAAATCTGTTTTTCAATCCCAAATTTAAATTAAATTGTTTATGACAATAGTTTTTGAAAAATTCACATGTAAACTCAAATTTTTTATAAAAAAACGAAAAAAAAAAGTTTAAACCAATTTTTTTTTTATTGTGAAATGAAGTGCTAAATTGGCTTTTTGTGGTCAATGCTTTTATCAATTTTGAATCGAACACAGAAAACCGAATGGTTTTACGTCTTCTAGTTATTGAGAAAATTTAAATTGACTAAAACTACTTTTTACGAGATTTTTGTTTTTTGGTATTTAGGTACGGTGATTTCGTTTTGAGGATTAATGTTGATGATAGGTTCATCTGTGTAAGTAAAGTAAAGCAATTAATTAAGCGGTACAGTTGCATTACATTGATATGTCTAAAACGAAATATATAAAGAAATTATATAGATTTGCTGCAGTCGTACAGTAGTCCCTAGGTTATGTGAATTTGTTATAATGCATTACGTTTTCATATATGAAAATGTTAAATGTGGAACTTTGAGCAACGTATACCAATTTGTATATTTAGAAAACAGCTGTTGACATTGGATATATAGGATAACTTTAAATTTTCTCTAAATCCAGATGCTTTAAATGCAAAAGAAACTTAGTATATACCCAACCTCGCACCTACCCCAAATCCTATAGTGTGCCCAAGCAGGGGGGTTGCAGCCCATACATACCTCACTGATTATAGCCCGTAATACTGGGTGCTAGCACTGATGAATTTATGTAAGCAAGCAAAAAAACAAAAATCTCATAAAAAAGTAGTTTCAGTAATTTTCAATTTTCTCGAAAACTAGAAGACATAAAACCATTTGGTTTTTTTTGTTCGATTAAGAATTTATATTTACATTAATCACAAAAAGCCAATTCAGCACTTCATTTCACAATTTTGAAAAAAATTGGTCTAAACTTTTTTTTTTCATTTTTTTCATCAAAATTTTGAGTTTGCATGCGAATTTTTCAAAAACTGTTGATATAAATAATTTAGTTTAAATTTAGGATTATAGAACAGCTTTCAAAACCGGTACTTTATTTTAAGTGTTGCCGTTGTTTTTTAATTCTAAAATTGCCCTTACCTCCTAAACGGGGTGAGATGGACCCCCCCCTTCTCATAATAAAATATGCTTGTTTTTGACCCCTCTACAAAAAACCGTTATCAATTCTTGGCGCAATAGTTATCGTACTCGTGCCAAAATTTGAGTTTTCATGTGAATTTTTCAAAAACTATTGACATAAATAATTTAATTCAAATTTGCGATTGAAAAACAGATTTCTGACCTTCGAAACTGGTATAGAACTTTATTGTAAGTGTTGCCGTTGTTTTTTAATATTTTTGTTTTCATTCTAAGTAATTTTTTTCTAGAACTGCCCCTACCTTCGAAACGGGGTGAGACAGACCCCCTCCCATAATACAAAATGCTTGATTTTGACCCTAAATATATACCTCACTATTTATACGCTGTAATGCTGGGTGCTAGCACTGTATTTATGTAAGCAAGCAAAAAAACAAAAATCTTATAAAAAAGTAGTTTTAGTAACTGCCAATTTTCTCAAGAACTAAAAGACATAAAAGCATTTTGTTTTCTGTGTTCGACTCAGAATTGATATGTACACTGACTTCAAAAAGCCAATTCAGCACTTCATTTCACAATTTGAAAAAAAAATAGGTCTAAACTTTTTTTTTCATTTTTTTTTTTATTAAAATTTTGAGTTTGCATGTGAATTTTTCAAAAACTATTGACATAAATATTTTAATTTTAATTTAGGGTTATAAAACAGATTTCTGGCTTTTAAAACCATTATAGTATAAAACTGAGCGTGTCTATCATAGAGTACCTATATTATATATAAGTACTCTATGGTTTTCAGTCTAATTATTCAGAAATATGACTTTATTCATATAATTAAAGCAACAGAAAGCTTTATTTAATATATATTTTTATTGATATAATTTAATAATTTAATTATTAATTTAATTTAATAATTTACCAATTAAATACTTTTATTTTTAAATTTTTGAATACAAGGGATTCATTTTTTTGAATATTTTAACGACCTTTTCAATTTATTTGAGCAAAACTGAGCAATATCCATAACAGTGTCATATTTTAAAATGCATTAGGGCAACCAAAACATGCTCACCCTTGTGGAGGAAATCTTTCAGTGCAGCTTGTAGGGTGAAAGAGAAAAAGCCCTGAAGTCGGTTCCCTAGATAATATATTTCTCTATGGTATAGGGTATAGGCTATGAATAACGTGGATTCCAAAACTTCAACTTATTAAATTTTTTTTTCTTGCAGTTTTATCGGTATTAATACAATATAAAGAATAATTTATTAAACAAGGTTAAACGCTGTATATAAAAAAGGAATAACTATTAGTTAATGAGAAGCATCAATATCCCTTTGAGCTCTTGATATTTTTAATTTATCCTTTGGTGTTTGGTCTTCGCCAGACTCCAGAGCAAACATTTTCATTTTCTCTTTAAAAGACAACTTTTCGGGGACGGCTTCACCTGATCGCTGTTGCTCCTTTTCGTGTTGTTCAGCCAAACGTCGTTGGCGAGGATCTCTACAAAGATAAACAAATTTAGAGAAATTAAAGTCAATGTCAAGCATGTGCTTTATTTGTTCTTCAAAAGAACATACAATATTATATAAAACTGGATTATAACCTACTTCTTAATAACTACTTCAACTATCAAAACAAATGCGAGGAAATTCGATGTTGTTTAAGCTGCGGGGAGATCTAATCAAGTTGAATTGTATACCCCATCACAACAACTTCCCCATCATTTGCAACTTGTGTAATTTGGATGAAAGGGAGGATATATCTCCTTTCAAGTACTCGAAAATAGAATTTCGTTATAGACAAAATATTATAAATGGAAATTTTATATCTTTATTGTATTTGTATGTACATACATATTACTGAAATAATTAAATTATTATAATTAAAAGGAAAAGAAAATTTCAATGTAGCCGGCAAATTCCATGCAAAAATTGATTTTATAAAATAATATTAGGTGTGTTTTTTTCTAATCCCGGAGGGAACTGGTTGAAAAAAACGATATCGAGGATAAGCGACGCCATTAAAGAAAAAAAATGGAGTTTCCATACAAACTATCGATAGCAAGTATGTAATTCCTGCCGGTAATACAGTTTTTCTCCGTGCTTAAGTTAAGCTCCGAAAATTATTTTTTTTTTATTTGTATATACATATGTACCGTATACCCGTTGTCTTTTTTCTTAACACTATTGACGACATTTACATATAGTGACCAGATTTATTTGAAGCAAAACCGGGACACATTTTCAAAACTTCGCAGGGAGTAGAAATTATGATTTTTTTTAGTAAAAAATTAATAGTACGCAACATAAACAAGAAATGACATACCTATTTATTTAAAAAAAAATTAAAAAAAATCAGGCTTTTTACTGCTAGCGTGTTTAGACAATTAATTTTAATTACAAATTTAAAATTAATTCTTATACCTACCTATTAAGATGCAGTATGAATTTCTTTAAGAATTTTATTATTATTGTTAATTTTTGCTAAAATAGTATTTATATAATTGCTTCATTTTGAGAATTATACCTGCACACATTTTTACAAACGTACGTCGTAGGAAAAGCGGGACATTTAGCGGGACAGAGACCTCAAAAGCGGCACTGTCCCGCTAAAAGCGGGACGTATGGTCACTATACATTTACAAATTAAGGGTGTGTGTTCCAATGGATTTGAAAATCCAAATTCAAAACAGAGTTGGATCTTGTGTTGTTTTTGTAATACATGTATTTTTGTAAGCAAATCCAATCTGGGGACGATGATATTCGATATTTCGTATGAAATTTCTCTAACGTGTCGTTCAGTCACTGATGCCGTAATTCGGCCCCTGGCTTGGATCTGGGGGAAAATAAAACAGCTAATAATGTTTCCTGAATCTGAAAATTAATGTTTTCATACCATAAATAAATTTTAAATTTTTAATATACAGGGTAATTGGTATAAGGTGCACCAAAAAGTCAGAGTGAGTAGGTTGGGTTAAGACAAGAAAAAAATCGTATGGGAGGGGTGAACTATTTCCCCCCTTTTATGCGGGAGGGGCAATTTTCTAAAAAAATGACTTAAAACTTTAAAAACAACGGTTGAACTTACAATGTCATGCTATACCTTTTTGGAAAGCCTGAAATCTCTGCTTTAATTTTCGTTTTAAATTAAGTTGTGTTAGTGAATAGTTTTTAAAAAATTAATTTTCAAACTCGAAATTTTGAAAAAAAAAAAAATTAAAACAAAAATTTCAAACTAATTTTTTTTCAAAATTTTATGTAATTAAGTATAGTTTTTGTTTTCAAATTTCAATGCTCTTATTAATTTTCAATAAAAAACAGAAAACCGGATGCTAAAATGTATCTTAGTTTTTGAGAAATTAAAAAAAAATGAAAAATACTTTTTTCCAAGAAAAACACTTTTTGAATAGATACCATTAGTTTTATTTGCAAGTAATAAAAAAATAACATAATTAACTAGTAATATTTTTAATATCTGTTACATTTAAACATATTCTTATAAAAATTAATGATATTATAAGAAATGTTCGATATGATCCCCACTATTCAAAGGCAAAGGTTGATTCTTCTGCTAATGGCTGCAAATTTAAGTCCGCCAAATTCTCCTTCAATTTGACTCCAGCGACTTCAATGCGTTGTTTAAGTTGCTCCAAAGAAGAAATTTCTAACTTCATATATATGGTTCTTCATGAATCCCCAAGCGTTAAAATCCAAAGGTGTTAAATCTGGTGATCTTGGTGGCCATTCAGTAGGACCTCCCCTTCCTATCCATCGGTCGTTGAAATGATTATTCAGCCAGATTCTCACAGCCAGGCTAAAGTGTGCTGGAGCTCCATCTTGTTGGTATATTAAATTGTCTATTATAGACAATGGGACAGTTTCTACGTCGCGTCGTACCAAATCCAAAATCCGTTCCTCTATGTGTGTTGATCCACCAGATGACCTTTCTCTCCTTCGAGTCTCCAATACTCCATGTTCCCGAAGACGATTGTGAAGTCTTGCAAAAAGTGAATAGTGGGGACATCTCCTATTGGGGAACCTTTCAGTACAATCTCTGTGCTTCGCGACTGGAACCAACCACTAAATCGTAGCAATATTGCATATCTGTTAATTCTTCCCGAGAGTAACTTGCCATAGTTTTGTGTTGACGATTTAATACGCAATTTAGAAATGAGTTTTAAACAGAATGTCCTTCCATATTTATTTGTGTTTAGGATTTTCATATCATAAATGAGTCATTAAAGTGATTCAAATCGGTGTCTAAGAGCGTAGGTTAAAGGATTCATGTTTGCTGGCACGATGATAGAAAAATTTGGCTAAACATTTTAAACAGTTTGAGCAATAAAACCGACTCTAGTTAAAGCAATCCTTTAGTTCAAGAGGAGAATATTTCGCTGAGCGACTTTATGTTTCAAAACAATGCACGTTATTGATTAAGACAAGACTCATTCGGATTATTGTAAGGCGATGTGATATGATTTATTTTAAGTCACTCATTTTTGTCACACCTTATGTAGATCAATCTGTATACTATTTTATTATATCACTATATATTTAATTTAAATTTCTTTAATAAACAAGACCGTTCTCAATTAAAATTGACCTGGCCAGTTTCAGTTTGGACCATTGTTTATGGGACACCCTGTATGTTGATTTTTAGTTTTTTAAATGCATAGTTAAGTGTTTGGGGTGTGAAGGGATCACACTAGCGACCACTTAACTAATTGCTCAATATCCAACAATACTTCGATACTTGATGCTTACTTCCCATAATATACAATTGCCTTAAGCATACATATACTCCAAATACAATGCACAGAATTGTTTTGCTTTCTACGTCAGGGTGATAAAAGATAAACATGAATTGAACATATCCGACTCATAGTCGATGCACAAACAAAAATACACCGATGGCACGAACGGCATATAAGTATACAAAGTGCATAGTATGATATTAATGGGTTCATGATGTGCGATCAGCGGTCATTGGCTTAGGTTGACAAAATATGTTCACTAAACATTGTAAACAAACAAACTATGCCACTTAGGATAGCTGGTCGTTCACCCTTAGCCCATGTCATACGAATTATGATGACTTTGCATATCATACATATCGATTATTAGTTGGGTCAAGTATCGAAGTATGGAACATTTTCGATAACAAATTCATTTGTATAAATAGTGATAATATTTGTAAATAAAACTTACTTCGTGTTTGGACAACAAATGAGATAGGTCTTTCTTTTCTTACTTAAAAAGCTTACGAGCTGAAGTACAAGAAGTAATACTTGTTTGGTCCTAGTTCAAAACCTAGATTGCCAGAGGTCCGAGCTGATGTATTCAGTGAATGCTAAGCAATTTGAATTAAGAACCAAGTCGAGTCGAACAACAACTGCTAGGTCCACAAGCCAACAACTTTACATGGGGATCTTGCCAGCTCAGTAAATTACTGATTGGCAGAAATAACCTACAAAACACATGTCAAGTGTGGACCAACTGGCTTTGGCAGCCAAATATATAAAAGAAGCGGACGAGATTCTGAAGAAGACATCTGTGGTGGAGGACAAAAACGTTGGTCCTAAACCACTTACAATCGAGGAGTATATATAGAGCCTACAGAGCCTATCAAAACCAAAACCAAGCGAACCCCCGAAACCAACAAAAACCAGAGGGGGCTTACAAGGAAAAAAAAGAAAACGAGATTCTGGAGCTGAAAAGATTGGCCAACATCCCCATCAATCAAGCCAGAAGTAAGTTTTTAGAGCAACTCCGTTGTAAAAGAAAAGAACTGCTGAAAACAGAAAAAGAAAAGAAAAGAATAAAACAAAAATTTAACGAATTATTCGAAACTGGTGACAGCGAAACAAGCGTTGAAGGAGTTACAGCAAAATAACGGGTAAAACCCAATCGAAACAAGAAGATATATAAACAACAATGGAAAACAAGAAAACAAAATGGGAAATATCCACTACGGGTTAGATCTCACCATGGTGGCAATAGTGGTAGCCATCTTAGTTTTATGTAAATACTTCGTAAAATTATTAACATAATACATAAAATGTGTACAAATTTGAAAAATTGGAAATATTTTTTTTTATGTTGTCTGGATTCAGTGAATTTTGTGTTTTTCTTTTTCTGTTTAGGTTTTTGTAAATGGACTTCAAACATCTAGAAGAATCTTTAGGAGGACTTAAAAATTGTTACCAAAGTTTAAAAAAATCTCCCAACCGTAAACAGAAAACAAAGGGAGCAAACTTAAAGCTTAAGGAAATATTAGAACTTTGGGATATTTTTAGAGTGCGTGAAGTTAGCCCCCCTTTTTGGAATTTGCTATTTTTGAAAGTTGTTCCAGGTTGTTCCCGATTTGTTCCGCATTGTTACAAGTTTTTTTTGGAAAATATTCAAAAATGGGGGTTTTAGAGCCAAAAAACCGTTTTTGACCTAGCCCCCCTTTTTTCGAAAATCAAATTTTTGAAAGTTGTTCCAGATTGTTCTAGTTGTTCTGAACATTGTTCCAAGTTTTTGGACCCCTATGTTCAAAATTTCAAAAGTTATGGGCAAAATTCGAAAAAATTCCAGCCCCCCTTTTTTCGAAATTCTTAATTTTGAAATTTTTTTCGGGTTTCAAAAAGTGTTCTAAACATTGTTCCAAAAACTCAAAATTGTAGGACGTGTATTTTTAAAAATAAAACATTTTTTCAAAAATCCAAAAAAACGGCTCTCTAATATTTTATTTTTTTTTAATGCATTGACTTTTGAAACCTCATGATAAATGCATGTATTGAAAAAAGTTCTGACCTTATATTCTTAAAACCAGCTTAAAATCTAACTTTAAAAAAACATCTCTTAAAGTGGTTTTTGGGCTTAAAATCTTCAGTTTTCAATATTTTTTGATGATTCTTTGGAACAATTGGATTTGAGGGATTCTGCACTTGGAACAAATTTTAGATTTTGGATTTTTGGAAAAGGGGGGGGCAGGGGAGCATTTTTTTGAAATTTTTCATACTAAAAATCAATTTTAAGAAACGAAAGTCTGGAACAATTTAGAAGAGCCCTAGAACAACCTGGAACAAATTTTTGAATTTTGGATTTCTAAAAAGGGGGGCCAGAGCAAGGATAATAAGATATTTTCATTTAAAGTGTTTTTTGGGCTTAAAATCTTCAGTTTTCAATATTTTTTGATGATTCTTTGGAACAATTGGATTTGAGCGATTCTGCACTTGGAACAAATTTTAGATTTTGGATTTTTGGAAAAGGGGGGGCAGGGGAGCATTTTTTTGAAATTTTTCATACTAAAAATCAATTTTAAGAAACGAAAGTCTGGAACAATTTAGAAGAGCCCTAGAACAACCTGGAACAAATTTTTGAATTTTGGATTTCTAAAAAGGGGGGCCAGAGCAAGGATAATAAGATATTTTCATTTAAAGTGTTTTTTGGGCTTAAAATCTTCAGTTTTCAATATTTTTTGATGATTCTTTGGAACAATTGGATTTGAGCGATTCTGCACTTGGAACAAATTTTAGATTTTGGATTTTTGGAAAAGGGGGGGCAGGGGAGCATTTTTTTGAAATTTTTCATACTAAAAATCAATTTTAAGAAACGAAAGTCTGGAACAATTTAGAAGAGCCCTAGAACAACCTGGAACAAATTTTTGAATTTTGGATTTCTAAAAAGCGGGGCCAGAGCAAGGATAATAAGATATTTTCATTTAAAGTGTTTTTTGGGCTTAAAATCTTCAGTTTTCAATATTTTTTGATGATTCTTTGGAACAATTGGATTTGAGCGATTCTGCACTTGGAACAAATTTTAGATTTTGGATTTTTGGAAAAGGGGGGGCAGGGGAGCATTTTTTTGAAATTTTTCATACTAAAAATCAATTTTAAGAAACGAAAGTCTGGAACAATTTAGAAGAGCCCTAGAACAACCTGGAACAAATTTTTGAATTTTGGATTTCTAAAAAGCGGGGCCAGAGCAAGGATAATAAGATATTTTCATTTAAAGTGTTTTTTGGGCTTAAAATCTTCAGTTTTCAATATTTTTTGATGATTCTTTGGAACAATTGGATTTGAGCGATTCTGCACTTGGAACAAATTTTAGATTTTGGATTTTTGGAAAAGGGGGGGCAGGGGAGCATTTTTTGGAAATTTTTCATACTAAAAATCAATTTAAAGAAACGAAAGTCTGGAACAATTTAGAAGAGCCCTAGAACAAAATGGAACAAATTTTTGAATTTTGGATTTCTTAAAAGGGGGGCCAGAGCAAGGATAATAAGATATTTTTATTTAAAGTGTTTTTTGGGCTTAAAATCTTCAGTTTTCAATATTTTTTGATGATTCTTTGAAACAATTGGATTTGAGGGATACTGCACTTGGAACAAATTTTAGATTTTGGATTTTTGGAAAAGGGGGGGCAGGGGAGCATTTTTTTGAAATTTTTCATACTAAAAATCAATTTTAAGAAACGAAAGTCTGGAACAATTTAGAAGAGCCCTAGAACAAAATGGAACAAATTTTTGAATTTTGGATTTCTTGAAAGGGGGGCCAGAGCAAGGATAATAAGATATTTTCATTTAAAGTGTTTTTTGGGCTTAAAATCTTCAGTTTTCAATATTTTTTGATGATTCTTTGGAACAATTGGATTTGAGGGATACTGCACTTGGAACAAATTTTAGATTTTGGATTTTTGGAAAAGGGGGGGCAGGGGAGCATTTTTTTGAAATTTTTCATACTAAAAATCAATTTTAAGAAACGAAAGTCTGGAACAATTTAGAAGAGCCCTAGAACAACCTGGAACAAATTTTTGAATTTTGGATTTCTAAAAAGGGGGGCCAGAGCAAGGATAATAAGATATTTTCATTTAAAGTGTTTTTTGGGCTTAAAATCTTCCTTTTTCAATATTTTTTGATGATTCCTTGGAACAATTGGATTTGAGGGATACTGCACTTGGCACAAATTTTAGATTTTGGATTTTTGGAAAAGGGGGCGCAGAGGAGCATTTTTTTGAAATTTTTCATACTAAAAATCAATTTTAAGAAACGAAAGTCTGGAACAATTTAGAAGAGCCCTAGAACAAAATGGAACAAATTTTTGAATTTTGGATTTCTTGAAAGGGGGGCCAGAGCAAGGATAATAAGATATTTTCATTTAAAGTGTTTTTTGGGCTTAAAATCTTCAGTTTTCAATATTTTTTGATGATTCTTTGGAACAATTGGATTTGAGGGATTCTGCACTTGGAACAAATTTTAGATTTTGGATTTTTGGAAAAGGGGGGGCAGGGGTCTTTTTGAAAAGTTAAAAAAATCGGAGATGTTTTTTTAAAGTTAGTTTTTAAGCTGGTAGTAAGAATATAAGGTCAGAACTTTTTTTCAATACATGCATTTATCATAAGGTTTCAAAAGTCAATGCATTAAAAAAAAATAAAATATATTAGAGCCGTTTTTTTGGATTTTTGAAAAAATGTTCGGAAGGTTTTATCTTTAAAAATACACGTCCTACAATTTTGAGTTTTTGGAACAATGTTTAGAACACTTTTTGAAACCCGAAAAAAATTTAAAAATTAAGAATTTCGAAAAAAGGGGAGCTGGAATTTTTTCGAATTTTGCCCATAGCTTTTGAAATTTTGAACATAGGGGTCCAAAAACTTGGAACAATGTTCAGAACAACTAGAGCAATCTGGAACAATTTTCCAAAATTTGATTTTCGAAAAAAGGGGGGCTAGGTCAAAAACGGTTTTTTGGCTCTAAAACCCCCATTTTTGAATATTTTTCAAAAAAAACTTGGAACAATGCGGAACAAATCGGGAACAACCTGGAACAACTTTCAAAAATAGCAAATTCCAAAAAAGGGGGCTAACTTCAAGCACTCATATTTTTATTGAAAATTTCACAAGTATTAATCAGAAGGATTTAAGTAACGAAGATCATAAATATTTAACTGATTTAACATCTAAAGCCAAAAAATATAAACATTTGTCAGAAAAAATAGTAAAAACACATATACAAGAAATTAATTTAGGGGAATCAGAATTAGAAGAAGAGGTACAGGAAAATAAGACAATAAAAAATACAAACACAATGGCTGACTTTGAATTTAGTAAGGCACAAAAGTTGCCTGTACTTAATTGCGAAGAAAATAACAAACGAGCCTAAAACATTAGGGATTTTCTAAATAATATTGATATGATATGGTGAATGAAAAGTCAAAACCTATGCTCATTAAATTTGTATTAAAATGTAAAATCCAAGGCAGGGCACTGACAGAATTAGGAACCGCAAAAATTATAACATTTGAACAGTTAAAAACAAGTTTAATTTCGAAATGTGGAGACAAGAATACCATTGAAATTATTCAGCCTAAACTTAGACAGATCGCGTCAAAAAAATCGACCAATGCGAGAATTTGTATCAAAAATAGAACATTTAATATCAAAAATAACAGAATTAGTAATCGGTATACAAGGGGAACAAGCTTGGGAAATACTAACAACAGCCAATGAACGTACAGGATTAGCTTTTCTAAAACAAGGAGAAAACGATAGGTACAAGATCATTCTGGATAGTGCACGGCATACGAAAATGCAAGATGCTATAACACATTTACTAGAGTTAGCTCCAAGTACGGCCCAAGTCACAGAAAATATCAGATATGCCAACAATTCTGGTTATTTTCATCCACAAAACCAAACTAAAGGTCGAAGTTTTCAGAATAATTACCGAACCAATTTTTCCAATCAAAATTTTCCAAGACAAAATTATTTTCAGAATTTTCCGAGGCAAAATAATATTAACAAAAATTATCAAAGATCATTTTTCCAAACCCAACCACGTTTTAATTCACTACAAAATAACAACTCGTATAAACATAATAACACCATTAGAACCAATCCTAATAACAAAATTAGACAAAATAACAACCAACTAATTTCTATACAAGGGATAATAAGCATAATACTAATCAAAGTACTTCAAACATAAGGGATAATGGAAGAAACCCTTTAAGGAATAACAGTAACAATAATAGAAGAAACAACCTATAGTGTAAATGAGGGAAACGAACTACCCACCCAAGGGGAAGCCGACCAATCGGCGGGGAATCTCTAAGCTCAACACAAAACATAGATATATGTGCAGGGGGCATAGCAAACGGCCTATATGTACAATTTAAAGTCAACAATAGATTTGATATAAAATTTTTAGTACATACAGGAGCATCAGTTTACACAATTAAACGAGGTGTTTTGGATCAAAATTTAGAAATAAATGCAAATAATAAAACAATCATACAGAGCATTTCCGGTAACCTCACAACACCACAACACTAGGAACTAGCATAAATACTCTTACAATTGGACAACACAAAACATCCTACACTTTTCATGTAGTACAAGACTCATTTCCCGTACCTGTTGATGGAATCATTGGTGGTAACTTTCTTAAAGATTTTGGAGCAGTAATAGATCAAGAACACTTTATATTAAAATTATCTTTAAAAGATTTCCAAATTTCTCTACCTATATTAAACCCAGACCAATTACTTTCACTCTCCATTGCACCAAGATCTGAACCACCTATTGGCTAAATAGCAAACATTTAGACAAAAGAATATTCGATTCACAAGAACTATGAACTATGAAGGAGTTTTCATGGCTGGCTCTATCTCTCATGTGAAAAACGGGAAAATTCCAATAAAAATTTTAAATACCCGAGAATTCGAAGTGAGAATTAAATAGATAGAACCCAAGTCCATGTCAATATCAGAATACCATATTGGCCGCGTTTTATTATCTATGGATCTAGATCGGCATCATCTTTTAACACGTAATAAAACAACAACTTTGGATCCTGCTCTGTATCTGGATCTATTTTAAAGATCCGAAAATAAGTTTTAACTCTGGCGAGTAGACGGCTCTTTAGTCGGTAGGGAGTAAAAACTGTAGTGTAAAGAAAAAAGACGGTATCTACATGAAAAATAAACAAACATAAGAAAAAAAGAGATGAGCATACAACACTGTTGTCATTATGGATCCGTATCGTTTTATTTTCATGGGATGATCCTGATCCAGATCCGTAGATAATTAAACACGGCTAATGAATCCTTTAAATTCACGAACACGACAGCTACTTAAATAAATAAATGTCGAAACCCTTAACGAGGAGGAAAAATATGAACTCGAATCTATATGTACTAAATTTCAAGATATTTTTCATCTAGGAAACGACAGGCTAACATACACACATATAGGTCAGGCCCAAATATCACTCAAGGAAAGAGCTACTGCAAAATATACCAAACCGATGCAACGCAGCCGATCCCAGAACCACTGATACCAAGACCACTTATCCCAGTCAACTGGTACCAGCAGCCAACTGCACCCAGGACAACTGGGGCCGAATTACGGCATCAGTGACTGAACGACACGTGAGGGAAATTTCATACGAAATATCGAATATCATCGATTATTAAATTATTATATATTTATATATTAGCTTATATTTCGTATGAAATTTCCCTCACGTGTCGTTCAGTCACTGATGCCGTAATTCGGCCCTCTAGTCCCGAGACACTCATCCCGGAAGTGGCCGTTAAAAGACCAATTAAATTTAAACTCATCCTGGAAGTTGTCGTAATAAGACGTAATTAAATTTATATCGAAAATATAACAATGGTTCGTGTATTTAATATTTTCGACAAGATGGTTAGTGAATTCGAGTAAGGAATTTTTGGAGGAAGAATTTTTTTTTGAGGGTTTTTTTCTGTTGTGTTGTGCTGCAAATTCGCCCATTGGTCGATTTAATGCGATGGGCATGAATCATGTATAGGTTGTAGGTATATTGGTTTTGCATGGAAATATTCTGAAACCTATTGTGTCTCTCGTTCATTGGGTGTGTTTTTTTTTATTGAAATGAAATGTGAGCAAAAGTAGTGTGTGGGTTGGGTTGTCAGCTATATAGGAAGGTAGATTGGTCAATGGTTGTAGGTAGGTAGGTAGGTATTTTACGTTGCCGATAATGAGAACAGGGGCCGAATTACGGCATCAGTGACTGAACGACACGTGAGGGAAATTTCATACAAAATATCGAATATCATCCGTAATTCGGCCCCAGATTATGGGTAGGTATAGGTAAGCAAAGAATTGAGACTTTCAGAATTGTAGCTTATACGTAGGTAAGTACCTACTTTATTGTATAGGTAGGTACAGATTGTATATGTAGCTATACCTAGGTAAGTATTAGGTACCTATTAGGATTAATAGGGATAATATTACTAAGAAGCTTTGTAATAGGAACTGACATTAGGTAGGTAGGTATGTATATATTCAAATGGACTGTGTAGATAGGTTGGGTACCTATGGGAAGGTAAGGTAGGTAGGTAGGTACTATAAATGTGTACCTATAGGTATAACGTACAGTTAAAAACGTGTCCTTATCATATTTTGTATGTATGTAGATATGTATGTACCTACGTAGGTAAAGATTATTCGGTGAGGAGAAACTAGGTACATTTTTTGTTAGGTAGGTACCTATGGGTTAGCGAAATCGCAGATGCGCATGGGTAGGAAGGTATGTAGGTAGAGGTAGATATAGATAATATGTATTTTTTTTTTTTTAAACGTATGTTATGATATGTATGTTTATAGATAAGTATACATATCTATGTATGTATGTAGGTACATAAGTACTTAAATACATATAGGTTTTTATCGGTATACCTATTAGCACAGATAATAAACTATACAGATGTAGCATCCCCATAGAAAAAAATGTCCCAATTTATTTTTACACCAGGAAGACGATCAACAGGCAAGAAAGCTCTTTGCCTGTTCATAGTAAAGCACAGAAAGAAAGCTATTTGTCGTTTGCAAAAAGTTCTCTCTTGTATGCTCGCTCATATGATTTCCCTCTTTCTCTGTTACTCAGGATATAGGAATGAAGTGAATGGGAACAAAATTTAATAAAAACGTGTTTTTTTGTTTCTGCAATACTATGCAGTCAGCAACGATCGAGAGGAAGACGAAAGACATTGCGATTATGTTTGTTTTTTTTTACTGTGTTGTATGTACGATTTTTTAAGGTCGTCTGAGGCTGGCGACAAAGAATAAAAAGTATATTAACTCCTCTTTTTCTTCTTTGCATTGATCCATGAAATGGATATGTGGGCAGGTAGAAAATTTTTTTTGAGTGGTGGAGGTTATTTTTTTAATAACGGAAAAATGTCTTCTTTTTTGTGTAGTTTTCGTATTCTATTCTAGATTCGTTAGATCGGAGCATTTTTTGATTAGCTAGGTAAACATCATATTTAATTTTATTTAGATAATCATTTTCCAGTTTCTTATATTAAGAAATTTATTTCTAGGGATTATTATTAATACATTTCAACATTTTGAACCTGTTGTTTAGTAAAAGCAAACAAATACAAAATAATTTAAAAATATGTAGGTAGTCGCCTAATTTCGAACACTCCCAGTAGTCGAACACTTTTTGAAAAATTGCTTATAATCTGTGTTATATATCAGATTTTCAACTTTTATAAACGCAGAAATATGCACGTGTTATTCCTTTAAACCTTGAAGTCCTATGAATTAGTCCAATTTCATCCTTAAGTTTTTAAAAAAGAGCTTAAAAAAGTGTGAGTGCCGGGACTCACGGTTAAGATGTGTAAACATCAACATTCGTCCGAATGCCTCATAGACCGAGAGCCTACATAAAATTTGGGGTGTAGATGATAGCAAAAATTTACTGGTATTTTTATATAGATTTTAACTATATCGGTAATGATGCATGCGTTTTTTAGTTTACCGACAAAGGCCTCAACCACGCTTATAAAAAGTTATGATCTATCTAAACATACCAGTGGGCTCTTAGCCAATCATTAAAATTATATTTAAAAATATTTTCCAGTCAATGACCTTATTTCGTCTAATTTGCCAAAAAAGGCGGCCTTCTATATTGAAACCCTGCAGCCATGATAAAAGCACAGTCCATGTAGTACTATATGGTCTAAGTAACCAACCACATTTCAACCCAAACTGAACTCGACTTTTTGATTTCGTATATAAACACTCAGCGTTTAATTACTGAGAGTACATAGCGTTGAACGCACTCAATTTTCGTGAAGCTCAGAACAGAGATTATGGATAATTCATAAGTCTGCTATTACACGATGAATCTAGTTGCATACACCTTCTTCGAATTCTTCTTTGTTATTTCGTCCGCTGATTCAAACGCCATTACACGTTGAAACCAAAGTCATGAATCTAATTTGACAGTTCTCTTTATTTTTCATTTTCGTGTTGGGCTGTGCTCAAGCAATAAAAAAACTTTTTCTATTTTTATTTTTGTTTTCAGTATTTGATATATTGAAGAAAGAAAGGTTTGTGTGCCACTAAATGAATATCAGTCAAGAAAAGCAATAATTTATTTTATTAATGTTGTTTTGAAAGATGAATTTCTCATTTCTGGAAAGCATATAAGGCTATCAATAACAGTGTGTTGCATCGAAATTTACTCTTTGAACAGCAAAACCATATGAAGCAGAATAGTAAAAAACGGACAAGAGAAAAGATAAACGTCAAATAGTTGCACTGAAAATTTTACCCACGCGACACCGGTCACTTTTTTCCGTCTCATCTTTTCGATTTTTTTTTCTCTTTTGCACTTACGTAGTTCGAAAAGTCAGTATAGATGTTTACACATCAAAAATCTCTGGAACTGAAAGGAAAACAAAATAGAAAAAACCGCTCTGGTCTCAAAGCAGTCATGTAATTGAAGAAAAGTAATTCAAAGAATACAAAATACGGATAATGCTAAAGAAGCGTCAAAAAGAGTCTCGTAAAACTTGGCCCACGACTCACAGGGCAACTGGTCTTCCATCTTATCTTTTTTCTCTTTCGCACTCATTATGTTCGAATAGAGTCAGACGCAAAGAATCATCGTGTAATAGGGGCTTAATATATCCTCTAAGCAGCCAACCAAATTTCAACCCGAACTGAACTCGACCTATCGATTTCGTATATAAATACTCAACGTTTAGTTACTGAACGTACATATTGTTGAACGCACTCAATTTTCGTAAAGCTCAGAATCACGATCACGATCACGATTACAACGTTACGTTACGTTTTCTTTTCACCCTACCGCCAGTATAGATGTTTACACATCAAAAGAGGCTTTAGGAAATCCAGTTATTTCATGTTTTTGTAAAAGAAAAAGCTGTTGGAAGTGTTGTGGGAAACTGTGATTTTTGGGGTGAAGATTAAAGTTATTACATGTTTTAACACATTTTCTCGTTTAGATAATAGTTATTTTATTTATATAACTTTAATTTTTAACTTAAAACTTAATAATTTATTGATAAATTGACTGGTCGAACATACGAAACCAAATTTGTTAGAGTTGCCTGTTCGAATACTAGTGTTCGAATATAGCAACTTCGTCAAAATTGTTTTCTTTCGTTCAAGCAATAAATATTATAAAAAATTTATAATTTTTTAAGGTTTTGTGTCAAAAACATTAAAAAGAACGTTGGGTCCAGTATTCGAACATCTTTTTCTTCTTTTCTTACAGTGTTCGATTCAAGGAAACTCATGTAATTGTGAGCTTCCTTTGTTCGAACAGTTTTTGAATTATGTTCAAAATAAGAATCCGTTCAACCGTTTTTTGTTTTATTTCGTTTTTAATAGAATTCAACAAAAACAAGTTCGCAAAACACAATTTGTTCAATAAAATTGAGAGAAAATTTCTTCTTTGCTTTTCTTAGTTGAAACTATGTACGAAATCTTGTATTCGAAATAGGGAAACTTTATGCACGAGCTTAGGAAACTAGTGTTCGACTACAAATATTTGAGTTTAAGCTGCCAAATAATTTTACATCACATATTTACGTTGAATGGTTCCCTCACAGTAAACGATTATTTTATTATGAACCACTAAGTGTTCGACTATAGGGGACTTGACCCTAATTATGATAAAATATTTAAATTTGATCTGATTAGGTATACCTACCTACAAATCAAAAAAAAATTTCTCTACCGGTGGAAATCTTCAAAAGACACTTTTGCCATAATTGGTATAAGATATATTGGCCTGTAGGAAGTTACTTCTGTTGGTGGCTTTTCTTGCTTAGGAATAATAATGACTTCTGCAATTTCCCAATGATGTGGTACATATGAAGCTTAAGACATGCGTTTATTATATATTAGAGTTTTTTGAAGGCTACTGTTGGCATTTCTTTCAAAACCTGAGTAGTAATTAGATCATACCCGGGTGCTTTTTTATTTGATAGCTTGTGTTGACAAATGCTTTTTACTTCTTTGAGCGTGAAGAATGGAATTTCCTATTCGTCGTTTCTATCAACAAAATGTAGATACATTATTTGTAACTTCATTTTCTGAAAAGGGCTTTTAAAAACATTCGAGAGATGTTCCGCAAGGATTTCAGCTTGCTGTTTTGGGTTTGCAATCCATTTTCTGTCTTGTGCTTTGATAGGCGGATTTTGAATTTTTGGTCTTTTTAGGCGTTTAGCGGCTTTTCATAATTATCGTTTTAAAAATCGAAATTTTTTGTATAGGTATCATTTTTTGTATAGGTATACTTTATATAAAGTTTTGAGCAAAATTGTGCAGCTTATGCTTCTTCCTACTCTTTGAACCTTCCTTTATTAAAACCCACCCTGTTAAATACCCAAAACTTAAAAATCAACACAAAATAACCTCAACAATTAAACATTTTTCATAAACACACCAAATTAAAAAAATACATACAATACAATTAACAAATTTACCTCAATCAAACATAACCCCGATATATGACCAATAATTAATTAAATCTAGGCAAAATCTATTCGATCTTCCATCAAATCTAGATGTAAATAATAATTGCATATATACAAAATCAACAGCTTAAGCTAAGTACAGACGATTGTCAGATCTTACAATATTATCAGAACTGTCAATAGTCTGACAATAGCTAACAATAAGCTGACAATTGACATATTTCTCACAATGAAAAATTGTCCCTTTACACGGTTGGTTGATTTCTTCCCAAATTCATTGTCAGCTATTTTTTTATCTCTCTTTAACCAACCATTTCGAACAATGAAGAAAATTTCAGCAATTGTAAGATGTTTTCAATGAAAACATCTGACAATGACCAATGAGTCGGACAATGTCCTTATCGACTGACAATGATAAAAATTGTGTGTTCAGACGATTTTAAGATACCTGACATTTTTTTGTCAGATGTCGTCTGACAATGACGTTTCTGACAATATTGTCAGACAAAATTGTGTGCTCAGACGATTGTAAGACATATGGAACAGTTTTTTCACTGACAGATCTGACAATATTGTAAGATCTGACAATTGTCTGTACTTAGCTTAACCGACGACGACGCTCTTCCACTTAACTACCCTCATTAAATCTATTAAAAATAATACGTAATTATTCAAAAAATCTCTTCTCTGTGCAAACTGACGTAAAATTTCCTTAAATGAAACGTTCTCGTTTATAGTACAGGGCGCAAGTTTGGCCCTGGGTAAGATTGAAGTTGCATAAGTCTAGTGGGATTTTTAATTTTACAATATTTTGAGTTACATTCTCCTTGAATGCAACAATGACAGTGATGTTAGTTTGTGTGCAAGAGATAACTTAGCACAGTTGTGATGGATGTTATTTTGGCATTATTTAAACAAGTTCTGTGGTTCAAATGCAAATGGCAGTACATAATTGTTTGCGCAAGATCAGAATTGTGGTACATTAGGACACACAGTCTATCGGAAGAAAACACACAATAACAGATATCTACATTCTACTTCCCACGACCACTCGGCCAATATAAGATCTGTTGTTTCGACACTGTTTCATCGCGCTCACAGAATATGTGACAAAGATCATTTGAAGACTGAGCTGGAAAAGTGTGAAAAAGATATGGGATTTAAGGCTTGTGTAGTTCGTGAACGAACTAGGTCAACGAACTAGTTCATTTTAGTGAATTTATAGTGAACAGTTGGTGCGGTTCCATTTAAAATGCATTGGGCAACAAACACATGCTCACCCTTGTGGAGGAAATCCCTCAGTGCAGCTTGTAGGGTGAAAGAGAAAAAGCCCTGAAGTCGGTTCTCTAGATAATATATCCATTCTTTAATTTTCTCATAAAATGAAGTTGTTTTAGTAAATAGTTTAAAAAAATAATTTTCAAACCAAAATTTTGAAAAAAAAGAAAACTAAGACATTTTTTTTGAACTGTTTTTTCTCGAAGTTATAATAAAGTACTATTTTAGCAATATTTAACTATCATTTCAATTTTAAGTATAACTTATTTTTAATTTTCTTAAAAACTAGAAGACATTAAAGCATCTAGTTTTTAGTGTTTGATAAATTAATAAGAGCATTGAATTCTAAAAACTAAATTAATACTTAATAACGTAGAATTTTGAAAAAAAAAAAATTGTTTGAAAGAAATGTTTTAACTTTTCCAGCAATAATATATAAAACGTGATTAATATTTGTTTGTAATGAAAAATCTATTAATCAAAGATTACAATTAAAATTGTTAAAAATATTTTGTGCTACCTTACTAATCTGTATAATGAGTCAGATGAAAATTCCATCAGTTTATCATGGGATCCTTTTCTTATAATATTTAATAAATTAATAATGATTTTATATGATTATAATTAATGACAAAAATAAAACTTATTGCATTTTATAGTTAATTACCTATACACTTCTTGTGCCCCTATTACGCCAGGAGTCGATTTAACTGTCAAATTCCATAAATCAGCTTCGGGAGTATGTGGACTATGTAAAATTTCATTGGAAACCGCACCCAAATCCTAAGGAAAACAATTTTTAAATTATTTACTTCAAAAATGTTTTAATAAGTTTAATCTTACAAAGGGTGAATGAATATCCATTTTATTGCTGATATGACTCAATTCATTTGCAGACAACAGTTCTTGCGATGGTTCACAATTATCTTTGTCATGGAATGAGACCCGTTTAGTATCACGTCCAAGAATCAAGAGACTATTATGAGCTTTCGAATTCAAAAATGATTGCGTGTCATTTAAGCTCTGTGGGGGCATGTTTTTCAAAAAAAGGTTATTATTATATTGGTTATATGCTTCCGCTTGAGAAGGAATTATATGTTTTGATGAATTTGAACTATTAGATGATTTTTGCTTTTGCGACATCACAATATATGAAATATTTCGTTCCGGTGGGGAGGGAGGAGACATTTTAGGAAGTGTACTAGAGGATTGTGAGATATGTTCTCCAGAAACTGAATGTTCTAAATTGTTGGAGTTATTATCTAAGTTTATGTTTGAGACATTTTTAGATATACTATTCATTGCATTTTCTCCATAACTATGCCTTTCATCAGAGGTGTTTTTATTTGTTTTTGAAGGTAATGTAGATGAAATTGAGAAAGTAGAGCTATCATAACGATTATTTTTCAATATACCCTTCGGCTGCATAGTGGTGGAAGGTTGGCTTTGCAGGGGGGGCACCGGAGTATCAGTTTTTGATACTTTATTGTTAATCTCTCTATTTTCTAAACATCCTATAACCTGTTTCAATTCAATATCTGTTTGATTTAAGTTTAATGGTGGAATTGAACTTATTTGTTTTCCAAACTTTTCTTCTTCATCAGTTTCTTTATCAAAAGAAGGCTCACTGTCTTCTTCTTGCTCTTCTGCTTCATGTGCTCTTCGCTCAAACTCTCTTTCTAGAACTAATGTTTTAAGCTGTTCTTCCTGTTGAGGAAACCGATGAGGTAAGTTTGACAAATTTGTAATTTGTTTATCTCTCCAGATCCTGATGTGTTCTCGACGTATTTCTTGTTCTTTTTCTCTTTCTTCACGCTCCCATGGATTGGCAGCTGAAAAATGGCCCTGATGGGTTAGTGAAGCATTTATTGGGAAGTAACTGCCTCTTTGGAGTTCTGAAGAATTTGCAACGCAGTTAACTCCTTGTGATGATTGAGAATTACCTTTAAAAAGAGGATGAGTGGTTGTGGGAGGAAGTGGAGGTGTTTCTTCTGTGTTTGGTTGTTTTAGGGAATTTTGAAGAGCACGAATAGTTTGAGGGATGTTCGAAGGATGTTGTTTTTTAGATGATGTTATCGAGAAAGAACTCATATTAAATTTATTTTCATGAGGTTTTGAGAGAGCAATTGGTACATTAGCACAGAATTGATCTTTTTGTTGAACATGCTGTTGGTTATTGGAAAGTGCTATCATTTGATTCGACAAATCTTGTATCGTGTCTGGCCGATGATTTCTTCCTATTGACTTTTCTCCAACAGAAGACTGAGAACAGCTTGAATTTTTTGGAATTTGCTGTAGGCTCTGAACACTGTTTTGTAAACGTTGTTGTTGATGTTGTGGTTGCTGAGCATCTGCTTGGCTCGCCGCTTTATTTATCATAGTCACATTTTGCATACTTTGACTAGACAGCATGCCTGTATTGTAAAGATGTGGCGATAAAGATGTAGTAAGCGCATCGGAAATATTTGGCATCGAAGGTGCAAGCATTTGATTCATCCGAAAACTATTTTGGGATTGATCTTCTTTGTTAAAATTTTGAGTACTCTTAGAAAGATTGCCTATATTAAGAAAAGTTTGTGGTTGCTGATGATTTTGTTGTGTATTCGATTGGTGTGTAGTTGAGTTCCCGTTTATGTTTATATTCAAACTACTTGCGCTTTTTCCAATATTATCACTCAATATGACCATGTGATTAGCTAGCAGTTTAGGAGTATTATTTATATTTTCTATATAGTTTGCATAAGTGCTGCCTTGGTAATAAGCTGAAGCCGGGCGGTTTGCAAAATTATTTTGGTTTGTCAAAACTGGTTGAGTGTTTGACAAAGTAACTTGCTGAATTGATTTGGAATACGTTCCAGTTAATGCATTTCGTGTAGACGAGTCTGCTACTGGCCTGTTAATATTAGAAAGAAATACTAGTTCATTTATTGTTTTTAAATAAATAAAAAACTAAAGGGTCACTCTGCAGTAGTATATTTATTGTTTCATTCAAAACCTTTAATATTAATATAATGATGTGAGAGTTTTTCAGCCTAACTGCGAGTGTGATATTACACAAAAAACCTTTTCAAATTGAAAATAATTCTTTTATCTGCGTCAAATCTGTTATCATACAATTTTCCTCCTTAGATATCCAACAAATTATTTGATTTATAAATCAAGTAGGGACAAAAACGAAAGAATGCGAATGTTCAACAACCAACTTGGATGGCTTATAAAAATGGTAGTTGATTCAAATACAATTGTCAAAAAATAAAACCTACATTGGAATGGACCTGATCACGTGACTTCACTAGCGCACTGCGTAGTACATATGGCTATAAAGAAGCTTGTTCTATGTACTAAGCTTTTGCATTCTATTCCTATAGGTACACCTAATCGATTGAAACGTTACAAAATTTTGGCCAAACCTCGCATTTAGTAATAGACAAAGGTTTTTTTTGTTGTTAATGTGTGAGTATACAAAATTATTTTCGGGGTTGTAATTTGTTGGGTGGTGGTGTTAAGGGGTATTCGACATATCTAGAGAACTATAAATTCCAAAAACAAAATGCCAGCTCACTTTTGTAGGAAATTAAGTTCTCTACAATTTTGCTATACATTTGTATTTTTATTTATTTTTTTATATTAGAACTTAATATTAAGATAAACATCTTTTAGATAATCAAGCCTTGATGTGGAGTTACATTAGATACATAAATGATTGAAAAAATATAAAAAAATTAATAGATATACATATATAAAAATGAATATTGAAAAAAAAAAAAAATAATAAGTAAAGGAACAATTATTTTCTCTAAAAACACAAAAAGCAAACCCAGCTGCAAGAGACTACCGACCATATAATAGGTATATATTATATTGAAAAGATAATAATCCAAACATGTTTGGTTCAATTTTAAGATGATTTGAAACATAAAATGGTTACAATTTTAATGATTTGAAACATAAATAGTAATTATAAACTTGAATTATAAGGATTAAGTTTCTCTGAAAATATTTCAGATTATCCGCTCCTCTTGATTGACTTGGTAACGAACTTCAAAGACGAACAGCGCTAATGAAAAACTGTCGCTCAGAAATTTGACACGTGAATTAATATTTGGTTAGTTCTGTTAGAAGACAAGAACTGTATATTGCTAAAAAGGTCGGATGGTTGCTTCGTTTGAACAATTTTAAATAGCATGGTTAGTGACCTAAATCTTAGCATATTCACAAAACTAATACCGTACAAACTTTTCGAGTAATTTGAAACATGGTCAAATCTTTGAAGCCCAAAAACATAATGAGCAGCATTGTTAAAAACAACGTTAAGTTTTCTCTGGGATGCAGCATCTAAAGCACAAAAAATTTCACATCCATAAGTTAGAATTGGGACTACTAACGTTTTAACCAGCATTTTCCTAGTTTCTATACATGTGAACTTTTTAGCAGGGGACAGTGTTCTCAACGCAGCGTAAGCCTTTCCTACTACAGCATTAATATGATTAATTCCATGTCAAATTCCGATCAAAGTATATGCCTAAGATTTTAGCCGTATTGACATATTGGTCATCTAGGAATATTGTTGGAAAGTAACTTAAGTCTAATGTCTTTTTGAGATGACGAGGCACTTAGTCTTAAGCGGATTGAGAACCAGACCGTTTGAACTAGACCACTCAAGTAAAGCATTTAGATAAGTATTTATATTGTGAACGCAATTCTCAATTAGACCAAGTGCTGTACTTTGAAGGTACTGTACATCATCAGCAAACATTCGTGTTTCGCCATGCCTTAATAGATTCGGTATATTGTTTACATATGAAGAGAACAAGAGTGGTCCTAATATGGATCCTTGTGGAACACCGCACGATAGTGGGATGAAATCAGATTTCTGGACACCACAAACCACGGCTTGGCTCCTTCCGGATAAATATGAAAATATGAGGTGAGTTGCTTGTGGTGAAAATTTAAAATCACTTCAGAGTTTTTGGCACAAGATTTTATGGTCAATTTCACACAATGCAAAAATGTTTTGATGCTCAACAACTGTTTTGGAAGTACCCTTGTTTGGTTGGGCTTGTTTAATGTATGCAATTTTTGTCTGGTACCGGAGAGTAAATTTTATCTGGTTTTTGTACTTGTAATGCCGAATTCTCACTTGTCTTATTTTGTGTGTTAGAAAAAACAACACAAGATCCGACTTTTACTGGTCTCTTTTATGTTCACAGTTCCTTTGTCGTTTTTATTATGTTGATAGCTCCTTTGTCCATATTAAGTTCATAAGTAAAGTATTTACATACATATGTATTTACAATATCCAAAATTCCAATACAAAATGGAAGAAACAATCCCTTTAGCTTTTAGCCAGTCCGAACATGAAAATCCAAATTGAATGAAGTTTGAAAAGAACTACTAAGGGCGTTTTTCTTTTTTAGTTCAGAGTAGAGCTCTGAACAGAGTCTGAACACTCCGAACATACTCTGAGCGATCTCTGAACTGAGCGTGCTCTGCTCTAAGACTTCAGATTTGTTTAAAGAAACACGCTTCACCAGCTGTCACTTTTTTATTTGTTCACAGTTGTCATTTTCTTTGTTTTCAGCTATTCAACTCCGTCTGCTCTATCAATTTATTCTGAGCTCATAGAGCGCGCTCTGAACATGCTCTGAACATGCTCAGAGCTAAAAAAGAAACACAAAATTGGAGCTCTGAATGCTCTGAGCTAAAAAAGAAACACGATTTTTTTTGACAGTTCAGGCTCTACTCTGAACTAAAAAAGAAAAATGAAATACCCTTTGTCTTAAAATATAGTCCGTCCACAATCTGTCAAACTATAAACTGTCAAATTCCATTGACGGTGTTCACATAGGACTAAAAAACTGTATTTTTTTACGTTTCAGTATTCACATCTCTCTCCCACTTCTTCATTGAAGTGAGATGTGAATACTGAAATGTCAAAAAAATCCAGTTTTTAAGTCCAATGTGAACAACGTCATTGAAGGATGGCTACGATGACGATGGATTAAAAAACCTCTAAAAAATCAGAAAATTTCGCAGTTTTTTTAATGCTCCAGGAAAAAT
The DNA here is from genome assembly GCA_929447395.1 of Epistrophe grossulariae. Taxonomy (NCBI): domain Eukaryota; kingdom Metazoa; phylum Arthropoda; class Insecta; order Diptera; family Syrphidae; genus Epistrophe; species Epistrophe grossulariae. The sequence goes on from OV839567.1 coordinate 69,988,890, forward strand.
TGATTTGAGGCCAAATGGGTGACGTTTGGAACGAAATACACTTTTTGCCTTAAAATATAGTTCGTCCACCATCTGTCAAACTATATACTGTCGAATTCCATTGAATGATGGCTACGATGACGACAGATTAAAAAACCTCTAAAAACTTTCGAAATTCCGCAGTTTTGCTCCAGAAAAATTTAATTTAATGGGGTTTTCCATTTCATATTTAAAAAGTTGATCTGAAGTGACGTCACTAGTTTTCGCTTCAAATCGAGTTAATCAACTCGATTTGCAATAACAACGCATGAAAAGTATTCGAAAATTTTTGCTTCAAAAATATTGAAAAGTATTCACAAAATTTAGCTTCAACTCGTGCTAGCCAACTCGAGTTAATTAATTTCAACTAGAGTTAACTCGGTTTGAAAAATGTTCGGTTTGATATATCACTAATTTTAATGAAGGTTTCAAAAATTAAATTGGTGCAAATAATTGTGCCATTGGCTGTATATTCAATCGCAAATTTTTTACCTCCCGTCTTCTCTATTCCATTTCCAGAATCCAGTAAGCATAAACTGTTTCTCTGTATGTATTAGTAGATTGAGTACAAAAAAAATCTGTTTTCTTCTGTCTTTCCTTTGTAGCTTTCTTTCTTGTTCTTAATAGTTTTGTTTTGGCTCTGGCCATAGAGTACGTATATTATCTAGAGAACCGACTTAAGGGGTTTGTTCTCTTTCGACCTACAAGCTGCTAGAACACTGAAATCTACTTTTTCATAAGCATGTATTAGTGGTCCCGTGCATTTTAAATTGGAGCCCATGCCAACACTTCTTTGAGCAAAAGTAGACACGCTCAGTTTGAAATATGGAGGATTATGCGCTCAGATATTCAAAATAAGAGTCCGTTAAATTCAAAAATTAAATTAATTTTTTGCTTTTTGATTTTTATCTTTTTGACGGATGCTTTAAAAAATCTCAAAATCATACAGATGATAGATATTGGTTATCTACTTGTTTTGTAAAATTTTTTTCAACCGAGATATAGACATACTTCTGTTGTTTTATTTATCACCTCATAACTCTTAAGTTATTGCATCCATAGGATTAGTTTTTTTTTAATTCGCATCTAGAAAAATAGGCAATTAATTTGATATATAATAAATAACTGTACACCCTACACGACCTTCACAATAGTTAAATAGGAAACCAAAAAAATCTCGGAAAAATTGAAAAAAAAAATGGGGTTGTTGTTCATTGCCAACCGGCGCGACGTGTTTCATTGGGAATTGCCCAATTTTTGCTAAAATTGAAAAACACCCGATTTGCGGTCACTTAAAAGCTTATATCTTTGAATCCAATGGTCGGATTTTCAAAATTTAAAATTCAAATTAAAGCCAGAATGACAGTCGAGTACCAGCTATAAAAAAAATTTCAAAACCTTCAAAAATTTCTTACTAAAAAAATTTAATTAATTTTTGGAGAATAATTTTCATCGAGGCAAAAGTAACGAAGAAGAGGAATACACAAGAAAAAAAATAAAAAAAAGTTTGCTATTAAGAATATACTGGTTGGAGGGAGATAGTTATTCTAAAGACGGTGGAGTGTGTGCAACAAAACAGCATAACATTGGCAATAACTTAAGAGTTATGAGGTGATAAATAAAACAACAGAAATATGTCAATATCTTGGTTAAAAAAAATTCGAAAAATCTTAAAATTTTACAAAACAAGTAGATAAACAAATCTATCATCTGTATAGTTTTGAGATTTTTTAAAGCATTCGTGAAAAAGATAAAAATCAAAAAGTGGTAAACATTCATCCAAAAAATGCCTGTTTTGAAAAATAAAAGATATTTCTTATAATTTATATTGGGTTACAAAAAGAAATTTTACTAAAATTTAATTTCAATTTCCAATTTTTGAATTCAACGGCTTTATTTTTTGAATACTTAACGACCTTTTCAATTTATTTGAGCAAAACTGAGCAATATCCACAACAGTGTCATTGTGTTGGCGCGTTCCATCTAAAATGCATTAGGGCAACCAACACATGCTCACCCTTGTGGAGAAAATCTCTCAGTGCAGCTTGTAGGGTGAAAGAGAAAAAGCCCTGAAGTCAGTTCTCTAGATAATATATTTCTCTATGGTCTCACGTTTGATGAATCCATTAATTTGCCCTTATTATAATTCTTACATATTATATATGCATATACAAATATACATATACATATAATACATCGCACCGAAGTAAAAATGTCACATAAGTGACAGCGAACAATTGAGTGTAACAATAAAGAAAGCAAGTAGAAATAGGAGGAAGAGAAAATGCAAAAAAGGCTGAATGATAATGAAATGGAACAAAGCATCAACCCCGTGATTGCCCATGAATAGAAATTCGAAATAAAAAATTCAAAAAATCATAATATTTAAATTTGTATAAAAACATAATTACTCATTTTTGTATATTAATTAAGAAAAGATTTAGGGCTTAAAATTTGCATACAAAAATTGACTTTATGAAATAATTTTTGTTTTTTTTTAAATATCAATTAGTTTCGTATTTATAAGTGAAAATATGTGGGTCAATCTCAAGAAAAAAGCTGACCAAAAATTTAAAAAAATTTAATTTTCATAATAAACAACCGAATTAGATAAACAAAAACTTGCCATTTACAATCTTTTAAACAAAGAATATTGTAAAATTTTTTTCAAGGTAATTAGGTAAATAGTTCCTGAGTTTCGCCTGACGAACTAAATAATCGTTTCATCTTTAAACACATAATTTAACACATTGGGCCTTACCAATAATCAAATTTAGCGACGACTTAAATATTTCAGTAAAATTAACCTTAATTCTGGTGATCCCAAATAATGTACCATTCATGGAATGTTTATTTTTTTGAAATCCATTCCATATATGATTCATTATTAAGAGTCCACTTGAATATTAAGGTCATACTATATATGGTTTATTAGCTAGAGCCCATTCTATTATGGTCCATTTTACTGAAATATTTAAGTCGTCACTAAATTTGATTATTGGTAGGGCCCATTAACACATAATTACAAAGATTTTTTTTCCAGAAAAATAAGTTTATTTTCTGTAGATATTAGGCATCCTGAATCTGAAAATGAAACCCATTTTCATCCATCAGCTTTAGTTTTTGAGATATGACATATGTAAACTCCTATAGAATAAAACCTGCCATATGGGTTGGTTCTCGCCATTTCATCGGGGTTTTGAGCTTCAGAGAACGTCTTGTTCCACTTGACCATAGTCGCAAACTAACAACGCAGTTTTTTCACGAATTCTTTCACCAGTTAAAAAAAAAAAATTTTAGCCTCATTTTAGCAAATGTTACAAAAATAGTGTGTGATATTAAAACAACTTCTCCGTGATGTAGACATTGTGATAATTTCTTCATAACTAGATATTGACACTGTACCAAACTGCAAAATGTGCGACTATTCACTACTCTAACTAAAATACAATGAAGCTTTGTAGGCAAAACTATGTAAAGCTGGTGGATTAAAACGGATGGCAGATTTAAATTTACCGTTTTTGAATACCAGAAAAAAATAAAAAAAATTAAGAAGTTAAATTTTGTACGTATGTGTTATCTGTAATATTATTAATATTTTTACTGACCAAATTTAAGTATAATTCAAAAAAGTGGATAAGATTTAAAATCTTGTTTTCCGTCAGCTTTTTGGTCACAATGCATGTGACACTGAAACTATTAAGTTAGCATTAGCTTTTACCGACGTTTCGGCAGGGATTGCTGCCTTCTTAAGGAACTTTATTACACATAAAAACAAATAATAAGTATTAACAACTTTCAAAAATAGAATAAGCAATAGGTAAACTTACGTTATGTGAAAAAAGTATAAATTGAATTAATTTACATTTGTAAAAATTATGACAAATTATTTTAAATAAGATAAAAATAAATTATTGCACTCTGAAGTTTTGTTTATATACTTCATATAAAAAATAAAACAACAAGAAAATGACATTTACTCAGAAACTAGTGAGCAGTATACAGCGGATATGTTCAAGTTTTCTGTTTATATTGTTGCTGTTGTTAATGATGTGCAACATTTCCAGTGTGTATCGCTTTGACGAGTGTCGTTCAGTCTGAAGAATTTTGACCTTCGAAATCTGGAGAATGGCCGCTTTCGATTATATGACTGGCCAATGCAGTCTTTCCAGGATTGTTTGATATCTGTTTTATGGTTAGACATTCGTTGGCGGAGGAACTGTTTGGTGGTACCAATGTAACATAAATTGCAGGGATTATCTTGTTTGCCTTTGCAGGTGATTTTATATATTACATCGGTAGCCAGCCATTACAAGTATTTGGAAAATAGGGTGTCACAAACAAATAGGTAGTCACAAACGATTATTTTGCTAAATTCTAAATTTATAAAAATTTGCAATGGAATGAGTACAAATTTAAACCAGCCATTACAAGTTTTTGGAAAATAGGGTGTCACAAACAAACTATAGGTAGTTGTTGTATAAAGTACAATTGAAAAGTATAGCCTTTGTATAACGTTTCATTTTAATATACGTTGTATATCAATTATATAATATACATAGACACACAAATGCATATATATGTATTTATTTGTAGTTATTAATATTATACTTTAAGTCAGTTATGTGAATTCGGCCTTTGAATAAAGAACTCTTTTATATTAGTTAATAATAACTAAAAGTCCTTTTTTCTTAAACACATAACATGGTGTCAGGTGTGTGTCACTAAGTCTTTAAATATAAAAAAGTAAAGTCGCAGTAAAAAAGTTTGAGAAAAATTTAATCGCATCTATTAAATAAAATGCCTCTTCCTAAAAAACCAGAAGAAATTCATCATAATTTGCCAAATTTCATATCAAATTATAAAGATGTATTTGAAGGATTAGGTTGCTTAAAGGAAAAGTGCCATTTGAAAGTTAAATGTGATATCACTCCGGTAGTGGATAGCCCTCGTAAAATTCCTTTCGCGTTAATGCCGGATTTTAAGAAAGAGCTCGAAAGATTAGAAAATCTCAATGGCGCAAAATTTTAAACAACCTATTGTTAAGGGCTTAACATTTTACTAGTTAGAAAATTGCTGAATTATTTAGTAATTTACTAGCTCTCACAAAATTTTAATCCTTTTTTTCGTTTTACTAACTAGTAAATTACTAATTCCCTTTTATTAAAATAGGGGCATCTAAACACGTCCAAACAATGACAGTTCATAAAGAAAAACAAACCAAACAAACCTAAACTTAGGGAACGGACCTAATATTTGGAATGTCAGCAGTCAAAGTGACAACCTACAATTTATTTTGTTATTTTTTTATTTGTGAAAACTATTTTTTTATTTTATTTTGTTTATGTGCTTTTCCCATCGTTGGGAAGATTTAATAGTTTTTTTTTAATTTAAACTCACGGGAAGAAAGAATGTCTGAGGATTTATTAAAACGAATATTAAGTTTTGGCCACAGCAATCGATTCTGCAAGTGGTAATGATAAAGTAAGATATTGTAAAGTTGTCATAGTCAAACCAAAGAAATCATTTAGTATAACTTAAAAATTTAATAGGTTCACTATAGCCATGCAGCTAACCATTTAAAGATCCCAACATGGAGATCTTTAGTTCAAAACAGTGTGGAAAAGTTGGTTAAATAAGTGAATACACATGGAAATTTACTTTGAAAAGAATTAGCACACGAAAAAAAACACAATTTAAATCTTTCAAATAAAATTGCCAAGAAATTATTTTCGAGGACAATGACAGATTTCATATGGATTTAGCAAATTACTAAAATTTAAAGTAGCCATTTTCTGATTTTAACTTTAGTAAAATGTTAAGAGTTAGTAAATTGCTAAAATCGTTTAAAATTACCAAAATCTTCTTTTTAACTTAGTAAATTACTAAAATGACTTTAACATTTTACTAAATCGTTTAAAATTTTGCGCCAATGTTATTAAAGAAGTTAAAGAGCCGACCCCATGGGTTAGCTCTATTGTTTTAGTTAAAAAACCGAATGGCAATTTACGTTTGTGTCTTGATCCGCGTAACTTAAATAAAGCAATTCTTCGCCCACATTTTCAGTTTCCAAATGTTGAAGATTTCAAAGCTCAATTAAATGGTTCAAAATATTTTTCGGTTTTAGATGCAAACTCGGGTTTTTGGATGATCCAGTTGGATGAAGAATCTTCAATGTTGTGTACTTTTCATACGCCTTTTGGGCGACGTCGTTTCATGCGCCTACCTTTTGGTATAAAAGCCGCACCAGAAATATTTTATTGTGGAATGGTTAAAAATTCTGTGACATACCAAACCTTGAAATCTATATTGATGATTTTTGATTCATGCTAAGACCAGAGAACAGCATGACAAAATATTAAAGCTAGTTTTGGAAAGGGCTAGAGCCATAGGTTTGAAGTTCAATCCTTCAAAGTCAAAATTTTGGCAAAGTAAAGTTACTTTCATAGGTCATTTATTTAGTTATGTTGGTATTCGTCCTGACCCATCGAAAGTAGGAGCAATTGCAATACCAAGGCCAAAGTCCATGAAAGAGTTGCAACGCTTCCTTGGTATGGTAAATTATTTAGGTACTTTTGTCAAGGCCATGTCTGCCGAAAATATTAATTTACGTAATCTTTTAAAAAAAGATGTAGATTGGCATTGGTCCAAAGACCATGAAGAAGAATTTAAAAAATTGAAAGATTTGATTTCCAACACACCAGTCCTTACTTATTTCGATGCCAACAAACCATTGACACTTTCGGTAGACGCGTCACAGAACGCAGTTGGAGCTGTAATTTCACATGAAGGAAATCCGATTGCGTATGCCTCAGCTACACTTACAACGTCTCAGCAAAACTACACGCAAATCGAGAAAGAGCTTTTAGAAATTTTATTCGGATGTACAAAATTTCATTGCTTTGTTTTTGGCAAATCAGTCCTGGTTGAGACTGACCATAAGCCTTTGGTCCCACTTTTTGACAAAGCATTGTACAAAGTTCCAGCTCGTTTACAACGATTTATGTTACGACTCTTAGTGTATGATTCAAAAGTTATTTTTAAACCGGAAAGTACATGTATGTCGCTGATACATTGTCTCGTGCTGCAATGCCAAACGAAGCCTTAACGGAATTTGACAAAGACATTAGTCTTCACTGCAATTTAGTCCTTTCTTCTCGTCCATTATCAATGTCAAAATCGAAGTATGAAGAAATACAAAACGAAACCAAGAATGATATAGTATTATCAAAAGTTATCGAATATCATTTCTCTGGCTGGCCGAATAACAAAACAAAAATAAATGATTTTTTAGTGCCTTAATACAATATTCGAAATGAATTTGAAGCCATAGTATTTTAAATGGAATGGATTTATTTGAATTCAATAAATCTATGTACCTATTGGTTGTTGATTTTTTTTTCAAAATATATCGAAATCGCTCAGTTAAATAAAAGTTATTCAAGTAATTTCGCCATAACTCATCTTAAGTCGATTTCCCCCGGCATGGAATTCCAACCATAATGCTCAGTGACAATGGACCCCCTTTTAACTCTAAGGAGTTCAAACAATTTTCTGAACAATGGGGAATTGATCATGTTACTTTAAGTCCATAGTTTCCTAGGTCCAATGGTTTGGCTGAACGTTCAGTTAAGACCGTTAAAAAATTGCTTAAAAATGTCATGAAACAAATTCAGATCCTTACGTAGCTCTTTTGCACTACAGAACCACTCGAAAGGGAAATATAAATTTCCCTTCTGACCTTTAATGTCTCGTCAGTTAAGAACTAAACTTCCGATTTTAACTGAGAATCTAAAGCCCATCAACATTGACCTTGAAGACCATAATAAGAAAATAAAACTCCAGCAAAATAAGACCAGCAATTCGTCGCCCTAGTGACACAAAAACGTATATCAATATTTGCTAATTTTCAGGAGAGACGATTTTGTAATTTTTTTTAACCATTTTTCATTATTATGAGTTCTATGAATACTTTTGTAAAGTTAACTTTTAAAAATTTCAAGATTAACATACTAGCTATAGAATAGAAAAAAAATTCTTCATTTTGTTTGTGGTTTAAAAAATATTTTATTCAATTAAGTGAAAAGATATACTGTTACGTTTATGTGCCTCAAACGATAATTGTTACTTTGACCCCTTCGGTTTTGTTACGTTTTTGAATAAAATAATAATTTTCAAAAAAACTCTCATTAATTTCATTGTATTATTTTTTTTTTGTAATATAAGTATGTACATAGCTAAGACATTTAATTCTCGTTGTCACTTTCATCATCCAAATCGGAAGTTTTTAACGATTTGTAGAAATCATGGTAGTGCGAGGGTATTATACCTTTTGTTAAAAAGGTCCAACAAATCACTATACTTTTCTGTTTTTATGCACTAAGGTCCCGTAAAACATTGAGATAATTTTGGTAACTCATCTGTCCTTGATTGCCGCCGAACTACTTGTACAGCTTTGAACTCTCCCAGATCCTTGTCATACTTAAAAAAAGATGTTATTTGTATCAGTTTTTCTATACTGCTGCCAAGATATTTTTAGCCAATTAACATTATTCCCTTCAGTATCAACCTTACTATTTTTAAACAAAGTTGAACTTACTGCTTTGAAGCTAAAAATATCCTCGCGTCCCATTTCTACCACTGTATATTTTGATTGTTTTGATGAAATCCTTACGACAGTGTACCATCCAACGGGGTCAAATATATTTATGTTTTTTGAACATCGTTCAATATGTGCATGAACGGAATCGCATTCCATCATAGAGTGTCCAGGTTCAAAATAACAGTGATCTATTTTCGGGATTTCAAGTGATTTTACCGAGTGGAGAAGCATTGCCGATATGTTTACGTTTTGATTCTGCCCTCCACAAGTATCACTCATCAGGACAAATGGTTTACCGTCGCAATGTTGCCTTAAATACATATAAAGGCATGATGCCACTTCGTCCGAACCTCTTCCAGCCATTCCCTCATGCCACATAAAACAGGTAGCTTCTTTTGTTCCAACATTGTATACAGTCAGATTGTAAACTACCAAACGTCTTTTATAAAATATGGCTTTCGCATTTGCGCTAGGACAGTATCTTACAGCCTCCAAATCAAATTCAATAAAATGAATGTTTTTGGCAACAGCATCTTCTTTAAATTTATCATGAAATTCATGAAAATTAGTTGTTGACTTTGAATTTGATGTTCAGGTCAAACGGTAAAAGCTTATTGCCATAGAAACGTATCTTGATTCAAATTTCTAGAGTTTGAGTCATAGAAACGTAACGCCGCATACGTTTATTTGCTTCAATGTATTTTGACAAAAATGTTGATACGGCAGGTTCTAACTTCTAAGGTACTTAACTTAGAGGTACAATTTTTTGCCACAGTATAGAATGTTATATTTTAAGAAAAGTGGCATACCCAGTCCAAAATCGTAAAAAATGTAGTTACGTTCTTGCGGCACTAAGGCGACGAATTATTACAACAAAAATGCTAAGGCTTTACCAAATTTGACGAATGGTCAAAATATTTATTATAAGAAAGCTCCAATTTCAAACTGGGAACCAGGTACAGTTCTACAAAAGTGTACAGAGCCTCGATCTTACCTAATTAGTTCTGAATTTCGTCGTAATAGGGAGCATCTTCTAGGAAGATCTTCAACAGAAAACGAAAAAAATTAAGTTGGAAAATAATGAACTGATTGAAAATGAATTTAATGTTGAAAAAAGTCAACAAAAATCTTCGGAAATTGAAGGAAGTAATGAAGATGTACCACGTTCAAGTGATTCGACTTGTATCACTACAACACCTGAGTAGTGAGTATATAACTCGTTTCGGAAGAACAGTAGCGCCACCAAATCGATTTGCTTGTAATTAATAGAAGAATAAATGGCATTCTTCCAAAAGCAAAAATTTGAATAAAAAAAAAAATAATAATTTACTGTATATATTTTTTGAATATTAATTAAATCTTAAAAATGTATATTACCGGGTTGGGTATAGCCGATCCCGGTCACATGACCACTTATCCCAGTCAACTGGTACCAGCAGCCAACTGGTCCCCAAACTCATCCTGGAAGTTATCGAAGATAAAACTCGTCGAATACAATGGTTCGTGTACTTAATATATTCGTTAAGATGGTTAGTGAATTCGAGTAAGGAATTTTTGTGGGAAGCGACTATGACGCCAAGAATTGATAACGGTTTTTTGTAGAGGGATCAAGAACAGCAATTTTTTATCAAAGGAGGGGGGTCTATCTCGCCCCGTTTAGGAGGTAAAAAAATGACTTTAATTGAAAAAAAAAATATTAAAAACAACGGCAACACTTACAATAAAGTTCTATACCAATTTTGAAAGCCAGAAATCTTTTATATAACCCTAAATTAAAATTAAAATATTTATGTCAATAGTTTTTGAAAAATTCGCATGCAAACTCAAAATGTTGATAAAAATAAAATGAAAAAAAAAGTTTAGACCAATTTTTTTCAAAATTATGAAATGAAGTGCTGGCTGTTTGAAGTCAGTGAACATATTAATTCTGAGTCGAACGCAAAAAACAAAATGGTTTTATGTCTCCTAGTTCTTGAGAAAATTGACAATTACTATAACTACTTTTGTATGAGATTTTTGTTTTTTTGCTTGCTTACATAAATACAGTGCTAGCACCCAGCATTGCGGCGCATAAACAGTGAGGTATATATGTAGGGTCAAAATCAAGCATTTTTTATTATGGGAGGGGGCCTTTCTCACCCCGTTTAGGAGGTAGGGGCAGTTTTACAAAAAAATGACTTAGAATGAAAACAAAATATTAAAAAACAACGGCAACACTTACAATTAAGTTATATACCGATTTTGAAAGTCAGAAATCTGTTTTTCAATCCCAAATTTAAATTAAATTATTTATGCCAATAGTTTTGGAAAAATTCACATGCAAACTCAAATTTTTTACAAAAAAAAAAAAAAAAAAAGTTTAAACCAATTTTTTTTTAATTGTGAAATGAAGTGCTCAATTAGCTTTTTGTTGACAATGCTTATATCAATTCTAAATTGAAAACAGAAAACCGAATGGTTTTACGTCTTCTAGTTATTGAGAAAATTGAAAATTACTAAAACTACTTTTTATGAGATTTTTGTTTTTTGGTATTTACGATGATTTCATTTTGAGGATTAATGTTGATGATAGGTTCATCTTTGTAAGTAAAGTACAGCAATTAAATAAGCGTTACAGTTGCATTACATAGATATGTCACAAACGAAATATAATAAGAAATTATATAGATTTGATGCAGTCGTACAGTAGTACCTAGATTATGTGAATTTTTTATAATGCATTACGTTTTCATATATGAAAATGTTAAATGTTGAACTTTGAGCAACGTATACGTATATGTATGTATATTTAGAAAACAGCTGTTGACATTGGATATATAGGATAAATTCAAAATGTTCTCTAAATCCAAATACTTTAAATGCAAAAGAAACTTTGCATATACCCAACCTCGCACTTACCCCAAATCCTATAGTGTGCCCAAGCAGGGGGGTACATTAGGGTGGAGCGTCGACGTATGGATAAAAATAAAAGTTGTTGTATCAATTTCAAAAACCTCCATTTTTTTGCGTTTCGATGAGTAGAATAATTTGACATTAAAAAAAAAAGTTTGGATTAAGTCTTAAGCCCTCTACCTTAGCTCAAACTTTCGACTTTTTGAAAAAATTTTTTTTTTTCGGAAACGTTAAAATTATTTCACAATTTCAAAATAAATTATATGAAAAAAGAAAACACAAATTATAATATATTAACTTTATTTAGACAAATAAATTAACACAAACTTGAAAATAAAAACTTAAAAATTCATAATACGCCATTCAGAAACTAACCCAATTAAACTTTTTATTTTTCAAGTTTAAATTTTTTTTTTGTGTGGAAAAATGGCAATATATTTCGAGAATATATCTTATTTTTTATTAGTCCGTCTCTGGCCTTTTCACCAGCTTCTGTTATTGAAGCCAAAGGAAGTCCGAAAATGACATGCCAATAAGAGATTTTTTTTTAGAAATTCTTCCAAATCCTGATCGCTAGTTCTATCCAACAAATTGGTTGATGCAACATTTGACTCGCTCCAGATAAAAAAGATTTCCATAGCGCAAATATATGAAAAATTTGAATTTATGTAGCGCCTTTTAACATATATCTCGAAAACGGCTAATCATACAATATAAGCCATTGTACATTTTTTATAGGAAATTTAATTATCTTTCTTTTTACTACAAATATTATTTTTTAGGATTTATACTTTCGAAATTACAGAATAAAGCAAAAAAATTTACGACTTTTTTTCCAATTTTGCAAAAACTTTGACCTGTGGTAGAGGACTAAGAAATTCGATTAAGAATTTATATATATATATATTTATATATATACAAAAAGCCAATTTAGCACTTCATTTCACAATTTTGAAAAAAATTGGTCTAAACTTTTTTTTAATTTTTTTTATCAAAATTTTGAGTTTGCATGCGAATTTTTCAAAAACTGTTTACATAATTAATTTAATTTAAATTTAGGACTATAGAACTGATTTCTGGCTTTCAAAACCGGTATAGTTCTTTATTGTAAGTGTTGCCGTTGTTTTTTAATATGTTTTTTTTCAATTTAAGTCATATTTTTCTAAAATTGCCCCTACCTCCTAAACCGGGTGAGATGGACCCCCCCTCCCATAATAAAAAATGCTTGTTTTTGACCCCACTACAAAACGTCAAAATTTATTGCCTCAGCGATGGAAATCAATAACTACCTTCCATCTGCCGAGCAATATGGTCATTGCCATTGCCAAAGCGTCTTAATTAGCAATATTTAAGGCAATGGCATGAGTCAAGCAATATATTTCTTCAAGTAGGTAGGTACCTATTGCTAATGGAGCCGCTGGGTAAAAATCTTTGGAATTACCTACTTATTTTTATAAGTCAATTTTATCCTACATCATACGCATTTTTATCAATAACCTAATAGGTATATAAATTCCTACATACCTATATGTATTTAAGTACATACTTATGTACCTACATACATATATAGATATGTATACTTATCTATGTACATACATATATATAATAACATAGCTGCGTTTAAAAAAAAATACATATTATCTATAGATACATATATCTATCTCTACCAGAGATTAAAATGAATATGTTCGACTTTGTTCGAACAATTCTCTATTTTTCCTGATGTTCGTTTATACTTGATTGTTTTGCCTCTATACTCGCAAGTCATTTTATTCACAAATAAAAATACTCACAAGAAAACTCAAACAAGTTGGTCGAACTCGTTTGACTTCACACCCACGAACAAAATTACTCGTGAACAGTTGGAACTAGTTTCGAGTACCCGAAACAAAGCGAGTATACTCGAAAAAAGGTGGTTGATCGTGAACATCATCCAAGATCGTGAACATATCTCGGGTCGTTTGTAGATTAGGTAGATTTTAGGTACATATATTTATTTGTATTCGGTTTTGGTGGTTTTTAAATTTACAAGAAGAACAACTGATTTCTATTTCTATTATGGATATGAAGTTATTTACTATTTGATTGGTTTTTTTTTTGTATTGTTGTAGTAGGTATGATGACAGAAGATTTAATTATTCAACTAGGTACATATGTGGATTACATTCATAATATTCACACGACATAGGAAAGTTTGAGAGAGTGCAGTTTTTGGGCAATTGTTTTTAACTGGGAAACGGCTCCCTTGAAAAAATAAAGTTTAAAAGGGTCATCATAACGAAATTATTATTTAAACTCGGACAAAATTTGTATGCGTATTGCGTAGATATGCATGTACCTACGTACCTACCTACTACCTACCTACTATGTAGGTACTATAGGTAGGTACCTAAATTTTTGTTTATCTATTCAGTTTTTTTAAGGATCGGATAAACTCGCAGGAAATTTAGTGATTTTTGTATTCAGAAAAAAGAATCCGGAAACTGTCAACAATTTGATGGTCGCAAATTCAAATCCTATTTCATTGGATGGTGACGACACGTTATATAATAACAATACATAAAAAAAAAATTCATAGCTATGAGGTAGCTACATTAAATATTTATGACATATTTATAAGTTATATATTTTTATTTATTTTTTTTTTTGTTTAACGTAATCCTATTTATGTTCATTTACTTTTATTTCATTTACTTTTATTTTATTTTACTTCATTTTATTTTGTTTTCATAATATCATGTCCCTAATTCCTACTTAGCTTGATTTATTCAATTAATAAATGTTAAACAAACTAATAAGTACATATTTTTATTTATCTTAAAAAATCATAATTCAGAAACATACTGCTGTTTGAAAATCACAAAACCAACCACCAAATTGCGCACAGCAGAGTTTAGGTTATCCAATACCCATCCACCGTCAACCTCGAATCGAATACACAATACACACTACACAAACAATCGAGTCGAGCACATTCGAGCATATCGATCGTGGACACTTTGTTCACGATCGCTTGACTGGTTTTTATTCGAACCAATTTAACTCGGTTGCAAGGTATACTCGTTCGTATTCGTTTGATTTGTGCGGTGAATGTGAATCACGAGTCATCATAGGTACTCGTGGCCAGAAAAACTCGTAAACAACTTTCTTGCGTTGACTCTGTTTGTTTGAACTCGCTTTTTTCGAGTGAGTATTCGATGTTCGTGAACATTACTCGACTCGTTTTATTCTCTGATCTCTACCTACTTACCTTCCTACCCATGCGCACCCGCGATTTCGCTAGCTACCTAGTTTCTCCTCACCGAATAATCTTTACCTACGTAGGTATCTACATACATACAATATATGATAAGGACACGTTTTTAACTGTACGTTATATCTATAGGTACATATTTATAGTACCTAACAGATACCTACGTTCTTCCTACCTTCCTATAGGTACCCAACCTATCTACACAGTCCATTTGAATAAATAAATACCTACCTACCTAATGTCAATCCTATTACAAAGCTTCTTATAGTAATATTATCCCTATTAATTCTTATAGCTACCTACCCAAGTAACATTTTTAGTTCTTTAAAGGCTTTAGCAGCGCTTCTAGAGCTAATCTTAAAGCTCGGTTTTTTATATAATATAATGAGCTCTAGAAACACATTTAGAGCCTAAGTCGAGCTCATTTGCAGCTAATTCTTTGAGTTTGAGAGCACTTTTTTGCTCTTAAGAAGCACGTTATTAGTGGCAAGTGACTCTGAAGGTCTATGTCATACACCTTTAAAGAGCATCTTTTGAAAGATGTTTGTTCGTATTGGTTTGAGTAATAAATATAATACCAAACATAAACGCAGGCACGCTTTAATACTTATATAGAATAAGTGAATCGCTTGATAGTATAAATAATATATAATTTTGTATAATATTATAATTTCCTACCAAAATAAATAATAAAAGAATTTAATATTTTTCGGTGAAATGTTAGCTTAATTTACGTGCGAATTAATTTTTTTCACAAATGTTATGCGGTTACATTGTTAAATTACAACGCGCCTTCGAAATTTGGTATTTTAAGCTGTCAAATAAAAATAAATAATAACTAACAAAAATTAAAATTCTAAAAAAAAATTTTTTCTTAGTCGAAATAAATTTATTTTGGTTGAAAATACAATTTAGTTAGATTTTGAGTGAGAGCGCGGGGATAGATATTTCTATTTTTTAATGAATAAAAGAAAATATTGCATTATTTTTTTTCTCGCCGCCATGTTTTCATAAGGGAAGAAGGTTTCTTCAATACAGCTGTTAAATCACTTTGAGCTAAGTTTTTTATTGTTATAGAGCTGCAATATTAATTACTTTTGATATCGAGCTCTTATACCACTTAAAGATTTGCTTCCTGTTCTTTTGGAGCTAGTTTTAACAAGATGGCATTTTTCTGGTTTTTATATTTTTTTAATGAAATAAAAAGGGTGTTTCAGAAATTGAAAGTTTCGGCAAGTGGATAATAGGATAATAAATAAAAAAGAATTATTTCTATGAACGAAGATTTTTATTTGAAGAATATTTTATTCCAAAAATGTATTTTAAGTCCTCGGTATATTTTTGTGTGTACGTAATAAAATTTTCAAAGCTTTTTTTTAGAAACGAAATTGTCATCAAATTAAGTTTTTATAACTCACCCGCCATTTGGCAAAAAACATTCCTTTTAATAACCAATATGACGAGAACGACACATTATGCAGAAAGAAATTAATTAATATATTTTAAACTCGTTTAATTTTTTCTTTTATTTATTTATTTATTTCGTTCAAAAAGATTTCAGTATGTTATCGCACAATTTACAAAGCTCAGAGTACAGAGATTTGATTTATAAGATACATAAATCTTTCTACTGAATAAATTATAGTAAAATTTTAAATTAAATGTAATAATAGAATTTTTTGTTTTGAGGAAACAACGATTAAAACCTCAATTTAAGTTAACAAAAAAAAAAAAAAATAAATAAATAAATATATAAATAAGAAGCATTAATTCATCATGTAAAGAAATTAATTACATAGTTAAGAAATAAAAAGAAAAAAAAAAATAATAATAAATAAATAAATATGTAAATATGAACACATATTAATAAACAAAAAAACAAATAAATATATAAATAAATAAATAAATAAATAAATAAATAATTAAATGAATAAATAAATTAACAGTAATTCACTGAGAAATTTAACAATTTTGCAAACAAACGAAAGTATATTATATTATGTATATATACAATTTAATTAATATAAACAAAATGAATACATAATAAGTAAAAAACACTATTTGACTTGCATTAGTAAGTGAGTGTTAAGTTTGAAAATCAATAACTAGTTCATTAATCAAAGGATTCTCTGGGATGTCACATCTGATTTTAAATAAATCATTCAGTTTTTGTGTTCTATTTGGGATCAATTCAACATTAGCTTTCAAATGAAGGTCTAATGTAGAATGGTGCCAAGGCAGATTCATCATCATTTTTAATAATTTGTTCTGTGATATTTGTAATTTTTTAATGTGACATTGAGCACATTTACCCCAAACCTGGCATCCGTACAAAAGTATTGCTTTGAAAATAGTTTTGTGTATTATAACTTTATTTTCATTCGAAAGTATAGATTTTCTATTTATGAATGGATAAACATTTTGATGGCAATATTTATTTTTTTAATTGTTCTCATATTGTGTTCTTTAAAAGTGAGTTTAGTGTCAAGGTATATGCCCAAGTATTTTACATAAGGTTCCCACGTTATAGGGTGTCCATTAATAATAAGCTGATTAGCCGGAAGTAAGCAAGGTTTTCTTTTTCGAGTAAAAAAGATTGCTTGGATCTTTTCGGCGTTGAGCTTTATTTTCCACTTTGTGTAATATTCTTGCAATATTTTAGCCGCATTTTTTAAATTTGTCTCAATATTGAGACCAAATTCATGCTGTATCATCGGCATATATTGCTATATCACAATTTGCAAGTGTTGGAAAATCGGACGTGTATAAATTGTATAACACTTGCATATTCTTAGAACTTGGTGCGGGGTTCCATGATTTTGCCTAAAACCGAACTGTTCGTCGGGATATATTTTCCTATCAGCAATAAATTTTACAATTTTTGCTTTCAAAATTTTTTCGTAAATTTTACTTACCGAACTTAGTAAACTAATTGGTCTATAGCTTTGGACTCTATCGGGAGGTTTGCCTGCTTTTGGTATTGGGATAACCTTTGCAAGCTTCCAAGCATCTGGAAAGTATTGTATTTTAAGACAAGAGTTAAAAATATTAGTAAGGAACCTAACTCCTTCCCTCGGTAATTTTTTTAAGTATATATTTCTTATTTGGTCGTTTCCACCCGTTTTTGTAATAAGCAAATTATTTAAAAATTCTTTGGTGTCTACCTCAGTTATGAATTCACTTGGCGGTGTTTCATGGCTAGTCATATTAAATGACTGTAAAGTCTCATCTACCATAATGTTAGTGTTTGTATCTCCTAAATTCTGTGAAACAATATGATTTTGGGAGAAACTTGATGCAAGTGCTTTCGCCTTTTCAGAGTCTGTATAGAAGGTATTGAAACCATTTTTAAGACAGGGTATTTGCTTTGTTTTATGTTGTACAACTTTGACAATGTTCCAGAAGGGTTTGGAACCTTTGTCTAAAGTTTTAAGTTTATTATTCCATTCTTTGTTTCTATGGTCTTGGATACTTTTATTTATTTTTTTATTTAATTGTGCTACTTGTATTCGCCAGGCAGGTTGTCGATATCTTTGCCAATTCCGCCTAAACATATTTCTTATTCTTATATATTCAATAATATGAGGTGGTATTTTTCCACCGTTGTATTTAACAGCGACTCTTGGAATACTATTATTGGCCGAGCTAAGAACATGGTCGGAAAACTGTTGAACGAGAGAGTCCACGTCCTCTTTGCTAGGAATAGTTTCAAAGTTCGTAGGAACTGTTCGAAGCCTTCTTTTAACTTCCATTCGAAAATTTGGCCAGTTTGCATTTTTTAAGTCCTGAAAATATTGCAAATTTTGTTCACCCGACCAACGAACATACGAGATAACCGGATTATGATCAGATCCAAGTTCGTTCAGAGAAATTGGTTGATACATTAGACCAGGAACATTAGTTACAAATAAGTCAATTACAGAAGGACTTCCACGGGAACTAGCTGGGAAGTAAGTCGGATTAGGTGGAAACTTAATAGAAACAGGTAACATAATAGTAATGTCATTCAAAACGTTGCCCCAAGAGTTAGCTCTAGTACAGCCCCAATTCTTATGCTTGCAATTTAGATCACCTCCTATTATAAATGCACAGTTCATACTAAAAAATTTCCTAAAATCAGTTTTTAGCGCAAACCTTCTCTCCTTAGGTGTAAGATTTCCTGTAATTTTTCCAGGAAAATATACACAATAAATTTTAAGTTTCCTCTGGTTATGTAAAGTTACTTCAATTCCTATATTTTCTGAACACCGAGTCTGTACGCAAGGCAAAAGCTTATGTTGAATTGATCTCTTAATTAAAATTGCGACACCCCCACCTCTTCTATTATCTCTATCTACTCGATAGCATTTATAATCTGACGTGGAGATTCGAATTTCGGATGTCAACCAAGTTTCGGTTACAAGTGCAATGTCAATTTTTGTGTTTTTTAGAAAACTAACAAATTCTAAATTTTTCTTACGAATACCTTTGGCATTCCATGTAACAATATTTATGTTGTTATTTAAATTACTTAACATTATTGTAAACTTAGTGGCTAATTGCGCGATAACATTAAATTGATCTAGTTTAGATTTACATGTACTTAACTTAGTAATCATCTCCATTACGAGTGAATTCAGTTCATCCATCGAGAATAATTCACCGCTGGGGCTGGCTCCAGATGCGTTGTTATTCTTTGCGATCGGTGGTATTGCAGTTACAGCTGCTGAAGAGGAAGGGTACTCCCACGCTTTTGGGCGAGAGATGTTATTGTTGTTGTTCGCTTCGAAACGCTTCGTACCGGGACGTGTAGGAAGGGACGGGAAATCGCTCAATGACTTCAGTGGAATATTGATGTTCTGAGTGTTGTTGTTGTTATGCCTTGGTGAAAGCCGAAGAGCTTTTGTTTTTTGTCTCATTTGCAAGAAACTAATTCTGCTTACGCATGCGCTGTCAATAGATTGATGACAACCGTGACAGTTCGCGCATTTTTGAACATTTGAGTTGATGCAATCTGCAGTCTTGTGATGACCAGCGCAGATGGAACAATATGTCTTTACTTGGCAGTTTTTCTCGCCATGACCAAACATTTGACAGTCTCTACATTGTGTTACTTTATTCTTTTGATGGCGATGAAAACTCCAATTAATTTGGGTGTGGAAAATTGAACGAATATTTCTTTTTAAATCATTAAGTTTTACTGAACCATTCTCGAGAGAAATTATATAAAAGGTGTCAGTGTATTTTTCGTACTTTTTTGTTATCATTTTAGTTTCTTTGCACTTCAGTCCAAGTCTTATGAGTTCGGTTTTTAACTTGGTGGTGTCATATGCTTCTAAGCCAAAGAGTACAACTTTGAACGACTTTTCGCTTCTCAAATCATGGGTGAAAAATTGACAGTTTTCTGATTTTAATTTATCAAGAACAGACTTATACGATTCCATAGTTTCGCACAGGATTTTTACAACAATAGATATTTTTTTAATACAGTAATCAGATACACTCATGGATTGCATTAAATTATGCACATATTCACACGATTTTTGCAGCAGTTTTATAGGTGGAACAATTATTTTTTTGGATTTTTTTGGCAACACATGGTCGTCCATTTCATCACTATCATTGTCACTATCAGGCAAACATTGAAGGGGACTCCAATAGTTGGAGTTAGGGTCTTTAATAAGAGCCATTTTTGGGACAGACTTGGGTTTTTTCCCCGAGGACAAATTGATGTCCTCGGTATTTGGGGATCTCGCGCGTTTATTTCCGATTTAGCTATTCGAATAGCACTAAAAAGTTGCGTAGTTACGTAAGCTATCCGTATAAAATTAAAAAAAAAAAAAAAATTGTTTTTCTTAGCCCTCTACCACAGGTCAAAGTTTTGCAAAATTGGAAAAAAAGTCATAAATTTGTTTGCTTTATTCTGTATTTCCGAAAGTATAAATCCTACAAAATAATATTTGTAGTAAAAAGAAAGATAATTAAATTTCCTATAAAAAATGTACAACAACTTATATTGTATGATTAGCCGCTCTCGAGATATATGTTAAAAGGCGCTACATAAATACAAATTTTTCATATATTTGCGCTATGGAAATCTTTTTTAGCTGGAACGAGTCACAAGTTACATCAACCCCTTTGTTGGATAGAGCTAGCGATCAGGATTTGGAAGAATTTCTAAAAAAAAATCTCTTATTGGCATGTCATTTTCGGACTTCCTTTGTCACACTCAAGCTGTTGAGCGCTGTGTGAAGATGGTGACCGAAGCTTCAATAACAGTAGCTGGTGAAAAGGCCAGAGACGTGCTAATAAAAAATAAGATATATTCTCGAAATATATTGCCATTTTCCACACAAAAAAAAAATTACAACTTGAAAAATAAAATGTTTAATTGGGTTAGTTTCTGAATGGCGTATTTTGAATTTTTCAGTTTTTATTTTCAAGTTTGTGTTAGTTTATTTGTCTAAATAAAGTTAATATATTATAATTTGTGTTTTTTTTTTTTTCATGAATTATCATATAATTTATTTCTAAATTGTGAAATAATTTTAACGTTTCCGAAAAAAAAATTTGTTTGTTCCAAAAAGTCGAAACTTTGAGCTAAGGTAGAGGGCTAAAGACTTAATCCAAACTTTTTTTTTTTAATGTCAAGTTATTCTACTCATCGAAACGCAAAAAAATGGAGTTATTCGAAATTGATACAACAACTTTTATTTTTCTCCATACATAGACGCTCCACCCTAAATGTACATACATACGGTGGAAGTGTTTTTTATTTGTCATGAACAACAAACAACAACAAGAATGCCATTGAAGGTCAACTGAAAGCGTTCGGTAGTATAGGTAGATAGGTAAATACTTTAAGGGTTGCTTTAGCATTTTTTGTGGTTTCTCTCAATTAAGGAAGGTGACGTGTGACGATAAATGATGTTTGTGTGTTTTTATTTTTGTAATTATTATCTTCAGTTTGATACTTTCTATTTTGCTTTCAGATTTGTAGATCTAAATCCCATATAGGTAGGCACAGGTACATACCTATCTAAGGTTACCTATTTAAACGTTTCTTTCACGGTTGTTCAAAGGTTTATTAAATGATTGTTAAAATTTTAAGTTTTTAATTATCGTCAGAATAGCTAATTTCTTAGTTTTAAGTGTTAAATATTATTGAATCATGTGTTAATGTTGAAGGGTAAAATATTTTGCTTGAACGGAGATTTAAACAGGTTGTTTTGCCTAAGATACGACAAAAGGCTAGGGCTAGTAAGCAGGGAGAGGTCTAATTCAACTTGCTAAGCCGAGGGTAATTTTCCAAAAAAATCCACTTGAAATAAAAAAAAAATCATGACACAGTGTCATGCTATACTATTGTGAAAAGCCCTAAATACACTTAGGTATATAGTCTCAAAAGAAATTGACTAAAAAAATCAAATTTATAACAATTTTGTTACTATAAAGATAAATAGATACTGTTTTTTACAACCCAGCGCCGCCAGGCCATTGCCCCTCGCTGCCGGTGGGCAAACTTTGGGCACCCAGAGATTGAAGTAGCGCACGAATCGTGTTAATTCATGTCCACTTTTAATTGCGGTTCTTCTTAAAAATGGTTAACATACATATTTTGTTATTAAAGATCATGAATGTTAAACCGTAGATCCAAATAGGGTACTGAGAACATACATTATGTAAGTGGCAATAGATGCAAACGTTTTGGAAAGAAACGAAAATCTTGTCGCCAATAAATTGAGTCTGTCTGGCTAAAAAAAATGCTTTTTTATGGTTTTAGGAACAAAATACCTAAGTAAAAACCATTCTGAAATGTGTCTTTGCTTTCGTTGCATCAGTGATAATTTTGATAATTTGTAAAAAATTCTACTTACTTATTAATTAAACTTACGAGTTTAATTAAAATTATAAAAATGACTATAACAATGTAAAAATAAAAAAACTCTGGCGTTCCCAGATTTGTTTTACCTAACGATTATCGTCGTGAAATATGGTTACCAAATTCTGGGAAGAGTTTCTCAGAAAAACTTATTTGCGACGAAAAAATTTATATATGTGCGGATCATTTTGACAAAAAAAATGTAAGTCTTTGTGCATGCACAAATAGAGACGCTTGTCCGTTCCCATACAATCAAAATAAAAGTGAGTGTGTTTTAAAAGAAATCACAAATAACTTGCAACAATATCAATCCACAGTTGTAGATGTTATTTTGGCATTATTTAAACACGTTTTGTGGTTCAAATGCAAATGGCAGTACCTACATATGTATTCGTTTGCGTAAGATCAGATTACACTTTTTTGCTCCTGGTATTATGCCCCAGAATTGTGTGGAGGCCCTGCATCCACTCCCAAAATTTGCTATCTGCTCTTCGAAAAACACTTGACAGAATTTTTTAGAAAATTCATTCAAGTGAAACCCCAATTTTTTCTCCTGAACAAATTTGATTTTTTTTTGCGAAAAAATATATGTACATACATTACATTAACAAAATAATATTTTTTTTCAACACTTTACGTTATTAAGTAATATTTTTACGTTATTAAGTAATATTTTTGTTTGTACTATTCGAATCTCCTATAAATTTCTAGTCAAATACTAAAAACCGGATGCCTAAGGGTCTGTTTCCTGATTAAAGTTCCAATTAAGCTACATGGAACTTATTCGACAGTTAACAACCTCATTTACGTTTCACAATGTCTGAATACGTCTAATTGGCAATTAAAGTTCTAAGTATTTTACTGGCAAGATGAAGTGCCGATTAGAAAATTAAACTAACAATTAAAAATTCAAAATTTTCTTCACTAACACTCACACTGCAATTCAACACACTTACCTCTTATTATTCACATCTCTTTGAAACAATCCTTTCGACACTTTTAACATATACAATAAGATGACCCACCATGAAAAACTAACTATTTGATGATTATAAATATTTTTTCTTCAATGTTTGACATGAGTCAAATTCTATTTGTCTGGAAAACTGGAATAACGAACGAATAGCTAACTGATCATTGTGAAACGCAAAGTTTTTTAATGGGAGGATTTAATTTTAGGATCAATTAAATGTCGGATAACTAATTAGAAATTTACTCAGACATTGTGAAACAGACTCTAAATGTCTTTTAATTTTTAAGAAAATTGAAAATAACGAAATCTTCTATACTTCTTAATTAGTAGAAAATAATAGGATTCTTGAAGCAACAAAATAACGGATGGATGTCGAATTTAAGAAAATTTACTTTTGTTATTTTCAATTTTCTCAAAAACTAGAAAACATTTTGACATATGGTTTTTAATGTTTGACTAAAAACTGATTGGAGCATTGAATATAAAATACAAAACTACTACTTAATAACATAAAATTTTGAGCAAAATGACATTGAACACAATTTTTTATTTTTTATTTTTTCAAAAATTTAAGTTTGAAAATAAATTTTTAATTTTTTTTTTTTTTTTTTTTTTTAATTTTTTATAAAACTTACTGACGATGGAAGCATAGCTTCCGAAATGCATTTAAGTAAATAAATAAATAAAATAAGTGTTTTTAAGTTATTTAAAATAATATCTTTTATTTATTTCATGAAAAAACACGTTAAAAATCTCCAATATCAAATCAAAAAACTGTTCACTCAAACAACTTAATTTAAAAAGAAAATGAAAGAAGAAATCTTTGGCTTTATAAAAGTGTATAGCATATGGCATTAGGAGTATTTAATTCATTGCTGGATAGTCTGAATAAAAAGATTACTCTAGGTGTGTTTTATTCATTGCTGCAAAGCCAGCGCAGCACAAGTCTGAATAAAAATATCACTCACTCTATATGTTCATTTGAATAATTGAAAGCTCTATCGTCAGCACAGCCATCTTCTTTTTTACTGACTTTTTTTTCGCCAGCAATCAGATTGTTTTTGTTTGCCAAGCGAAATTTTGCTGCGCTGGCTATGCAGCAATGAATAAAACACACATACTGTAGTTGTTACCGTTGTTTTTTAGAAAATTGCCCCTCCCACCTAAACGGGGGGTAATAGACCCCCGCCACCCATACGATATTTTTCTTGTCTCAACTCAACCTACACGCTCTTATAGCTTTTTGTCACACCCAAGGTGAATCACCCTACACGGTTAAAAATTCTGGAGTATTTTTTAATACAGCTCATGTATTACAGCCGTATGCAATACAGCAAATATTACATTTTAATACTAGGGAAATATTAAAAAAAAATTCTAATCAATTCTTATTACATTCTAATATTTTTGTATTAAAATATTATTTGTAATACAAAAAATAGCCGATTTTAACCCAAAAGAATAAAACATATCCCTTGTAGAGAGGGAAAATTTCTCTCTCAGTTGCCATTTCAAATATGAGAATTTTTCTAATAATTTTTGATTACATTCTAATACCTCCTCGCCTTTTTTTTGCTTCGATGCTCTTTTTTGTCAGCCATATTGAATATGAACATATTGAACAGACTGCGTCACTTTTTAATACAACCAAGATTAAAATTTATTAATATTGTATTAAAAAGCAAGAAAAAAAAAATAAAAAAATTTAAATATGCATTATTTTGAAGGCGCTTTGCAGTTTTTCGAGGCACAATTTGTTAATTAGTAGACAAAATTTCAATCGCAATAAGATTTCTATTTTCATTTGTGAAAAACGATGGAGAAAAGAATGTTATTATTATAATAAAAATATTCCAAAATGGAAATAAATTGACATACAAAGATAAATAGATACTCTTGCAAAAATACACATTCATTATTATAGCTATTACGAATTACGAGTATGTATTCATAATATTTTCTGTGTTGGCTGTTGCATTAATTCTCAAAAGAGATATCCTTTTGAGAGAATATTTTCTTGTGAGAAATTTCTTTGTGAGAAATTTCCTTGTGAGAAATTTCCTTGTGAGAAATTTCCTTGTGAGAAATTTCCTCAATTTATTTCCTCTCTTTTTCTAATAAAGTTCTATTAAAAAATGTAATAATTTTTGTATTAGAAGTAAAAATGTAATATTTGCGATGTATTAAACTTTAATACATTTTTGGTGTTGTCATATATACAACCCTGAAAATATTAAAATTAATGCCAGAATTTTTAACCGTGTATGTATTGTATACCTACATAAAATCAATGTCAATATAGAAACAAAATTGTAGAAAAAACAATAAAATAAAAAATATAGGGAGGTATCTACCTATCGGTTTTTAAAAACTAAGTTGTGTTTCCTTAGAAAAAAATTAGGTACAAAAGTTTCTCTTCTTTGATCTTCCAAAAATGATGAGCTCACAAAAAATATTTATTAAACTTATTTTTCAATGGGTAAGGTAGGTACCTAACCTATACCAACCAACATATGTATACCTATCTATCTACCTACCTATCTACACAATTAGATTTACACATTTTGAATCTTTAAAATCTCATAGATAGGTAGGTAAGTACAAAACTTTAAAATTAGGATTAAGAAAAGTTCATACCAAACTCATAAAGACCAAAAAACGCAACAAATTAAAACATAATCGTCATCACCCCAAATTGCATGAAAGCAACAACATCTTTGAATGAACGCAAAGTAAAAAAAAAACAACCCTTGAAATTACATTTCGTTCAAAAAACGTAGTTTGACCTTGTCTGGCATGGCAGACAACAATTCAACTGCAAAACCAAAGTGGTTGTTTTTGTTGTTGCCTCCCTTTCATTCGAACGAAAATTTCCCTCATAATTTCCTCAAGCATATTCAATGGTTGTGGTTTTCACTATTCAGTTTTTAAAAGCGACAACGTTGACTTTGATTTCCGGCCATCTAGCGGCGTCTAATCCGGTGTCCCTTCTATTTGTAATTATTCAATGATTCAAGTCTCAAAAATCTATTATCATCGATGTGCGACACAGGTGATATCCAACCTTTTTACACCTTTCACTATCAAAATAGAGATGGCGCCACAACGGAATTGCACTGTGAATAACTTTCACTATCAAAATCGAGATGGCGCCACAACTGAAAAAGCCGTCAATTTGGTCCCTGAGTTAACTCACCCAATTAGGTGAGTTAACTCGGAGTTAACCTAGGATTTCAATTGACTGAAAAACACGCTTATGGAGTTACCTCAGATTTAACCCCGAGACTAAGATGATCTTGCACTGAAAAACTGACCCTCAAAGTTTCATATATATCATTCCATCCAAAGTTTACACATTTACAAAAAAGATTTCCTAAATATATCCAAGATACCTCATTTATACCTTAATTCGATGAAAATAAGATTTATAATCCTTTTACAGTTTTTTCAGCCAATTATCACTTCATTAAGAAAAACAAAATTTTTTGAGCGGTTTTTCGAAGCAAATACCCCTATGTGCGACGGTAAAATGCATTGGTAGGTAGGTACACCTACTTATTTAGAATTGATGCTATTTTCGGTTAAGAGTACTTCATACTTCACTGACTTTAATAGTTGTACCTAATTATGTTGTATATATATGTACCTTAGCTTATTTTTAAAATACCTATATTTTGTATAGGTAGGTTGATAAATACCTATATGTAATTACATAATTTAGTTGTTTGCTTTATTTTCTTGTGAAAGGGGCTTATTTCCATTTTAACCAACCAAGGTTTGCAATTGGTATTAAAACCAAAAATACAGAAAATTGAAACCCCTGTCTTTTGTTATATCTATTGACTGGACACAGCAATAAGTAAGGAGGGTCATGTACCAGGTACCTATCCCATAAATTTCAGTTGAATTTTGTTTAATTAATGTAAATAAGTAAATAATAATAACAGTGCAAACAAATATCTGTAAGAAGGTATATGTTTCCACCTTTTTAAAAAAAAATTGTTTCCAAAAAAATATTGGGACATAAAAAAACGAAAAAAAAGAAAAGACAATCGTGTAAAACGATTACCATCGAGCTGCATTTAAATATTTTTGAGCGATCAAATAGATGGGCCAAACTCAGTTTTTTGTGCCAAAATATCTTGAATAATGATATAATTAATTTAATTTTTATAAATAAACAATAAATTGAAAATTTGAGAAAATAAATTGGTCGTCATGAATTGCAATCTGTTCTTGACGTTCTCTTATTTTAGTAATTTATAATAACGAAAATTTTAGTATGTTAACGTTAATTTAACTAAGTTTTCTACCATTTTGTGAAGAATTTAAGCTTATTAAATGTTTTAAATCCCATTTGCTTTTATTATATAAAATCTTTAAAAATTGTGCAAAAACGAAGTTTTTCAAAAATTTTAGAAAATTAAAAAAACAAATTTTGTGTGTATAAAAAATTTGGGACATGTACAAACGATTACTATCGAACTACAATTACAGATTTTTCGGGCATTAAAGTTGGGGGGCCAACTTCCGTTTTTGTGTACCAAAATATTTTGAATAATTAATTAAAAATAGAAATACAAAAATTTCCAAAACTTATTTCATGAAAAATCTTTATAAAATGTGCACAAACGATTGATGTTTTGCAAAAATTAAAAAAGTTTTGCAAAATTAAAAAAAATAAAAATTTTGTAAACAAAATTTGGGACATGTAGGTAAAAGGTGTTTTTTAGACGTGTGGTTTTCAAGGAGAAATAAAACGCATATAATTTAATGTTATGGCCAAGAAAAGTTTACTTCGAAAAATTGATTGTTCCGTTGGCTGTATGGAATGTAGTGCCGTATTGTTGGAACCAAAGGTCGTCCACATCAACATCCTCCAATTCAGGCACGAAAAAGTCATTACACATGGCTCTATAGCGTTCCCCATTGACTGTAACTTTATGGCCGGCTTCATTTTTGAAGAAATATGGACCAATGATTCCCTCTGTCCATAGAGCACACCAAACAGTGACTTTTTGAGGATGTAACGGCGGCGTCTCAACAATGGCTTGTGGATTATGGTCACTCCAAATACGACAACTTTGCTTATTAACGTACCCATTCAACCAAAAGTGAGCTTCATCGCTGAACAAAATTTTCTTGCGAAAATCGGAATCGGTGGCCATCTCGAACCATTACTTTGATAATAAATTTACACGCTTTGCAAACGTTGTTCAGGAGTAAGTATATCATTATGAAATGGCAAACCAAACTGAGCATAAATCAAGTGACAGCTGTAAGTATTGCCAGATTGAAAACCACACCTCTAAAAAAACACCCGGCCATAATACATAATATCCACCAATTTTTGATTTTGCAACAATTTTGAGTATAGGGGTTTTGAGATTTTAGTTTGCAGGTTATTATTGCGAGATTTGAAAATCCAAGATTTCGCAAATGCGAAATTTCGTCATGCAATATTTTCAAAACGAGATTTTAAAATGCGGCCAATTGTATCTAACCCAAAATCATAGAGTACATTATATTATCTAGAGAACCAACTTAAGGGGCTTGTTCTCTTTCGGTCTACAAGCTGTTAGAACAATGATGTATACTATTTCATGAACATTTATTAGTTGTCCCGTGCATTTTAAATGGGACCCGATCCAACACTACTTTGAGAAAAAGTAGACACGCCCAGTTTGACATTTGGTGGATTAATGAGCTAAGATATTCAAAATATATTAAAAACAAATTTCAAAACCATTCAAAATTTCATATTAACAACGTTCTGACTTTGATTTTAATTTTGAAAATCCGACCATTGGACCCGAAGATATAAGCATTTAATTTAACTGAACGCAAATTGGGTGTTTTTCAATTTCAGCAAAAATTGGACGTTCTCAACTGAAAGAACCCCATTTTTACAATTTTCCGAGATTTTTTGTTTGTTTTCTTATTTAACTATTGTGTGTACAGTTATGAATGATATAATAAATCAATCGTCTATTTTCCTAGATGCAAATTAAAGAAAAACGGATCATATACAATATACATGCAATAACAAAAAAGTTATTAGGTGATAAAAAATAAACAGAAATATGTCAAACAATATCCATCACCTGTAGATATGATCTTAAGATTTTTTAAAGCATCCGTTAAAAAGATAAAATCAAAAAGTGGTAAAAATTGACCCAAAAAAAGGCCGGGTGTTGAAACATCAAAAATGATGTCAAAAAATTAAATTCGAAATGGAAATGGAAATATGGATATTTTTTTTTTTTTTTCAAATATTTTTACAATGGTGTAAAATTTATATCTTTGATCGGACTAAATCTTGATTTATTTATTATTTAAAACTTTTCAAAATTTATATCTGGCTTTATAGAATTTATAGAATTTTTTTAACTAGTAAAGCTCTAGAATTTAAAATATCTATTAAATAAAAAATAAATAAATGTTTTTCGACCTTCCGTTTAGAAGTTAGTTTTTGAACCCTTGGCCAGTTTTGCCCTATTTTACCCTACTTATAGTAAGAATTTTAAAAAATAGCTTCTTAGTGAGTCTCTGCATAAAATTTGTAATTTAAAAAAATTTATTACATATTTTTAGCAGTCAATCTAAACGCCAACTTTTTGAGCTACTGACGCCATTTTGTATTTGTATCAACAATTCACACGTATTCACGGACAGGGAATTTAAGAGAGTTTTCTCTTACTGTGCTCAAATAAAATTTGCGGGTGTTTTAGGCAAGAAAATGTCCATCAAGTATAGAATAATATAATAAATTTATAACACAATTACCTTTCTCCAAAAACATGTTGGTTTTGGTTTTGAATTCGATAAGCACTTAAATTTTGGTAGAAACCTTGTTCGTTGGTGTTCGATAGGCTTTGAGCAATCCGGGAATTTGAATTTAAACCTAAAAAAAAATAATATAAGGAATAAATATTTAAGTGTTCAAACTGCAACATACTTACTAAAAATGTTTTTGTTAGATTGATGAAGAATCGGTACTGATTTACTAGGTGTTAGGTTTGAACCCAGCTGTTCATTATTTTTTAAATCGCCTTCAATCATAGAAACATTTTTCTGTGATTTATTGCCTGATTGGTGAAAAAATTAACAAATCTTATATATATGTATGTACGTATTTTATTAAAAAACGTTAAAGCTTAAAATGTGTTTAAAAAGCGATTAAAACAATTATCTAAAAGCAAATAATAAAAGCACAGCATGCCGTCAGAATTGAATTTCTTGGTTTTGATATATGTATATATATGAATGTTAAAAAAAAGAATCCAAAAGTCGGGCAGAACCTTTTTGTGTTTTTTGAACTTTGCGATTAAGATGTTCAAAAGTATCTTAAAAGAAATAAAAGAGTAAATGCCCTTTATAGTCTATTTTTTATTGTTTTATAAAGTTTTACACGTGTAAAATGCAATCAAAAAATCATTTTTGTATGAACGTCGTCACATTCGCTCTACTATTAACCACTGAATTCATAAAGATAGCAGCCTTAGATTTCATATTTAATACGCAAAAGTGCATTTTCTAACCGAAGCAATGACGTTATTCATTGGTATCCGTTTATAGAACAGTCGCGATGAGGTAATCCTACTAATCCGGGAGCTGATGACAGATTTTGGTGACCAATAGAAGCAGGGCTAATTTCTGGTTATATGGTTAATTTGGTGTTATAATAGATTAGTGAAAGTCAGCTGCGGCACCATGGGTGGGTTTGGGTACAGTACCCCCCAAAACATGTAAAAAGAAAGGATGGTTGGTGATATTATAGTTCATGCATTATATTATACAAACAAAATTGTCAGCTGGCTGTAAGCGGGTGGAAAGTTTTGCAGCTGACGCATTGAAATATGCACCTACAGAAACGCGGTTAAAACACTTGCGCACACTTCACTATGTCAGCTGTCGGCTTTTCCCCTAACATATAGCCAGGGGACTATTTTTATTGTACAAAGTATTGTTTAAGCTATTATTATACCAAATTTCATGGATATCTTACTACCTACAAAGCTGAAACTTTGGTCACGGAAAGAGATGTGATCTGCAGCGTATATAAAAACCATCGTCTTATACTCTGGTTCAGTCGATTAGGTCTGTATTTATTAGAAACTTTTAAAATATGGAACTATTCGATCTAACCGGAGTGATTGATTAAACAGCTGGATCATTTATTTCGTGGTTTAAAGTTGGTAGCGTTGGCATTTGACACCTGTCAAACTCATCTGTCATTTGAAGTGTCATAATATTAGTCGAATGTTTGCCATTTACGATAGTGAATCGCTTAACAATCGAACAACGCGTTAAAATTATTAAAACTTACTACAAAAGTGGTGATTCAAACGTAGCCACTTTTCGCGCATTACACGATGATAATGGTCGTTATATTCGACCAACTACGCAAGCAATCGGTAAAATTGTGAAGAAATTTGAAGAGAATGGAAGCGTTACTGATGTCTTTGCATCATCGCAATGCACGCTCAGTCGAAAATATTGCTGCTGCAAGTACAAGTGTTGTTGATGATCCGAATTTATCGGTTTCCCGGCGTTTGCAGCAATTGAACGTGTCGTACACCTCACTATGGCGTATTTTGCGTTCGGATTTGGATCTCCATCCTTATAAAGTTCAAATTACGAATGAAGCATGCTGACTATTCACAACACCGCACAGTGGACTGAGAGCGGAAAAAAGTTCTTTTGAGAAAGTTATATGTAGCCTTTTTATTTTTATGTCTAACTACTCTTAGATAACCCGAGCGTATAATTTAAAAGTATTTTTTAATATATATAGTTATGATTGTAATCCCGGGGTTACCGAAAAAAAAAAACATTTTTACTCCCAACGACCAGGAATTTATTTGTTTACAACAAAGAATAGACAATACATTTTATTTATATTGTGATGAATAGATTTTTGTTTATTAAAACTTTCAAAACTTAGTTACTATTTCTTAATATCAACTCACTGAACCATACGAACAATTACAATTATTTACCCAATTAATCTTATATATGTTTACGAGTTATTGAAGAACTTATACCTTTGCGAGTCACTGAAGAACTAACTGATCTTTATTGATAATCTGAAGTATCAAACATGAATGCGTAAATAAAAGAGCTCCCTATTACACGGATATTTAAAAACACGGATACACGTGTTCTTATAATATCCGGATTTGAATCCGTGTATTTCGTGTATCCGTGCATCCGTACGTCCGTGTGTCCGTTTATCCGTGTATCCGAAGATCCGTGTATTTTAAATAATCCAATCATCACTGGATGGGGCCAAATTTATGGGATTTTTTGATAAAAATACGACAACGACTTGGTAGTAGAATCTGTCAGTGGATTTAAATTTAGAATTATTTAATTTTTTCTTTAAAAATCGATTTTTTTTTTTTGGAAAATCACCAAAAATAAAAAAAAGCTTGTTAGCCCACCTCTGAAAAGATAAAAATCAAAAACCATTCAGTGTACTAAGAATCCGTGTAAGAAAGATCCGTGTATTCTTAATATCCGGATACACGGATATTAAGCAAATAAATACACGTGTTTTAAGAGAACGGATTTTTATTTGCGTGTAATAATTACACGGAGTCCGTGTACCCGTGTTTTTCAAATACACGGACTGAATCGTAGGCTCTAGTAAATAATGTTTTCATGATGTGACGAAGATTTAAGGGGAATCTGATCTTATTGTAAATATGCAATTAAACACTTGTTTACGTTATTGTCTTTTGGCTTGGAGGCCAACGGATATTATTGTTTACCATTTGGTCGACGGCTATATCCAGTCATCTCGTCTAAGAGTAAAGTATCTAATCGTGGTTTTGGGTGATGTGTCCGACATAACTATATATATATATTACACTTATTCACAAGCCCTCAAAGTTAGAAAATAATTTATTCAAGTTGCGAACCTTATTTTCAACAAACTTTTAAATGTCTCTTTCTGAATTTTCTTAAAATAAATTCTGTAACTTTATACAACATTTTATTGGCCTATTCTTGACTATATTTAAAATAAAAAAAAAGAAAATAATTCATTAAAGAAACCTTTTATAAGTAGCCTCAAACAATGGTACTAAAAAAAATGGTTTTACTGAAAACTTTTTGAGTTTTAAGTTTAGCTCCACTTGCCTCCAAGCAGCGACGTATATAAACGTGTGCTCCATACTTTCAAGTTACAGCATAGAAAAAAACAGCTGCAGATACTTGCATATCTGAAGTTATGTTCATATTTGTTATTAGTTCAGTATTAACATTACTTTACTTTATTTTAAAAATAAAATTAATACATTGACCCAGGTCTGAGAAATTCGATTTTTTGCGAAATCATTTATTTTTGCCTACAAAATTTTTCAACTTTCAAATTTCTCGGAAAAAATATTATTATTTTATGATACTCTGAGTTATATGATAGAGTTTAATAAAGAATAAATAAAAGAATTAGGGATAATCCTACAGTTATTTTGTTTTCACGCAAAAAGTACAAGCAGGTAAAAATAAAATAGGGTGTTTTTTTCCTGATTTTTGCCTAAAATTTTAGAAAAATGTCCGTAACTTTTTTTGTAATCAGTTTTTCTTAACCAAATTTTGACCAAATATTTTTAAGACTAATCTTGTGTCTCGAATTTTAATAAAATCCGATAAGTTGTTCAGATTTAACAGATTTTTTTCAATGTCAGTACCCTCAAATTTTAGAAAAATGTCAATAATTTTATTTTGAATAATTATTTCTTAACCAATTTTTGACCAAATACTTATGTATAATCTTGGCATGTGTGCCGAATTTCAATAAAATCCTTAGAATAGTTCAAA
This sequence comes from Epistrophe grossulariae, assembly GCA_929447395.1. Classification (NCBI taxonomy): domain Eukaryota; kingdom Metazoa; phylum Arthropoda; class Insecta; order Diptera; family Syrphidae; genus Epistrophe; species Epistrophe grossulariae. The sequence goes on from OV839567.1 coordinate 70,023,316, forward strand.
TTTAACAGACTTTTTTTAAATTTAACAACATCAAAACCCACAAATTAAAAAAACAATATCACTAACTTTTTTTCTAATAATTTTTCCTAACCAAATTTTTATCAAATATGAACCGATGAATTTTAACATGTGTACCAAATTTCATAAAAATCTGTTAAATAGTTCAGACTTTTTTGAAATTTTGGTACATCAAAATCTTCAAATTTTGGAAAAATGTCAATAACTATTTTTCTATTCAATTTTTCGTAACAAAATTTTGACCAAATGTGTAAAAGATCAATCTAAACATGTGTGCCAAATTTAATTAAAATCCGTTATATATTATTATATTTTTCATTTACCGACTTTTTTCCGCTCTCCCATACAAACCAAACCACTGTGTGGTTTCTCTTATAAATGCCAATAATAATGAATCCATTTTTATTTGCAGTGTAATTTCACTTTAAAAACAATTAATTGTCAGATTTTTGCTAAAATTTCTTATCCGTCTACAACTTCTTAGATGAACTAATAATTTTATTGAAACAAATTTTGTTCTTATTTTAAAGGTACATATTCGCCCATGTTCTGTCCATTGTTTGACAGTTCGAAGTAATTACGAAATTTTCGAAAACGAATGAATTGTAAAACATGGAATTTGAATTCACATGAAATATCTTCTGCTTTGTGCCAAATATCCAAAAACCTAGGGTACATATTGAAAGACTATATATAAATATTTTTTACTTCAAATATAGGGAAAGTCAAGAAGTATTCCGCGGCTGGGGATTTTATTATTCAAGATTATTTGTATATTTATATTACGGGTATTCATGCAACGTCGTAAGTTTACAAATTGTGTAAGATGATAAGTTTACACAAAAGTTTGCATGAGCTCCCTTTTTAATTCATTTGGTTAAATGCTGTGTTTTGAATCAGCTGTTCGTTAAACGTCAAATATTAAACTTCAATATATTATGTGTAAAAATATTCCGAAGTTATTTTTAAATGGAGAACCTCTCCCAAACTAACCTGAAATCCGTGACGAATGTCTCGAAACGGTTAAAAAAATGTAAGATACACGACAAAAGTGGTTTTTTTTTTAAGTCCAAAAGGAAAGGATCATTTAAATAATCTGAAAATCATACAGATGATAGATATTGTTTGTCTACTTGTTTTGTAATTTTTTTTAGATTTTTCGAAATTTTTTAACCGAAATATTGACATATTTCTGTTATTTTATTTATCACCTCATATAACTTTAATGTTATTGCATCTATAGGATTAGTTTTTTTTATTCGCATCTAGGAAAATAGACAATTAATTGGATATATAATACATAACTGTACACCCTACACGACCTTCACAATAGTTTAATATGGAAACAAAAAAAATCTCGGAAAAATTGAAAAAAATGGGGTTGTTGTTCATTGCCAACCGACGCACGTGTTTCAGTTGAGAATTGCCCAATTTTTGCTAAAGTTGAAAAACACCCGATTTGCGGTCACTTAAATGCTTATATCTTTGGATCCAATGGTCGGATTTTCAAAATTTAAAATTCAAATTAAAGCCAGAATGACAGGCTTATTTATACTAAATTTTTTCCCGATGCGAACCCAATTTTCCAAAGTTATGCTTTTTTGTTGTACACACTCCACCTTCTTTAGAATTACTATCTCCCTCCCACCAGTATATTCTTAGTAGCAAACTTAAGCGGATCTAAAAATTCCAAAATCGGTTGTGACATATCACAAATTCAATGAATAAAGTGATTCAGATAAGCGGGGTTTTCCCTTAAGCGGGTTTTGTTGTAGTTATATCATATTTCTGAACACGCCTACTTCTAAAAGTCACGATGACGTTTGGTTAAGTTTATCAAACTTGGTTTATTTTCCGCAGCAAAATCCTTGTGAAATTTTAACCAAATTGTGTAAATCATTTGTCATACAAAATTTGACAGTTCATTAAACAAATCGTAAACTTAACCAAATGGTAAACTTGTATAATCTCTTACATAAATACCCTTAATACGTAATATGAATGTACCTACACAAATATATAAATATACTTACATAAAGCGTGTGCAAGTCCATAAGGATTTGCCGAAAAAAACGAAATCGGAACTAAGAGATTTACACGTAAATACAACAACAACTTAAGTCCATATGGACTTAGCTAAGTCCAGATAATTTCGGGACTTAACTTAAGTACCGATAAAAACTGTATTACCGGCGCTAATTTTCATTTTGCTATCGATAGTTTGTATGGAAACGTCAAATTTTATCTAAGTCTAAGTAATGAAACAATTTTTTATCAAACAAAAAAAAGGCGACCGGAATCTATGTTAGGGCCCAGTTATAGCTTTCATTTTAATTTTCATTTTTGAGGCCCTAAAAAAGCGATATCAGTGATTATTTTGATGCCAATAAAAAGCTGATGACTCATTTTGGCCCTACTTGACTTGAAAAAAAACAAGTCTATAATATAAATTTAAAAATTTTATTAAAAAAAAAATATTACTGAATTAAAAATAACGAATAAAAACTTTGAGGTGATAGGTAAATTAAAACATGCTTTCAATCGGTGATTAATTTAAGCAGTCTTAATTTGATGCAAAAACAATCAGTGAAAAAGACCTGGAAAAGAAGGGACAGCAAATCTAAGCTTACATTATATCAGTTCACTAGAAACATAAAGATGGTTGAAGCCAAATTAAATATAAAATAAAATAAAAATTTTTTTAGATGAATAAATCATGCATATTATAAATGTTAGGTGTGTTCCTTGAGGTACTTTGAAACTTTATTTGTGTGAGTCTTACAAAAGTTCATATGAAATATGATTTCTGTTGACGGGTTGTGGTTCAAAGAACCATCCCACCTACGCACAGTGTGGTGGATCGAAAATCTAGCTAGGTAGATCCAGTGGGGGAGGTCATGACACCACCCCCCCCCCCCTCCCCAGAACATTGGAGAAAATAAAAGATGATTGTCCGTGCTCGCCTTGCTTTTCTTAATTTTTTATTTTTATATTTCAATTTCACAGATTTTTCTTATTACCAATTAAGCGCAAACGGAAAAGTTTGGCTTTCAATTTTGCATCCTCTATTGAAGTATGCGTGAAGTTGGCATATCAAGAGTAAGCATATCAATTTTTTTTGGAGTTCTTATCGAATGCACCATAGTTCTATAGTTCCTGATACTTTTCCAAAATAGTTCTGTTCGCTTTCACCGAAAAAATTTTAAAAAATGAATTTTAAAAAATGAATTTTAAAAAAATGAGATGCTAACTTCCCGTAGCATATCAATTATTGAAATGTCAAATGAAAATATTTTTTTTAAGATGTAAGAAGCAAAATTGTTCCGTTATATTCAGACCCAGAAAAAAATAAAACTAAAAAAATAATTCTAATTAAAAAATAAAAAATGCTATGGAAAAGTCAACTGAATTTCACAGATATAAGAAATTCCAATATCATCAGTGATCTAAATACATAGACCTTATGTATTTACAATATAATCCAATAATTTTCTGTTTCTAATATTTTTCTAACGATCATAACTTTTGTTAGAAAAGTGTTAGAAACGGGAACTCTTCGGTTTATATTGTAAACACATTAGATCTATCTGCTAAAAATGACAAACGGAAAATTATTGGATTATATTGTAAATATATAAGGTCTATGTATTTAGATCATTGATGTTATTGAAATTTCTTACATCTGTGAAATTCAGTTGACTTTTCCATAGCATTTTTTATTTTTTAATTAGAATTATTTTTTTAGTTTTATTTTTTTCTGGGTCTGAATATAACGGAACAAATTTTTTTAGGTTTGAGGAACTCTTAAGGAATGCTTCTTACACCTAAAAATAATATTTTCATTTGACATTTCAATAATTGATATGCTACGGGAAGTTAGCATCTCATTTTTAAAAATTCGTTTTTTCGGTGAAATCGAACAGAACTATTTTGGAAAAGTATCAAGAACTATAGAACTATGGTGCATGCGATAAGAACTCCAAAAAAAAATTGATATGCTAACACTGGATATGCTAACTTCACGCACACCTACCTGAACCCCTGCCTTCATTGCTTTCGGGCAACTCAGCCAAATGGAAGCACTTTTTGTTAAATATGTATATGAAAATACAATTTCAGATTTACCACCGCATAGAATTGCTTCTACCTGCTCTTGATGCTGGACATACATTTTTAGGAATTTACTTCATGGTGATGAACTTGTACATGTTAATGTGCAGTTCAGTAACGTTCAATTGTACGTGTTTAAACATATATAAGTTATAATATAACTCTTCCATTTTTGCAGCTCATTCATGATGTTTCGCTCTTGAATTTTCGTGAAACGGCTTCGTTGTTTGCTTGTCGTTCTTCGCTTGTTTGAGAAGCTCGTAGATCTTTTAAGAAGCATTACATATGTACATACATTGTACATAATTGTGTAGATACTAATAAAATTTTTTATTAATTTTATTTTATTTTTAATTTGTCATTATAGGGGCCAGTTATAGCTTTCATTGAAACTCATCATTGAAAATTTTAATTTTCAGTTTTGAGGCCCTAAAAAAGCGATATCAGTGATTATTTTGATGCCAATAAAAAGCTGATGACTCGATTATTATTTCTAGTCAAATAAAATTAATTTTTTTGCCCTACCTTTCACATAAAACGATTTCTAAGATTTCAATGATCAATGATAAGGTAGTTCAATCATTGAAATAAAGAAATTCATTTCCTGCGATAGGCTGGGCCAAAATGAAGTATTTTGACTATAAATAATAATTGAGTTATCAGCAAATAGCATTAATATAATCACTGATTCCACTTTTTAAGTGCCTCAAAATTAACAATTAATCATCAATGAAAGCTATAACTGGCGCCTTACCTATTTTTTATTTTATTTTTGTACACAATATAGTGTGAAATTTGAAATTCCGCATATTGCTCGGTTGTAATTGACAAAAACTACTCTCTAAACCTTTTATAAAGGATACATAGTTTAATTTGATAAAATGATAACTACAAACAATCATATCTGAAAACAAAGGGCAGAAAAATAAAGAAACCTTTTGTTGGTTTTTGAGATGGTTTTGCGTAACATGTTTAGGGGGTTTATTCTGCAATTATACTGGTACGGTACAGTAAAGTTGCCCTTAAGCATGCTGGCAGATGAATGCATATAAGTGGCCAACTTAATAAAATGTTGGCCGAAATTCCCTTGCTTGGATTGCTTTATAATCGTAATGTTAGGTCCTATACATCAAATAAAACCCTATTAGCTGTGTTTTTATATGTTTTATCGGAATCCGGATCTGGACTTTTAACACGTACTAAAAACACAGTTTTGAAATTTCCCATTATTTTGTTTGTTTATTTTACGTGTTAAAGTAGCCTAATTACCATTAATAAAAATTATTTAAAAAGTTCTCCTTAATCATTAAAGAATTTATTCCATTAATAAGTGAGTAAGAATTCATTTTTTATTTATAACTTTCATGTTACAACTTAAAATGAGTCATTAGCCTTCAGCTCGGATGGCAAAATACTTATACATTTGTAACTTTTAGGTTATTGTTTTATATTTTGAAATATGATTAATCACAATATTCTGCTACTATTAAAGACCTGTATTTGTATAAGAAAATAGAATAACTTTTTCCAATGGCACTCGTTCAGTATTTGAATTGTTTCCTGCATGGTAAAGAAATTCTTCCCGAAGTTAGTTAGTCTTTGTGGCTTGTAGATTGGACAAACACTTAAATGAAAGCAGTCTTCTTTCGCTTTCAAGTTGCAAATATTGCAGAATTGGTTGAAGCTTCCATTATAAGGGCTGCCATTTAAACCTAGTGACTCGCATCTTACTTTAAAAATGACTCCCTCTCTATAGCCGAGGGAGTCATGAAAATAATTTCTGTCCTTCAGGTTAAAGTTCAGTTGGGAATATTATATTCTGCTCTCTGATTCACGAGCTTTCTCAATAAGTTCTCTTTAAGTTGTTTATGTTGTTTAGCTCAAATACAATAGTTTCGCCACAATCGGTTCCAACACTTAACCACACCCACCAATCCTGGTTTCTCAGTTCGTACATAGCATTTTCTTTGTAACTTAGCTGATAGAGTAATCCGTTTGTTTGAAAATATATTTTCAACGATAAAGTCAATGAACTTTGACAGGAATTTGCTTTATCTGTTAGATGTTTACTAAAATCTAAATTTGGATTTAATTTAACACCCAAATATTTAACTTCTCTCGCAGCCTGTAATTGGTTTCCATTGTAAAACCAAATATTTCTACTCTCCACTCGTGGTGATCGTGAGAAAACCATATTTTTTTAATTAAATAAATTTTTAAATCACCTTAAATTGATTTCACTTTATTATGTTTAACGTTACTAGTTAGTAAATAAAAAAAAATCAAATAATTAAACAACGTAAACAAACCTTTAATGCATTTCGAAACCCATTCGTTTCATCATCAGCATTGCACTAATGAAGCTATGACTATGTCGGAGTGCAGCAGTTGTTTTGGACAGCATCAACGGCAAAGAAAACATTAAAACACAAAAACAAAAAACAGCGGTTAAATTCACCGATCACAAAAATAAAGCAAATTACATTGTTTATATTTGTTGGAATAAGCGGGACTCAATATCCCCGTTGAATATAGAAACTTTCATATGCATCTAGTTGTTGTTAATTATGCACTTGTTTGACTAAACGTACACTGTCTAAGGTAACATTATGTTCTTCTTCTAATATGTGCGCTGCAACGGCAGAACGATTAGGTTGATTTAAACGAATGCAAGAAAGGTGTTCGTTGAATCTCTTTTTGATGCTTCTTTTGGTTTGCCCAAAGTATTCCTTTCCGCAGTCATTGCATTTCACCGCGTAAATACCTGATTTATCTAAATCATCGGTCTTGTCTTTTGTCGAGCCAAGGTAATTGCTAAGTTTGTTATTGTTCTTATAACCAATATCGTAGCCATGATCTTTGAACTTTTTCTTCAATTTGTTCGTTACTTGTGGGACCAAACATATTGACACACGTTGATTTTCAACTTTTTCGTTTTGTAAGAACAAAGTGGTTAGATTTAAGTTTTTGGTTTTACGTGAATAGTGCATTATCAACTAATCTATCATTGTTTCATTATAACCGTATACAAGAGCAACTTCTTTGATATAATCGTATTCATTTTTGTCAATTTACCAACGAAAGAGGTAATTGGAAAAGTCTATGTACTAATGAATGGTATGCAGATTTTTTGTGTTGGATGGGAGCATGAGAGTCGACGGTTATAGTTCACATTGTACTCGTTGGCTTGTGATAAATCCCAATTTTTATTCTTTCTCCTACACGTTGCAATTCTAGGTCGAGAAATGGCAATTTCCCATTTTGTTCCTCCTCAAGTGAATTTTGTTGAAACATTTTGGGAATTCAACATTTCAAAAGTTTTTTGGATATCCGTTTTTTTAATAATAGCAAAAACGTCATCAACATACCGGCACCATGGGCGATATGCATAAAACGGAAGTAATTACTTGAAGTGTTAGGTTAAAGTAAAAACTTTAACTTTTAGTAAAAGGTTAGATTTAAAGTATTTACGTCATTTCGTATGTATAAAATTTAGTTCATACTTGCTGGTAAATACTTTCAGGAGATACTAAATTTATCCAAATAAATACTTAGAATTCATCGGAAATTGATAGTAAATACTGTTTTTTCACAATTTCTTGCTATGCTAATAAACACAATTTTTTGAAAGATTAATTTCAATTTTTCAATATGAATGTATTCGAAGCGTCTCCTCTGTATGTGATGAAAAGCTGTGTTTGCTAAACCATTCATATTTTACATCCAGTTGTTCTTCATAATTTAATGGAAATAAGCTCTTATTATTTTGCAAAAAAATTACTGTTCTGAAACAGTATTTTGACTTGGCTTATATCTTCTCAAAAACATACCTGAAAACGAGGATCTCCAACAAACCCTCAAAAAATTCTATATTTTTTGAAGTAAAACTTCTTTTGCGGCATGGTGGTAAAAAATTTTTCTATGGAGCTGTCAGTGACATGTCAAACCGACATACAAATTCCCGTCACGAATTACAAAATTCACCGTCACGATATTATATTTTCGTTAAATGCAATGGTTCGTGCATTTAATATATTCGTTAAGATGGTTAGTGAATTCGAGTAAGGGTTTTTTGTGGGAAGAATTTTATTTCTGAGGATTTTTTTCTGTTGTGTTGGATTTTCGGCCATTGGTCGATTTAATGCGAGGAAGCATAAATTATGTATAGTTGTAGGTTTATTGGTTTTGCATGGAAATATTCTGCAATCTATTGTGTCTCTCGCTCATTGGATGTTGTTGAAGTAAAACTTCTTTTGCGGCATGGGGGTAAAAAATTTTTCTATGGAGCTGTCAGTAACATGTCAAACCGACATACAAATTCCCGTCACGAATTACAAAATTCAGCGTCACGATTTTGCAACGGTTCTGAGTTTCAAATCGGGTGCTCTGAGTGGTAGGACTTGAAAAATACTTGCCCTGTTGTCGTGAAAGAAGTTTTACTTCTAGCGCGTGTACATAAGTACGCACACTTTTTTTTTTAATTATTTGTTAATTTAGTTAAAAAAGGCAAATAAGGCCCTGGACTAAAATTATTTCAACAGTTTTGAAACTTGACTATCTTATAAACTACCTAAAGCCAAGCAGTAATGCATAACAACTTTAATTACCTTTTTTATTTCTGAATCGAATAATAGTTTTATTTATATCAGTTTCAAAAATAACCAAACCAAAAAAATAATTAAATGATACAAGTCATTTCCAAAATATTAGAATTTGTTCCTCATATAAATTTAAAAAGTAGTCTTAAAAGGCTAATTCTTATGGCTTATCAATGAAGTGTCCATATAATTCGGTAAATATTAACATCAACCCGATTTCAAAAAATATAGTGGTGAAAAAAAATTCAAGACTATTATGTTTTGGTTTCTCAGCAATCTAATTGATGTTTTAAAGCAAACAAAGTACATACTTTAAAATGTTCAAGTTGCTATTTTGCAACTTTGGAAAAATATGAAATTGAAGATCGCTGCATCCGAAGTTTTTTTTTCTTTAGACTTGCAGCTCTCGATAAGTATCAAAGGTATTGAAAAACTGTTGAGGGCAAGTTTTTCCAGGTGCGATGTCCGTTACTTTTTTTGAATTGAACCTCGTTATATTTTTTTAACTGAGTTTCTAAACTTTTTAAGTTATATTTTTTTTAGACGTGCAGCTAGACCATAATAAATGTTTTATAAAAAAAAAACCATTGCACTATGTAGAGCATACGTTTCTCTAGGGGCGATATGTTCGTTATTTTTTTTATTGAGCTTTTTTGACCATGAAACTTGAAAGGAAATACAGGCAAGTTTAGACAGGCAAGTTTTAGAGGTAGTATGGGGGGCATAATAATAAAACATACTAAACAACATTTACAATATGGATTTTTGAAAATTAAAACGGCGTATAAACAGTGAGGTATGTATGCAACCCCCCTGCTTGGGCACATTATAGGATTTGGGGTACGTGCGAAGTTAGGTGTATGCAAAGTCTCTTTTGCATTTAAAGAATATGGATTTAAAGAAATATATACCCAGCCTCGCATCTACCCCAAATCCTACAATGTGCCCCAGCAGGGGGGTTGCCGGGGGCCAGCATGCCCCCCCATACATACCTCACTGTTTATTCGCCGTTTTAATTTTCAATAATCCATATTGGAAATGTTAGTACTGAATTTAATTATTATTTGGGCGTTATTTCCTAAGATTTGGGCCTTATTTCCTTTTTCTGGATTTCATTTTGGCGTTATTTCACATTTCACTTTTAAAATTTTTATTTTGGGCGTTCTTTCCTTTAAAAAAAATTCAAAAACTGGAAGTAACGCCCAAATCGAGAAAAAAAAACAACAACAATTGTTCAGAATTTTTTTGGGCAATATTTCCAAATCGGTTTGGGCGTTATTGCCTAACGTCAAAATAAAAACTTTAAAATTCAAATGTGAAATAACGCCCAAAGTTGGAAATATCGCCCAAACGAAATCCATAAAAAGGAAATAAGGCCAAAATTTTAGGAAATAACGCCCAAATAATAATAATTCGCAGTACTATTATTTACAATATGGATTTTTGAAAATTAAAACGGCGTATAAATAATGAGGTATGTATGGTAGGGGGCATGCTGCCCCCCGGCAACCCGCCTGCTTGGACACATTATAGGATTTGGGGTAGGTTCAAGGCTGGGTATATGCAAAGTTTCTTTAAATCCATATTCTTTTAATGCAAAAGAGACTGTGCATACACCTAACCTCGCACCTTCCTCAAATACTATAATGTGCCCAATCAGAGGAGTTGCAGGGGGCAGTATGCCCCCATACATACCTTACTGTTTACACGCCGTTTTAATTTTCAAAAATCCATATTGTAAATGTTAGTACTAAGTTTTATTATTATTTGGGCAACCCCCCCATACATACTTCACTGTTCATGCTCCGCGATTTTTTTTAAGATTATCTTATCATTGAAATTTCACTTTGGAAATATCGCTCAACATTGAGGAAATAACGCCAAAGCTTGGGCTCACTATAGGATTTGGGTTAGGTGCTAGGTTGAGCCATGTATATGTAGGTACATATATTTAAAAAATAGCTGTTGATATTGGATATAGGATAAATTCAAAGTTTGGGGCAGGTTTCCATTAGGAACAGTGAAGGAAAAAAAAAATTTTTTTTTAATTGTTGTGAAATCGCGTAAAAAACAAGAAAACAAATTTTTTTTAGTGCGGAAATTGTTATTAACAAAGATATAAACAATTAAAGTTTGAACCATAGCTTCATGAAAACAGCTTTATTTACTTAATAAATGCACTGCAAAATGGTTATTTGGGATTATTCGTGTAAAACAATATCCAGTTAACTAAAAACAGTCATAAAACCACTTAAAAGTTATAAACAATTAACAATATCAAAGAAATAAAAGTCTATGTATTAAATACTAAGCTAAAAGCATTATCTAAAGCAAAATGTGTTATTCACCCAAAAGTATACAACACTTCTGATAAAACTGTAAGTGAAAATGTTTTTGTTATTAGTTGGGCTGATATAAAGTTTTTTTTGTAAGAAGCAGCACTGTGGGTGGCCCGCTTCGCGGGTTCAAAGGATTTTAACTCCCTTTTTGGGGTCCAGTCCCGCTCACGCAACTCCGTTGCTCCGCTTAGGGTATGTTCAGTCGCCAGGCAGGCGCCTATGTCGTCAGTTAGTATGTTATCAATTTTTTTGTATTAAAATTTGAATCGCAACGATTTTTCCGGCATAATGAAAAGGGTTGCATACTTTTAGTAAAACAGCGCTTTTCATAGTTTTGTTCGTATAGGTACGTAGCTTAATAGGAAGGACCTATGGAAACTTAAATTGTTTATAACTTTGTTAATAATCATTTCCGCACAAAATAATTATTATTTTCGTGTTTTATAGCTGAGCCGACATCCAGAACACATTTTTTCATATTTTTTTTTTACTGTTCCTAGTGGAAACCTGAGCCCAAAGTTTCTTTGAATCCAGGACCCATGTTCTGTAACTCGGCGATAACTTTTCGTGGCGAGAAACGGCGAAAAATGGAACAAAAATGGAACAAAACTCATAGGAATCCTATGGGTTTTGTTCCATTTTTCGCCGTTTATCGCCTCGAAAAGTTATCGCCGAGTTACAGAACATGGGTCCAGATTCTTTAAATGCAAAAGAAACTTTGCAAACACGCAACCTCGCACCTACCCCAAATCCTATAGTGAACCCAAGAAGGAGGGTTGCAGGGAGATAGCGTGCCCCAACATGCATACCTCACTGTTTATACGCCGTAATGCTGGGTGCTGGCACTGTATTTATGTAAGCAAGCAAAAAAACAAAAATCTCATAAAAAGTCGTTTTATATTTGCAGTACAGGCCTTATGGGAGCTTTTTCAGAAACAACGGTGCCTGCTGCTGCTTGCACGTCGCCACTGAAATAAGAAATAGAATCACTGAGTTACATTTAAATGTAGTGAAAGGAGACTGATCGCAAATTTGCAACCAACCCTTATTGACATTGTTTACTAAAAAAATAAAAAACACTTTGAATCAGGGTTACCATTGCCCAGTTGATGGAAATTCATATGGCATTTTCTTTGGTTTTTGCTATCTAACTTTCAGGATTTAAGCTTTTTTAGAGCTTCTGATAGCAAATATTTCTACTTTAGAGAAAAAAGTTTTGACGCTTGGTGTTTTCTGTTTTCATGTTTTATGTTTTCCTTTTTTGTATGGAAAAACAATTAAAAATTAAAATGCAGTTATACAAATTGTTGGCTTTTGTCTTCCAGAGAGGTGTGGAAAAAGATAGATTTAGGTCATCATTGTTTTTGAATATAAAATGTGCGTATATAATTAAATAGTTGGTAACTCTATCGATATATTTGGAGAGAATACTCACTACTGCAACCCTGTAAGAGCCTTAAAATGAAGATAGCTTAGATATTGAATTCCATAATGGTCAGACTGAAAGGCAAATATCCTATCTTCCCTGCACTGCAAATATAAATTGAACAGAGTATAGTAACTTCAATTTTATCAAAGTGCAATAAGACCAAATTGGCATTATTTCGCTTGAACAAAGTGAAAAAAAGCCAAACACCCACATTTGGCTTTATTACACTTGGCCTTATTTCACGGCACCGTATTTATGTAGTTCATTAAATGCACTTTCTTGTTCACCATGAAGCCCAATTTTAACAAACAAGCAATCCTCTGGGCGTTATGACATTTTTAAATTTGGGTGTTATGACATTGAAAGAAAATTTGGGTGATATGACACTCTATTTGGGCTTTGCGACGCTTTCTTCGTGACATTGTGGACGATGTTTTGTTTTTGGGCGTTATGACATTTTTTGATTTGGGTTTTATGTGATGATAAGATTTAAGAACGATAGAAATCGTCATAAGGCCCAAAATAAACGCTAGAACGCCCAAGGCATATGTCATAACGCCCAAATTCAAAAATGTGCGAAATGCAATTTGGGCGTTCTTTTAATTGAAACACAATTTGTGCGTTATGACCTTCGATAAAAAAAAATTTTGGCAATATTTCCAATTCGATTTGGGCGTTATTGCCATACGCCATACAAATGTACATACCTACCTACTTTATCCTTTACCTACCATACGATATCCTAAAATCTTAAATCATTCAAGTTCAAGTCAAGTTGAAAAAACTACCCCATTGCAATAAAGTGACCTACAAATAAATACTTAATAAACATAAGGAAGAAAAAAAATACGACGGTAAAAATAATGCATATCATTGAGAAAAAAATTTCAACATAAGTTTTCCTCCCTAATAAGAAAACAAAAAATACGAAAGAAAAAATATACAAATATCTACTGTTCAATTTAAATTCATTAATTATTATTGTTCACCTTATATTCGCGCGAACAACCGCGGTGACAAATGAAACACACAATCCCTTACAAAAAGGACATATAAAACCTACTCTGCGAACATATCCCATGATGGGATCAATTTGTTTGTTTCATTGCCCCCGGTCCGAATGTAAAATATCATATTATACATTATACATACATACTTTAATATTCATTCATATTTCACAAGTCGACCACACCGCCATCGCCACCAACATTCCAAATTTACAAAAAGGATTAAATAATATAAATTATAAATTATAATTTATTTAATAAACATAAAGGAATACTAAGTTTATAAAGGAAACAAAAGAAATTAACATAAAGAGTTTTATGCCATTTGTGGTGGACAATTTCGTCAAGTTTTTTGGGCGAACAAACACAACGGTGCCGATGCCAGTGGCGCTTCCATTCGACGGCAAACAATTATTGAAGACGTAAGCCCGTCATATTAGTTACATCGCCATCATTGTCTCGTAGTCGCCATCTTTATTCTCATCATCATCTTCGACGTCAGAAAGTCAGCAGAATCAGAGTCAACGTAGTCAGCATCATCTTTAGCATCATCATTCATCATCATCTTCGTCGCCAGAAAATCATCATCATCAAAGTCACCAGCGTTGCCGCCATCATAAATTCTTGGATTTGTACAGGTACATTTACAATTTTGTACCATTTGCTTGAGTTTTGTGATTTATTTTACATACATAATATATTCAATTAGGAAAGGTATTTTTAAGCGAAAATTCGGGCGCTAATAAAGAACGGGTTGGATATATATATATACGGTAAAATTGGTACGTTATAGTTACATATATATCTATAGTGAAGCGGTAGAATTGGTACGCTAAGGGTGGTGAGCATTTTGCTTTGTTTTATAGAAAGAAAATATAACGCGGTGATTTTTATTTTGTAATTCATCCTTTAAAGATAAACCTGGCAAAGGGCTTAAAAAATCAGACTTTGAAGCATATCGTTTAGAGCTTCAAGAACAATGGCTAGATGTCAAAAAAGCGTATAACAAATTTGTTTGTGAGGCGGCCGATGATGACGATCTCAAGGCGTCTCTCCTTGAGGTTAATGTCAAATATAAAAAGTCGTCGGATACTTATGATGAATTTTTAAGTGATATTTTAGAGGCGACGCTGCCAAACATGATAAACCAAAGGTTAGTGACGAAAAGAATGATAGTTACGCGTTAAGACATAACATGCACCTTCCACCATGTAAAACGGAAATATTTATTTTAAAATTTTTTAAAATGGCCAGCATTTAGAGATATGTTCACTGCACTTTTCATCCGACACGCAAAGTTAGGTCCCGTTCACAAACTTTTCCACTTGCGTGCTCGGACTATGCCCTAAGCATAGTCTCTAAATTTAAAAAAAAAATTTACAGATTTCACTCATAGAGTAACTATGAGGACATTGAAAATGACTTGTGTTAGCTCGATAAAATAAAAACATGAATAATCTTGGTGATTTCTAATTTGTATCCTACAGTTGCACCAAAACTTCTGACGATGTCTAAGAAACCATTCTTCAGTCTGAAATTACAATATGTAGATATTTTTAATGTCGAATCCCAGTTGGCGGTTAAATTAATGTTGTTCAGTTCAGTTTATTTAATCACGGCGTTGATGTTGAAGAAATTCAAATATTTGCTCAAATTTGCTCAAATTGATTTACAAGTCTCTCAACTTATTGAACTATTTATATATAGGCAAGTTATTTGATTAACTATCAAAGTGAACCCTTTTTAACGCGAGACCAAATTTATAAATAATTTGATGTGTAGCTCAAACTCAATGCAAACCTGATTTACCTAATTGTTTTTAGGTATTCTATAATATTTTTCATTTTGAACTCATCTTTTAATAAATTTAATAAACTCGAGTCGTGTAATTTCTTAAGACAATATATATATGGTTTTGACAGTTAAGCAGTATTCTTTTACCTGAGTATATGAAAAGCAAAGCACCAATTAAGTTGACAGCTGAGTTGACAACCAAATTGAATCGTTTTTTTTTTTTTCATTTGTGGACCTTAAGGTAGAACTGTAATAGTCGGAAGATGTTGGAAGAAAATTCTCTCAGTTCACTTATACGCATTACGCATGGAGCGGTCGGTGAGCGCTCTTCACTTCCGAAAGCAAAAGTAAAAAATTGGTCAAAACGAAGCAAAACTGAATTATGGGCACGTCATATGAATTCTTTGTATTCGTTTCGTTTCGAACGAGCACTTAGGTCGGCATCCGACTATTATAGTTCTACCTTTAACCTTGAACATCTGAACATTAGAACTAAATCTATATAAGTTTATTAAAGAAGTTCAATTATATTGCAGTACCTATGAATATTCTAAGTTCAATAATCGCATTGGCTTAGACGTAGGTAAAGTTTTGTAACATACATTTATAGACTGAGATTTTACTTGAATTCTAAGACCTTAACCTCAAAGATCCGATAATCAGAACAGAATATAAAAGCTTATACGAAATAAACCCTTTTCGATATTTATATTTAAGTTGCTTTGGTAAGTTAATCCTACCTCTAGACTGATTAACGTTAACTTAAATACCTTAACCTTCAACAACTTAGAACTAATGTTGTAAGTTTATTAAAGAGAAACGCAAGTAGGTACCTTTGCATATTTCAGGCTCAAAAATAACATTGGTTTGGAAGTAGGTCAAGTTCAAAAATCGCATTGGTTAAGACGTTGGTCAAGTTCAAAAATCGCATTGGTGTAGACGTAGGTCAAGTTCAAAATCTCATTGGCTTAGACGTTGGTCAAGCTCAAAAATCGAATTGGTTTAGACGTATAGTTCAAGTTAAAAAATCACATTGGCTTAGACGTATGTCAAGTTCAAAAATCGCATTGGCGTAGACTTAGGTAAAGTTTTGTGACATAAATTTATAGCCTTAGATTTTACCTTAATTTTAAGACCTTAACCTCAAAGATACGATAATTAGAACAGAAAATAAAAGCTTACCAAGTCAACCCTTTTCGATTACTACATTTAAGTTGCTTCGCTAAGTTAATCCTACCTCTAGGCTGATTAATGTTAATTTAAATACCTTAACCTTCAACAACTGGCCCTTAGAACTAATGTTGTAATGTTTATTAAAGAGATTTACAAGAAGGTATCTTTGCATATTTTAGGTTCAAAAATTGCATTGGTTTGGACGAAGGTCAAGTTCAAAAATCGCATTGGCTTAGACGTAAGTCAAGTTCAAAAATCGCATTGGCTTAGACGTTGGTCAAGCTCAAAAATTGAATTGGTTTAGACGTAGGTATAGTTCAAGTTAAAAAATCACATTGGCTTAGACGTAGGTCAAGTTCAAAAGTCGCATTGGTTTAGACGTTGGTTAAGTTCAAAAAACGCATTGGTTTAGATGGTGTTTTGTTACATAAATTTGTAGCCTGAGATTTTACCTTAATTCTAAGACATTAACCTCAAAGATCCGATAATTAGAACAGAAGATACCTAATCAACCCTTTTCGATTAGGTATTATATTTAAGTTGCTTCGCTAGGTTAATCCTACCTCTAGCCTAGTTAACCTTAATTTAAATACCTTAACCTTCAACATCTGGCTCTTATAGAACTAAAGTTATAAGTTATAATCATAGAGGTTCAAGTATAGGTCTCTGTGCATATTCTAAGTTCAACAATCGAATTGATTAAGAATGAAATCAAGTTTTGTCACACAAAATTTCGAAGCCTATTATTTAACTTATTTCAAAAGCTTAATCTTTAAGATCCGATTATTAGTACAGAAGTAAAAAGGCAACCGCAGAACAACAAAATCAATCCTTTTATATAAATGTACATACATAATGTCATACTAATGGGTCAAACTTCTTACGTCTCTGAGCCATTCTGAGACATTCCAAACCATTTACATCCACAGGTCCCACGAGTTATGGTAACAAAACGGCGCACTCTAGCGCTAATTGGGTAAACGAGCTAGGTTGCTCGTGATCGCCATTTCTACCTACCTACCTACCTACATACATAATGTATGTAGTGTACCTATATAGATACGTAGGTATATGAATTTTGTTGGCAAAGCCAATTTTGTTATTCAATTTTTTAATTTTTGCAATTATTTATTTTGATGAATTAAACCTAAACGTTTTTCACCTACACTTTTATGTTATTTCAATTATTTTTTAACTGAATAAATTAGTTTGATATGTAACCTTCATTTTAAGACCTTTATTTTAAATATCCGATTGTTAGAACAGAAGTTATAAGCCAACCAAACCAACCTAAACGTACCATTACGAATAATATTTGCAAAATACCTACAACAATTTAATCAACATAACATTTTACAGACATACCTAACCTACTTAATAATGTAGCTATGTATGTATATCATTTTTGTTCCCGATGCGAAGCCAATTGTGTTTGCCACCAGCCACAGTGCAGTGGTGGTTTTTTATTGCACACATTCCACTCCAACCAACGTCTTACCAACACCCTTACAGCAATGTATATTTTTTGTGGGTACGTTTTTTTCTTTTTCTTTTTGTTTTCTTGTTCCTCACGTCATTTGCCGTGATGAAATTAGTTCTCAAAAGCCAATCTTTCACGTTTTTAGTATGAAATTTTGTAAGCTTTTGCAAACATTTTGATGCAGATTTGTAGCCTGTCATTTTATCTTTAATTATCTATCTTAATATTAAGCATCCGATAACTATAACCTGAGTAATAGGCTTCTAAGTGCGCTCAAATCGAGTGATTTTAAGATTTTATACAAATTCAACTAACCTCCACTGAAGCTCGTCGGTTGGCGACGATCAAAGTGTAGGTACGATTCATCGCTTGTGTATTTAGTTCATTTTGGTATTTTCTTTGGTAACACCAACCAAAAATTCGATCCTGAGCCCCCTATACGCTAGAGTTCATTTCGTTCATTTGTTATATATTCATTTGTTCATTTAAACATTTTGGTAACACCATATTTTTCTCAAAACGACCCTATAACCATTTTCAATGTTAAAAAAAACGGATGACAATTTCGAGGCTGCGTGATCAGCTCTCAAAGAACATTACGAAAATAAACGCGTTTTAGTGAATAATCACCTAAGTATTTTGCTCGGACAGCCATGAAGAATCCCTTGAAAATCCAACGGAAATCCAAACATGGGGTAAAATGAATAGTTTTCTCAAGAATAGGTATCGGATTTTAGAAAATGTTACAGACATGCAAAAAGTAAATAAAGTATCTAAGGTTTCGGTTACTAAACAGCAGTCTTTAAGTAACAGCCCTCGTGTTCCTACACACCACGCTCAAGTCAGTTCGCAATGTAAGGTTTGCAAGGGGATTCATGCATTACGTGTCTGTCCAGACTTTTTGAAAATGAAGGTTTCTGAAAGGAGAAATATGATTCGAAAGTTAAAATATTGCTACAATTGTTTAGCATTCAATCACTTGGTACCCGCGTGCCAGAGTGAGAGTTCATGTTTTCATTGTAAGGGAAAGCATCACTCACTTTTACATTTTGACAAAACTGCTTCAGGGAGCTTTACTCCAAAAATACAGTCCACTCAAGCTTCAGCTTCAAGTACAAGTCAAAATGCTTCAAATATTGAAAATTCCGGTGTTCAATATGCTGTACCATGGGACAGTACAAATTCAAAGTTTTCAAATACGGATGAAAACCCAAATGTTTATGCCAAAGCATTCTTTGCAAAAACTCAATGGACATCTCTTTTAGCTACAGCTATAATTCGAATTCATCAAAATCATACTGATTTTGAGTGGCAGGCGCTTATTGATCCGGGTTCGGAAATCTCATTTATTTCCGAAGAGGTTCAAAGAAAGTTAAAGCCACCCGTTCGATCGGTGAGAGCAACGGTTACAGGCGTTAATTCTTCGGTAACGGCAACTTCATCTAAAATGTGTTCATTCACTCTAAGATCGAAATTCGATGAAAACTTCACTCTTTTTGCTCAGGCACTTGTACTGAAAACGGTTTCAGACAGTTTGCCTTCCATTTCCGTCGAATTGGGAAATGTTCAAAATTCGTTTGAATTTCCCCTTGCGGATCCATTTTTCAATCAAAGTTCGAAGATTGATTTATTAATCGGTGCGGATTTATATCCATTTATTATTCGAGATGAATTAAAACCCAATGTGTTTCAGAGAATTATGGCTCAAAACAAAGTGTTCGGATGGGTGCTAATTGGCCCTTTAGAAAACCCATACTCCAATTTCAATTCTCAGTGTTCAAAATCATTGTCATTTTTCAATGAAGTAACGTTGAATGATGAAATCTAAAAATTTTGGCAGCTTGAAGAGCTTCCACAAAAACAAGTTTTATCAGCAGCAGAACAATGTTGCGAGGATCTTTTTGAAGAAACAACGTATCGAGATAAAAACTGGTCGGTATGTGGTACGGTTACCATTTAAAGTTGAATTTCATCAAAAAACCTGTTTAGGAGCTTCGCGTGAAAATGCACAACGGCAATTTCTACGAAATGAAAAACGTCTTTTAGGCAATGCTATTGTACAAACTTAGTATATTTCGGTGTTATCGGAGTATATTGATCTTGGTCATATGAAGCCAAGTCAGTCTTTGGATAATTTTAACGAAAATGGTAGATCATACTTTATGCCGCATCATGCAGTGATAAAACCAGAAAGACTTACAACAAAAGTTCGCGTGGTTTTCAACGCATCATTTGCTTCTTCAAACGGGAAGAGTTTAAATGAAATTTTGTATCCAGGCCCGGCACTGCAAACCGATATTACGCTCTTGATGTTAAATTGGCAGCTTTATAAATTCGTGTTCAATAATGATGTCGAGAAAATATATCGGCAGATTAAGATACATCCCGATCAAACTCCCTTTCAAAAAATTTTATTTCGCGAGAACCCAAAAGATCCACTAAATGTTTTTGAAATGTTGACACTCACATTTGGTGTTTCATGTTCTCCATACTTAGCAATTCGCTCATTACACAAGTTAGCCAGTGAAGTCAAGAGTTCTCATCCTTTAGCATCTAATATTCTTCTTAAGGAATTATTTGTAGATGACGTTTTATCAGGTGCTCATGACATAGGCACTGCGTTGAAAGCTCAATCAGAATTAATTGCAGCTTTAGAATCTGCTGCTTTTAAAGTAAGGAAGTGGACATCGAATGCTAGGGAGTTGCATAAACCTCTACCTAAAATCTCGCTTCTCAACGAAGATTTCTTAAATATCGATGATAAAAGTTCTGTAAAAATGCTTGGTATACAATGGAAGGCTACTTTAGATACATTTTCATTCTCTGTTCAATCAATTCCACAGTCAAATTCTATCACTAAACGTTCAGTTCTATCAGTCATTGCAAAATTGTATGATCCCATAGGGTGGTTGCCCCCTATTGTGATCACTGCAAAAATACTGATGCAACAAATTTGGAAGAATAGGACTGATTGGGATAGCTGTCTGCTTCCCGCCACTGAGCAGAGATGAAAATTATTTGTGGCAAGTTTGCCGGAAGTTGCAAATGTGCGTATTCCACGATGGGTGGAATACACTCCGTATGCGGTTTCACAGATACACGGGTTCTGTGACGCATCGGAAAAAGCCTATGCGGCATGTATTTACTTGCGGGTGCAATATCCTGATAAAATTAACTCCCATCTTCTGTGGGCTAAATCCAAGGTAGCACCAGTAAATACAATATTATTACCAAGGTTAGAGTTACAAGGAGCAGTTCTTTTATCAAAAATGATTCGGTTAGTGTCAACTTCTCTTCAAGTTCAAAACATATCATCAGTCAATTTCTGGACGGATTCCACTATTGTATTAGCCTGGCTTTAAAAACATCCAAGTTCGTGGAAAACCTTTGTGGCCAATAGAACAGCCGAAATTTTGAAAAACACTAAGGTAGATTACTGGTCACATGTAGTTTCAGCCGAAAATCCTGCAGATCTAGCCACAAGAGGTGTATCCCTTGTCGATTTAAAAGACAATTCTTTGTGGTGAAACGGTCCCCATGGTTGTTGAAACCTCGGTCATTACGGTCACGATCGAAGTGTGAACCAGTGGATGAGTCAATTTTAGAATTGAAACCGTTAAGGTCATTCAACACCCAGGTCGCACAGGATTTGGAAAATCATCTGTCCAAATTTTCAGATTGGAATAAGGATTTGTGTGTTCTGGCGTATATTAAAAGGTTTTTCCATTCATTTAAGAAGCGTGGTGGTATAAAATACTCAAAGTCACAACTTTCATATGAAGAAATAGTTTCTTCAAAACCCTCACTAGTCAACTGATGAGTCCAAGTGAGATCGCCGGGACGAAACGCCAAATTTTTGTAGGACTAAAGGCCGTTAAAAGCTATTTTGAATCAATAATTCAACAAGTCCAAATAAAATAATGCTAAGTCTTCTACTTGGCTGATGTATTTCAGTAGATAGTATATAGAATTTGTATTATTTAAAAAAAACCTTCTTATAAAAATTTATTTTATTTACTCAAAGAAAATATTTTCAAAAGGAATATCATGATGCTGCTCAAGGGAAACAGTTAGCGTCGAAAAGCTGGCTGAAAAAATTCAATCCAATTATTGATATCATGATGCGCATGATTAGATCCGAATATTGGGTACCGAACATTAAAAAACTTGTAAAAAAATGTATTTTTGAGTGTACAGTGTGTGAGTAAAGCATGTTCAAACACAACTAATGGGTGCGTTGCCTCAAGAAAGAACTGTAATTAGTCGTCCTTTTACGAATACGGGAGTAGATTTTGCCGGACGCGTTTTGTTTCTCGGCGAGGAACTCCGGATAAAATGTTGTCAGATCACGGAACGAATTTTGTGGGTGCTTCCAAAGTTCTGCTATCTGACTTTCATAAATCGCTCATGCATTGCCCTACGGCAGCTGCCCATAACTTTTCACAATTAAAGTGGAATTTTGTCCCCCCTGGTTCACCTCATATGGGTGGGTTATGGGAAGCGGGATTGAAAAGTTTTAAAAGCCATTTTAAGAAAGTTGCAGGTAATGAAAAATTCACTTTTAAAGAATTTACCACTTTGCTCACTCGAATTGAGTGCACTTTAAATTCGCGTCCTTTGTCACCTATGTCCGAGAACGTATCAGATATTGTCCCTCTGACTCCTGGTCATTTTCTCACAGGTGGGTTATCGGTAGGTTTGCCAGAACCGTCATATATAGATAATTCGCTAAGTCTTATGAACAGATGGAAAAAGTTGCAAATTCTTCATCATCAACTATGCGCTCGTTGGAAGGAAGAATATTTAAAGGAGCTCCACAAGCGCCATAAATGGAAGTATCCTGAAAGAAATATTCAAATCGATGATCTCGTTATCATTCGCAATGAAAATTTGCCACCCTTGGCGCCTTGGGAGAGTCATCAACGTGCACGCCGGACATGATAATAAAATTCGCGTCGCGGAAGTTCGAACCGAAAAGGGAATTATCACACGTTCAATTGCTAAACTTTGTATCCTTCTACCTCAGAAGTAAAATGAAATCGTTTTCTTTATCCGATGGTTTGTTGAGTATTATCAAAACAAATTCGCGAAAAGGGATAACGCAAACTCAACATTCTTTAAAAAAAAAAAAAATCAGAGACATATATGTATGTAAACCAATCCCGATTTTTTTTTCAACTCAATAATGGAATCAGAGCAAATAGGCTCAGTATGAATACTCATGCAAATGGATAAAACTTTGTATCTTGTGCTTTTAAATTTTGCTAACAAAAATTATGCATGTATTTATTGAATTTAAAACTTCCTAACTAACTAATTAAAATTAACTTAACTTGAATTAATTGTTTTTTGCTAGGTTGGTGGTCTAGGTCTCTTTAATTTGCAAACAAGGTTGCAAGGCGGGCGGTAATGTTCAATTTAAATTCATTAATTATTATGCGCGAACAACCGCGGAGACAAATGAAACACACAAACCCTTACAAAAAGGACCATATAAAACCTACTCTGCGAATATATCCCATGATGGAATCAATTTGTTTGTTTCATTGCCTCCCGGTCCGAATGTATAATATCATATACATTATGCATACATACTTTAATATTAATTCATATTTCACATGTCGACCACGCCGTCATCGCCACCAACATTCCAAATCTACAAAAAGGATTAAATAATATAAATTATAATTTAACGAAAAACATAAAGGAATACTAAGTTTATAAAGGAAACAAAAGAAATTAACATAAAGAGTTTTAACTAAAAGAAAAATAAGAAAAGAAAACCAGTGACTCGAACATCTACATTTATATTAACTTTACTCCCTAAAGAAAAAAAAAATAAGACAGAAAAAACTTCACAAATAGCGCTTCGCGCACCACGATCCAAAAGCAAAAAATCACATAATATCCCTTTCCAACACACGAATGCATTTACAAACTCTTTACTCCCTATACACAAGACGAAATAATGAAGAAAAAAAAAACGGGAACTTTGGTTTGTGCACTGCTTCTTCTTGTTCATAACAAAGAGTAAGTATAAGTAGTGCAAAGGAACAAAAACAAACAAGCAACTGGCTGTATGCGCTGTGCACGTAGCTTTTTTTTTCCTTTTCTATTTGTGTCGTATGTTTGTTCGAAGTTCAAACATGTTGTTAGGGGTGAGTTTTTTTTACTTTCGGTTTTTATTCGAAGATAAAAATCTTCGAATCTGAGTTCGAACTTTTGTCCCTAGGCCTCTTAAGATAAGATAACAATGTGGTTTTTCTCCTGCTTTCAGGAGGAATGGGACAGCTCATATGCTATGCTCATACTCCTTTCGATGAAATTACTTTTGGAGGATTATGATCAGTTGTCAGTCCTATTTCGTTACAATTCCAAATTCTGTCTGGACCAAATGGATATCTTGAATAGACATCCAACAGGTTGCTATAAAACTTATCAACATTCGTTTTATTAAAGCTTGTACATCGCGATAAGCCTGTTGATTCAGGTGTTCGTAAGGAGAGGGCTGAGTGCCTTCGAAAAAAAAACAAATAACCACTCTCTTTACGCAGATTCATTCTGGTTCCATTGTTAGGTTCATTAATTTTGCAGGCTTTAGCATATTAGAACGCCAGAACCCGTGCTTGTGCAGTTGTGAGGCTGTACTGCATTTTTGAGCAGGTCATAAAATATTTCGCCATAAGTACCTCTTGCTCATTGGAAAATATTTGGCGTGCCTTGGTGTTGGCTGAATATTTATAATCTGCATTGCTGTTTGATTTAACGGCACTCACGTGACGAGCTAAAGCTGATTTGGAAATCTTATAGGCTAGAGCCACTGACCGAATAGATGCACCATTTGTAACTTCCTTTATAGCCGCTTGAATTTGAGTCTCAGTGGTTCTTTCCCTGGCAGTCTTCCGCTTCCTCCAAACCCTTGGCATACTGAACTAAAAAAATAAGATAATATAAAAATACAAACCTTCATAAGCCAAAAAGTAATGCAGGAGGAATGGGACAGTGTCCCATTCCTCCTGCAAAGAAGTGTCCCAATCATCCTGTAGGGCACTTCAAAGAGATAGAACATAATATCACTTAAAATACGGCAAAGACTCAACAAAATTAGAATTAATTCACTTCATAATAAATGTTAATATCTATTCAATTCACTTTTTGTACAATAATTTCACTCATTAATTTTTTTTTTCACTCAAATTTCACCCAATAATTTTACTTTCTATGCACAAATTACCTTTTTTTGCTCTACACTGGGTAATTTCAACTGCGCACAAGACCTGCTTCGTTGACCAGACTAAAGAGCAAATTTGTGATCAACAGGTGCGAGAAAAATACTACGTTAAGGGAAAATGCTTGTGCCCCATTCTTCCTTTGTCCTATACATACCCACCCTACCCTACTTGTATTCACATTTGATTCACAGATTTGGTGACCGACTACAAAACGAAGCAAAATCGAGTCCTACTCTCGGCTTGTAATGAATTTCTACATACACAAACTTTATAATTATAAAATAAACTTCCTACATTTTTAGGGCATTTAATGGCCACATGCTACAGCACCGTGTTGCATATATTCATGGAACTTACAGCAAAGATATAACACCAAGATGTAGCATCCCATACAAAATTGAATTTTTTATGAAGCGATGCCAGCCTAGTTGGTGGCGAGTGGAGGAGACTTTCGGTGGTTGTTTGATTTTTTTTAGTTTTTTGCTTATCCTTAATAATGGTGTGTATCTGTATAGATAGACATGCAGTAACTTTTTTGTTCGTTCGTCGCGATTTTCGAATGAAGGGTAGCAAGGATTTTCTTTTGGTTTTTTTTTTGTGAGGTACCTGTACTTCATCCAACAAAAATAGGCAGTACACGTCTTATGGGAGAGCTTTTTCAAAATCAGTAGCATGCAATATTGCACCATACTAAATTGAAAGAACTCCTCCATAAAAAAGTGTTTGCTTGCCCGTAAATTTTCGATTGCATCTGACGCACATCTGAGTGTGCAGTGTGCACTGAATTGCTGTGGCTTATGGCTAGTGTTGCCATGAAAATATTTACGAAATCTGCAAATCCGATGAAAAAAGTCTGCATTGCAGATTTTTTAGGTACAAAATTAAGGTACCTACTTCATATTATTGTACATTAAATATTAAAAGCAACAATGTAAACAAATGGGATTTGGGAGTAGGAACTAGGAACGTTCGAAAAATTCCTATATTTATAATTCATAATCTCAGCTATGTTCGTAAACTGTTATTAGTTACTTACTTACGCCCATATTATTCACTCGATACATCCAGATTGAAACTTAAATCCGGATGTATTTACATTGAATTTGTATACTTTGCATCTGGATTAAAGTTTTAAAGATTTAGGAAGTCTGAGAAAAGCAAACAATGCAGACAAATCTGCATCTATGGCAACTGCTGCCATTCAACCCCCATTAAATATTGATGTGCATTCAGAGTGACCAGTGTCCATGTGGTAACTGGTTCAGTTTTTTTTTCTTGGGTTTCTGTTGAGGTGCTTTTGATTTAAGAGCTTTAAAAAAAGTTTTTAATGATGAGTGTTATCGTGGAGTGTTTTCATATTTTGCATTTATTTTAATGTGTGGAAATACGTTAAAATTCAGTTACAAAATTTAAGCTGTTTTCTTTGTAGAAGAAAATTATTTGCGTAGATTTTCGTAGCGCGCGGTCAATTAATGTGAAATAAAGTATTTTTATGTAAATTGTATTTTTAAAAGGTATATTTTATAAAGTTCTGTGCAATTTGTGTTTTTAAGACGGGTAGTTTTTTAAGAATCGTTTTAATTTTTATAAATAAAATCTATCTAAAAAAGGGCGGTAAACCTACATTTTATTCCTTCATTTTTGGGTCCATTTAAAATAAACACAACAACAACACTGTGAGAGCTTTAATGAATGACAGATTTATGCAATCCAGAAAGCGAGGCAAACGTCCTATCTTGCCCTGCACACTGGCTGCCCACAATGCCTGTTGTTGGATGAAGTAAAGTTAGGTATACCTATGTATGTAGGTTCGTAGATAATTAGTTATTTTGTATTCCTTGAGAAATTAAAGAAAATTATTGTTCATTAATTTATTTACGTGAGAGTTCAAAAGTTGTCAGGATAGCTAAGGTCTAAGTTTGAAAGCATTGTAGGAGGGTTGATTTTGAGTATAAATCTGAGTTTGCGGGAAATTAGGGTTTGTGGGGGTCCCGTTATCCTGAAAATAAGATTTTTTTTATTTTTTTCCGTTTTTCTCCGCTTGTACTACTTTTTATGAAAAACGATTAAATACTTTTTGTTACAATTTATATTATCTACAAATCCATATACAACATCTATGCATAGAGCAAATAACTTAGAAGTTATTAACGAAAAACGATTGAAGGTTTGGGCTTGACCACCCTTATTTTCGAATTGCTCGCAAACCGTTACATTTTCAAAAAAAAAAATTAAATACTTTTTTCTAGAAAATATTTTAACAAAAAAAGGTATATTGTTTATTAATTCCTGAAAATTTTTGACGTCACAATGAATATTTGAAGTCTACCAAAAAGGCAAAGTCGAGAAATTTCAGATGGAATATTTTATTTAATTTGATTGTGTATATTTTGGGTAGACCTACATAACGAATGTTTGATCGGTTTTAATGTTTTTAAAGGTTGATATTTTTAAAAATGTTTAATTGATTATGTGAATTTTTTGAAGGGTGGGTATCTACCACCTAATTCTATCATAACTCATCTTATATTTGTGAAAGTTAACTATGAGCTATTTAGATAAATATAGCTTATACAGAATCGTATATTGTAATTTCATTTAATTTTCAGCAATAAATACATTTGATACTTGTTTTTTCTAATTTGAAAATTAAGTGAAAGTACACAGAGGGAAGGATAAATTTTGCGTTTTTTATTTCTTCACGTCCACTTTTTCATGAAATGTACGCTGTTTGCAAACTTGTAGTACTTATTACTCTTTATCAACTAAATGAAATTAGAATAACTCATCAATCCCAATGAATAAAAAGTTCGGGCAGCCCTTGATAATCCTTTACGTCTTTGTGTAGTAAACTCTGAAGAATTAAGGCCACAGAAAAAAATATATGCAAATAAAGGTGGAAAACGGTGTTTATTACATCCCTTCAGGAATGCACAAAAACGTTGGGATTCAAATATTAAGATTCAAACCAGAATATTCTATTCTTGCGATATTTGCAGACAAGTTTGTGGGGCGTGGACTGAAAAAAAATCTTTTCACGTCGGTGAAAATCATTTCCTCAAAAAATAAATTGGTATAAGAAATTTGAAAAAGGAATCAATTCTATCTCTTTTTTAACTCCTTCTGAGAACAAAACTCAAGGAAAAGAGTCCTTCTAAACCTAGAATAACAATATAACAATTTCTGAAGGAGAGGATAAAGTATTTTGTTTCCACAGCAAACAAAATATAAAAAATATCCACTCCCAACTAGCAATTTTACTCCTATATTCATCCAGAGATACTTCTTATAAGTATTTATTGCACTTATATAAACTTTATAATACACTCCAAAGAGTAAAAAGGGCGACTCTGGGAATCGAACCCGGGTCTCATCGCACTGAAAGCCCTGCGCGTTAACCGCTCGGCCATCGAGACATATATTTTACGTGCTGTCTTTTCCAAAAATGTTTTAATTGCATTTCTTTCCTACCTTACAGAAAAGGAGTTTCTGAGAGGATAGGACGTATTTTATCCAAACATGACATAAAATGCATTTTTAAGCCACCAGCAAAAATTCGTCAAATTCTGCGGTTGCCAAAAGATAAAATACCCCTAGTTGTGGCTCTTCATATATTGGAGAAATCAAAACTCGATTAAATGAGCAAATCAAAGACATAAAAAAGAACCAAGTAACAAATTCCGCAATCTGTGAACATTTAGCGTACACGATGATCATTTCATAAGATTTGACAAAGCGAAGTCTATTGCAACAGAGAGATTCCATATACCAAGATTAGTACGAGAAGCTATTGAAATAAAAGTGCATACAAATTTCAATCGGGACTAAAGCTTTAACTTATCCCGTGCATGGGATCCGTTGATACACAAAATAAAACAAAACAAAAATCAAATCAATTCTTCAGCTGATACAGTAAGCTTTGCATGTTCACAAGCTTATATAATTTCACAACAACAATAATCTTCACAACAAGAAATAGTGCATTTACAACAACAACAATTACCATCTCAAATGCAAGTACCACAACAGCCAAAACACCGCGAAATTTCGACAAATGAAATTTTGTCGAAACGTCGGGTGTAAACAAAATTCAATTAATTTGAAATAATTACTTAAACGTGGTAAGTCCGGTAATAAAATTATATAAAACGTATAACAATCACGAATACAAATGTATAAAATCTAAAACAACAGTATTATTACATATACATATAGGTATGTAATATGTAATTTGAAAACACGTAATTTAAACAATTACAAAACAATAATTTACAATGATTGAAATATGGAGACTCACTATTTTAACATTCAAAAATCAATTCAGAGGAAGTGTGATGTACAAACATGCATTTTATTAGGTGGTATAATTATGCATACTTTTTAATATTGACTCCACTATTTTCATCCCGAATAGTTCTGATGCAAAATATTTTACTTGAATTCAACAAAAAATATCGCTGTATGATTAGAGGATTAAATATATTGGCAGTTTAAAAACAAGTGGAGAGAAATCTTTGAGGTTTGTTGTATTCGCGTCTGGTCGTTTTTATATTCATTAATCTTTTTTCACTTTTAGGTTCTAGTAATTGCTTCTCCACATTAGCACAATTTTCTTTAGAAAAAAACAATGAGAGTAATGATCCACTAATTTAGTATAATTATCTACGTTGATTTTTTTTCGGCTTCAGATTTTAAATAGTTTACTACATAAAATTTATGTTAGCTTTAAGAAACTTTCATTGAATGTTGAATCATTTCCAGCTAACCCGTACAAACTCCTTTTTTAAAACTCTCTTTTAGATATGAACTAATTTATTTTAGTTTCTAACTTATTTAAATTTATAACCATTTTGCAACTTATATTAGTGTCTGCGCGTTGTACCATTATCAAATTATTCTCATGTGTTTGTAATTGGCCAAAATAAACATTTTCTTCAACATTGCTAACATCATCTGCATTTCTACTAGGTGATGTAAAAATACTTGTGTGACTATGACGTCGATAAGGTAAATAGTTTTCTTCAGAAGAGCATAACATCGTATTTAAAAGAACTTCTGTTGAAGCCGCCGAAGAAGCTCGTCTTAATGTGTTAGATCGATTAAGTTTTTTACCTGACGTTGAACGATCTGTATTAAGTTCCCGCTTATATTTTCGATCGGAAAATGGCTTAACAATAAATTGGTGATCTAAATTATATTGTGCGGAATTATGATTTTCATTGGCGTGAACCAAAATGTTTTCAAAGCTTAGTTCTTTTGTGTGTTCTTCAAATTTATTTTTATAATAGTTATTAATTGCTTCGTTTGTAAGGGATTTTCTTTTAAGATATGTATTTTTTTGGTCTAAAGGAACACTTATCCTATCTGATGACAACTCTGCTGCCACTAAGTCAAAACTAACAGTTTTTCTATAACCAGCTGATCGCCGCCCATTACAATAAATAGTTCCATCAATTTCCGTTGTAGATATTTCGGTTGTCTCTGAACTTTTGGTCAATTTACTAGAGAACTCCATTTCTGGTTTGTAAATGTTTATATCCTCAGAAAAAAAACTGTCGTCGATGAAGGGAATATCGTCTGTTTTAGAAACTGATGCGATTCCGTCTTCATTCAATGGTTGATGTGCATCTGAGTATGAATTAATAGATCTCCCTTCTAAATATGGTCCATCATAGTATTCTTCAATGTATATTGAAGGGTTGGGCTCACGGTTACAAGGATGGCTATTACTTACCATCGGCAGAAAGAAATTTGAAGAGCTTGTTGCTATAGGACGGGTATCTCTATATCGAGGATCTATGTGTAACTTATATCCTTGTCCGGACAATTCTTCTTGGAGTGAAGAAGCACTCAATCGGAGTGCTTGAGTTTCAAAATTAGAATTGTTAAGACTTTCTTCTGAATCAGAATTACAATACGATTGGTCGTTTACATCATCCGAATTTTCTGTTAAGAGCAGCATGTTTAAAATAAAACTAATTAGCGATAAACTAATCTAAATGGGCCAGCAAATATTTATAAGTGGAACTTACATTGAAAGTTTTCACACTATTGTTCTTTATAAAGTTATTTCATAGGCGAAAGCCTGCGTTTTGATTATTCTCATATTTATTCTATCTTAGTTCGTTCGAATTTAAATTTATCAAAGTTAAAAAAAATACAAACAAATATACTTTACATTTATATTTTTAAAAATGAAACGAAAATAAAACAAATATTTAAATATATAACAATTTTCAATTATTTTTTTCTTAATAAAATAAATATTATATAGTGTTATTTTTAAATTGCAAGACGTTTCGAAATTTTAAAATTTCATACTAATACGTTGCAGTTGGTTTAACTTGTTGCTATTCATAGAAAAAAATATTTGAGTGATGATTTTAAAACTAACGCACTTATTTTTCACTCGATACATCCAAGTTTAAATTTAAATCCGGGTGTATTTACATTGAATTTGTATCATTTTTATCTGGATTAAAGTTTTAATCTAGATGTTTCGATTGAATAATATGGCAGTTAAAAACTCGTCGCAAAATAAAATCGAAGGTTTGGTTTTCATTTAATAAAAAAATTGATGATATGTATATAAATGGTTTTTCAATAAGGACTTGGTTATTGCTAACGCCCATTGCGCTAATGTAGACTATCAGTAAGATGCAAGGTTTAAATAAAGTGTGGAGCTTAAACTGAATCCTACTAATAACCAATTTAACCTTTTTGTTGACAAATCATCACTTTTTAAATCTACTACAATATTCAGAATATTAATCAATCACGGCACAGACATAAGACAAATAAAAAAAACCAAGAATATTGAGTATTACCGTTTTTTTTACCACTATTTCAGTAGGTACTTCTAGTAAGTGAATTGATTTAAAGTGTCCTAAAGATTTTTTATTTTATTTACCTATTTTATGTTAGGTACACCACATTTTACTTTTAGTCTGGGAAGTTTCGGTATATACAATAAATTTTGATGGTTTCTATATGAAAAAAGCATGCTGAATCCGAAAATGCCGGGTATACTTCTTAGATCCTTGAGCGTTTTGAGATATGACGTCATCAATGAAGGATATACGGAAAAAGGCTGCAGCTGGGCTGAATTTCGCAAAAAAAAATTAAAAACATTAATGCAAAAAATATTTTGTTTCGATTTTTTGGGGGAGGGGTTCGCGAATCACGAGTAGGAAAGAAGTTGGGTACGAATTAATAAAAAAACTCAGCCTTTGGAACTAGATCGAGTGGGGTATCGTTTCCATGTCTTTTTCAATACTGAATCAAATGGCACCACTCAGTTTTTGATGGAACCACTTTTTACGAAATTTTTAATATGACGTCATCGTTTAAGTACTTCTGACAAAAGCCTGCAACTGGTGTGCATTAGGGAAAATTTGGATATACATTAATCTGATACTGCAAATGAACTTATGAGTCTCCAAATACAAAAATAGTTTTTCGATTTTTTGGGGGAGGGGTGAAAGGGTACGAAATCAAAGGGGGTGGGAATGAATGAAAATATCAACAAGGTCAAGTGAGGTATTTTTGCAATTTATTTTTAAATGTTGAATTTATATGAATTCAATGGCAAGTCAATTATTTTTATCTTTCAGCAAAAGAAAGTCAACTGCTTTGATAGAATGAAGTCCAACAACATCTTCATAAGGACTCTTTTGATTTGATTTGTTCTAAAAATATTTAGATTTGAGGTAATTATCAAATACAAAACCTTTAAAAATATTAAAAATTATTCAACTAAATCGACCATGAACTAATGGACTCAAGGCACGTTTGCTATAATCTTGTTCGTCGAAGATAAGACCTCGTCTATTTAACGAAAAAAAGAAGAAGTATTTTGTAATAAATTTATCACACCCGGATTATCCCGAGTTTGCAGGAGCACCTGATTAAGAACTTCCTTGCTATGCACTTACAGACCACAGCAATAAGTGCTCCCAGTATCACGACATAACTAAAGAGGTAGTCGAAACCACCGCACGCTATACCTACCAGTCACCATAGAGGAAAGACCCATATGGTATGATGATGAATGCTTATACCTGATAAAGGTGACAAAAGATGCACATGCAAAAATGTTGCAAGACAAAATAAGGACAGTGAAGCTAGAATATTGAGCTAAGAGAAGTAAGTATGCTGCCTCCTAGTTCGCGACTGAAACAATATCTGGAAGTTTAAACACATAAAAATAAGCATTAAGTTACTTAAAATATTATTTCCAGCTACTGTAGGCTACTATAGGGCTCGAATAG
Organism: Epistrophe grossulariae; assembly: GCA_929447395.1. NCBI lineage: Eukaryota > Metazoa > Arthropoda > Insecta > Diptera > Syrphidae > Epistrophe > Epistrophe grossulariae. The sequence goes on from OV839567.1 coordinate 70,056,766, forward strand.
AGCAAGTTATTGGGTGAGAATGTCAAACGCCAACGAAGACCCAGTTTCACCATTCAGTATAGATGAGCTAAACTTAGATTTAAAAAAAACCGGCGGTTTTGATGGTTTACCAGCGAATGTGTATGCATAAAATTATCAGCGAAGTATATCAGTAGAAGAAAGCATACTCGACGACTGGATTCTTTATATCTTCTATTCAATACTTTACCCAATCTGCTTCCAAAGGTGATGTGATATTAGTCATTTGGTCAATTTCGTTCTGTAGCAGATAGTGTTCAGGGCAGAAATTAACGTCTTCCTTGTTAATTTTAACAAACAAACATCTGTCCACCGGACAAAAAGTCACTATTGATAGCAGCTACTTGTAAATAGTTAAGGAGCTCATCCACCATGTAAACCAGCATCAGTAAATTTCATGGAAAATTAGGAAACCGCTGTTCTAAGTTCTGATGAGAGGGTTCAAATATCACGCACATATCAAGTGCACGCTATACAAAACTCTAATACTAACACTGAAATAAAAATAAAAAAGGGATATAATTCCTTAAATGATGACGTCATATTAAAAATTTCGTAAAAAGTAGTTCCATCAAAAATTGAGTGGTGCAATTTGATTCAGCTTTACATGGAAACGATACCCCACTCGACCTAGTTCCAAAGGCACACTTTTTCATTAATTCGTACCCCCTCTTCTTTCCTACTCGTGATTCCCTCCCCCAAAAAATCAAAAAAAGATATTTTTGCATTTGGGGAATCATAAAATCTGCATATCTAATGGCAAATTAATGTTAATCGCAATTTTTACGTAAAGCACACCAGCTGCAGCCTTCTTCCATATGTCCTTTATTGATGAAATCATATCTCAAAACGCTCAAGGATCTGAGAAGTATACCCGGCATTTTCGGATTCAGCACGCTTTTTTCATATAGTAATCTCCAAAATGTATTGTATATATCGAAATTTTGGGTTAATGCAAAAAATTCCATTTTTTCCCCAGACGGTAAAACACCGAATTAAAAGCGGGATGGAGGTGCGGGCAGTAGTTTACCTATGCATTCTGTGATTTGACACTTCTAGTTTTTGCTTTAATTTCCTCGTAAACAAAAAAGTTTCTCTGCACCAACAATGAACATGATATTATGAGAGTTTGAAATTAAGTGATTTTATTTTCAATACAAATAAAAACGTTTTATAAAATTACAACTTGATATAAAACATAAAGTATATAACTATACAAAGTACAAAATCTTAAATTTCAACCCCCCCCCCCCCCCTATTTTTTGCTACTTTTATACCAATAAGATTGCAGCAGTGATTATGTTTTGATGTTGGAAGTCCTTTAGTCTAACGTCTGCAAGCATGTCTTCCGTTTTCAAATATTCGATTTTCAACTTATTTTCATCTATAAGATTTCGTATAAAATGATGTCGGATGTCGATATGCTTGGAGCGGGCATGGTACATATTGTTTTGTGAAAGATTTATTGCGTTCTTGTTATCACATCGCAATGTTAATTCCTTGTTCCAGTTAGTTAGTTCTTTAAGTAGAGATTGAAGCCATAGTGCTTCTTGAGATGTTGAAGCCAAGGCCATATACTCCGCTTCTGTAGTAGAAAGAGCTACGGTCGGTTGCTTCTTTGCATTCCACGATATAGGTCCTCCTTGGTATTTAAAGATGTAACCAGTTGTAGATTTTCTATCATCTGCATCGCTGGCCCAGTCTGCATCTGAAAATCCTTCTAGATTTCCTTTATCGTCACGAGTGAATTCTAATTTATAGCTTATTGTTCCTTTTATATAACGGAAAATTCTTTTGACTGCTACCCAATGAGACTTCGAAGGGTTGTTATTGAATCTTGATAATGCCCCCGCTGCAAAAGATAGATCAGGGCGACTTACTTGTGCAGCGTATAATATGCTCCCAATTGCTTCCTGATACGGAACATCTGTCATGTACTCAATCTCATCTTTGGTTTTTGGGCTCATTTCTTTTAATAGCTTTTGGTTGATATCCAATGGTGTAGATACTGATTTGCAATCCTCCATATTGAAACGCTTAAGCATAGTCTTCATGTATGGTTCTTTATTTATCTATAACTTTCCCTTTTCTCGGTCGCGGGTTATTTGCATTCCAAGTACAAACTTAGCTTCTCCAAAATCTTTCATCTCGAATGATTTAGCCAGGTTTTTCTTGATGCGTTTTTTCTTTTCCTTATTGCTGGTGAAGATCAGTCTACGTAAATAGCCACAAAAGTTTTGTCTTCGCTATTTGTCTCGTAGTAAATGCATGGGTCCGTTTTTGATTGTGAAAGTCTAATTTGTTTTAGAGTTGAATCTAGTTTCTTATTCCAAACTCTACTAGCTTGTTTGAGACCGTACAATGATTTCTTAAGTTTACATACCTTTCCTTCTACGTCATCATATCCTTCAGGTAATTTCATGTAGATCTCTTCTTCAAGCTCACTTTGCAAGAACGCAGTCACAACGTCCATTTGATCAATGTCCAAGTTATAACGTACTGCTAAACTTAACAGTAACCTTGTCGATGTGTACCTTACGACTGGAGAGAATGTTTCTTGGTAATCGATCCCTTGACGTTGCGAATAACCTTTGATCACTAGCCTTGCCTTGTATTTTTTAACACTTCCATCTGTATCTCTTTTTGTCTTGAATATTCACTTGCAGTTAATGGGTTTCAATCCTTTTGGTAATGGTACTAACTCCCAAGTATCGTTTTTGATTAAAGCGGCGTACTCTTCATTCATTGCTTCTTTCCAACGAGAGTAATTCGTATTCTTCAGTGCGTCGGCTACAGTTTTCGGATCTTCATCTATGTTGGTAGCAATATAGGTAGGAAATATAATCGTCTCTTACAGGTGGATTCCTTATTCTGGTTGAACGTCGTAGCTCTTGAGGAGAAGTGGTTCCTTCAAAAGATTCATCAATAGCGAAATTATCCTGAGCATCTGAGTAATTTTCTGCATCGGGTTCGTCATTTATTGCCATCGGTATTTGTTCATCCTCTAACGGACGTGTTGAATCTTCTTGTTCTTCCCCCACTGAATCACATCCTGGAAAGATTTCATAGTACGAAATTTCATTTACCTTGGTATCTTTTGGAAAACTGTCCTCGATGAAGACTGCATCACGACTTATAACTACTTTCTTCCTTTTCATATCGAAGAAACGATACGATTTTGAGTGGGTGCAGTATCCAATGAAGACGACTTCTTTTCCCTTAGCATCCAGTTTATTTCGTTTTTCTTTTGGAATGTGAATGACAGCTTGGCATCCAAAGATTCTTAGGTGTCCTAGGTTCGTCTTTTTTCCAGACCAAGCTTCTTCTGGCGATTGGTTTTGCAAACCTTTGCATGGTGTACGATTTATTAAATAAACTGCCGTATTCGCAGCTTCAGCCCAAAATTTTTTTTCCAGTCCAGCACCAATGAGAAGACAACGTGCCTTTTCGATTACAGTCCTATTCATTCGTTCTGCCAAACCATTTTGCTGTGGTGAATATGGAACAGTCGTCTGATGTTGGATGCCTGCGGTCGATAGAATTTTCTTCATCTTAGAATTGCAGTATTCTTTTCCATTGTCGCTTCTTAATGCTTTTATATGTTTGCCAGTTTGATTTTCGACGAAATTCTTAAACTCAAGTGAGAAAAAACATTCTCATTGCACTCTTTTTCTTTTCTTGGTGGCTTTTAATTTTTTTCGGACATTTTGCAGCGATATGACCGAATTCGTTACAGTTGTAGCATTTGGGGCCCTTGAATTGTTTCTTGCTTAGGCTTTTCGAATTCTTACCAACAAATGCGGTGTCAATAGAACTATCTGTTTTGACGTATTGCAGCAACTTCATTTTAATTGAATCTCCAGTGATTCGAATTCCAGTACTTTGGATACCCATTATCATTGGCTTGTAGTTGTCGGGGAGTCCAGCTAGAAGCATTGAACCAGTCCATTCTTCATCTACATTAAGACCTACAGACCAGAGCTTGTATGATCTATTTAATACATCGTTCACATACTCATCTACAGTTGAAAAGTCGTTAAGTTTTGTAGAACAAAACTTTTGAATTAGACCGACTCTTCGGACAAGTCCAGAATCTTGAAAAATTCTTTGAAGAGAATCCCAAATTTCCCTCGCGCTATTACATTGTCTTATATGGGAGTAGATAGATCGCTCTACAAGCAATATTAGCTCAGATTTCGCATTTAGAAGCTTCGTTGCATCAGTTTCAACATCAGAAACAGCTTTATCCGCTTTCAGTTTGAACGACAGGGTTTGTTTCTACATGAAAAAGAGAATGCGACGGGCAGAATTATTGCCGCACCACCATATTTGACCACACAAAATAAAACAATCTGTCAAATATAACATAAATTCATATCCATCTGTATCTCTTTTTGTCTTGAATATTCACTTGCAGTTAATGGGTTTCAATCCTTTTGGTAATGGTACTAACTCCCAAGTATCGTTTTTGATTAAAGCGGCGTACTCTTCATTCATTGCTTCTTTCCAACGAGAGTAATTCGTACTCTTCAGTGCGTCGGCTACAGTTTTCGGATCTTCATCTATGTTGGTAGCAATATAGGTAGGAAATATAATCGTCTCTTACAGGTGGATTCCTTATTCTGGTTGAACGTCTTAGCTCTTGAGGAGAAGTGGTTCCTTCAAAAGATTCATCAATAGCGAAATTATCCTGAGCATCTGAGTAATTTTCTGCATCGGGTTCGTCATTTATTGCCATCGGTATTTGTTCATCCTCTAACGGACGTGTTAAATCTTCTTGTTCTTCCCCCACTGAATCACATCCTGGAAAGATTTCATAGTACGAAATTTCATTTACCTTGGTATCTTTTGGAAAACTGTCCTCGATGAAGACTGCATCACGACTTATAACTACTTTCTTCCTTTTCATATCGAAGAAACGATACGATTTTGAGTGGGTGCAGTATCCAATGAAGACGACTTCTTTTCCCTTAGCATCCAGTTTATTTCGTTTTTCTTTTGGAATGTGAATGACAGCTTGGCATCCAAAGATTCTTAGGTGTCCTAGGTTCGTCTTTTTTCCAGACCAAGCTTCTTCTGGCGATTGGTTTTGCAAACCTTTGCATGGTGTACGATTTATTAAATAAACTGCCGTATTCGCAGCTTCAGCCCAAAAATTTTTTTCCAGTCCAGCACCAATGAGAAGACAACGTGCCTTTTCGATTACAGTCCTATTCATTCGTTCTGCCAAACCATTTTGCTGTGGTGAATATGGAACAGTCGTCTGATGTTGGATGCCTGCGGTCGATAGAATTTTCTTCATCTTAGAATTGCAGTATTCTTTTCCATTGTCGCTTCTTAATGCTTTTATATGTTTGCCAGTTTGATTTTCGACGAAATTCTTAAACTCAAGTGAGAAAGAGCATTCTCATTGCACTCTTTTTCTTTTCTTGGTGGCTTTTAATTTTTTTCGGACATTTTGCAGCGATATGACCGAATTCGTTACAGTTGTAGCATTTGGGGCCCTTGAATTGTTTCTTGCTTAGGCTTTTCGAATTCTTACCAACAAATGCGGTGTCAATAGAACTATCTGTTTTGACGTATTGCAGCAACTTCATTTTAATTGAATCTCCAGTGATTCGAATGCCAGTACTTTGGATACCCATTATCATTGGCTTGTAGTTGTCGGGGAGTCCAGCTAGAAGCATTGAACCAGTCCATTCTTCATCTACATTAAGACCTACAGACCTGAGCTTGTATGATCTATTTAATACATCGTTCACATACTCATCTACAGTTGAAAAGTCGTTAAGTTTTGTAGAACAAAACTTTTGAATTAGACAGACTCTTCGGACAAGTCCAGAATCTTGAAAAATTCTTTGAAGAGAATCCCAAATTTCCCTCGCGCTATTACATTGTCTTATATGGGAGTAGATAGATCGCTCTACAAGCAATATTAGCTCAGATTTCGCATTTAGAAGCTTCGTTGCATCAGTTTCAACATCAGAAACAGCTTTATCCGCTTTCAGTTTGAACGACAGGGTTTGTTTCTACATGAAAAAGAGAATGCGACGGGCAGAATTATTGCCGCACCACCATATTTGACCACACAAAATCAAACAATCTGTCAAATATAACATAAATTAAATTATAAAACAATAATAAAGCATATCTGTTTTTGATTCAAAACAAAATAACTGAAGCATGTTTAAAAAAAACAATGAAGTCGAAGTGCCTTGTAGCCAATTATTGATCTATAAAAAACAGATCAGAAATAACTGCGTAACCTTTATTTTCAATTGGTTTTTTTTTAAGGGAAGGGTCCTAGTTCTTCATTTTTATGTTGCTTGAACTTTCTACAAACGAACATTTTTTTCTAGGATTCCTGTTGAAATCTTACAATAGGGACTTGACAACTTTGAATTTAATTTGTGAACTCACCCTTTCACTAATTATCGAACTGTCATTGTCAATTTATTCAGTAAACTCAACATTTTCATCATGATAAAGTCAAGAAAGAGCAACGTCTGCAAATTATAAAAATTTTCTACCGAAATTCTGAGTCGTTGACCGCAACTTTAAGAGCGTTAACTCCAATTTTCGGTCGTAATTCTCGCCATTTTCAACGATGTAAAACACTGTATAAGTTAACCATTTGGTTAATGAACTGTCAAATTTTGTATGAGAAATTTTTTTCACAATTTGATTAAAATTCTCCAAGGATTTTGTTGGATACAATTTACCAACTTTTTTTTGTTAAACTTAAAAGCCGTTCCACACTATCCCACTGAGTATTAATACATGTCAAATTGAAAGCGGGAAAGAATTCCATGCTATTGCCAAATTTCTGGGAGAGAAATGAAATAAAAGTGTGATGAAATGTGTGATAGAATTAGAACCATTTCTAAAAATTCTCATATATTAACAAATGTCTAAAAATTCTAATTTCTAAAAATTCTCATGTATAACAAATGTCAAATCGTGTAGGCTGGAATATCATGCTGTGTAAGATGGGCTGTAATATTTTGTTTCCACCTTATTATACATCATAGTTGCCACCCGACTGGAAAGTCAGGGAAAATCAGGGAACGCGAATTTTATCAGGGAAAGTCAGGGATAGTCAGGGAATTTCGAAAGTGGTCAGGGAAAATTTTTTGAGCACTGAATTTTTTTGTACAATGAAAAAAATTGAATATTTCGTTGAACTCAGGGACCCTACTCTGTATTTTGTTCCGAAAGTCAGTTGTATTCGAAAGTGATTTTTCGTCCCGCTTTTGAATTGGAACTTTGTAAAACTTTCGAAGGGCAAACAATAGTATTTAATACTTCATTCACTTATGGATTATTTTTTTCAGATTGCGAATATTTTTGATTAATTTTTGTAATCATTTCTTTTCTTAAAAAAATGTAGGTACACATGTTATTAAATTCCGGTTTATTTTTTAGTATATAATACTATCATCCATTTTTATTCGATCACTAAAAACTATAGCTGGTTACATGTCTTCTATTTTTTAAGAATTTTTTTTTTAAATTTTTGTTCGGATTCCTAGAGCTCTTAAATAGCTCCAAAATACTAGACTAAAACCTTTTTCCTTACGTTTTAAACTTTTTCCGGTGATTGCTCTGCTAACTGCATTAATTTACAAGAAAAGTACTCGAGCACTAAATTTTTTTGTTGGGTACTTAATTAGCACTTGATAAGCGCATAATGATGACGTCACAAAAATTAAGTTATGTTTCTCAAAGAGTTACTATTTTAATTTTTTTTAAATTTGGTCAGGGAAAACTTTAAAATTTGTCAGGGAGGGTCAGGGAAAGTCAGGGAAATTTATTTTGAAAAATAGTGGCAACTATGTACATGATTTGTTTCCCACTTTTTTGGCGTGTTAATACCCAGTGGGATAGTGTGGAAGGAATTGAATTGATTTTATTGAGACTTTATAAAAGATTTACAATGATACATTCTCGATTTATGTTTGATAAATACTGTGGCTATAAAGTATTGCCTGCTCTCTACGATTGCTATTTTATTTTCTATGCCACTTGGCTGATTTTAGGTATGTTTCGACTGCTCTTGCTCAGGAGCTGTGTATGCGGTTACTGTATGACTGAGTGTCAAGTATAATTAATACATTATTTACAACTGGTTCTTATAGACTAACTTAAAACTAAGGGATAGAGAAAGACGGAGTATACACAGTATACATAATGTCAGACTCTTTTGTACATCGAATTTGCCTGTACACGGTATATACATGGTGTCCAGAAATCACCGCCTCAGAAGAAAACCAAGAGTTTCTGACTTCTGGGGTCATTTCAAGTCGAAAAATTTAAGACGTAATTTTCTCGTTTTCGCTTCGTTTTCGACTTAAAACGGTTTTTATGATTTTTATTCTTTTTTCCTTTGAATGGCTTTAACTTTGCCAAACTACAACCGATTTTTGAAAATTTTTTTATTTAAACAAGAACAGTTATAAATTTGTATCTATTACACAATTTTTTTCTGTGTGGATAACGGTTTTCCCGCAATTTATTATCAAGCACATTTTTTAAGCATTTTTAGGTTGTTTTTTGACTTCGATATGATTTTTTTCACAAAAACGCGTTATTAAGTATAATTTTAGTTTCATTATTATGAAAGACCAATATGTGTTCTTAAAAATACTAAACATTTTTTACCTAAAAATACATATAAAATTATTAAAAAAATAAAAAAACAAAAAAAATATTGTGCTTTTATAATAATAAAAAAAAATTATACTTAATAACGTGTTTTTGTGAAAAAAAAATCATATCGAAGTCAAAAAAACAACCTAAATATGCTTAAAAAATGTGCTTGCGGGAAAACCGATATCCACACAGGAAAAAGTTGTATGGTAGATACAAATTTCTAACTGTTCTTATTTAAATAAATTTAAAAATCGGTTGTAATTCGGCAAAGTTAGAGCCAGTCAAAGGAAAAAAAATAAAAATCATAAAAACCGTTATAAGTCGAAGACGAAGTGAAAATGAGAAAATTTCCTCTTAAGTTTTTCGACTTGATATGACCTCAGGAACTCATGGTTTTCTTCTGAGGCGGTGATTTCGGGACACCCTGTATATTATACAGGGTGATTTGCATAAGGTGTGACAAAAAGCTAGGTGGTGTAGGTTGGACTTAGACAAGAAAAAAATCGTATAGGAAGGGGGATCGATTTCCCCCGTTTTTCGGGAGGGGCAATTTTAAAAAAAATAACTTAAAACAGAAAAAAATATATTGCATTTGTATTTTTTTTTCAATAGCTAGGTAGCGTGTGACGTTGCATAATTTAAAAAACGTTCGCAGTTCAATTATAACCCAATTATTATAAATCTCACGCAGGTGTTCTTAATGAAAAAATGTGTGAAATATGGTTAATCCAGTACTTTATTATATGCTTGTATGACTGATAATACAAAAAAATAGTAAAAAGAAAGTTAATCCTTTTTTTCGTAAATTCACTTAAGAATCCAATAACGTAAAAACTAAAATAAAAGGTTTTTCTTAGAAAATACTAGCTTTTGTTATTTTTGATTTTCTCAAAAACTACAAAACTTTTCGACATCCGGTTTTTTTGTGTTTGGTCAAAAAGATCATTGAATATTGGAAGAAAAAATAATACTTAATTACGTAAAAATTTTGAAAAAAATAGTTTAAAAAAAAATAATTTTTTTTTTTTTCAAAATTTTGACTTTGAAAATTTATTTTTTAAAAACTATTCACTCGAAAAACTTGATTTAAAAATAAAATAAAGAAGGATTTCTGGCTTTTTATAATGGTATAGCATGACTCTGTAGCTGTTGCCGTTATTTTTTAATATTTTTTTTCTGTTTTAAGTGATTTTTTTTTTGAAAATTTCCCCTCCTGCCTTTACGGGGGGAAATAGACCCCCCCCCCTCCTTTACGATTTTTTTCTTGTGTAAGTCCAACCTACGCGCCCTAGCTTTTTGTCACACCTTATGCAAATCACCCTGTATATATTTATATCTTTTATCACAAGTGAGAGAAGAAATCACAGGGGGCGAATTTTTTTTTTTATAAATGATATGTTTACATATTTATAGTAGATATGAAAGTGATAAATATTTCTGAATGAATCATTGAAGTATTCAAGATAAGATACAAATATTTTGATTTATCGATAGGTTAATTTACAACAAATGTTGTATATACAATATACATAGACAAATTTAGTTACTGGCAGTAAATTATAGAATCTAGAAATAAATGTAAACGAAAGTTATTGGTTAAGTAAAACATAAAATTGATTAGAAAAGAGGTGCGTTTTGCCGCCGTACAATGTTATGGATGTTTTTGTTTATAATTGTATATTTTTATTTTGTCTTATTTTTTTAAGAGATTGAGCAAAGTGATTTTAGATTTGATTAAGAGACTAAGTCATTACTGGGCAGCAGAACGTGGGTTCCCATCAAACGCTGGGTACGTACGTTTATAATACAGATGTATTATCCGCGGTTATGACCAGGAATGGTCTTGACGTTAAAAGATGGAGGTGTAGCATCTAAGGTTAGGAGGGATACGCCATTTGGCGAAGCGGGGGTTCACTTTCCCACAAGGAGGTGGGTTGAGAGATGATTTCGTTAATGAGATAGTTATCAGAGTGATGAAGTTTGAAGATAGATTTATTCATAAGTGTCAGAGCATAGAGAAAGTTATTTGAGTAACGTTTCGTTCGAGTTTCAAAGTTTTTGTCTGAGCAAAACCAAAAAATTTTCCTTTCTAGTTTTTCCAGCTCCAAGGCGACAGTGTGGGAGATTGAAAACCATATAGGGAAAGCATAATTCAGGATCGGCCTGATGAATGTTTTATAGAAAAGGAGTTTTGATCGTTTGTTAAGCATACTGTGTCTGAGATATGGAGTGAGTATATTTGACACTTTCCAGGATTTGTTGAGGGCAGTTCTGGCATGTTTATTGAACCTAAGGAGGTTGTTGAAGATAAGTATTTTAGTTCGATTTTAATCTTTATGATGCAACCATTAATTCTGAGGGCAAGCTATTTGCTTTCTTTGGGGACTCCGGGAGGACCTTTACCACTTGCGTTACCAAAGCAGATAAGCTCAGTTTTTTGGGTGTTTATAAAATACAAAAGACAAATATGTCTAAGCGCAATTAGCTGTGGCTAGAGTATACGATTGTATCATCTGCATACAAGAGCTCTGTAGAGACAAGGTCGTTGGTGCGGAAAGTCGTGGAGGAAAAGATTATATAGGTGCGGACCGAGGATGGAGCCTTGGGGGACTCCACTGTCGCAGGCATTGAGACTGGACTTCGTGCCTTGAATCTGAATACAAAATTGTCTGTTAGTAAGAAAGCTGCCTAGGAGTGAGATGATATGTGTCGGAAAGTTAAGTGTGGCCAGTTTGAAGAGTAGCCCGTCCCTCCACACACTGTCGAACGCCTTTTCGACGTCGAGTGAGCAGGCGATTGTGCAGCGTTTTTCTCTGAGGTTGAGAGAGATGTCGTTGTGGAATTTTAATAGAGCATAGACCCTTGAGTGTTCTTTACGGAATCCAAATTGGTGGTCCGAATTGGTTCATTTGGATTGTCGGTTGGCGAATTGAGATTATTTAGAATAATTCTTTCGAGAATTTTGCCTATGTTAGAAAGGAGTGATATAGGCCTGAAGTTATCAATTTCATAGTGGTTAGGTTTTTTTCAAATAGGCAAGACCCTAGCAACTTTCAAAGAATTCGGAAAGTAGCCGTTGTTGATACAGTTGTTGATCAAGATGGTAAGGTAGCTTATGGCCAAAGGTGGCAGTTTTTTAAGGTGGAAGTTTGAAACATCACAGACCCGCGGATTTTTTGAGTTTGAGCTATTTGATGATGCAAGATATTTCATTGGCATTCGTGAATATATGAGTGGCTAGAGGATTTAAGGCCGTGTTGTCCGAATCAAAATTGAAAATTCGATCGGGTCAAGAGGAACGGACGGATCAAGCGGAGGAAGTGGCGGAAGTGTTCGGGATTTTTTCACTGTATGTTTCTTTGAAGTATGTATCAAAAGCAGAAACAATATCAAGCTCATTGGTAAGTATTTGGTTGTTAAATACAAGTTTATTACAGGAAAACTTTTTGTTTTTCCCGATAAATCTGAATATCTCCTTAAAAGCCTGAGGACTAGGTTTAATGTTAGCCATTTTGTCACTAAATTGTTTGTTTAGCCATATTTTGACCTTGTCCTGAATTATTTTATTAAGTATTGATATTCTGTTTGAAATTTCTTTGTAGGGAATGTTAATCTTATTATAGGAATTGTGATATATATGTTTCAATCTCCTTTGCCACTGGGTGCTTGGTTTTAAAAAGGGATTCAATGTCAGCGGGAAGGTTTCTGTATTTTTTGCATGTAGTGGGGACACAAGAGGAGTGGATATTAAGAGTGTTATGAAGAGCTTCATTGAAGGAGATGATGAAATTGTCAATCTCGGTATTTGAGAAATTGCGAGTGTGCGGAAGAAAGAGGGAAGTGATGTTGAATCAAGGTCTTCCCAAAAAGATTCCCAGTTAGTGCTCCTAAAGGAAAAAGCTAGAGGAGGGTTTTGAAGTGAGATATTAAATTCTGCAAGATTAATGCTGAGCAAGATGGGACAATGCTCAGTAAACGTTGGGAGTGTTTGGATCTCATAGTTATAAACAATGCTGTTTTTAAGATGTGCAGATATCAGAAAATGGTCGAGGTAGGAAGAGCTTCTGAGAAACGATGGAGTGGGTGAAGCAAGGTTAATTAAAGAAGGATTGTATTTTTAAATCCAGCTTTCTATTGATTTTCCGTTTTGGTTATTAGTGGGATCACCCCAATTAGGGCTTCTGGCATTGAGGTCGCCTCCGATTATGGCACCATCAAAGGAGTTGGCGAGCGACTCAAGTCTGATTAGTTGGCTTTCCACAATGGCGGTGGCATAGTTTGTAGGAAATTAAATCGAACCAAAAAGAATTTTTTTAAAAGTGTTGTTGAGCTTATCAGCTCATATTGAATGTTATTTCTCAGGAATGTTATATTGAATGTTATTTCTCAGGATTACTGCAACGCCTTGAAGGGAATCGTTACGGAGAACATTAAAATTGTCTAGAGTGACTCTATGGTGGTTGTTCAAGTGCGTTTCCTGTAGAAATGTAATTGATATGTTGCTTGCTAAGAGAATTTTATTAAGCTCTATTCTCCTAGCATGGCTGATAAGAGACGAAATGTCGCTAGTAAGCCAGTCTTTTTTGAACTATGGAAGAGAATCTGTCAATATTGGCCATGAGATTTTATTGATTAAGGCCGACATTTCGAGGCCAAAAAGATCCTTGGAAAGGTCCAAAACTTGATTGATAGCGCTGGCGCTGGGCTTGGTTTGAGAAGGAATGGCTTTGCTTGAGCTGCTTGGAAAGGGTTATGGACATATTTTTATTGTAGTTTCTTTTAGTTTTGGCATCATGAATCAACCTTTTTCTTTTTTTTCATATTACTTGAATGCAGGGCATCCTCGGAAGTTAGCTGAGTGATTGTCGCCACAGTTGACACAGATTGCTTTGCTTACTTCATCTCTGATGGTAGGACGACAAGACGGTTCATGATTATTAGGGCATTTAACGCACTTGTATGAATTGGCACAGTTTTGGCTGGTACCCAGTAAGAGAAGCACAAGGAAGAGATTATAATTCAGTTTATTTTTTTTGGTTCTCAAAATTAGAAACTTTGTCAATATTGGTAACTCTCAAGTTGAGTTCTTCAAGTATCTCAGTTTCGAGGTAATCGGATGTGGATGTGAGTCCTCTGAGGATTGTGTTGGAAGTTTTGTCCTCTTTTTTAGTGAAAGAGTGAGCTTGAACTTGCGGGGAATTTCTAAGGAGTTCAAGCAACTCCCGATGCATATCCCCATTGTCAACATATAGTCTACAACGACTACCACGGTTTACTACCCTGTACGCGAAATCAACAAATTTTTTTCTAAAATCACTAATAAGTTTTCTACTATCTACGTTAAACATAACAATCGGGGGGCAAAACTTACCCCTGAGTAGTTTAGAGTTGTATAGATCATTGGTTTTATCGATGTTGCATGATGGGTTGGTGGTGTGTCCCTCGGTGTCGGTGGTGAAGGCTTAGGTGTCCTGGGTGGAATTTTGGGTAGCGGTGGTCTGTGTGCCACTGGTGTTGAAATGTGATTCTCTGGGGTCACGATTATTTGTTGCAGCTGGGTTTTTGGCAGAGATGATGATGTTCTGGAAGATAGAGAATCTATTCTCATCTTTCGGTTGTGAGATCTCCATGGTGGAGTCAATGGTGGCGGAGATGCGTGCAGTATGACGTCTGCCTGGATCCCAGTCATGATTTTGGCGGGGATCGCTTGCTTCGCTTTGGCTTGATGGTGGACTTAGATCGTCCATGATGTTGGGTGGTGGTGAGGCATTGATGTAGTTCATCGTCTTATTGGGTGCTGTTTGGCTGAGCACGAGGAGTTGCTTACCGGCAGCCAGTTTCTTCTGGCTCTGGCTAATGTTTGGAAGTGGCGGAGGTTTTGCACCGCCAGGTTTTTTTATTTTTGTTAGTTGAGGTGGTGTTGTCGTGTTTTAGCCTCATGATGGGGCATGACACGATTGAACTCAGACGATGGAACTCGAATTTTATGGGCCACGGTAATGTGGTGGTCGCTACGTTTTGGGGCGCGATTTTAACTCTCTAAAATCACTCGAAAAGCTTGGCATCCAGTAACAGATATCGCTTTAATTTTTAAAAAAAAGTCTACTAATTTTAGAGTTACTTTTATTTTTAAGAAAAATTTAGAAATTCGTAACTTTCGTAAATTCGTAAATTCGTTCGATAAAAGTTTTGAATAAAAACGTAAAAACATTTTCTGACTATTGTTGAACAGCATTTATTTACATACATCCATTTAATGGGCCATATGGATAAACAAAAGTAAATGCTTTTACTTGTATTTGTTAAGCTTTCCGAATTGTCATCGAAGTGCAAGGATCCATTAATTTGTTTGATTCTTCTTTTATCAAATTTCAGTTCATTTGAGCTCGGGAAAACTTTTACTACCGAAAACGAAAGTGAAGTGAACTAAACTGAAGGAAAAGTAGGTATCCACCATTATGGGAGTGCCATATGAATTTTCTTATATTTTCTTGTTTGCGACTATTACAGGGGTGGAGTCGTGTAAGGTGATTTGCGATAAGTGAGAGTCACATTCAAACAATTCAGTCTGTGTAAGATGATATCACATTTGATATCTAAAGAGCTATCACATCAAAAATGTGATTGTCATTTTCCAACAAATTTGACGTATCTGCCGCAGTACGACTAGAGTTACCACCAGTCTACAAAAATTGAACAACTTTTTCAGAGTTATTTTTTGTACCATTCATACAAACAAAAATAAACATTCTTGTGATCAAAAAAGTTTACTATACATACACGTACTTAGCTTAAGTACAGACGATTGTCAGATCTTACAATATTGTCAGAACTGTCAATAGTCTGACAATAGCTAACCATTAGCTAACAATTGATATATTTCTTACAATGAAAAATTGTCCGTTCACACGGTTGGTAGATTTCTTCCCAATTTGATTGTCAGCTTTTTTTTATCTCTCTTTAACCAATCATTGACATTTCGAACAATGAAGAAATTGTCAGCAATTGTAAGATGTTTTCAATTAAAACATCTGACAATGACCAATGAGTCTGACAATGTCCTAATCGACTGACAATGATAACAATTGTGTGTTCAGACGATTGTAAGATACCTGACAATTTTTTGTCAGATTGTCGTCTGACAATGACGAAACGTCAATATTGTCAGACAAAATTGTGTGTTCAGACAATTGTAAGACATTTGGAACAGTTTTTTCACTGACAGATCTGACAATATTGTAAGATCTGACAATCGTCTGTACTTAGCTTAAGGGATGAGTTATTTTGTGGATATACGACAAAATGCATACTGATTTTCTCAGTTACGGTAAATGATGGGTCAAATCTGATTTCAGAAATGGACAGAAGACCTTTGAAAACATATAACTGCATACCCACTTTAAAAAAGTGCATTTTGGCGTTTACGACAAAACAATTCTCGGGCGACGAACTGCTAATCTTTGCCGCCTACCAGTCAGTGAAGCACCTTCAGTCCTTCAAGTGGGAGAAAATGTTCAGTCTATTTAACAAATAATGCCGATTCATATAATATGTACATATTATAATTGACATAAATGCTTACCTAAATGCATCTTAATTTTCTTGCATATGATTAATCGTTGAATGCACTGTATCAATTCTTTCGAAATATATAATGTCGAATTCCTTTCAACAAAAGAATCGAATGTTTTTTCTAAAAGAATCGATTTTTTTCTGAACAATTCGAATTTTTTCTGTCAAAATAAATCTTGCTAATTTTGCAAGATTCAAGAAAGATTTTACACCGATTTGCACACACACTTGCAAGATTTGAAATTTCTAAAATGTCCAATTGAATGTCGCGGTGTTTAAGAAAACGAATTTTTTTATTAAAACAAATTGTGTTTTTGGTTGAAACGAATTTTCGGTGAATTTTATAATAAAAATTTGTGCCTTGTTTTTTAATTAATAATAATAATAATTTTCAAATTGAATAGTTTCTCGATATTTTACTTCAAAATTGCTGCGGTCAAGTGCCACACACACAATCACAAATAAAAATCGATCCTTTTCTTCTTTACGTATTCCTTTCAACGACAGAAAAAATTCGATTCTTTTGTTGAAAGGAATTCGACATAAAAGAATCGATTTTTTTCTGCACTATTCGAATCATTCCTGTCAAAACAAATCTTGCTAATATTGCAAGATTCAAGAAAGATTTTACACCGATTTGCACACACACTTGCAAGATTTGAAATTTCTAATATGTCAAATTGAATATCGCGGTGTTTTAAGAAAACTAATTTTTTTATGAAAACAAATGGCGCAAAATCTTACACAGTTCTCGTTTAAGCAATAAACCCGACTCTAGGTAAAACAGTCCTTTATTTAAAAATTCTTGTATACATTTTTCTTAATTTTAAAAACTTTAAACAACTCTTCTAACTAAAGAACCTGTTTAACAAAACGTCAGCAAACTTTTGTGAAACACGCCTAATTTTGAAAGCTGAATAAATCAAACAGAACGAAAAATTAAAAAAAAAAAAAACAAAAAGAGCCCAATCTGTAATTTTGCCGAGCTATAGCAAAGTGTTACGAGATTTTAAAACGTTAAAATAGTGAAAATACTAAATAAAAAAATTAAATAAAAGTCAACATAGTGAATACCTACTTGCAATATTTGAAAACTCTATATTATAGGTGTTTTTACACGATTTAACGCAGCACCGCGTGTAGATTCCTATTTTTGTACATTTTTGTATTGAATGTACTCACTTTAATTACTTTAATATCACTTGTTTCTTTAATTTACTAAGCTTTTTTACTATTTTAACGATTTAAAATTTCAAAACAATCCTAAAACAAAACAGATCAAAATTCCTTTGGGTGCCCCAGCATTTAGCTGTCTAACTGCACGCCTTCCCTGTGTGGATGCATGTGTTTATGTAACTCACACTCGCAGTGATAATTTCCCACAGATAAAGCATACTTTTAAAAGATAGAGAAGGGTTTTGCTGGTTTTAAAGTTAGAAGACCTCTTTAACGCTAAAGTATACTTTATGTCGTTTAAAATTTACAAAGAGCCGACTCTCATTCTAAAGTTATTATTTAGAGCCGACTCTCATTTTAAAGTAGATTTAGAGCCGCGTTAAAATGTTTAAAATTTTACGCCATTGTGTTTTTGGTTGCAACGAATTTTCGGTGAATTTTATAGTAAATATTTTAGCGTTGTTTTTCAATTAACAATAATAATATGTAATTTCCAAATTAAATATTTTCTGAACATTTTAGGCGGCTTTGGTAACGTGAAATTTCTTGCAAAATTGCACAAATTTTCACAAATTGTCACTAATTCCTGTTTGTTAATTCAAAAAAAGTTGCAACGAGAGAGCACAATGAGAGAGGAAATTATTTCCCCTTGCAATTTTCTGCTACACAAATTTCTGTGTGCAAGGAGTGTAAAAACTGTCAAATACATAGCTGTCAGTGTCTGTTACTTGAAGTCGGCTAGGATATTACAAAATATTGATTCAGATTGTCTTCATTCACTTGATGTAGGTTCAGATAAGTCCATCAAAACCGGTGCTACATTTTCGTTCGATATTTTTCAGTATAAAAATTATTTTACAATTTAAAAATTACAGGGTTCAAAATGATTTGTCAATGTTTTACGTGTTGTACACAAAAGTGACATTTTATACAAAAAGTGGTTCAGTGCGTTTGTTAACATTTGGACAAGTTCTCCCTCTATGAGAGTATTTTCTCCTTCTTTCAAAGTTTGACAGGTTTTACACTTTTTTCTTAAAAAAGATAACAAACAGACCTTTACTTCAAAATTGATGCTGTCAAGTCCCAAAGACAGAAAAAATTCGATTCTTTTGTTGAAAGGAATTCGAAATAAGAGCTGTGTCTGGTAACGTGAAATTTATTGCAAAATTGTACAATTTTCGCTAATTGTTACAAATTCTTGTTTGTTAACTCAAAAAAGTTGCAACGAGAGAGCATAATGAGAGAGCAAATTATTTCCCCTCTATTGGATAACTTGCAATTTTCTGCTACACAAATTTCTGTGTGCAAGGAGTGTAAAAACTGTCAAATACATAGCTGTCAGTATCTGTTACTTGACTTCGGCTAGGAATTTACAAAATATTGATTCAGATTGTCTTCATTAACTTGATGAAGATTCAGATAAGTCTATCAAAACTGGTGTTACATTTTCGTTCGATATTTTTCAATATAAAAATTATTTTACAATAATTTAAAAATTACAGGGTTCAAAATGATTTGTCAATGTTTTACGTCTTGTACACAAAAGTGACATTTTATACAAAAAGTGGTTCGGTGCGTTTGTTAACTTTTGGACAAGTTCTCCCTCTCTGTGAGTATTTTCTCCTTCTTTCAAAGTTTGACAGGTTTTACACTTTTTTCTTAGAAAAGATACCAAACAGACCTAAGAAGATAAGGAAAAGGTGTATCTCACATATTCAGTGTATGTGAGCAGAGGCGGCGGAAGGGGTGTGCGAAGTGTGCCCCCGCACACGGCCCCGCGCTTCGAGGGGCCCCGCGGACCACATGAAAAAGACCCTGCGTCTTGAAATCGTAAAATCCAACAAACCGTGTCTATTTCTCATATACTATAATCAAACAAACAAAATAATTGAAATTGGCTTGATTTCGATACGATTTCGCTGACTGGGTGGAGTTGAGTCGAAACCTGGCATACCTTTCTTCACTTTTTAACCTTTATCTTACGCAGAATGGATATGGTACTTATGAAAATGAATATATATTGTATAGGTATACTTATTATTTTCAGTCGGAAGCAACAAGAGACTCTTTCCAAACGAAAATATATTTATTTTTTCAGTTGTATGTTTTAATTTATCAAATAAACCTTTAAAATTCGTGATTTGGTTAATACAACCATATTATACGCACCTTAAAAACTTAAACACTCTCGCAAAACACATAAATAAATAAATTTGGCCGCACACACATACAAAATCGAATGATTGAATGATACTCTACACATTTAAATGCATGAATCAAGTATGGTGTGTTTCGGCCGCTCCAAGTTTAGTGTTTTAAGCAGTGATGTCAAACTTTTATGCCGGTTTTCCCACAGTGATACCCAAAAATTACCTTTTTTCCCCACGCCTTTGTTATAATTATCCCACAATTATCTCACAAAAAATTAATTAAAAAACACTTAGCTATGTATTTTTTTGTTCTTCATTCAGTGTTTGTAAAAAAATTTAACATTGGGTACGTTGAATGCATTACGTTTTACATCTGAATTTTCAGAATTCTGAATAAAAGAATTCTTTTATAAAAAGTTAAATGACTTTTAGTTACTTTTAGTTACGTTTTGTCTGAATTTTCAGACAAGAAATTTTCATCTGAAAGTTGTTTGTGGTGGGGAAAGTGACAAATCAGCTGAAGCACTGCACATAAAAGTTGACCTTTATAATTTTCGTCTTGTTGGTGGTTTATTTTTTTAGTTTTCGTCATGAAAATTCAATATCTATTTGTTGGTTATGTGGTTAGTTTTATTGCGAAGAGTATATGGGCCATATTACACATACTTTTCAATTTTCAACTCCAAATTTCTCTTGGCGAGTATAACTCAGCTGTGAAGTTCCAGAAATCTAACTTTTTTTTTGTTATTGTTATTAATGGATGTTATCTACCTGTGTCATAAAAGCTTCTCTAATTTTGTACATTTACATTTATTACAAATTTTAGTTTTTGTTTGCCGGAATATTAAACTAAAATATAGAAATTGTTTAATGTTTAAGGCTGTTTGCATTTCTTTAATACCCAGGTGAGAAGTAACAATCGAATGAGAAATGACGTCAATATGATTTTAAAAAATTAGGCATAACTGCAATCCATAATTTACAAAATAAGATAATTGTTTTTTTTTTTCCATTTTTAATTGTTTTCTTATATCTTTTAATTAAGTTGATGAAAGAAAACTCTTCTGAATTGTTTTCCAACTCAAAAAATTTTGTTATAAATATTGTTTTTAAATAGTCAGTCATTATGTGATTCACTCAAACCTTTTGTAACTTCAATAGCAGTTTTAAAAAGAAAAAGTTTTTCCTTTCAGATACCTACTTATTATCTATATTTTCCTTTATTCATTATTCAGAAAGTGAGCTTATTATTTTTTTGGTGCAAATTAGAAAATGCATAAAAAGTTTGAAATCAGATAGCTGTTGTCTTAAATTTGTTTATGTCGTTTAAAATTTACAAAGAGCCGACTCTCATTCTAAAGTTATTATTTAGAGCCGACTCTCATTTTAAAGTAGATTTAGAGCCGCGTTAAAATGTTTAAAATTTTACGCCATTGTGTTTTTGGTTGCAACGAATTTTCGGTGAATTTTATAGTAAATATTTTAGCGTTGTTTTTCAATTAACAATAATAATATGTAATTTCCAAATTAAATATTTTCTGAACATTTTAGGTGGCTTTGGTAACGTGAAATTTATTGCAAAATTGCACAATTTTTCGCTAATTGTTACAAATTCTTGTTTGTTAACTCAAAAAAGTTGCAACGAGAGAGCATAATGAGAGAGCAAATTATTTCCCCTCTATTGGATAACTTGCAATTTTCTGCTATACAAATTTCTGTGTGCAAGGAGTGTAAAAACTGTCAAATACATAGCTGTCAGTATCTGTTACTTGACTTCGGCTAGGAATTTACAAAATATTGATTCAGATTGTCTTCATTAACTTGATGAAGATTCAGATAAGTCTATCAAAACTGGTGTTACATTTTCGTTCGATATTTTTCAATATAAAAATTATTTTACAATAATTTAAAAATTACAAAGTTCAAAATGATTTGTCAATGTTTTACGTCTTGTACACAAAAGTGACATTTTATACAAAAAGTGGTTCGGTGCGTTTGTTAACTTTTGGACAAGTTCTCCCTCTCTGTGAGTATTTTCTCCTTCTTTCAAAGTTTGACAGGTTTTACACTTTTTTCTTAGAAAAGATACCAAACAGACCTAAGAAGATAAGGAAAAGGTGTATCTCACATATTCAGTGTATGTGAGCAGAGGCGGCGGAAGGGGTGTGCGAAGTGTGCCCCCGCACACGGCCCCGCGCTTCGAGGGGCCCCGCGGACCACATGAAAAAGTCCCTGCGTCTTGAAATCGTAAAATCCAACAAACCGTGTCTATTTCTCATATACTATAATCAAACAAACAAAATAATTGAAATTGGCTTGATTTCGATACGATTTCGCTGACTGGGTGGAGTTGAGTCGAAACCTGGCATACCTTTCTTCACTTTTTAACCTTTATCTTACGCAGAATGGATATGGTACTTATGAAAATGAATATATATTGTATAGGTATACTTATTATTTTCAGTCGGAAGCAACAAGAAAGAGACTCTTTCCAAACGAAAATATATTTATTTTTTCAGTTGTATGTTTTAATTTATCAAATAAACCTTTAAAATTCGTGATTTGGTTAATACAACCATATTATACGCACCTTAAAAACTTAAACACTCTCGCAAAACACATAAATAAATAAATTTGGCCGCACACACATACAAAATCGAATGATTGAATGATACTCTACACATTTAAATGCATGAATCAAGTATGGTGTGTTTCGGCCGCTCCAAGTTTAGTGTTTTAAGCAGTGATGTCAAACTTTTATGCCGGTTTTCCCACAGTGATACCCAAAAATTACCTTTTTTCCCCACGCCTTTGTTATAATTATCCCACAATTATCTCACAAAAAATTAATTAAAAAACACTTAGCTATGTATTTTTTTGTTCTTCATTCAGTGTTTGTAAAAAAATTTAACATTGGGTACGTTGAATGCATTACGTTTTACATCTGAATTTTCAGAATTCTGAATAAAAGAATTCTTTTATAAAAAGTTAAATGACTTTTAGTTACTTTTAGTTACGTTTTGTCTGAATTTTCAGACAAGAAATTTTCATCTGAAAGTTGTTTGTGGTGGGGAAAGTGACAAATCAGCTGAAGCACTGCACATAAAAGTTGACCTTTATAATTTTCGTCTTGTTGGTGGTTTATTTTTTTAGTTTTCGTCATGAAAATTCAATATCTATTTGTTGGTTATGTGGTTAGTTTTATTGCGAAGAGTATATGGGCCATATTGCACATACTTTTCAATTTTCAACTCCAAATTTCTCTTGGCGAGTATAACTCAGCTGTGAAGTTCCAGAAATCTAACTTTTTTTTTGTTATTGTTATTAATGGATGTTATCTACCTGTGTCATAAAAGTTTCTCTAATTTTGTACATTTACATTTATTACAAATTTTAGTTTTTGTTTGCCGGAATATTAAACTAAAATATAGAAATTGTTTAATGTTTAAGGCTGTTTGCATTTCTTTAATACCCAGGTGAGAAGTAACAATCGAATGAGAAATGACGTCAATATGATTTTAAAAAATTAGGCATAACTGCAATCCATAATTTACAAAATAAGATAATTGTTTTTTTTTTCCATTTTTAATTGTTTTCTTATATCTTTTAATTAAGTTGATGAAAGAAAACTCTTCTGAATTGTTTTCCAACTCAAAAAATTTTGTTATAAATATTGTTTTTAAATAGTCAGTCATTATGTGATTCACTCAAACCTTTTGTAACTTCAATAGCAGTTTTAAAAAGAAAAAGTTTTTCCTTTCAGATACCTACTTATTATCTATATTTTCCTTTATTCATTATTCAGAAAGTGAGCTTATTATTTTTTTTGATGCAAATTAGAAAATGCATAAAAAGTTTGAAATCAGATAGCTGTTGTCTTAAATTTGTTATTACAATTTTGAATTTAAAATATTGACTTTGAAAGATTTGATGACAAGTGTAAGCATTAGATTGTATGACAGTTATGTAATACACTTTTTTTATAATGATGCAGCCTGAAATCATTTTCCCAGGGGCCCCGCAAATTTAATCTTGCACACGCCTCATTTTGGCCTAGCACCGCCTCTGTATGTGAGTGAAGCACCAAATAAAAAAAAATATACCCGATCTGTCATTTTGACCAGGTATGGGAAAGTATTTCGAGATTTCGAGTTTAAATAGTGAAAATACTAAATAAAAAAGTGAACAAAAATTTAAAACAGTGTATACTTGCAATAATTTATAAAAAAAAAATATAAAACAACATACAGTGCTGCGTTAATTCGTGTAAAAACACCTATAATATGGAGTTCACAATTTCTTTTTTTCACGTGCAATCTGTGTTTCATATTCCACATAAAGTAATAGGAAGTGATGTTTTTTAGGTAAATACATTATCTTAGAATACTTTTCAATTCATATTTAGTAGCATTTTTCTATAAAAAAGCAAATTGTTTAAAAATAAAAACACACTTCAATCACGGGAATTAGCATTTAGCAAACAGCATTTAACGCAGCACCGCATGTAGTTTTATATATTTTTTTCAATGAAATATTGCATGTTGCAGCTGCGGCTCCGATTCCAGTTGCAGCAGGGCATTGTGTTTGTATGTCCTCAGACTCATTTGAAATTGTCACGTTGTTTAAAGCTAAGTATTCACGATTGGAAGATCATCCAATATTGGCCGACTTTTCGCAAAAAATTTTCACCAATTTTCTATCAACCATGTAAACATCCAATTTTATCTGTCAAAAGTGACAGAAAAAAAATTGGCAGCCAATTTCAATTTTCTATCAAAAAATTGGCCGACTTCTTGCAATCGTATGAACTCGTCTAAACACACAATTTTTCTTATTTTCAGATAATTGGACGATTGTCGGCTAATTGGATATTGGATGATGTTCTTGCCAAAAACATCATCCAATTTTTAATTGGCAGATAAATGTTTTCTATTGTGGAGGAAAAAACAAAATCATATATTCGCTTTTGAAGAAAAAAAATTGAAAAAGTGTTTTTTAAAACAACGAAAAAGGGCACCAGTACGATAACTATGGCTCCAAGAATTGATAACGGTTTTTGTAGAGGGGTCAAAAACAAAAATTTGTATTTTTGGAGGGGTGGGTCTATCTCGCCCCGTTTAGGACGTAGGGGCAACTTTAGAAAAAATTACTTAAATTTAAAAAAAAATATTAAAAAACAACGGCAACACTTACAATAAAGTAGTATACCGGTTTTGAAAGCCAGAAATCTGATCTATAATTCTTAATTTAAACCAAATTGTCAACAGTTTTTGAAAAATTCACATGCAAACTCAAAATTTTGATAAAAAAAAATGAGAAAAAAAGTTTAGACAAATTTTTTTCAAAATTGTGAAACGAAGTGCTAAATTGACTTTTTGTGGTCAATGTTAATATCAATACTTAATCGAACAAAAAACCGAATGGTTTTATGTTTATGTTTTAAACTTCACTTCTAAAATAAAGTTTTATATTCTCTGCCATCTGTCAAGAAAATTGTCTTCCAATGAGTCTACCAATTTTTTGATCTCTTAAAGTCTTCCAACCGTGTAAACAGACAATTTTTAATTGGAAGACAAAAAATTGTCGGCAATTGTCATCCAATTTTCTACCAAATATTTGTCTAATTTTTGGATAAAATCTAACAACCGTTAAAATGGACAATATTCACTTGATAGAAAATTGGCAATTGTCAAATCATTGGTTGCTATTGGCAGACTTTTGACAGTTCAGCCAATATTGGAAGATCTTCCAATCGTGTATACTTAGCTTAAGACGGTAAGAAACATTCCGGAGGGGTCTTATCTACCCGGCTTTGAAATTATTTTTTGAAATTTGTTCCCAATTTGTGCCAGCTACTGAAAACAAACCTTGACAAGCTTAGCAATTGACTCAATTTCACCACTCCATATTACTGTCAAAATGTCTTGGATTTATTATTATTGATTCTAAACTAATCTGAAAAGAAAGACAAAATCTTCAATAGCATTCTACATTTGAAGTAAAATTTTGTTAAAAGATGATTATACAGCGCAAAATCCAAACCCATTTATTAAAGTATATACAGCCATTATAATGACACTTCTGAGGCACATATGTTTGCTTTGATGACCATCATTGGAGAGGGAAACCATACTGGTATTAATTGTATGCAGTATCGGCGAACTGAACTAGAAAAGTTCATAAGAGTTTCCTCAAAGCATAAAATAGCCGACCCTTTCTTATTAAAAAAAATAGATAGCTTAAGCTCTTCAACTGAATGGAAACCCACATGAGCAGGAGGATCATTAGCAAATCTGAATTATGTTAAGCGTTTCAGATCGAAGAGGCAGAAGAGGAATCATATATCTTCCTAGAAAATCAGACTTATTATATAAATCGAAATATTTACCGTCGAGTTTGTTACCAAATTTAAATGCTGAAGATCCATCGCATTTTCAATGCAAATGAATTTTTTTCTAATTCGTCTGCGTTCAATTTTTTCTTGCGTTCCGGATTTTTTTGGAATCAAACAAAACGGCGACACTGTCTACTTTCTTGGTTAATTTAGTGTTATTATATTAAATAGTTTCACAATAGATTTTATTAATACATACTTCTATTATTACTTACTACAGAAGCTATTGTTTAAAGTGTCTTTTTCTATTTTGTCTTATATACCTAGAACTACCACTTCGAACATCTCTACTTGCAACTAAATTTTGAGTGATTTTGTGCATTTATGTTTAAATTTATAAAAATAAACTTTTAATAAAATATATTCAATTCATATTCATATCTTTTGTATTAATCATTTTTGATTTATTTTCTACAAAAAAGGTTAAGGATTTATATTTTAGTAAAAAAACTCAACTATGTATTGAGATATTTTTAAAAATAAATCTCAACCGATAACCTAAACTTTTATTTGTTTTTAAATAAATCTCAAACCGAAATCAATTTAAGGGAATGTAGTAACCCTCGGACAGAAACCAATTGAAAATAAAGGTTAACAATTATTTCTGATCTCTAGTTCGAGAACAAATTAGATAGGCTTTTCACCTTCCCCAAAATTTTCAGATAGGTTGAGTTTTAGTTGCAACAGATGTTTTTTCACAAGGGGTTACAAAAACACAATCTTATCCGGATCTTTGGACAGTACCTCGAACGCGACCGATTACAACCAAAGTTATCTAGATTGCTTTGTAAACGTGCCCATTGTATAGTAGAATCGAGTTACATAGTTGGGCCCCGGCAAAGTAAAACTTCAAGAATAAAACTAAATTCTCAACAAAAAAAAATAGGACAAAATAGAGATAATAAATCAATTTAATTTAACTTTAAAGAACTGTTTAGTGTGATAACTGCGCGTTTTTACATACATATATGTATATATAAATCTGGACTTGTGATCAATTCCAATTTTTTGGATGCCTACAGACTTTTATTTATTAAATCAATTTTGATTACCTCTTTCAGTTAATGGACTAGGTTGTTGAAGTAAAGTAGCCAAGCCATGATAGATCGCTCCTTGTTTTGCCACTTCTAATGTTACAACAGGGCCAGTGCGTACTAAGTAACCCGCGGCTCTGTTCAGTTAAAAAAAGATTAAATTAATTTACTCAGTGCACAATAATGAAAATACCTTTCTTGTGTAATTCCAACCAAGCTTTGTCCATCTACTCGCAAAAGTTGATCTCCGGCTTGTAATCTATTATCTGCATCAGCTGCACCACCGGGTACAACACTTTTTATATAGATTCCTAATTGCTCTTGGCCAGCTCCTTTTGCCGCTACAATTGATAACCCCATTCCATTTGAGTTCTTTTGAAGTTTTATTACTTGAACTTCGGGTTGTGGTAGTTTATTTGACATTTCACTTGGTGACCGTGCCTTAGAATTTTATCATATTAATATAATGCTTATAAAGAAAATGCCTAACACTTTACATTAAACTGATGCATATAAACCGTCCAAAGCCCTATACTCGTAGGTTGGGCAGCTAAACGACATATTCCGGCTGACTGTAATGGGTTTAGAAAATCAAGAAGGCCTGAAGGAATTCCTCTTACTACATCGCAACTAAACCCGTCATCAGGCAACAAAAGTACCAAATGAAGTTCTGGAGATTCTTCCAATCGCACTTCCCTACCGTCAGCACGTGTTAGTTCGTCAGCTACTGACTCTGCCATTCTTACAGCTGTATCTATTAAATTACGTGGAATTTGTTCTTGTTGTAACAGTGCGGCCATTTGAAGGGAGTTCAAACGAAAACAAGAGCATGTTAATTTTTGAATCTCTTCAACAGATGTTTTCGGGGACTGCAAGATAATACAAATTTGAATTAAATATTAATAAATTGGGTTTCAAATATTCAAACCTGAAGAAATTGCGCACACTGATTAATTTTTGCCAGATGACAATCTGCTGCAAGTTCAAGTCCTTGGCGCTCTGCCCACAATTCTAATAATTGTAAACGCTCTGTCAGCACTTTCCCCCATTCAGCCGTACACATATGAGGCTTTGATACAATCTACTTAATGAAAACAAACAGCTTATGCAATTGTCTTTGATTCACATAACAAAGAAAAAATTATTGGTACCGTATTGAAACACATAGCATTGATATAATGGAATAACTGGGAGAATAATTGAATAGTAAGCGCAGCGTTTACTCGACATCTCCGCAAAAGAGCCATTGCTGATCCTAGTACTGTCAAAACTAATCCTGCTGCTGATTCATGGTCAATTACTTCCGATAAAAATTGGTTAAGAGTTTGCGCTAACTCAACTCGAAAACAATTGACTAAATTATGAAATGCAGTTTGTACACTTTCAGCTAGTAATTCTTGGGCTTGTATACTAAAAGCACTTATGTGGCGATCAGATTTAAGAAAATTTAGAAACTCTGAGCTATTAGCCATCCAGAACGCGAGAGCACGAGAATCCGTATATTGTCCCTGGA
This sequence comes from Epistrophe grossulariae, assembly GCA_929447395.1. NCBI lineage: Eukaryota > Metazoa > Arthropoda > Insecta > Diptera > Syrphidae > Epistrophe > Epistrophe grossulariae. The sequence continues at coordinate 70,085,275 of OV839567.1, forward strand.
TGATTGAGTATATTAAATTTGATACATGGTGAAGAAAAATTGTGAGTTTGTGAGCTCGTTCCGTGGGTTGTAGCTCTGGTCTGTAATGAGTAGACGCACGATATCTGTGAACAAAAATTTAAAACAAGAACAAATCAATTTTAACATTCAATTATTTAGTGTTTAGTGATAATTCAAAAAAATAAAATGCTGAAAAACAACCAAAACCAAACCAATGAATGTATTAATTAGAGATGAATTTATAGTACAGTCAATAAAGCATTTGACTCAGAAAAAACTACCGAAAAGTTGGATTTTGATATATAGCCTCCTCCTGGCGGTCTTAAGAAACTGTCAAAAGTCCCCATGGATATGAGCGCCGCTAACAATTTTACGGGGGGTTGAAGACCCCACAAAATGGTTTTTCGGGAATAATTCCCAAATGGTTAGTTGTACATAAAAAATATTAAGGACTCATTTATTTGACTAATTTCCTACAAAAATCATTAACATACCTACTTTTCTTCATAAAAATAGCCGTTTTCGAAATAAACCAATCGGAGTAGTTATGCGAGAAACCGATAAAAAGCATATAAATAACAAACATTTTCATTTTTCGAGTGTTGATAAACCCGAAAAACTTTGCCCTAAAGTTGGCAGCATTTGCACAGCAACATTGAATTTAGGGTTTTAGGTCTAACGTTGATGTCGATGTTGCTGTGTTAATGTATTCAAAGCCATTTAAAACCACTGGCTCTAAAATGAGTGATGTGGTTTTCAAAGTTGCTGTTGAAGTCGCTGTGCCAATCTGTTTCTCGCTTTAAAGGTTTTACTTTTTGATACAAAATTCAACAAGTCCATATAAAATAGTGCTAAGTCCTCTACTCGGCTGTTGTATTTAAGTAGTACATACTATATAGAATTTGTATTATTAAAAAAACTTTCTTATATGGTTCTGCTTTTCTATATACTGGGGCGGCTTAGTTAAAAAATTGTGTATTTTGTGATAAAAGCATTAATTTTTTCGAAAACGGTGTTAATCTATTTTGTAGGAATTTTTTAAACGACAAATTAGTTGTTGACATTTTTGTGTACAACTTACCATTTGGGAGTTATTCCTGAAAAACTATTTTGGGGGCCTTTAAGCCCCAGTAAAATTGTTACCGGCACTCATATCGATGGTGACTTTTGACAGTTTGTTAAAAATACCATGAGAAGGCTATATATACAAAAATCCAGCTTTTCGGCGATTATTTCCTAATTGGGCTGTTCTTGACTGGACTATTAATACATTTTTGATAAATAATTAATTTATCAAAATTATTTATAAAAATAAATAGGTAAATTTTGTAATTTTTGATTTTCACATCATTCCTATTTTAATGATGAAGTGACACTTAAGGTCTTATGTGCTCTTTAACTTGAGCTTGAGATATTCCAATTTTGTCCAATCTGTTTTATTTCGATCGATGAACTTTACCCAGGGGTTAATCCAGGTTATCTTCACAACCCCAAGAGTTGACAAAAAAAGTACTTAAATTTTTAGGTTTTCAAAATTTATATTAAAATAGTTTTAAAAATTAATGAAAACAACTTTAAACGTTTCCATTTTATAATTATATTTATTACCTATTATTAATTTAAATTTGTGTATTATTTTAATTTCAAAACAAACAATTAGGTTCCCGCTGGAAATGTTTCACAACTCATGTCACTTTAGCCATATTCCGTTGGAGGTGGCGAAGCAAACTACAATTTAGAACAACCAACGATTGGTGCCCCATGTGCGAGCAAATGAGATTAGTAGCAAAATCATTTCTATGTGTCCCATTGAAAAAGGTAGAAAAGTACACATTTGAGTTCCTCACATCCAAAGGATCACGGTTTTTGGATAGGTTGGTTTAAAATTTGCCACATTAATGCCCTAAAGAGATGTGCAGCTTTTTCACATGCCGCGAAAATAAATTACATAGGTTCTTATGAGGGTTGAAATATTCCAAGGGCTGAATGCAGCCTTCGCTGCACGACGTCTCTATTTCTAAATTGACTGCCTTGTTTCATTGCAGCCACAACAACAAACAAAAAAATTTAAATAATTGGTTACTGGCATTAATGATCTTTACTATTTGTCATTATTATTATTTATTGTATTATTCATACTAGAATGTCAGTTTATTAGACTTGACCATTCTTTATTCCGTCAATTTCATTGAATTTCTGAACAACAACAACAACTTAAAGGTGCTACCACCAATGTATACGAATTATTTTATAATTCGTTTTAATTAATTATTTGGCTAGAGATATTGCTATTTCAAGGGGTGCCAAGCCCTATCATCAGTCTTCTTATTATTATATTACTATTTTTCATTGACGACATTTAACGGAATTGTGTATCAATAACTTGCCGTAGAAAAATAATTTTTTGAATTGAATTGAATTTTATTATATATACTTTTTAATGGTTTTACAAAGTTTACATTTCTTTTACTAAGAACTGAATTTACTGCGGCTATTGTGTATGGTGCTTTATAAAGTTACAATTTTGTTTGCCTCTTGGCTGTCGTTACGGGGTTAGTATAACTCGGGAGCAGAACTGTTGAAGTACTGCAATTGCAGTACTACAATTTGAACACGGCCAAAGTACTGCTTTTTTCGTTTTGCATATAAAATCTTCAAACCATTAGTTTTCATTATTGCTGTACTGCTCTCTTAAAGCATACACAAACATTTTCTACGAACATACCCTTCAAATTAAAAAACGACAAGCCATTAGCCAAGCCACAAGCGGATCACAAAATTTTAAAACTGTCCTTTACAAGATGGTTGTCTCTTGAAGACGTTGTCAACAGTGGTTTAGAGAAATGGGTGTAGGCTTACCATCCGTCAGGATTTCGCCTGACGCGTCAGGCTTTTAATGTACAATCAGGCTTTGGCCAGGTTTCGTCCTTTGTCAGGCTTTTTTATAATTATCGCACAAAATATAATCGTTAGAAGAAAAACTTTTACTAAATGCTTTCAAATCGAAATCCTTGTAAATCGCAGTGAACACTCAACACATTAATTTTTTTCATTTAGTTGTCACTTTTTAGAAAGAGACAAAGAGTTGTGCAATAGGGTGATTCAAAAAAACACCTTTCTCGAAGTTCAATCGGGACCGAGCGAAATTATGAAATCCCTGAAAATTTCATGCTTTTAGCACCAAAACTCGAAAAGTTATGCAGCTTTTAACATTTGAGAAAAATTCCGATTTTCAAGCTAAATTATTGGAAAAGCGCTGGTAGAAACCGCTAAATGCTGTTCGATTTTGAATTTTTTGGTCTTAATTTTTTGTTTTCAATCTAAGCTTCATAATTTCGCCCGGTTCCGGTTGAATTTCTAGAAAGGTGTTATTTTGAATCACCCTATTATGCAAGATATGACAATTTTTATTTTATGACGTATTTTTTTTGCAATCTATTTATTGTCTCGTCGTCTCGTCGTCTTCGTGCATCCAAATCAGGGTAAGTTATCTATATGAATGTTTTTTTTAATTTTTTTTTTTGTTTTATAAAAATGAAGTTTCAAAAAGGAAAAAAATGTTTTCATGATGTTGTCAGGCTTTTTTCTCAAAAATCAGGCTTTTATTTCTTTACTGTCAGGCTTTGCTGATTTTAGAGCTGGTAAATCTAAATGGGTGCCTCTTCAATACTTTTTTCTTCTTTAGCTTCAAAGCTGATTCTGATCTAGCAGATTCGCTTAATATTGAACAAAATGCTACAAATAAATTACACATATAATTTGTTTCATTTGAAAATTAGTTGTATTGTAGTTTTATGAATTGAGTGATTTGCTTTATTACAATGTTATGTCGAATTCCTTTCAATCAAAAAAAAATCGATCCCTGTAAGAGATTTTGATTCCGGACCGGTTTTCGCTTTCCTTTCAAGCAAAAAAATCGATCCCTCATGATTTGGGATCAAAATCTCTGATCCCGATTTCAAAAGAGATTTACACCTACACAAAACACGCACTTGCACAGACACAATAGTAAAGTGACTATCTAGACGTTATTGTGAAATTTTTCATTTCGAAAATTCTTGTGTTTTTTCACAAGTTTTTTGAAAATAAAATTATTATAATTCTTTTTTCGTGACCTTTTCGAAGAACGACGGTGAAAATCGGTGTATGTCCCCTGGTGCACCTGTCGAATGCATTAACTGGAATCTTGTTTTGCTCAGTTTATGTGGACTGTAGAATAAGGAATGCAACGCTGCCGTTGATGTAGGAAGTTACACAAGTCGCCATGATTAGAATCAGCATTTTAAATAGTCTCAAATCTACGACTAGCAAAATAGTCAGTAGACTCATGTCGATTATGGAATCAGCAAAACTGAATATAGCATTACTTCGCAGTGAGTTAATTCCATTCAACTTGGGAATTTTCCATAGAAAATGTCACATGGTCAGATGAGAAGAGAAAGCGGACAATGACATCTGGAAGACATAAAAACCCGAAAATAGCCACACACTCAATGGTACAATACGATGCACAATGTACAAAATGCGTGCAAGTAATCTGGGAACTATTAAAACTAAAAATTGCCATAGAAGATTGAAGCAATAGACGGAGAAGCCACTTAACCAAAAAGTCGCACGTGACTTCTCGAACGTAACAACGCAACATCCGAGGTTCAACCGAGGATTCATGAAGGAGATCATATCAACGAATGAGCAGAACGACTTGTGCCCTCGATTAGGTTCGACCAACCCACCGCGCATATTCCGACTCCATTAGAGTAACTTATATTGTAAATCGTTGATCTAATGTAATATAACTTGTGAATAAAATATATTTTTTTTTTTAAATAAATATTTGTACAATTTGTTAACTTTATTATATTCCTTATATGCTCTTTATTCTCTCTACCCATTTTCCGTGAAAAGAAAAGAGGACATGGTAATGAAAATCACTGCGGATCCAGTATTGCGTATTCCACTGAAAATAATGATCAATTTGAATCTTTATAATATTTTGTTATTAGAACAAAAACATAAATGTTAAAAAAAGAGCCAAGTTCTTCTATAAAAAAACCTTTATGTAACAAGACAGCCGTGAAAAGTAGTGAGATCTAAAAGTATGCCAAGTTCTTACTTTATAAAGTTTTAATGTCAAATATTTAAAGTAGATTACTATTGAAGCAACTCCAAATTATGAGAGAAATTTATTATTTAATGACTTAAATTTGGCGGTTCACAGGTCAAGTTTTCAAATAGTTTTGAATTTTGAGTAATAAAAAGAAAACTTGTCATATAGAAGAACTTGGCTCTTTTTTCAACATTTATGTTTTTGTTCTGATCTCACTCCTTTTTGCAAAGATTTTAATTCTTCCCCACTTCAAACCCTACCGCTCTACCGAATTTCATCATTCTACAGCAACCTGAAGTGTTCCAAATAATTGATAACAATTCTGAGAAAGTGGGCGAATACCACGCCCCTTGAATGACCTAAAGTATGAATTTTTATCTTTTTATGCACTTCAAGCCCTACCGTTCTACCAAACTTCATCATTCTACAGCAATCGGAAGTGTTCCATATAATTGATAACAATTCTAGGAAAGTGGGCGGATACCACGCCGCGCCGCGCCGCCTGAATGGAAAACCTCAAATTGTTTCCTTTGTATGCACCACCGCTGTGCGAAATAACAAGTTTCAGCGGTGTCGGGAACTGCTCCATAATTTTGATGATCTGTCAGTGAGTGAGTCAGTTACGGTTTTCGCGAAATTTGGAAAACTAATGCACAGTTTCACAATGTAAACTTATCGGAATAAGTGACACTTAAGTCTCCCATGTTGGCCACTTAAGTTCCACTTACTCAGACTGTAAAACTGCGGCTAAAGTGCCAAAATGGGAAAATTAAGTGCCACTTATTTTGTTAAATGTACACTATGAAACTGGCCCTAAATGGTGAAAAAACAGAAATTATGATAAAGTTTTCATTCTAGTGCCTTGGATTTGGGTAAATCAAATGAAGAGAGCTACTAACTAGACGTGTTTTTCTGGCGGGCAATTTTACATAGGTTTAATTCAATTCAAAGTTATCCAAATTGACTCCTTCTAAGAATTTAAAATAGTAAACTCTGATACTGTATACAGAAGTGAAAAGTTCTTATAGTGAAGTGGTTTATATTACCTTTTTAAACATTTTAAAATAATTTCATTTTAAAATAATTTCTATAATTTCTTTGTTTGTGACATTTTAATAAAAAACGATTGCTCAAACCTTCTCAAATGTCTGGTCCGAACAATCGACGAAACAATTCATCCAGTTCTAAGGTTCAAACTCATTCACCTCGAACCCCCGTGGGCTCACTCTCACAAAAACAAAATCCAAAACACAATATGACTGATGACAGCACAACCATCCCAGATAAATTGGATGAAAAACTTAACAAGCAAAGTGAGTTTATCATTACTCTCTTATCAAAACAATTTAAAGAAATAAATGAATCACTCGCGCAAAAGCTGGAATCTCAATTCGCCGAAATAAACAAAAACTTATCTGACGTCATGAACAGAGTGTCACAGCTAGAGGCAACCATCGCAAGCTCTCGTGTCGATATAGAAGCACTCAAATCTGACGTCTCTCATTTGAAAGCATCATCATCTTATGTCAAAGCTGAACTCACAAACTCTAAATCTCAATTCAGTGACCATAAGCAACAACTTTTCGATATGAATAATAAACTTGCCGACGTCACAAAATCACTTCAAAATTCTATCAATGCACTCGACGAACAAGATAACAAACGTATAGCTTCTGATGCAGTGGTTTTTGGTATCCCGCACACACCCGATGAGAATCTGCGCTCAATGTTCAATTTTTTGTGCCACGATATTAAGATCAAACCACCTGCATTGCTTGACATCTTTCGCACTCGCCCGAATACAAACAATAACAACAACACAGCAATTATTTTAAAATTCAGATCGGCGTACGATAAGAACTTTGTGCTCACGTCTATAGCCAAGTTCCGAAAGGAAACAAAAACACAATTATCACTAAGTAACGTTGGATTTAATAACTCTAAATCTCAAATTTATTTCCGCGAATGTTTAACAAATAAAAACAACTCGTTATTGCGGACCGCACTCCAATTAAAAAAAAAACAAAAAATTGCATCGGTGTTTACAATCCGTGGTCTTGTTTACATCAAACGTCTGTCATCCGATGAGGAAGGAGTATGTATCAAAAACATCGAAACCCTTAATGGAATTGCCAGCCTCGCACACGATGAAATTCTATAATTAAAATATAAATTTTGTTATTATTTTTATTTTTATATTAATTTTTTTTTTCGTTATCTTCTCAATTATAATTTAACTTTTCACACCTTTCTTTTTTAATTTTTTTTTATTTTTTATTTTATTAAATTAATTTATTTATTAAATTAAATTACTCCAAAAATTCAATTAAATTACTTCTGTTTTTACTCTGTTCTACATAACATCTCTATTTTTTATGCTATTTTTTTTTTTTCTCTATTTATCTTCTTGTTTTCACAGAATGATTGGAAATTTGTATGAGATTTTGATTCTGGTGGATCCGCTCGCTCGAATTTTATTGCCTACCATTATTTTTCTTCTACTATACAATGGCTATGAATTATGATGGTGAAGTTCCTGCAGGCGGTGTTGATAGTATTCTTCGGTCAATGGTTAAAATTCTTTGCAAACAGAAATCGGGTTTTAAAGTATGTCATTTAAATGCTCAAAGCTTACTTTGCAAAATTGATGAGTTTAGGGATGTGTTTGAGGAATCAAAAATTGATATAATTTGTGTTACTGAGACGTGGTTTTCCAATAATAATAGTGATTCAATGTATTGTTTGGGCGGCTACAGGCTTTTTCGGGCTGATAGACATGAGAGGAGAGGTGGAGGAGCTGCTATTTATATTCGTAATGGTATTCACTGCAAAATTAACTGTAAGTCATCAGAGGTCAGTGAGTTGGACTTCTTGTTTTTAGACATTTTCGGCGATGAGGGTACTCTTCTCTTAGGGGCTGTTTACAGGCCATATATGTATGTAGATATTAGTCCTTTGCTTACTCTTTTGGAAACAATTACTCTTGGTCCATCCAAGATTATTTTATGTGGAGATTTCAACAGTAACCTTTTGAACCAAACTTTTCTCATCGAGTGTTTGCGAACTTTTAATCTAACTCCAGTTAACACTACCATTCCTACACATTTTTCTAGGGAATCACAAACACTTTTAGATGTTTTTTTTGTAAGCGATGTGAGTGATCTTATTTTATATGACCAGTTGTCCGCTGCAGCATTTTCAAGACACGATCTTATTTACATGACCTATAACTACAAGATTAAATACCCTACAAACTCGTATGAATATAGGGACTTCAGGCACATTGATTATCCTGGCTTAGAGCTAAGTACTCGAAGCATAGACTGGGAACAGATTTACTTTTTACTTTCCCCCGATGAGCAAATCGAATTTCTCAATAACAATATAGTTAGCTTGTTTAATAGATTTGTCCCGCTTAAAACTCGAACTGTTAAACTGGGCGAACGTTCTTGGTTTAGCTACGAAATAAGAGGTCTAATTTTCCAACGCGATCAGGCGTATAATGTATGGAAGCGTTATAGACTAGAAGTCCATCATAATATGTATCGCAGATTGCGTAATCAGGTGGTCCACAAAATACGAGCAGCTAAAATTCAAATTTACAATAGTAAATTAAGTCCTTCCATGAATAGTCGTCAACTATGGAAAAACCTGAAGCAGTTAGGATTAGGGAAAGAAAACCGGAATTGTGCAATGAATATTAATGTTGACTCGTTAAACCATGACTTTGTTACGTTACCGTTTCCAGCTCTTTCTTACAATTCCTTAAATCTACCTGAGCCTCCCAATGACTATTCAACAGAAGACCTCTTTGAATTTAATTGTATAGATTGCACGGATATAGTTGAAAGTTGTATGTCTATTAAGTCCAATGCAGTTGGGTTTGATGGAATTAATCCTATTTTCATCAAGTCGATATTACCGGTTATTTTGCCTTTCGTCACGCACACCTTCAATACAATTCTAATGACAGGTCTATTTCCCTCCCAATGGAAGCTTGCAAAAGTTTTACCAATTCCGAAAAATGGGGGAGGAAATGATTTTCGACCCATTTCTGTGCTCCCTTATTTGTCAAAAGTCTTCGAGAGGGTAGTGCAAAAACAACTTAACGCACACCTTAGAGCAAAAAACATCCTCTCATCTAAACAGTCAGGTTTCCGCCAAAAACATAGTTGTACCACCGCCATCATTAATATTGTTGAAGATATCAGACATGCTTTGGATGAAGATCATGTCACATTCCTCGTACTGCTTGACTTTTCGAAGGCATTCGATACCGTGGACCACTCTAATCTGTGTTTCAAACTCTCATCTCTTTATGGTTTTTCATCGTCTGCAGTTTCTTTGTTGTCTTCGTATCTTCGGGATAGAAAACAAGCAGTTTCAGTCGCCAATACTTTTTCAAGTTTCCTTTCGACCACTAGAGGAGTCCCTCAGGGTTCAATTTTAGGACCTCTTCTTTTCTCTCTTTATATAAATGAGCTTCCCGCTAAAATCACAAGTTCCTCCATTCACATGTACGCGGACGATGTTCAATTATATAAGAGCTGTTCTCTGGGACTTATTGAGGATTGTGCATACAGATTGAATGAGGACTTGGAAAAAATTTCCCTCTGGTCAACTAATAATGGTTTGTTCCTGAATCCGTTGAAATCTAAATGCATTGTTATTAGTAGAAAAATTTTGAATCTTGATTATTTCCCCAGCTTATACCTGAACAATTCGATCATTTCCTATGTATCAACTGCAAGAAATCTTGGTCTGTTATTTAATAGAACTCTGTGTTGGGATACCCATATTAACTCTGCCGTTGGTAAAGTCTATGGTGTACTTCGAAGGTTATGGCACTCGCAATATTTCGTCCCTCTTAAAACACGTATGCTTTTGGCTAAAACACTTGTTTTACCCATACTCACATACGGATGCGAGATATTTTGTAATTGTGATGCTGTCAGCAGGAGAAAGCTTGATGTTGCATTCAACAATACCGTGCGTTATGTTTTTGGTTTAAGAAGATATGATCATGTGTCAAATTTCTCAAAGCAACTGTATAATATGTCCCTTGATCATCTTATGCGCTTTAGAACCCTTATATTACTGTTCAATGTTATCCGTTCGCAGCAACCCTGTAGTCTTTTTAACAGGTTACAGTTTGCTTCCTCCAACAGATCTCAACAACTCATTCATCCCCGTTATTCTTGCCTGACTTCTAGGCAACAATTTTTTGTTAATGCCGTCCGATTGTGGAACTCCCTTCCTAGGCATTTAAGGAGAGTGACCGGTGCAGCTCAGTTTCGAAGAGATCTATATACTTATTTCAAAAATTAATTCTGTTTTCTTTTACCTTATTTCTTTTCATTCCTTTTTTTTTCTTACCTTCTAAATAGAGATGCAATGTATTTTTTTTTCTCCTTCGAATAATTGTAAAAAGGTGTGCATAATCATCTCTTTTAATTAGTAACTTTTCTTTTAAAATGTTCTATCTATTGAATTTTTTCTTTCTTTTTTCTTTTTCTTAAATGTAAATTAAATCTTGTTATTTACTTTTTAATTGTATTTTGAAGACAAATTTGTTAAGTAGTTTTCTTCATAGTATGATGATTATTATAATTAGCTTAACACTAGCTTATAAGAAGTATATTCTTAATGTGTAGGCATACATTGAATTAAATAAATACTAAATACTAAATAATGAGTTCTAGGATTTTACCTGTGTTTGAGAGTAATGAAATGGGTCTGAAATTATTAATTTCGAACGACTTAATTTTTTGTGAATGGAAAAGATTTTTGCAATTTTCCAGGGGGTGGGAAAGTATCCGTTATTAATGCAGTTATTGAAAATCACTGTGAGAAAGCTAATCGAGTAGGGGGTTAATTTTTTGATTGTAAAGTTTGAGATGTTATTCGGTCCCGTCGATTTCCTAGGTTTTAGAGTTCTGATTATTGCAGAGATTTCCTCAGTATCAGTAAAAAGATGAGGGGAGAACGGATTTAGGGCTGAGTTAACCTGATCCGGGAGAAGATCCTGTCGTTTTTAGTGGAGCGAATGCGGTGGGCTGAGACTAGTGCCGGAGCCGAGATTTTGGGAAAGAAATCAGGGATTTGTTGTTCGTATAGATGTGTTAAATGTGATTCAAAGGCTGATACTATGCTGAGTTCGTTTATGAGGGTGAGATTGTTAGAGACTTCTTTGGTGCAAGAGAAGGATTTTTTTTCCAAGAACTCTATTTTGGCTCTCTACATTGTTGTTTAGTATTGAAAAGTTTTTCAATGTCCTTGGGAAGGTTAGTCAATTTTTTGTAAAAGTTGGTAACATTTTTTGAGTGGTTACTGAGGGATTTATTTAGGGCCTCGTTGAAGAGAAGGGTGTAGTTGTAAAATTCAGTGTTAAAAAGACAACGGTTATGGGGAGGGAAACGAGCGGTGATAGCGAGATACAGTTCTTCCCAAAAGGAGTCCCAGTTGGTGTCCTTGAAGGAATTTTAAGACGATGGAAATGAGGATTTGAGCTTCCTCAATTTGAATTTTAAGAAGAACCGTTCAGTGTTCTCTAAAAGTGGGAAGTGTTTCGATGCTGAAGTTATTGTTCATGGAGTTAGTGAGATGTGTCGAGATCAAAAAATGGTCACGAAAGGATGAGCCCCTGAAGAAAAAGGACGTTGGTGAGGCATGATTTGCTAGGGTGGGAAGATGAGAGTTGATCCATTCTCCAATGGTTTTACCGTGAAGGTTGAGAGGGTTTCTTGCATTTAAATCGCCGCCAATGATCGCCTCGTCGCGTCGTATGAGTTAGTACGAGAATCTATCTTAACGAGTTCGTTCATGAGGAATTAGGAGAGCTATTGGTTGGGATGTAAACCGAGTCCAGAAGTAATTTTTTTAAGTATGATTGGTTTTGAGGGTGATGGTAATAAAAAGTAACGGAAAATTCGAGGCATTCCAATTTACAATTTCATATGGGATAGTTTTTTGTAATTCTATTCTCCTTGCATGGTGAATGAGCGACGAAATTTTAAATTGTAAAAGGTTTAATGCAATTATGTTGAACTTATTAATAATTGGTTGACTAGCTCGAGGTATGCTAGTCTTTTTTGCATTAAAGAGGGAAGTTTGTTGTTGTTGTTCATAAAGTTTTCTATTTTGGAGATGAGGGCATTCATCTCAAGGCCAAATAGGTCCTTAGACAAAGAAAAAAAAATTTTCTATTGAATGCACTGCTGATCTCCACTCCATTGCCACTGGTGCTCCTGTCACTGCTGCTGCGACTCATCAATAATTTATTGTATTTATTCCTAGTTTATTAAATAATTATTTTATCTATAGGAATGATAGAATAACATGTACATGGGGAGGATACCAATTTACTGCAGATCTTCCCTTAAATACAGAATTATAAGTAGATCGGTTGATCTAGACATTGAGTTCTTAATTGCTCAAATCCATGATAGTTGCACTAAATGTTTGGTTGCCTGCGCTTATATTCCTAACCGAAGTTGTTCTCCTCAACCATTCCTCTCTGTTCTTTCACAATTCTCGCCTTTTTATGAACATGTTATAGTTCTTGGTGACTTTAATGCTGACTTACTAAAAAATTATTCTCGAGCTTTCCAAATAAATGATTCGGTATATTCTTTGGGACTTCAGACATTTAATACAACTAATCCAATGAGATTTGCAAAAGGTTACATTCCTAGCCTTCTTGATTTAAGTATTGTAACTGATTCTTCATCTGTTCTTCTTGTTGGCCAGCTTTCTCTCGACTCGGTCTATGATCATGATCTTTTTTGTACTTACAATATTGATTTTAATCAACTAATGTGACCCTTTATCTTTCACGTTCAAAGATTACCGATCAATAGATTAAGATGCTCTTTATTACGCAGCCTTCTCAGCACTTGGGGAGACATTTAGTATATTTCTGACCCTGATGCCAAGATTAATTGTTTCCAAGAAGTACTTTGCGGATTGTTTAATGAATATGTTCCTGTTAAAACGGTAAATATCCGTAACAAAAGCTGTCTGATGTTGTCGAATCTATTAAAGATCGCAACAAGTTATTTAGAAAATGGAAACATTTTCTTAGATTGATTACAAGGTAGTAAGAACTCGTTCCACTATGGCAACAAGAAACTCCAAAAGAAACAAGAAACTCCAAAAGACATGTTACGCTTCTTTGAGTTCTTTATTTTTCGAAGGCTTTCGATAAAGTAAACCACAAAATTCTTTGCTGGAAATTAAAAAATCTTTTTGGCTTCTGTAATTCTGCAGCGAAGTTACTTGAAAGATATATTTCTAGTAGAGCTCAGAGAATTGTGACTAACGATTCTTTTTCAAATCTTCAATCTAGAAAACAGGGTGTTCCGCAAGGATCAATTCTTGGTCCTATTATTTTCTGTATGTTCAACAATGATTTACCATCTGTATGTAAACATACTAACTGAACTTGTAAGCAATTTAAATGAGGATCTTCGTGACATTTACTCTTGGTCTATAACTAATGGATTACTATTAAATCCCAGAAAGTCACAAGTTATTCCTATATCTGGAAAAAATTAGCACTAGACATCTTACCTGATATTTTTCTTTCTACAGATAAACTGAAAATTGTTCAAACTGTGACAAGTCTGGGTTTTGTACTGAACTCTAACCCATCTGGATATGACCATTTTTTGGAATTTTTGGATGGTTTCAGCATTTATTTTCTTTGTACAACCCCACAGCCATAAGTCCAAACTGGTTTCAGTATTTGGTTGTATAGCATTATTTTGTGAGGGAAAGACTAAGTATATGCTGTCATCAATTGAGAGATCACTCAACACCGACGTCTTGGACAGAACGTCACCATAGACAGCTATAACTTTGAGATAGTCAGGGACTTTGTCTACCTAGGCGCCGCTATTAACTCAGACAACGACACCCGCGCTGAAATCAAACGGCGAATAACTCTTGCCAATCGCCGCTTCTTTGCACTAAGAAGGCAATTGAGTAGCAAAGTCAGCTAGGGGACCGAGCTGGCTGGAGAGGCATGTTGGTTGAAGCCCTGGTCGGCCCTAGACTGTAGCGCCACCTTGAGTAATTAAGTAAGCATTATTTTGTTCTAGGATAGATAGGTCCGAATTCTTACCGAGTAACCAATACATTTTTCTATATTTTAGGTTAAGTTCTTCTCTATCCTTTTTGATGTGCTCTTTCCACTCAAGATTGGCAACCAAAGTCATTCCAAGGTATTTGGCAGTATTGGCGTAAGGTACAGCTTTACTGTTAATACAAATTTGAACATTAATAATCTTTTTGTTGGCAAAGTTTATATGGTTTCATTTATTTTGATACGCCATTGTTGCGTACAATCCCTTACTTTATAGGTTGCATTTTGCAATTTGTCTGTAGCCTTCACAACGCATTTATCAGGCACTTAAATGGCAGTATCATCTGCAAATGTGGCCAAAATAGCATAATTGTCCACTGGAATATCCCTAGTATATAACAAATACATTGTTGGTCTAGGTCACTTCCTTGTGATACACCGGCTTCAATTTTATTAATTTCCGAATACTCTTGCTCGTACCATACTCTAAAGAATCGGTCTGTAACATAGGATTTCAGTATTTCGTAGAGCTGCCTTGGGAGGTCTCTATGCAGTTTGTACTCAAATCCCAAACCATGTCAAAGGCTTGAGCAACATCTGTTTTCCATAATTATCATTTTAAAAATCGAAATGTTTTGTGTAGGTATCATACATTATATAAAGTTTTGACAAAATTGTACAGCTTATGCTTCGTCCTTATCTTTGAACCTTCCTTTATTAAAATCCACCCTATTAAATCCCCAAAATTTAAAAATCAACAAAAATTAACCTCAACAAATAAACATTTTTCATATACATACCAAATAAAAAAAAATTCTTTTAACACACCTTAAATACCCATACAATTTATAAATTTACCTCAATCAAACATCACCCCGATATATGAACAATAATGAATTGAATCTAGGCAAAAGCTATTCGATCTTCCATCAAAAGCTAATTCAAGAAACCTCTTCTCTGCGCAAACCGACATAAAATTTCCAATGAAACGTTCTTGTTTATAGTATTTAAATTAATTTTTATTTCAATTATTTTTTTCCAAACATTCTCAAAAAATCAATTTCAATATTTTTCTAAACAAATATCATGAAGCGCAAAGACAAAATACAAATGTATATAATGAAGCACACATATAAATCTAACGAATTGAATTGATTTGATTTTATTAATTTTTCTTTTGATCATACAATTATTATTATTTATACAAAAATCTTTATAGCATGGCAAAATGCCGGCTGCCAGATTGACACTTAAAATATACAAAACAATTTGTAATAAACTTTACTTAAATTTTAGAATTACATGTTTTTTATGTGTTTTTTTGCAATTTTTTAGCAATAATATAATGTTTAAATATTTAAATTATTTTTCAAAAATCTTCATTTTGTATTCTTTCCCTATATTTCAAGGCTCATAAAGTTGTGGAACATCCATCTCATTCAGTTGCATAATAACCTGCTCCCCCGACAAGAAATCACTTCCAAACACCCTTCTCCTGGTTTCTCTAAGAGTTGGGCATCTTCCAACGAAGTGCACAACATCTTCCCGTTCCGCTAAGTTACATATACTGCATTCCAATGGCAAATCTGCTCTATGAGGAATAAAGTTTAGGTTCAGCAATTCACTTCAAAGCCTGACCATTGTAGCAATCATTTGGACACTGTTTGAATCGTGAAAGTAATTTTTGTCTGACAGGTTGTGATTGAGTCTACAGTAGATTGATCTGTACAAAGAGCCAGATGTTTCCGCTGTAAGTTCTGCTCTACATTGCTCGTCTACTTTTTCTATTATTTCGTAGAGATTTCTTTTACTGCTCGTTACATCTTCAATATTGACATTCAAACTCAAATTACATCCCTGCGCCAGTCCCAACCACTCTCCATACCAGCTGTTTTAGTCTTGAATAGCTTTGAGGGCTATTTTTCTAGCTTTCAGGCATCTTTAAGATCTTAAGCAAATAATCCGCTTGGAGCTTAAGCATTTTTATGAATAGAGGTGAGAGCCCCGTCTCAAGAATAATGACGTAATTACGTAATTTGGCGTGTTGGATGGTGGAATATGCTTTTCACAAAAAGCCTCAAGAGTTGTTCAACTGCATCAAACTTCTTACAACCCCAAGCCTGTGATCCGTATAGAAGAATGGTCTCCGCCACTGCTCCAACCACCTTATGTTTCCTGCTATGTGCTTTGTTTTTGTTCATGAAACATCTTTTCCAAGAAATGTTAATTGCCGCTTTTGCCTTCTGTAGCTTTTCCTTGAAATGCTTCTCCATACTCAAGCTTTTCGAAAAGTAAATACCTAGATATTTGTATTCGTTGACACACTCTATATTTTCTCCGTTATATTTCCACTTTTCATTTGATGCTGTTCTTCCACCACCTCTTCTAAGAAGAAAATCTATGTAGAGTGCAAATAAGGTTGGGCTCAATGAACATCCCTTTCTTACACCAGATAAAGTCTCGAACCAGTCGGAAAGTTCTGCTCAGTTCCAAACTGCAGCTTGTGTTCCTTTATACAACTCTTCTAGAACTAGTCCAAACTTCCGTGATAAGCCCAATCCATACAATTTTTAAAATAGTGCTCTTCTGTCTAGTGTATCGAAAGCTGCCTTGAAGTCGATAAAGAACACGTACAGTTTTTTGAATTGCCTAAAATTTAGAATTTATTTCACAACTCATGTTTCTAGCTCAAATGAAAAGGGCTTGTTTACCACGATTGAGGGACGTGGCCCACTTTATTAGAGTGAGACATTGGACCGCCATTGAATTGTTTTTTGAATTGTATTCAAAAAGTTCTCCGCTATACTTCTCAGAATGAAAATGTTGTCCACTGTCGAGTACCCTGATCTAAAACCAGCTTGAAACTTTTGTAACAAGTTCCGAGACTCAATCCATGTTGTAAGCCGCTTTTTTAATACTGATGTAAATATTTTGTACGTGGCATTCTGAAAAGAGATTCCTCGATAGTTTGTGTATCGGGAATATAATCGAATCTTGGAACTCTTTAGGCGTAGGATCACCATCAAAAACTTTATTAAAAAGTCTAGCCAAGCATTCTTAGGTTTTCAGTTCCATATTTATAAAACTCGACTGGTATTCCATTCGCTCCCGAGGCTTTTCCATCTTGAACACTCACAAGCTCTAGTTCTTTTTCTTGCGAGGTGATTACAGGGTCTAAAATTTCGCTTTTGAACCCAGGAACTGCATACAAACCTCCATCAAATCCATTGTTGAAGCATACGCATTCCATCTTCCTCATCGCATTTGTGAATATTCTTTGGATCCAAATACATAGTATGTTTTATTGTTTATTTATAATGTTTGTCCGCGAATTAGTACTTGTGTATTTTTGTTTTTTGTGATTATATCTGTTTTTATTTGTACAAGTCGCCTCCGTTTATCTCGTGCAGCTTTCGTGTAGTCCCGATGAATGGATATCCCATTGTTTTTCAATTGTATAGAATTCTTCAGAATGCACGGCATATCATCAAATTCCTGCATTTCAACAATTACATTCGCTATTTTGTTGTCCCTGGAGCGTGTTCGTTTAATTCGTGTCGGGTTATCTTGACGCAATAGATCCAAACACACCTTCTTAGCTTTTTCAATTACACGGTTATCATCGTCCTGAGATGGGATATGCCCCAAGTTTCTCTCTATACATTTTCTTTCAAGAAACTCAACAATACAAAGCACTTGTCCTCCATTTATTGCATTTTTGAAAGAAGACCCACATTACTCTGTTCTAACGACTGCACTTTTGTTGTAATTTCTGGCAAGTCAGACTTTGTCGCCAAGTTTTGCAGTCTAACATCGAGAATTGCTGCTAACGAGGTTTCACGGATTTAAGATCGACTACTTGCATGTTTCCGACTTCCGAATTATGTTGTGGAAGCGAATTGTGAATTGGTGCATAAGAGAAACGTCAGAAAATGGTCTTTTGGTTTTAGGACCCTGATATGGAGTGTCATTATTGCCGCTCATATTGTTGTTTTTTTGTGTATTCGGCGGAGTTCTTTTAATTCCCAACATTTTATATGGTTTATTGTGATTAACTTAATCAAATATTGGCTCACCTTTAAGTATATGAATTACAATTGAATTTCTCTTTTATTTTAAACAGTTTATACTTTAAAAAAACAATTGAAAATCTGTATTCACAATTTTAAAGGAGCTTAGTTACAGAAACTTTCAAACGTCAGCGAACCAGAGTTGCCAATGAAGATAAATCTAACGATGTTGACGATTTTCATCCTCGATTTGAAAACCGCATACCAGACTCAGATTTTTTATAATATCAAATTTGTTTCAAAAAACAGAACGTACTTTTTCGTTTTTGATTTCATTGTATTGTTTTTGTTTCGCACCAGTAGCGTACTAGCACAAATAATTATATACAGATGTCGTCCATAAAAAAAAGTGTCATATGAAACTGAAAATCTGCATTTCAACGAGCTTTTAAAGAAAGCTCTTTTCAAGGAAATATGTTAACTATGTCCCTAACAAATTTACTAGACAGAAAAAATGTGATCGGATAGCGGAATCGGGGTATTGTTAAAAAAACAGAGATGGAAGCGAAAGAGCATCAAAGAAAATATTTTTTTTACAATTTTAAAGAGAAAAAGCTTTAAAATTTGTGCTGTTCATATTCAAAATAAAAAAAATATTTTCTTTGATGCTCTTTCGCTTCCATCTCTGTTTTTTTAACAATACCCCGATTCCGCTATCCGATCACATTTTTTCTGTCTAGTAAATTTGTTAGGGACACAGATTTCTCATGCGGTCGACAAGAAAAAAAACACATTCTGTCGTTATGCAGGTATTCCGATTGTGTATGTGTTTTTGTGTATCCAGTTATCCAATAGCAAGCCTATGAAAGAAGATTGATTCAAATGTTTTGTGTCCATTTAAAGATTTCCTCGAAGTAGCTATGTATATAATATGTAGGAATAAGGAAACCTATCACTGGTCTTTAATTGGTCTGTTTGGTATCTTTTTTAGAAAAAAGTGTAAAACTGTCAAACTTTCAAAGAAGGAGAAAATACTCTCAGAGAGGGAGAACTTGTCCAAAAGTTTACAAACGCACTGAACCACTTTTTGTATAAAATGTCACTTTTGTGTAGGTATAAGACGTATAACATTGACAATTCATTTTGAACCCTGTAATTTTTAAATTGTAAAATAATTTTTATACTGAAAAATATCGAACGATAATGTAACAATAGTTTTGATGGATTTATATGAATCTTCATCAAGTGAAGGAAGACAATTTAAATCAATATTTTGTAAATTCCTAACAACCGACGACGTCAAGTAACAGACACTGACAGCTATGTATTTGACAGTTTTTACACTCCTTGCACACAGAAATTTGCGTAGCAGAAAGTTGCAAGTTATCAAATGGAGAGGAAATAGTTTGCTCTCTCATTGTGCTCTCTCGTTGCAACATTTTTGAGTTAACAAACAGGAATTTTTGACAATTTGTGAAAATTTTTGAAAAATTTGTGCAATTTCGAAAGAAATTTCACGTTGCCAAACACAAATAATATGATGAATGTTTTTGATTTTAAGATTTTTGTGGCTGCTAAAAATCAAGAAAGGAAATTATTCAGGTAGGTAGGTATTTTCTATTTTTAATGTGCATAAATTATGATCTATACGTTTATTTTACGCTTTGTAATGGATAAATATGAAGAAATTTTATCAAATTCGGAGATAATTTTAAAAATAGGAATATAGGTATTTTGTTATATAAATAGTGGATTATTTTATAATAATTGATTGATGACAACTTACTTAAAGAATTTGATGTGAAGATAAAATTTTCAATTGAACAATTTTTTTTTTTATAAAAATGCCTTTATCTATTTATATTCCTGATGAAAATTGATTAAGTAAATAAATTAAACATACGTAGGTATGTAAATATGTACCTTCATTTTCGGCAAAAATAATTGATCAAGCAAAAAGACTAAAGAATGCCAGCGACCGCGACGCACGGTAGCGTGGCCCGGGCGGTAGGTTTATCACCTTATAGTAGGTACATATAGATATTAATAATTTATGGCTTTTTAAATAATAATAAGCCGTATCCATACCTAGTCGTTTTGAACTGTTGCTAAGTTAAAGTAGAGTTTATTGAATTTGTATGACATTTATTTGAATTTTAATGGCTTGTCTAATATAGGTATTTGATGCCAAATAATTGATTAAACTTGATAAGATAATACCTACAAAATGGAATTTGGTTATACATATGTACATTGTACATTGGTCATACCTATATTTGGCTAATAAACGTATTTATCAAAGAAATTTTTAAAACAAAAATGTTCACAATATCAACAAAAAGTTTATTGAGACAATACAAAAACAGTCAATAAACGGTATTTATTGATATTACAAACGATTTCTTTTTCAGTGACGGACGCATTTTTTTTTAGGATACAAAATATGGCTTTTAACACTTTATACAAACATTTGTCCAACTTCTCGTATACCCAAATCATTGGTGATTCATTTAGGGGTACCTACCTTCTTTTTTCAAAAACAAAAAAATATAAAAAATTATTTATGGAGTTTTCTTTATACAAGAAGGTTTTTTTAATAATACAAATTCTATATACTATATTAATGAAATACATCAGCCAAATAGAAGACTTAGCACTATTTTAATGAACTTTGTTGAATTATTGATTCAAAATTGCTTTTAACGGCCTTTAAGTCCTACGAAAATTGGCGTTTCGTCCCGGCAATCTCACTTGGACTCATCAGCTGACTAGTGAGGGCCTTTGTCAATACGCAATTTTTGCTAAGTTCAGTTCATCTTATATAGATTTCGTGACGAATACCTAGTGTGAACTATAATATCCAACAAAACTAGAATTCCTAATCATTAAATTGGAAGTTTTTTGTTTTTGTTTTAAGTCCAGGGCCTGGCTAGATTATATGTTTATATGTGTTATTCAAACTTATCTTTTAGGGTGATTCAGAGAATAGGTGTTTATTAAACAAGTAAACTATACCTCCATTTTACGGTTGTCAATTATCAATACGATATTTGATATTTATCACCAAAATTAAGGAATTGTCAAAAATCGAAATTTTTGATGAAGTGAACGCTTTTTGATCAATTGTGAATGATTCAATTGACAATATTGGTATTATCGTTGTCAAAATTATTGTTTGTTATCAAATTTTAAGTCAATTACAAAGTCGACGTTGATAAATTATTTTGCTGGGATCGTGTAGGCTCAAAATTGAACAATTCATCTTTATATCTTCAATCGAACCTTTTTTCTGAACTTGAAGAAGAAAATACTTTGATGAAAGCCAACATTGGAAGAAAATTATGCAATGTTTTGAAAGATTTTTTTTTAATTTTGAAAAGAAATGGAACATTTTTTCTTGTTTGTTTTACTAAGAGTTCCAGGCTGTGTCTGTAAATCGTTTTCCTTTTACGGTTTTCCCCTATTGGACTTTTTGTTGTACCAAGAATTCTTGTAACATCTCCTTTTCATCTTCAGCAATCGAATTTGGTTGTTCTAAGCCGAATTCAGTTCCTGGTGGATCCATACAGGTATGTACCAGTCACAACAATTTCTATTTTGTTTTTGGTTGTCTTCCTTTTTTTTTTGTATTTTATGCCAGCCCGTACACCTAGATTTTAAATAAACCAAGAACTCCCAACAGATTCTTTGCTAAAAGGAAACCAAACGATATTAATGCTACAATTAGTCCTGGTAACGGTGATAATGAATACGTACAGAGAAAAGTGCATCGAAGATACAACTTTTCTGAAAATATAATTTGTGAGGGAAACCACTTCAAATATTAAGTAAGTAACAACAGACGTCTAGGTGGCGGCCACTTAAACGAATGCCATGCGCATATTCGCACTACGGGAGTCGAGGGCTTTCGGATCGGACCAATTTTAAGTGGTTTCCCAAATTAGGTCTAAAAACGCAACAAAAAAAAAATGCATTTTCAGCGACGTCTTTGGGGGTTTTATAAATAAAGCAGATAATTTATTACTGAAATAACAGTAGGTACTCAGCTTTTGTAACTTTGTAGAATCACCTTTTGGTGGACCCAAACAGTTTAATTCAACAAAATTGTCTTTCTACTTTGTATGCAATAATGCATCAAATTGAAATGTCAATCGAAATAATAGTGGATGGAGGATTTGTTACAGTTTCGGTCTGCAAATACAAACAAAATAAAATAAAATAAATGTAGGTGTGGCATTAGGAGGACATTCAAAAATATTACATGTATGAATATCGTAAATCGAACTCACTCACTCGTACATTGTTGTTAACTTTTGAAAATAATTTGGCTATTATTACTTCTTTTCTGATTTTTCTGATTTTATTAGGAAATTCTTTGTGGTCAAGTAGCAGACTTCGAAATGCATTCTATGCTAACCATGTTTAAGCTTTGTAAGTAAATTGGTAAAATACATTTAAATTTTACTCAACGTGCAATTCTTGCTGCACCCAAAACATCCAAAGAGTATAAAAAAATATTGATAATTGGCTCATATTCTCATAATAATAAACCGGCACTAACATTTAGTTTTAAAAATCTGTTAAGTTCAATAAATCTATAATGCCGCATTTAAATAAAATATTTATTAATGCGCCCGTGCATACCTACGCTAAATTAAAGTCGATTCATAATTTTTAAATTTGACAATGAAAAAAGCCCTTCTACACTATCCCACTGAGTATTAATACATGTCAAATTGAAAGTGGGAAAGAATTCTATGCTACTGCTTAATTTGTGGGAGAGAAATGCTTTTTAATTTTTTTACCACACACAAAAGTTTAATTTAACCTCAATAAAAATGTGATGAAAACTGTAATAGAATTAGAACCATTTCTAAAAAATGTATTAACACAATGGCGCATATTCATAGTCGTTTTAAGACCCCAGTTTATCTTAGCCTGGAGTTTATCCAATGTAAATTAGATAGGATAAACCCAGTATTTTTTTTAGAAACAACTTAAACAGTCACTATGAATATGCCCCAATATGTTAAATCGTGTAGGCTGGAATATCATGCTGATTAAGATGGGCAGTCATATTTTGTTTTGACACCATTATACATGATTTGTTTCCCACTTTTTTGGTATAAGTTAATACTCAGTGGGATAGTGTGGAAGGTCCTTGAAAGTGATTTTTTAAAATGCGTTTCTTTTATCGAATCGTCGAATTTATTAATACACTATTATTTATAACTTCCAAAAGAACCCTGCAATAAACGAAGATAGTGAACACAAATTTGAATAATCAATCAATCAAATGCTGGATAGTCCAGAGTTGACTGCATTATTAGTTTTATACGATTACAAATATAAAATTTAAAGTTTTATACAATTTAAGGGAAGCATATTCTATTTTACATTGAAAAAGTTCTTGATTAATGTACTTTCAATTTATAGTTTCAAGGTGTGCATAATGAAGTCAACTTCTAAATTAATTCTCTTTATTTCTTCTTCTTTTTTAATAAAGAATTTCGGGAGCGCGTTGTAATTTTCGAAGAACGAGCATCTGCTGTAAAATTACCTACCATATAATAGAAAAATAATAATTATTATTTTTCCTACTTGAAAAATGTTCCTACATTATGAAAAAAATATAATAATAAATATATTATCATGTTTTTTCATAATGTTGGAACGAGCATATTTTTATATTTATTAAAATAAATATAAAATAACACAGACAAAAAGTGGTACTAAGTGTTAACTAAGGAAGTTAAATAAAATTTCAAACACAGCACCTACCTACCTACATTAGTTGTCTTTTTTTTTAAACTTGGTCCTCCTACTAGCTACCTAAAGGGACCACCATACCATTTTTCCTTGTCTTGACCTTTTTTCTTTACAAAACAAAATAGTAAGTAAGTACCTGCATACTCTTAATTTTTTATTTAATTTTCCATAAACTCATATTTATGTAACAAATCAGGAAGCATTTGGTTTGTATATCATGCTTTTTTTCATTTTCTCCAATTACATTTCAAATCAAACATTTAAAATTCTGAACCATTCGAATTAATAGTTATTTGGCGGGTCACCATTGTTTGGCAAAATTCATTTGGCATTTCTTTGTTTCCTTTGATCGTTAAATATTTTGTTTAATTCGCAAACCACAATTGGCAATTTACGTTTGGCTTTTTATTCATTATGTTTTTCAATCATTACGCAAATAACATTTGGCGTTTTTACATTTCGCTTCTTCTTAATAATATTTTCAATCATTTCGCAAAATTCGTTTGGCAATTTATTGTTTAGCTTTTTTTTGTTAAGCCGTTTATTAATTGGCCAAGTTTTTTATTCGCGGAATAACGTTTCGCCGTTTCATTATTTCGCAAAATTTCAACGAGCCGTTTTATCAATTCGCTGATAGATCATTTCGCCGGTTACAGTTGTTTGGTCGATTGTACATTCATAAGCTTTGACTTTTTTTGATTTACCGTTCTTTTTATGATCTGTTGCTAAATTCATTGTAGTTAATTTCGGACTTTGCATACACCCAACCTCACACCTACCCCAAATCCTATAGTGTGCCAAGCGGGGGGGTTGCAGGGGGGCAGCATGCCCCCCCATACATACCTCACTGTTTACACGCCGTAATGCTGGGTGCTAGTAGGTACTGTATTTATGTAAGCAAGCAAAAAAACAAAAATCTCATATACAAAATAGTTTTAATAATTTTCAATTTTCTCAAGAACTAGAAGACATATATTTAATCGACATAATCGAGGCCAAAAAATTGCAAAACAATTGATTGCCAAATAAAAAAAAGCGAAACAACAAAATGCAAAATAAAAAAAAGCGAAATAATAAAATGCCATATAAAAAAAAGCGTAATAGCAAAATGCCAAATAAAAAATTGCCGATTTTCAAAAAGCCAATCAAATAAAAAACTAAATGAAAATTGCGAAATGAAAAATGCGGAAGGATGATTTGTCAAATCATTTAAAAGACAAAACGTAAATTGCAAAACATAGAATGCCAAACAACAAAATGCTAAATAAACAAAATGCCGAACGAAAAATGGCGAAATGAACCCCCGCGAAACGTTAGTTTGCCAGACAATTCTTGCGAAACATACCATACCCTTATTTGGCATATAATTTTTAACTAATATATAATATGTATGTAGGTATATTAAAATTAGGTTAATATATAGTAAAAGCGGCTATAGCACCTGTCCTATTCCCTTTGTCGATATTTTTTTCTGATATTTTTTTACAAGGGGATTGTGGTAATACATTTTTAGTCGTTATTCAAATTTCTGAAATGTTTTTTTTTTTTTTATTAGAATGTAAAAAAAACCCTATTTAACTTCATATTGTTAAAAACACGTTAAAAATCTTATAAAATGTTTCCAGTTATTTTCTTTGTTTTTAAATACTTAAGGATCCAATCAGCGTAACTCAAATTATAAGCAATGCTCAATTTCCTTACATGAAAATGAATTTGTGTTCAATTTACTCTACCGAGCGTAATATAATTAAATTTCACTTCAAAACAAAAAGATTTTTACGAATCTACGAATTCCTACCTGCACCTACCCACAACAACAAAAAAAACATACAAAAAACCAGCCGCACAAAGAAGCCACACCAACGACGCCAACGTACACAATAATACAACAACAATAGAATAAACGAAGGCCACGAAACGCAAAAAATAAAAATAACAATAAGGATGTGTGAATAGTAGAGTTGAGTAGATATCTGTTTTTTTTTTTTTTGCGAGCGACAATTTCGATGAGAATGAGAGAGAGCCGTTTCTCTGGTATTATCGAACACCTTAAGGCCCGGTGCACACATGCGTTTTTTTGACGCAGCGGCACCGCCTTTGCGTCTTACAGTACTCACAAATAAATTGAGTAGTGCACACACACGGGAAAAAAGACTCGCAGGTTTCCGCGAGACCGCTGCGTCACCGCACACGCTTCTGCGTCTTTCAGTTCATTGTTTGTTATGGAGCAGTGCACACATGCGTCATTTTGGCGCAAATTAAATTTGGTAGAAAGATTTCAAACATGGAAGAATTTGATATCGAATTATATATCGATGAGATGTATGGAATATTGCTTCGGAGGCAATCCATGACCGACAAAAGAAAAGATGTATAAGATATTCAGTTTGGTAGCCAATGATTAACAGAAAGATGTACCCAATGCCGTCGTTTCTTTTTAAGAACCTAGTTTTTATCCACTAATTACGCGAAAATGACTCGTTTATTTTTTATAAATCTCCATTGCTGCAAACCAACCGCGATTTGCAGATTGAGTCCTGCGAGAAAAACCCGCATGTGTGCACTAGAGCGGAGCGCCGTTGTATGGGAAAAATAACGTTGTTAAAATGAAAAACATACCCCTCGCAAAATTAGTGTTGGGTCCTTAAATTAATTCTAATAATAATTTAAAAACCAGCCCAAGTGGTTTCTAATTGCCATTTGAAGTAGAATAAACCAAGCGAAAATCAGAAATAACGGCCAGATAATATTAAAAAAAATATAGAAAAACAAATTGATTATTCTGATTAATATATATTTTTATTTTTTAATTCAAACTATTCATTTCAACCAGCCCAAGTGGTTTCTAATTGCCATTTGAAGTAGAATAAACCAAGCGAAAATCAGAAATAACGGCCAGATAATATTAAAAAAAATATAGAAAAACAAATTGATTATTCTGATTAATATATATTTTTATTTTTTAATTCAAACTATTCATTTCAACCAGCCCAAGTGGTTTCTAATTGCCATTTGAAGTAGAATAAACCAAGCGAAAATCAGAAATAACGGCCAGATAATATTAAAAAAAATATAGAAAAACAAATTGATTATTCGGATTAATATATATTTTTATTTTTTAATTCAAACTATTCATTTCAAATAATCTTTTTTTGTTTCAACTTTTGGAAGTTCTTTTCGGGAAATTAGTGTGTTTTTTATCAATCCATCTCTGTTGGTGAATCCATAGACTGTTTGGGAAGCCTCGGTGACCAATTTGACTGCCCTTTCAACTGCTTGGCAAATTTTTTGCCACCAATCAATAAGTTCGAAATATTCAGCGGCTTCGAAATTGAATTTTGGGTGTTCAAACTGTCTGGGATTTCCAATATTATTGGTTGTTGCCCTTACTTTAAAAATGCGTCGAGCAGCAAGTTCTCAAATGTTTTGGCGATCATCCAGCAGCATGGCTACCAAAATATTTTCGCAGTGCCCGAAGCATTGACTTACTATATATGGACTGCCAGGAGCCAACTTCACGATGGTTCCACCTATAACTAAACGCTGCTAGCGCTAACATAGGACAAGCGGAAAACATGGTGAAACATTTTGACACTTCAGTTTTGTGCTTTTTTTTTTTTCATTGGTTTTTTCAATTATTTTTCTTTGTTTTTTTTTTTGTCATTATGAATAAAAGATTATGAAAAAAGTTTCGGATTGAAGCCTAGTACGCTGCTGATGCGAAACGAAATTTTTCTGTGATCTCCAAACAGAAAACGAAACGCTTGCGAAAACACAACGGAAAATATCCTTGGAGTTTCACTAATTTCAAAAATAAAATCAAACATAAACGCAAAAAATCAGAGAAACCCATTATGTAATAAAATGATAAACAAAAACACACAAATAAAACTCAAATGTCATTTTTCCGCACACAATAAATAGTCTGTATAATTAATTCAGTGCGAAAAAGGAGCGGAGACTTCTCCAAATAATCTGCTACAATTATAAATTTCGCTCTTCGAACTGCGTGCTGCTAAACGAAAAGCAGAACGAAATTTTCCGTTTCTGATTTCGTTGTGTCATTTTTGTATGGGATTTTTCGTTTCGCATGAATTGGAAAACTTTTGGCGGAATTATTTGCTACAAAAAACAACATCAATTAAAATCAATATAATATTTATGTACTTGAAAAAATTATCTCCAAATGCTGTTGAATCACCATTCGTTATCCAAATTTAAATAAAAAATATAATTATAAAAAAAAAAACAAATTTACCACGCATGACGCAAAATGTGAAATGAAAATTAAAATTATACACAGATGTCAAAATATAAATTTTAGCAGAAACAGATGGCTCAGTTTTTTATAAGAAATAACAATAGATGTCCGTAGTTTCTATGGCAAAAAAAGCTTGCTCAGACAAAGTAGGAACAGATGGCACTGAAAATAGTTACTTCACTTTGCCGCGTGTCCTACCATAGCGCTCATGTCACTAGTGAGAGGTGGAACCATTTTCATTGCGGAATTTGTATGGAAATGACGCTCGACTAGCAGTCCATATATAATAGGTCAATGGCCCGAAGTATCCATTGCGAGCGAAAACTAGGTTTACTACCTTTTTCAGGTCTTCTGGCAAATATCTTGTGAGTTGAATGGCTTTATGAAAATGTTTCGCACCGCAGACAAATGAAGACTTGGATTTAATTTCAAACCACATCACTGCATAAACTTGGAAAATAAACTGAACTATATGTTTTAATGGCTCTTGTGGGTCTTGTTTTGAAACATAGACTCTTAAAATATTTCATTTGCTATAGTTTCTGATTTCCCATTTGTTGGCGTTACATGCCCTAAGTATCGCGAGTCAGGTTCTGTTATCAAGACAATATGTTCTTCGGTGGAAAAGTCTCCAGCATTTTTTGTAACGTCTTTCCGGCCGTCAAAATAAAGGCCAAAAAAGTCAAGTTCGCACACACCTGTTTGTTGAGAC
The DNA here is from genome assembly GCA_929447395.1 of Epistrophe grossulariae. Lineage (NCBI taxonomy): Eukaryota > Metazoa > Arthropoda > Insecta > Diptera > Syrphidae > Epistrophe > Epistrophe grossulariae. The sequence continues at coordinate 70,114,219 of OV839567.1, forward strand.
CTTGATTTTGTCCTTTTTCTTCGAATCTTACTTCTATCGATAATGTTTGACTGATCTGTATCATTTATTAGACCATAATCTTGCAAGACCTCTGTAACAAGTGTTGCAGTTGCTCTGTCTGATATTTTGAATCTATCTGCCACCTTCGCAACATTAAAAAGAGATTTTTGATTTTGTTTATACTTCAGATTCTTTGTTGTAGTTGTAGTTGAGGCAATCTGTTTTGGTAAAGTTGTTGAAGCTTCAGTTTCAATGTCTTCATCGGTATCGGAAGGGATATATTCTGTTCCATTGTTCTCTGTTTGTGCGTCGGTCGGTATTTCAGGTGTGCTTGAAGATGAAAGGCATACACCCCTATTACGATTGTCAAAGATCAAATATTTGACGATTGATAGTTTTTGTCAATCAATTGATTATTCGGTATTATGAACAACAATTGATAAATTTTTACCCATTGTGAACAACCAAGAAAAAAATATTTTGAATACTTAGTTTCTATTTTTATTGACATTTCAATTTGATTCATTATTATTTCATCATTATTTTATAAAGTTGGAAAAGCTGAGTATTGTTATTTCAATAATAAATAAAATATTTTTTTTTTAAATATGCGCATTACAGACGTCTGATCTGAGTGGCCGCCACCTAGACGTCTCTTGTAACTGTATTTATAATTAGGGAGTCGAGGGCGTTGGGATGCGACATTTGAAGTGGTTTCCTCACTAATTCTATTTTCAGAAAAGCTGTATTTTCGATACACTTTTTCTCTTTAACACTGCTCTACGTACTGACAGACGTATTCATTATCACTTTTACCAGGACTTCTTGTAAAATTAATATCGTTTGATTTTCTTTCTCGCCAAAAATCTGCTGCAAGCTCTTGGTTTATTTAAATCTTATACCGACATCAAATACACAATAAAAAGGAAAAGGACCCAAAACAAAGTAGAAATTGTTGTGGTACCTGTATCGATCCACCAGGAACTGAGTTCGGCTTAGAACACCCAAATTCGATTGTTAAAGATGAAAAGGAGATGTTACAAAAATCCGTGGTTACAACAAAAAGTTGCAAAGTGGAAAACAGTAAAAGAAAAACGTTGTATATACACAGCCTGAAACTCCTAGAATAACAAACTAGACAAAATTAATAGTTCCATGGTGGATTCTACTTCTTTCCAAAACTAATAAAACTTCTTTCAAAACATCGCCTAATTTGCTTCGGATGTTGGCTTGCACCAAAGTATTTTCTTCTTCAACATCATATTTACCAGCAAAAATGTTCGATTGATGACATAAAAATGATTTATTCAATTTTGAGCTTACACGATCCCCGCAAAATAATTTATCAACGTCGAATTTGTAATTGACTTAAAATTTGATAAAAAAAACAATATTTTTGACAATGATAATACCAAGATTGTCAATTGATTCATTCACAATTGATCAAAAAGTGTTCACTTCATCAAAAATTTTGATTTTTGACAACTATAATACCGATTCATTAGTTTTGTTGATAAACATCAAATATCATATTGATAATTGACAACCGTAATAGGGGTGATGACATTTTCGTTTAAGGGACTTTTGAAGCTGTGGTTTGTGGTGATTTCCGCAACATCGATATTCACGATCATCATTTTTCTTTCGGACCTTTGGTCTTCCAAAAACGAACGTTCTTTCACTGGCACTTTTGTTTTCTTTGGGGCATCGACAACATTCATTCTCAATACATTTACAGGCAGCTATATCAAACAGTTTTTCTCATTCGAAGCACAAAAACTCCGGGTACTCTTCTGCCTTTGGGCGTTTTAAGAAGAGCAGTTTTTCTGTCGTTGAATTTAATAATGCCTTTCTCAACACAGAACTTACCAACTGTCGGAATTGAAGCTAAGTCATAAATTTTCATAATTCTTGCAGCTGTAAGTGCTATCCGCTTTTTGATGAACTTTCTTCGTTTTCCAGAAAAGTAAGATGAAGAGCAGTATTTTTGTAGGTCGTCAACAAACGCGTCGACATTGTCTGTTCTACTCCAAATATTTGGCAGACTTTTTTTTGGGAACGCGTTTCCATTTTCACTTTGGTTTAGATTCAAAAGCTATAGACACTAAAAAAGAATTAAAAACAAAGCGAAATCAAGAAATCGTAAGTTTTTATTCTGCGTTGCGTGACCCCTAGCGGTAAATATAAAAAATTTAAAAAAATCTTAAAATTACTTTTAAGGCCATATGCGGGGGGTATAATTTTAGTTTTCAAAAATTTTAGAAACCGCTCCGGTCTAGTGTGCACTGACCGATTGCGGCACCGCAGCGACACCGCTGCGGCACCGCGGCGTCAAAAAAACGCATGTGTGCACCGGGCTTATCTTATGAAATCTACTTTTAAAAGCTCTTTGTCGCCTGGAAATTGTCGGCCGAAAAAAAGTTTGAAGACAAAATTTAGTATGGAGGTGAGACATCTGTATATAATTATTTGTGGCACTATATAGTTATAGTTTTCATTGAAAATGACCATTGAAGATTTTAATTGTGCCAAAATAAGGATAGGACAAAATTCAAACTTTTCATATAAAAAATCTTTAAATATTACAATGAGCATTGGTAAGGTAGGTAGTTCAATCATTGAAATAATAAGTCGTTTTATGTGGAAGGAATGTAGTTTCTATACGTTTCAAAATTAAAATGTTCAATTGTCGCGGTATAAGAAATTCCTCAGATAAAATATTAGACCTTGTTCTTTTCTCCGACAATGTTAACTCAGATGCTGCTGTTTTGGCCACCCCTGCAGAACTATCTAAAGAGGACCTTCGCCATCCAGCACTAGACATATGTTTAAACTTAAACATGAATTATTATTTCAATAAAGCAAGCAAAAAACTTGAATTTAACTTTAACAAATGTAATTTTGTCAAACTCTCCAATCTCCTGCAAAATATTGAATGGAATCAATTGTTTATTAACTGTGATATTAATGTTATGTGTAATTTATTTTATGGTAAATTATTTGAAATATTTTATAAAACCATTCCTATGAAAACATCTTATAAAGGATCAAGCGATCCACCATGGTTTGATCGCCATCTTAAAAACTTAAAAAATAAAAGAAACAAAGCGAGTACAAATGAGTATAAAGTTTTTTAGGTACTGAGTAAACCTTCTTCTCGAAACTATAAAACTCATTTCTAGAATTGTAAAGCATCATCATGTAAGACGTCTATTTTTCAAATGTTGTTATCTCAAGTTTTAGATTTTCTGGATTTTTTTTATGTATGAGTTTCTTGTACTTATAAGATCAATCGATCAAAAAACCAAAAAAATTGTTATCATTTTTCGTTTAGAAAATAGAATCTAGATCTTTCTCTTCGTTTACCCTAATTTAACCTACTGAAATTCCGATTTGAAAACAATCACGTATTTTAAAATTAAAAAAAAGTTACCTTTTACATGATTTTTTTTTTAATCACTAAAACCTACCATAATAGCTAGTCACGTAATTGTAAAAACCCAAAAACCGACCTTTAAAGCGTGACAACCCCTTTCCTTGACTATATTTCGCCAGGCAACCCATGCGCAAAATGTTAGTTCAAACAATAACTAAAAAACTGTGTACTTCTTATCTGGTAACTCGATGAGGGTAGGTCGTTATATGGCGGGATCTTCTACTAATTCTGACTAACGATTTAAACAAAGAGAACGTATTTAAAATTTTTTTGTTTGCATATTATTTTTTATTTTAATATAAGATTTATTGATACAAATATTTAATTACCTGGCGCACAAATATAAAGAATATACTGGAGCAAGCTTGAAATGCGGCAAGTTTACATCCAACTCTGTTAAAATTTGACTCAGAAACTGCTCTTGATGCTTTTCTGGAAATTCTAGTACAGCTGGCAAAATAAGTTCCTGTCCTTGATTTTGCAGCCCACATACTTTATTTTGCGTTCTGAAACAAAAAATAGAAGAATCAAATTTAATTTTAGTCCAAAATATTGAAAGTTGATAGAAAAATTATAAATTAAGTACTTAGCACATGGCAAGCAAACAAAAAGTAAACATCAATGATTTTAATTGAATTTTTTTAATATGTAGAACTTCGCAACATTGCAGTTTACCTTTGATCCTGGTTGTAAGATTCGACTGATTTTAAACTTGATATCGATTTCGTTTCACTGTCCAAATTTTGTTCGGTAGCTTCGTAGTTAAGTTCAATTTCTTTAGCATGGGTATTAAGTTGTTTCTGCGTCGATCTGTTATTTATTTGTTTTTTATATTCATCGACTAATCCTTTATTGGTATGGTTGTTATTAGTTCCCCTCTCGACCTCTCCCGTTTGACTCTGTTGTTGTTATAAATGTTGTTCCATACAAGCACATTCAACACATACATATACTTCTATAGGGTATCTTACCGTACTTATATTTCCATCTTCTGTATTCCACAATGCTGGCAATGTTGGTGATCGACTGCGGTTTTATTGGTATGGCAGAATTGTTGTTTTATATAAACATAAAGTGCGGAAATTGTAATGAGTTATATACATACAAATAAAAATTAAATAAAAAATCGTTATAAATAATGTTAAGTCATAAGTGTGTAAAATTAAACATTAAATAAATAACTATGAACACATAAAAACTTCAAACACTTATAAATTTTAATCTAATAATTATTTATTAAATAGAATAGTTGCTTAGCAAATAATTCGTTGTTTCTATACTTACCTTTCGTAAAGACATGCTGAATCCAGTTGTGATTGAGAAAGCGCGAGATTAAAGCGCCCATCTGACGGTGAATCTAAAAAGCGATATGATGCCACACGACCAATCATAACAACAGATCCATTCTAGAGATATCAAAATAAATATTTATATCTATTTTAAAGCTAAGGCATTTTGTTTTATATTCAATAACTTAAAGTTTTCTTAATTTTAATCAAATTTTGTTACATTGATTAAAATTAATCATTGAGCAGTAAAATATTCAAAAATTACTTGCAGTTTGTGCAACCTAATTATTGGTATAGATTAGAGCTCCTTGTTACACGAATATTTTAAAACACGGATACACGTGTTCTTATAATATCCGGATTTGAATCCGAGTATTTCGTGTTATTAGTATCCGTCCATCCGTGTAATTTAAATAATCCATTTATCACTAGACAGGGTCAAATTTATGGGATTTTTTGATAAAAATACAACGACTTGGTAGTCGAATCTGTCAGTGGATTTATGTTGAAAATTATTTAATTTTTTTTTATTTTTCAAAATTCTTTAATTTTTCATCAACTTTTGCATTTGAAAAAGTGAAAATAAAATTGACAACAACTAAATCAAACATTTAGTACAATTTAGCCTGCTATTTTAAGAACTTAATCTTGAAGAGCCGACAATTAAAACCGAAGTTATAAGCTTAGTAAGGCAATCATATCAGTCAATTTTGGAGGATTTACATAAAATAACGGAATTCTCTCGCTGGTGGATGATGGTTGGCAATCGACCAAGCAGGGAAGTTTTTTGATTTTTTTCGATTTATCGATTGATTAAAACTTAAGATTCTGATGCTAAATGTGTAGATCGTACGATAACGTTTGATATATCAAGATAATCGCTACTTTATCTATTTGCGCATTAAAGAAAAACCCAATCAATCCATGCAGAAACTCAAGATTTATTACTTGATAATTGAAGGCACTGTAAAACTATGTTTTTATGCGCCTAACTGTAACTTATAAAAACAAATTTTCCACCAAAAATAAAAATCTACAATAGCCATTATTTTTGTAAACCCACCAAACCATGAATTTACAGGAATAAACTCTATGAAATTCAATTACTTCGCAACAAATGAAGAAAATAATAATTATGAAGATAGATACCAACAATCTATGGCATAGATTACAAATTACCAAATGTGTATTTATTCTTAATTTCTACGGTACTCGTAGCCAACCCAAAACTAAAGACCAGGAATCACCACTGCTCTAATTATGAAATCAAATGCTGATGATGCAGCCCTATCACCTCCAGAGGATGTATCACAGCATCTCACTTATGACAACTATATTATATATGAATTTTATGGAACAAAATAAAATACCGTCTTCAATAGATATCGTTAGTAATCTTTTTAAAAAGTCTTTGGCAGCGGCCATGAAATAAAATTTAAAATTGTTTGTATTTATTGATTAAAGTGTGAAATACTTACACCTATTACCAACGCTGCCCTATTCTGCTATTCATCGGGAGGAATTTTTATAGAATTTTCACTTATCATTATTTTGCTATTCGTTCGAAGTTAATCTGTATTAAAGTCGGTAACTTCGGTAATACTGCGCGGTATTCTCTTATTCAACGCATTGTGAACGCATTCATTCTATACAATTCAAATCAAATTTTTCATTGAATGCTTCGTCTGTCTGGTTGGTTGTTAGTAAAATGTAAGTAAAAACTAATTTATTATGATTAATTTAAAATATTTGTTTGTAAATTCTATTATTTTATTAACATTTTTAGGGGTAGAACGACGAACAAAGACCAATTTACTGCAATAATTTCTGCAATGAAATTAAATGCAGATATTGCCAAAAAAAAATGCAAAAAGACAACCCGAGGACTTCCGAGGATTTTTAAATAGCCTAGAAGATAGGCCCAACCTCCTAGAACCACCAATGAAAGAGGTGGCTGAGTGGAAAATTTCTTTTCAAGAAATCATTTGAATCATTTCGCTGCGGAGGTGGAAGATTAAATTCAACAATATCCTATACATACCGAAATGCTCTTCCGAAAGTTTTTGGTAAAATTATGATTTTTAAATAATTGGTTTATTATTATTTCAAAATTAAAATAAATGAACTAACAATTCTTCCGACAGTTCCATAATATTTTTTTTATTTTCTAACATTTCTCCTAAGCTCTCAGTTCGATGATTCTCTTATTCCTCTGCTTACAATTGTAAAAAAAAAGTCCAATACCGTCCATTTCCAAATTTAATTAAGAAGATGAAACAAGTTAAAAAATTACGGAGTGATTGAATTAAATTTTGTATGAAATCAAAGCAATTTATCCAAGATTTTCACATCAACAGCTGTTTACGTGAATGTCACATTCGTTTGGGATAATGTAGTTCACCCGATGGATAGCAGAATGCAAAGGTAGTGTGAAAGGGAATCGAATGGGTGAATCGAATATACGATCCATGATAGCAGAAGAGGGCTGTAAGTTAAACGTAGCTCTTGCTTAGATCACATTTTGAGAAGACTGCCAAATCTAATAGGGTTACCCATAAGACCATAATTAAAATTCTAAAATGTTAAATATATTGGAATAAATAAGTGTCAACACTAATTACACTCAAGGCCCCCTTACACAATTGGTTGCAACATAGTCTAAAATCACTTTACAATGTAGCTTTTTTCTTTTTTACTTTGAATAACCGCACAGAAGATAATAAATTATTTATTTATTTAATCTACGGTCTAGTACATCAACAGATTTTTCATAGAAACTTAAAAATACAAGATAAATAAAATATAATTTTAATAATATGAATAGATATATACATATACAGGGTGATTTGTATAAGGTGCACCAAAAAGTCAGAGTGAGTAGGTTGGGTTGAAACAAGAAAAAATCGTATGGGAGGGGGGTCTATTTCCCACCGTCATGGCGGGAGGGGCAATTTTCTAAAACATTGACTTAAAACGGAAAAAAATTATTTAAAAACAACGATTAAACTTTCAATGCCATTCTATCTTTAATTTTCATTTTAAATTAAGTTGTGTTAGTGAATAGTTTTTGAAAAATTAATTTTCAAACTCGAAATTTTGAAAAAAAAGTTTTTTTTTTCAATTTCAAACTAATTTTTTTCAAAATTTTATGTAATTAATACAATTTTTGTTTTCAAAATTCAATGCTCTTATTAATTTTCAATAAAAAACAGAAAACCGGATGCTAAAATGTATCTTAGTTTTTGAGAAATTAAAAAAAAATGAAAAATACTTTTTTCCAAGAAAAACACTTTTTTTATTTGTTCTATCTTTGCATAGATACTAGAGCCTACGATTCAGTCCATGTATTTGAAAAACACGGGTACACGGACTTCGTGTAATTATTACACGCAAATAAAAATCCGTTCTCTTAAAACACGTGTATTTATTTGCTTAATATCCGTGTATCCGGATATTAAGAATACACGGATCTTTCTTACACGGATTCTTAATACACGGAATGATTTTTATCTTTTCAGAGGTGGGCTTACAAGCTTTTTTTTTATTTTTGGTGATTTTCCAAAAAAAAAAATCGATTTTTAAAGAAAAAATTAAATAATTCTAAATTTAAATCCACTGGCATATTCTACTACCAAGTCGTTGTCGTATTTTTATCAAAAAAATCCCATAAATTTGGCCTCATCCAGTAATGATTGGATTATTTAAAATACACGGATCTTCGGATACACGGACACACGGACGTACGGATGCACGGATACACGAAATACACGGATTCAAATCCGGATATTATAAGACCACGTGTATCCGTGTTTTTAAATATCCGTGTAATAGGGAGCTCTAATAGATACCTTTAGTTTTATTAGCAAGTATTAAAAAAAAGATAACATAATTAACTAGAAATATTTTTAACATTTTAGCCTATTCTAATAAAAATTAATGATATTATAAGAAATTTTCGATATGATCCCCATTATTCAAAAGGCAAAGGTTGAATCTTCTTCTTATGGCTGCAGATAAATGTAAGCCCTGCAATTTGACTCCAGCGACTTCAATGCGTTGTTTAAGTTGCTCCAAAGAAGAAATTTCAACTTCATATACATGGTTCTTCATGAATCCCCAAGCGTAAAAATCCAAAGGAGTTAAATGTGGTGATCTTGGTGATCTTGGTTGCCATTCAGTAGGACATCCCCTTCCTATCCATCGGTTGTTGAAATGATTATTCAGCCAGTTTCTCACAGCCAGGCTATAGTGTGCTGGAGCTCCATCTTGTTGATATATTAAATTGTCTATTATAGCCAATGGGGCATTTTCTAATAAATGTGGCAAAAGGGTTCTTAGGAATATCAGATAGGATTCTTCATTTAAAACCGTATTCAAAAAACGTTGTCTAATTACCGTTCGTCCAACAATTCCAAGCAACACATTGCAGCAAAAGCGGTGCTGCGATTTATTTTGTTTTTTAACATGTGGATTGTTGTGACTCCAGTAATGCAAGTTGTGGAAATTGGTAACTCCATCTCTGGTAAAAACTCCATCTCTGGTAAACTGCGCTTCATCTGTCCAGACTATCCTTTTAAATTAGTTGTGTTCTGTTTCTTCCCTCAGCAATAGCTTTCTACAGAATACAATCCTCAATATCATTTGATGTCAACTCTTGCACTGGGGTAAAGTGATATGAGTGAAGGCTATCGGTATGAATCCACAGTCTACTCTGGGACAATCCAAGCATAGTCGCTATCCTTCTGGTGCTAAGGGATGGATTACGTCGCGTAGTACCAAATCCAAAATCCATTCCCCTATGTGTATTGATACACCAGATGAAATTTCTCTCCTTCGAGTCTCCAACACTACATGTTCCCGAAGACGATTGTGAAGTCTTGGAAAAAGTGTACAGTGGGGACATCTCCTATTGGGGAACCTTTCAGCGTACAATCTCTGTGCTTCCCGACTGGAACCATCCGCTAAACCGTAGTTACTCTTCCCGAGAGTAACTTGCCATAGTTTTGTGTTTAATACACAATTTAGAAATGAGTTTTAAACAGAATGTCCCTTCCATATTTATTTGTGGTTAGGTAAAACACATTTTTTGTTTGGTATAGGTAATCATTTTTATTTGGGTAGCAGCATTGAATAATTGCAAATAGAAGTGAACACTGAGAAACTCCAAACGGTATTGCCGTTTTCGTGGTCATTATAGGCAACATAATGAATATTAAATTGTTGTTTGGTTGCGAAATGCGCTAACCAGATTCAAATAGGGACATTTTAGGGAAATTCGTTCACAATATACCTATGTACATACATACGGTGGAAGAGTTTTTATTTGTCATGAACTACAAACAACAACGAGAATGCCATTCAAGGTCAACTGAAAGCGTTCGGAAGTATAGGTAGGTAGGTAGATTCTTCGAGGGTTGCTTTTGCATTTTTTGTTGTTTCTCTCAATTAATTAAGGTTTCTTTCACGGTTGCTCAAAGGTTTATTAAATAATTGTTAAAATTTTAAGTTTTTAATTATCATCAGAATAGAGTTCTAAACATTTAATTAATAATTTTTTTTTTTCTAAAACTAATTTTTCAAAAGTTATTCGCAAATTTAGGTGCCCATTGACTTAGAACGAACATTTTTCAAAATCCAAAAAAATCTAAAAAAAGGAGTTCTGATTAGAGTTCCCCATAGCAAACAAAGAGTTCTAAACATTTTATAAATGACTTTTTTTTCTAAAACTAATTTTTCAAAAGTTATTCGCAAATATGTGCCCATTGACTTAGTGACTTAGAACCAAGATTTTCGTTCGAAGTCTGGGCACCTAAATTTGCGAATAACTTTTGAAAAATTAGTTTTAGAAAAAAAAAGTTATTAATAAAATGTTTGGAACTCTTTGTTTGCTATGGGAAACTCTAATCAATCTCCTTTTTTTTGATTTTTTTGGATTTTGAAAAATTTTCGTTCTAAGTCAATGGGCATCTAAATATGCGAATAACTTTTGAAAAATTAGTTTTAGAAAAAAAAAGTTATTCATCCCTATCACAAATTCCATCGTAATCGAAAATTTGCTACGAATCGCGAAAAATGTATTGCAGAATCCATTCGTAGTGGAAAATCTATTAAGAATTTCAAAATTCGGGAAATTTGGTATGACAAATTCCGAATGAAACGGAAATATGACGCCCTTTTCTACGACAGCTGATTCTTGTCGTAGCCAAGTGGTAAACGATTTTGTTTCATTAAAAACTAGTTTTTTTTTACAAATTTTAAAATTTGCAATGGTTGCAAACGCAAACTATTCAATTTTTATTTTGTTAAAAGTTCTTAAACTCTTAAATAATTGAATGCAACGCCAGTGAGAAACATTGCAAAGAAGTCGAAACAAAACAATTGCGCTAAAAAAAAAACAAAGGAAGTCAAAGAACACATCACTTTTAAAACAAGCCGGATTAAAATTTGTTGCTCAGTACATTTGAAACCACTTTATTTTTTTAACTTCAATTTATTTTAATGCTGAATATATTATTTTCTTGGGAAAAAATGCTAAAACATTGAATAAATAAACAAATATCAACAACACAGTTTTTTCACGATCAATAACTTGATAGCTGTAACAGTGCTGAGATTATGGGAATTTTTTGCGATATTTATTAAAACAAACATCCTACTAAATCGTTTGAAATTTTGCGCTAAGAGTCTAGCCATACTTAACACAAATGTTCAGCTTTTTTTTGTGTAAAATAAAACGAAAAAAGATGGGAATTTTTAAAAAGTTTAAGGGATTTATGTTTTTAAAAGCTCCAAGTATTGCTGTGACACAGGACACCTGATTTCGAAATTCAGAATTAATTCTTTTAATGAGGCATTGCTTTTTTCGATTCCATTCGGATTTGGTGAATGCTTCTTTTCGGGGTTCGTAGTGGAATAATCCATTCGGAGATTTTCCACGATGGATTCTGTGATAGGCCTGATTAAATCGACCAATGGGCGAATTTGCAGCACAACAGAAAAAAACCCTCCAAAAAAAATTCTTCCCCCAAAAATTCCTTACTCGAATTCACTAACCATTTTGTCGAAAGTATTAAATACACAAACCATTGTTTTATTTTCGATATAAATTTAATTGGTCTTTTTACGAGAACTTCCGGGATGAGTTTAAATTTAATTGGTCTTTTAACGGCCAGTTCCGGGATGAGTTTGGTGACCAGGTGTCTCGGGACCAGTTGTCCTGGGTGCAGTTTGTTGCTGGTACCATTGTATATGAAATCTATAGTAATATCATGAAGAGGAGTAACGGGAGTTTGGTTTGAGAGCGTAACGTGGCCGGTCGTGCCTTGCACACCGTGCATTTTCCGGAGATTTTACTCCAGTAATTTTTTATTGGTTCCTGTGCCTCTTCACTGGGACTGATTATACTCGTTCTCATTGACCGTGAAAGTGATCCACCACCAGGCAGAGTTCTTTGAGGAGGGGATTTCTGCATGGCATCAGGAGAGGCTTCTCCAGCAACTGATTAGTTCCTGTGCTTCGTGCCAGGCCTATACCGTTCCCGTTTACCGTCAAAACGGTCTACCAGGCAGTTTCTTTGGAGGGGGATACCTGCTTGGTAATCTGGAGATTTCTATCTTCAACAACTTATTAGTTCCTGTTCATCGTCACCAGACTGGAACTTAACCCCGTTACTCCGTTTACCGTTAAAACGGACTACATCTAGAAAGTTTCTACTAGCAACAAACGCAGCACAAGCTGGCAGATTCTCCAGGCGAGGCCATCACCCTGTGAACCCAGATGGGTAAATCATCATCATAATCGAAAAAAAAAAAAAACAACCTAATGGTAATGTGTTAAATCATTAATGTTTTAATGTAATTTATGACTTTTTTACATATCGTTTTCTTTATTTTCATTGCCAGTAATTTATTTTTTTAATGTAACTATAAAAGAAGTGAATGTAAAATAATCAAAAGTTCTTTTAATTAATTATACCTATTCATGTAAAAGTGATTTCATTAAATTTGAAAATTCTACATAGAGCGTTCTCGCACTATAACACGAAATTTCTATGGCATATTAGTTTATAAGGTATTTGTATTTGTAGGTATTGTATATATGTATATTTTTTATCCGTTGCAACAGCCAACACGTAACCGAAATATTGCTCCTGAGCAAGAGCAGAATGACTATATATTTTTTATATATTATAAATGACAGCCACGAGGCTTTCCAAAAATGTAACTAGATAGAGCAGGCAATACATTATAGCCGCAGTAAAACATAGCTTTGCTAAGTAATATATTATATTATTATGAATTGTACTCTGTTATTGTTCTTAAGTCTCAATAAAATTCAATTCAATTCAAAAAAGAAGAGGAATAACGGTAGCGACATCTTAAGGACATATGTTCGACTTCTTTGTGGAGTGTTGGTTGGAATCCCGAATTTTCACAAAACGAGAAACGTAATAATAAAATAAGAACGGGAACGCTGTATACTAAATTTATGAGTGCGAGGAAGTGAAAAAACACAATAAAAAAACATAACCTTGACAAATTGGCTTCGCATCGGAAACAAATTTGCTATATGTAGGTATGCACGTTTGTAGTAGGTATTTTTACTCATAATATTTGTAAAGGTCCCCTCGTAGTTGGTTTGAAGGGCTGATAAATTTTGTTCTAATAATCGGATCGTTAAGGTTGAGGCCTTAAAGTTTAGGTAGAATGTTGGGTTAAATTTTTTTTACGAAATCATTGCGGAGGAACATAAAAGTATGTGTGAAAAAATGTAATTAATTTAAAATTTAATTGAAACACAAATTTAATTAAACAAAATATTTTAATGCACGTGTACTTCACCCTTTTAAGGAATCTTATTATGTTTGCAGAATTTAAATAATAGATTCTTCTCGCTCTAACTACTTATTCCATACACTTAGCTAAGTCTCAATAGTCTAATTTGTGGCGATCTAAGCGACGCACGCGTACAGAACATATGTTCGACTAAAAAATATGTGTTCATGATAGTACTATAGATTTTATATACAATGCTGGTACCAGTTGAGTGGGATAAATGGTCTTGGTATCAGTGGTTCTCGGATCGGCTGCGTTGACACCCTTGACCTGAGTAGATCAAACTTGGGACAAACAAAAAAAAAAGTATTTTTCATGGAAAAAAGTATTTTTCATGGAAAAAAGTATTTTTCATTTTTTTAATTTCTCGAGAACTAAGATACATTTTAGCATCCAGTTTTCAGTTTTTTATTGAAAATTAATAAGAGCATTGAGTTTTGAAAACAAAAATTATACTCAATTACATATAAATTTTTAGTTTGAAATTTAAAAAAAAAAAAAATTTTTTCAAAATTTCGAGTTTGAAAATTAATTTTTCAAAAACTATTCACTGACGCAACTTAATAAAAAAATAAAGAAGAGTTTCTGGCTTTCCAAAAAGGTACAACATGGCATTGTAAGTTTAACCGTTGTTTTCAAATATGTAATTTTTCCGTTTTAAGTAAATTTTTTATAAAATTGCCCCTCCCGCCTAAACGAGGGAAATAGATCCCCCCTCCCATTCGATTTTTTTCTTGTCCAGCTTTTTGGTGCACCGTATACCAATCACCAAGTTGTATGAAGTTCTGCATACAATAAATTTCTTGATCATAAGAAACTTGAGGGGGCATACAAATGAATTTTAGAAAGAAGATAATCACTTTTTATAGAAAAACATAAAATATCACGGACAAACATTACACTATAAATTTTTCTTCGCCTCTTAAGAGTCTCAACTCCTAACAATAAGCATTTACTTTTATAGCTTAATATCACATTTTAGTCTAGTCAAATTAACTCAAAAAATAGAAGGCGGTGTAAAAGCGAACCACCATCAATAACGAAATGCCATGTAAAAAAAATGGTACTTCTTTTATATAATTACCAAGCTGAGTGAGTTCCCAGATTCCTTCATAAGTCCATGCTTATGAACAACTATCTGAGTACGAGCAAAGCTTATAACAAAACACTTCTTTTAAAACCAATAGGCGTATTGCAATAACGCCCAAACGATTTGGAAATATCGCCCAAAAAAATTCTGAACAACTGTAGTTGTTTTTTTTTTTTGTCGATTTGGGTTTTATTTCCAATTTTCAAATTTTTTTTAAGAAAAGAACGCCCAAATAAAAATTTTAAAAGTCAAATGTGAAATAACGCCCAAATAAAATATTTACAATATGGATTTTTGAAAATTAAAACGGCGGCGCGGCGTTTAAACAGTGAGGTATGTATGTGGAGGCATGCTGTCCCACTGCAACCCCCCTGCTTGGGTACATTATAGGATTTGGGGTAGGTGCGAGGCTGGGTATATGCAAAGTTACTTTAAATGCATAGGGGCAAAATTTTAAACAACCTTTTGTTAAGGGCTTAACATATTACTAGTTAGCAATTTGCTAAAACATTTAGTTATTTACTAGCTCTTCCAAAATTTGAATCCCTTTTTTTCGTTTTACTTACTAGTAAAATACTAATTCCCTTTTATTAAAAA
The DNA here is from genome assembly GCA_929447395.1 of Epistrophe grossulariae. Classification (NCBI taxonomy): domain Eukaryota; kingdom Metazoa; phylum Arthropoda; class Insecta; order Diptera; family Syrphidae; genus Epistrophe; species Epistrophe grossulariae. The sequence continues at coordinate 70,129,465 of OV839567.1, forward strand.
CGGTGCATCAGAACACGTCCAAACAATGACAGTTCGTGAAAGAAAAACAAAGCAAACAAACCTAAACCTAAACCTAAGGAACTGACCAAAAATTTGAAATGTCCGATGTCAAAGTGACAACCTTTAATTTATTTTGTTGCTGTTCGTTAAAAGTTTGTATTTATTATATAATATTATTTCAATTTCCTTTTTAAAAATAGTAATCCCCTTTTCACAAAATAGAGAAAAGTTAGCTGTTGTGGAGGCAGAGAAGAATGGAGCAGAAGAAGAATAATACTCAATAATAAAACGAGTAGATCGTTTGATTCTCGTTTCTTAAAATATTTTATTGCTGGAAGCCCTGGCAGCTATTAGCTTTAAGTATTATTCTGTACACATACATATGTAGAGTTGTTGCATTTTTGTTGAATATACAAACCATACCGAGATTATATCGAGTCATGAATTACGAAAAACGAATGTGATGTCAAAGTTGCTATGCGGCACCGGGTTCAACACATGGAATTGGTGGTATCGGCCACATCGAATAGGCAGATTTGCCCATCATTTGAAACATACCTACACATTTATGTGATTTTGTACAAAATATTCTTAAGTTTGTACATGATAAATAGTATATATTTTAATTACGGTGAATTTAAATACGTGCAGCATTTTAATTTAATCCATTTCACACAATTTAACTCTTTCAAATAAAATTGCCAAAAATTTTTTTTTTGAGGACAATGACAGATTTCGTATGGATTTAGCAAGTTACTAAAAGTTAAAGTAGCCATTTTGTGACTTTATCTTAAGTAAATTGTTAAAAGATAGTGGCGCAAAATTAAAAAAAACCTATTGTTAAGGGCTTAACATATTACTAGTTAGCAATTTGCTAAACGTTTAGTAATTTACTAGCTCTTCGAAAATTTTAATCCAATTTTTTCGTTTTACTAACTAGTAAAATACTGTTTTTTTTCGTTTTACTAACTAGTAAAATACTGATTCCCTTTTATTAAAAATGGTACATCTGAACACGTCCAAACAATGTCAGTTCTTGAAATAAAAACAAAGCAAACAAACCAAAACCTAGGGAACGGACCTAAAAATTTGAAACGTCAGAGGTCAAAGTGACAACCTACAATTTATTTTTTTTATTTGTTTATTTTTGACAACGTACAATACAACTATTTTCTTATTATATTTTGCCTCGTTGCTGTTCGTTAAAGGTTTGTATTTATACATTTTGTTTTTGGTTTGTATCCAAGTTGTGTTTTTTCAATAGATGATTAATCTTAATAATAAATAAATTTAAAAAACAGAATTTTATTTTGTTTTTTATTTTTATTTTGATTTTATTATTATAAAAACTTAATTTCACAACTTTAATTTAAATGATGCTAGCGACGCGTTTCGGAGTGTTACTCCATCTTCGGGCGAACTACTACAAGTAGTAGTTCGCCCGAAGATGGAGTAACACTCCGAAACGCTAACATCACTTTACTACTTGTAGTAGTTCGACCGAAGATGGAGTAACACTCCGAAACGCTAACATCATTTAAATTAAAGTTGTGAAATTAAGTTTTTATAATAATAAAATCAAAATAAAAATAAAAAACAAAATAAAATTGGGTTTTTTAAATTTATTTATTATTAAGATAAATCATCGTTTGTATTTATTTTATAATATTATTCCAATTTCCTTTTTAAAAATATTAATCCCCTTTTCACAAAATAGGGAAAAGTTAGATGTTGTGGAGGCAGAGAAGCATGGAGCAGAAGAAGAATACAATAATAAAGTGAGTAGATCGTTTGATTCTTGCTTCTTAAAATATTTTATTGCTCTACTTATTTGCTTTCAAAGGTTCAAAATGCACCTGCCAAGTCTCCCAAGTCCCAATCTTCAACTAGACGGAGTATTTGATCATTGTCTCATTTCTAAGTAAAAGAATTTGGACAATTTTGAAGAGTGCGACGTCACTTATTGGAATATTCTCATCAGTTACTTTGAAGGAAACGACGATGGCTATTTTACGTTTGCCAAAGCAACATTTGGATGTGCTTTCGAAAGAGGCTGCATTTCTGTTGAATCCACAAACAATGCTGAGATTATTCGAAGTTATTTACGAAAAACGAATTTGAAACATACCTACACATTTGTGCTTGATTTTGTACTAAATATTCTGCGCTAAAAATATTGCGTACTTTTTGAATATCCCTTTTTAATGCCTGAACTCACCATGTCAAGTTAGCACAGGTCCGTCAAGCTGGGAACACCACAATCGAAATTCAAAATTCTAATGATGCAGGAATTAGGTGCTATTTAAGTGCTAATTTAGTACCGCAATCCCGGCTTGGAACTAAAATCCCTTCCCCCTCAAACTTGTGGCGTTCCCAGCTTGACGTCAAGCTAGCAACACCAAACCTCCAAACACAAAATTTCAAAAATCTAAGTGCTCGTAATTTCGCGGAAATCCAAATTATATATTCCATGATTTGACCTTGAAATTTAGTACCGAAAAAAAAAATTCGTGGACTTTCTACACTAAACACTAAAAAAAAAATTAAAAATACAGTTTAGACGAATAATGAGTTAATTAGAACAAATATTCAATTTCACCTTTCTACTCTCAATGGTTCGGTTTTAAATGCACCTGCACTTACCACCCCTTTTGTGGTGTTCCCAGCTTGACGTCAAGCTGGGAACACCACACTCAAATTTCAAAAAACCAATATGGTAGGATTTAAGTGCTATTTAAGTGCTCTCAATTTACCAAAATTCCAAATTATTTAGTCCACGATTTGACCTTGAACTTTGGTACCAAAGATACGAAATCGTGGAGACTTTCTATACTTAATAGCTAAAAAAAAAAAAAATTTATTAGACGCACAGTTGCTTAACTAGAAAAAAAAAACAGTTTCACCTTTCTACTCCCACGGGTTTAGCTTTAAACACTCCATCACTAACCCCTCTAACCTTCGTTGCACTCAACATGAACCCCACACTTCTAAACACAAAATTTCAAAAAACTAATGATGGGAGATTTCCGTGCGATTTAAGTGCTCTGTATAAGGCGGAACTCCCGATTAAAAAGTCCACGATTTGACCTTGAAATTTAAAATCGAGAATAAAAAATACTGGAGACTTTTTATACTCTAAATTAAGAAAAAAATTACAGATTACGTGTAGAATTCGCTAATTAAAAAAAAAAATTAGTAAAAATATTTGTCTACCAATATCGATATAAATATGATGGTACGAAAGCTTAGCAGCATAACTACGAGTGTGTTATGACATACAAAAACCCTTTTGAATATTTGTCTTTCACAAAAAGTGATATAGGAACGCACATACATAAATACCTACGTAGAAATATAGAGCTATGTATATATCTACTCTTTTAACTTTTACCACCCACCGGTTTTGCTTTTTCGCCCATTTACTTTTTGGAGATGTCATATCCTACCTAAATAAGTTTTTTAGAATCAAAGTCTACACTGTTCTTGTTCTTATTCTTCTACAAAACCATCAATTGACCAATTAGATAAAGCAACCGATGTTTTCGATGAGAATTCAACTAATACAATCAAATCACAGTTCACACATATACGCTTCTTTTTTTTTAACTGAGCAATAGAATTTAAGTTTAAAAAGCAAGTAGGTACCTACCTACCCAGCTATAAATTTGAAGAAAAACAAATATCATCATCATCGTAAAAAAAAAAAAAAAACGGCAAAAATATAAATTATGTATCGTTGGAAAGGTTTTTTTGCACAGAAGTGGACAATGCAAAAATTTATTAAATAATTGCACCACAAAAACAAAAACAAAAACAATAAAAGAAAATTGCATAATACATAATAAGTGCGAGCGAGACCGAGTATTTGTTCACGACACTTATTATATTTTCGTTGAATGCAATGGTTCGTGCATTTAATATATTCGTTTAGATGGTTCGTGAATTCGATTGGGGGAAGAATTTTTTTTTGGAGGATTTTTTTTTGTTGTGTTGGATTGGTTGGCCATTGGTCGATTTAATGCAAGGAAGCATGGCCTATGTATAGTTGTAGGTATATTGGTTTTGCATAGAAATATTCTGCAATCTATTGTGTCTCTCGCTCATTGGGTGTTGTTTTTTTTTAATTGAAATGAAATGTGAGCTAAAAAAGGAAAAATGCTTTCTATTTGTAGATGTAGTGTGAGGGATGTTTTGGCTGAGGCGTGGAGACATGTCTTTTGTTGTTGTGATTTTATCTATAGTTAGGTTGTTATTGTAGGGTTGCCAGCTATATGGGAAGGTAGAGTGATCATTGGTTGAGGTAGGTAGGTATTTTGCGTTGTCGGTAATGAGAACAAATTATGGGTAGGTACCTAGGTACTAAGCAAAGAATTGAGACGCTCCGTTGTAGCTAGCTACTAGCTGTTGAAAGAGTAGATATATACATAGCTCTATATTTCTACGTAGGTATTAATGTATGTGCGTTCCTATATTACTTTTTATGAAAGACAAATATTCAAAAGGGTTTTTGTATGTCATAACACACTCGTAGTTATGCTGCTAAGCTTTCGTCCCATCATATTTATATCGATATTGGTAGACAAATCTTTTTACTAATTTTTTTTTTTAATTAGCGAACTCTACACGTAATCTGTAATTTTTTTCTTAATTTAGACTATAAAAAGTCTCCAGTATTTTTTATTCTCGATTTTAAATTTCAAGGTCAAATCGTGGACTTTTTAATCGGGAGTTCCGCCTTATACTCATTAGTTTTTTTGAAATATTGTGTTTAGAGGTGTGGTGTTCCTAGCTTGACGTCAAGCTGGGAACGCCACAGGTTTGAGGGGTAAGGGGAAGACTTTTTAATGGGGAGTTCCGCCAACTAAGGAGCACTTAAATAGCACCTAATTCCCCCATCATTAGTTTTTTGAAATTTTGTGTTTGGAGGTGTGGTGTTCCTAGCTTGAGTCAAGCTGGGAACGCCACAAGTTTGAGGGGGAAGGGATTTTAGTTCCAAGCCGGGATTGCGGTACTAAATTAGCACTTAAATAGCACCTAATTCCTGCATCATTAGAATTTTGAATTTTGATTGTGGTGTTCCCAGCTTGACGGACCTAGTTAGCACTACCTACCATGATTGTTTTTTAAAAATTTTGTCAAAAAATTTTTAGAATTTTTTTCTCTCCACAACTATTTACAACCAAAAAGTTAAAAATAATTGCGTACTTAGTTTTTCGAATATCCCTTTTTAATGCCTGAACTCACAGTGTCAAGTTAGCACTACATACTCAGTGTTTGTTTAAAAACTTTGCCAAAAAAAAATTTAGAATTTTTTTCTCTTCACAACTAATTTACAACAAAAAAGTTACAATTAATTGCTTACTTAGTTTATTTAATTTCCAAAAGTGTAATGCTAACTTGATAATATCAAGTTAGCGCTACATACCATTTTTTTTTTATTTAGAAAAAACTATGGAAATTTTTTTTTACAATTTTTTTCTTTCCGCAACTAATTTACTACCAAAAAGCTTCAATTAATGGCGTACTTAGTTTTTTTAATTTTCAAAAGTGTAATGCTAACTTGATATCAAGTTGGCACTACATACCATTTTTGTTAAAAATAGTAGAGCTACGAATTTTTTCTTTCCACAACTAATTTTCAACAAAAAAGCTACAATTAATTGTGTACTTAGTTTTTTAAATTTCAAAAAGTGTAGTGCTTACTTGACATAGGTGATAATTTAAGGGTTTATTCTTACTGATTTATTTTCATTTCACTTTGTGTGTCGAATTCGAGTATTTTAGGCGAGCAAAATAATAGCTGTGATTTTCATGTTCTTATTGAAAAATTGTTTTTATTTTCTTCAACTTTTATCTAGATACAATATAACAAAAAATAAGCCCTATTCTTCTATTTTATCCTATTAATCCATTTCTACCGAATTCGTTTTAAAACCAATGAATTTGTTCTTATGAAGTGGGTCGTGGTAAACACTGCACTCCAGAAAGACGCCAACTTATTTAAAACTTATTTATTATAGATAACAAAACTTATAAGGAAGCTCAAGAACTCGTCACATTCAAGAAAAAGCAGAAATACGGGAGCGTAAACAAGTTTAAACGCCATTTTACATAAAACGTGTTGTACGGTTTTCAAAAACACTTACTATTGCAACAGCTACACAAATTGTGGATGAATTTTATTTACTATGCGGTGTTCAGCAGTGAGAAGACAATTGGGGAATCGCAACGAATGCTCGCATAGCACGAAAAGTCCGTTTTCCGAAAAAAACAAACATAACAAAAAGAAAGAGGTTTCCGCGAGAGCATTTGGGATGGGCTTCCAAAAAGTGGAAGAATATTCTTTGGACTGACGAGAGGAAAGTTGTACTTTATGGTGGTAAAGGATCTCGGCAGTATGTTAGACAACCACCAAATACCGCATATGATCCTAGATAAAAAAACCACGATAAAACACGGAGGATCTAGCATCATGGTATGGGAATGGTTCTCATGGAGTTGGTCTAATATATTGAATGAACAATACAATGAACCAGCATCTGTACGTAAAAATTTGGCAAAACATCATGCCACCATACACCGACTTCCAAATGCCGCTTAAATGTGTATTCAGCAGTATAACGACCCAAAATACACCAGCAGGACAGCTAAGCAATGGTTTTCAGGACAACAAGATTGAGGTCATGCAGTGGTCTGCTAAGTATCCCGCCCTCAATCCTATTGAAAATCTTTGGGCGAACATAAAAAAAAAGCAGGGGCCTAATTCCGTAAAACGAAAACGATCAAACGATATCGTTTTGACGATACACATCTCTATCACTTCTAAAGAGAATGATAGGGACAGCTATTGCCAAAACGATGCCGTTCGATCGTTTTCGTTTTACGGAATTAGGCCTCAGTCTGGAATGCTAAATCAAAAAAAAAACATAAAGTTATGGACCGTAGTTGAGCAATCTTGTGGAACAATAACACCGTAAAGATGTTAGGGTCTTGTAGACTCAATGAAACATTGTTGCGAAGCTGTGATAAAAAATAATGGTCATCCTACCAATTACAAGCTTTCTTTAAATGAAAAGCCAATGAATTGAACTTTTTGTAACGTTGTTTTAATTAAACTATACACAAATGAGCAAACACTGCTATTATTTTGATCGCTTTATAAAATAATAAATTCCACATTTAAAATTTTCAGATATGAAAATGTAATGCATTATAAAAAATTCAGAATACCTAGGTACTACTGTACGACTGCAGCAAATTTATATAATTTCTTAATATGTATGTTTGTGTCTTACATACCTATATAATGGAACTGTAACGCTAAATAAATTGCAGTACTTTACTTACAAAGATGAACCTATCATCAACATTAATCCTCAAAATAAAATCACCGTAAACACCAAAAAACAAAAAAGTAGTATAACTAATTTTCAATTTTCTCAAAAACTAGAAGACATAAAACCATTCGGTTTTCTGTGTTCGATTCAGAATTGATATAAGCATTGACCAAAAAATTCCAATTTCGAAGTTCATTTCACTATTTAAAAAAAAAAAATTGGTTTAAACTTTTTTTTTGCGAATTTTTTAAAAACTATTGACATAAATAATTTAATTTAAATTTAGGATTAAAAAAATATATCTGGCTTTCAAAAACGGTACGGTTCATTGCAAGTGTTGCCGTTGTTTTTAAATAATTTTTTTTTCTACATTTTAAGTAATTTTTTCTAAAATTGTTCCTACCTTCTAAAAGGGTCGAGATAGACCCCCCTCCTGTAGTAAAAAAATGCTTATTTTTGAAACCTCTACAAAAAACTCCCCAAAAATTGTGCAATTCGAATTCGAGTGAATGAATTTTGAAGTTGACAAAAATTGTGTTCAGCTTTTACTGAATAAAATCGGTCTATTCCATGTGCTTATTGGCATCGCATCGCTTATTCGTAGCACTGTAAAAATGTGTGTCCTAATGCGTTGTAGGAAAGTGTTTTTGTTTATGTTTTAGTTTTCTATTAGGAATTTCCATTTAATAGCGAACAAAAAAATTCGTTAGCAAACAAAATTATAATTATAACTTTACACAGGTTAACCCTGACAACCCAAATAGTGTCAATTTAAAGTAAGAAACAAGAGTTTCGTTCTCTGATAAAATAAAATATAAAATTTGTTATAAAAATTCAAACGTTTCCGATTTCTATTTGCATTAATTATTATTAAATGAAATTACGTAAACTCAAATCGCCACATAAAAAACAGAGATATAATTGAAGGCTACTGCAGAAAAATCTCTGGTTTAAAAAACACAAATATAAAGGCAATTTTTTTCTTGTTAATTTTTTTAAATGTTACCGTGCCAACAAAATATTTTTACATTGTTTTATATATTTTAGAAACAGTCTTCTGCGTTATATTTTTGTTATTGTTCTGTGGAGTTCATAATTTGATGAAACTCAACAGCTATCGTGTTATGTAATACATATTACCAAATAAATAGTAGTATTCGCATGAGAATTTCGTTTAAATATACATTAAACTTACATGTAGAATTGTAGGTTGTGTTACATGGTGTCCATTCACAAATGTCAAAGCATCAGCATGTAATGGTGTAACGGTACACACTCCTTCTAATAATGAAATCAAACAATGCCTAGCTTGTATGGACGGTCCAAACAACTGTAAGGAATTGGTATTTGCAGATCCCACCTTAAAAGGAAAGATTAAAAACTAATCAAAATAAATGTTACATATTATATTTACTTCGATAGGATCAGATCCTAATTTAATTCGTCGACCACTATCACCACTGTGCGTTACTTCTACTAAGATTGGACCTTCTCGACCGGTAGATGTACTATTACTTCCATTAAAAGGCCCGAGTGGTTTTTTCTTTCGTCTTCTTGGTTGAGCATCTGCGGGTCGTCTTCTTACATGGAACATTATCGAACCTTTAACAAATAAATATACATATTTTTTACAAAACTTTGATTTATAGACCGAGAGCCGACAGTTGATTTTGGGTGTGAATGATAGCAAAAAACCACTGGTGTTATTATATATGTAGATATTAACTTCTCATAAGCAAATATGAAAGTCTTACATTCCGTGCGTGGTTGGGGCCTTTGTCGGTAATGGTGCATTAAAAATACGTATTTTTTAAGACCAGATAAGAAGTACAGCAACTAAATCATTATATTTAATAAAAGATCTGAGCGCCCTAGACATGAAAATGGGGGTTAAAGATGTCTTGACTCTTGGATGGGGTCTTCTGCATCCAAGACGAACCCAAAGATGAGTATGAAACCGGTCTCTAAATAAAATGTGATGGCATTTGAATATATGTTCTCAATAATAGAAGCTTCCCCTCTGATACCATAATATGGTAATCCAAGACATTTTCCATGAGGCCGCTTATCTACCAGATGCACTAAAATAATCCATTTTACCGAAAAAGGACCCAAAAACGGCATGCAAAAGTAAAGATCTATCTAAAAATACCAGTGAATTTTTGCTACCACTCAAACCCAAATAGGCCAATAGCTGAGGGCTCTTAGTCTATTACTATTCGCATGACAAAACTTTGTTGCCAAAAAAAAATTCCTAATAAATTTCAGTTGCAGTTCGCCTCTTGTTTGTAACGACTGTGTAATTTTTATTAAATCTTGCCTACGATGAGTACTCTGTGCGGAAAATGTACCCAACAAGACAGTGATACTGTCTTGTGCGGTATATGAGGCTTCTCATTTCATCACATTTGTACTCTGCTTAAAAATTTCATTATTTTGAAATGTGATAAATGTTCAAACATTGATTTAAATTCTTTGTTAAAAAAGCTTTATGACTGTGTCGCGCTTTTGGATAGTGCAAGCCCTAAACAAAAAGTTTCTCGCAATGAAAACAAAAACTTAAATGTAAGTAGAGAAGTGCCAATTTCTACTAAAGGTCAACGAATCTAAAAACTTAATTTACCTTTAAAAAAAAAAACTTACACAAATTTGCATTCCTCTCTTACACCTAATCGCTATTCAATTAGCAATGCAAGTGCAACTCCTTCACCCTTCCACAGTTGTTACGGCAAAATCGTTAAACAATAAAAAACCACTAACAATTATTCCTAAAAGTAAGAAATCAAAACAACAACTCAGTGCACAGTCTTCTTCATCTACATACTCAGCGGAAGAAGTGTAGAAAGAAGAAATGTTGGTGCATTTTAATGACGATGATGATGATGCTTGCTCTGTTGCTTTGAATGGAACGAATTCTTCTACTTCCACCTCTGCCTCTCCTGCAGTTCATAGAGATGATTTAGAGGTGGGTTCTAATTTGTTGGTACGGTATTGGACGCGACTGTAATGAATGTTTCAAGTGCGGGCAGTGAGGAAATATATGATGGCTTTTATATAAAAAAAAGCTGTTGATGTTTGTTCTGATGGTGACAATATTGTGAAAGCCCCTGATGGTCTTTTAAATAAAACAATGCTATAGATATGTATGGTTATGAAGACGATTCTGAGGCTAAAATTTAAAAAACACATCCTGCTAGTAAATCTTTAAATCAGGTCAAAATATTGACGCGGATGTCTTGAAGAAAAATTTCTTTAGTAGAATGAGATGGTTTCACTTATCCAGTTTTAGAAAAGAAACATCAACTGAAAATATAATATCACACATTCAGTCTTAAACTCAAATTGATGCATCCATGTTCCCGTGCACAATGTACAATTGACATTGATAAATTAAGATTTGTTGAATTTAAAATTGGTTCCCCATTGGAATATGTGAATACAATTTTTAATTCCGAGCTCTGGCCTAAGGGGGTTCGAATGCGCACTTTCAACTATAGGCCAAAAAACGACCAGCCACCGGAAGCTGTAGTAAAGACTTAGTTCATGATATTGTTGCTGTAGATGATTTGGTTGCCGATGAAGATGTTCCTGTTGATATTCTTTCTGTTAATATAAATATAATGGATGATGCTTTTGATGCTGTATTTGCTGATGTCGCCATTGAATAAAATACCATAGTTCATGATGTTGCTGATGCTGAAGCTGCTGAAGCTGTTGTTGCCGTGACGTTAATGTTCGATATGATAATTTTAATATCGTAGGAGGAGTAAGAACTAAATTGAATAGTTTATATTTGTATTTTGCCTCCCAGGATTATGACATAATTGTTTTAACGGAAACCTGGCTAAATGACAGTTACCCGAATAGCACAAAATACGATTTGTAACAAAGTTTCTGTTGTGTTTCCGTTATATTAAAGAAATCTGTAACAAAACCACTATAACTCAGTTTTATGATTGTAATTTAGAAACTATTTGTAACCTTGTCAATCAATCTGTCGTAAATAGGTTTTATAAAATATTTAACTTTTTCCCAAAACAAGAAATAAGTTGTTAAAAGACTATATACAAGTAGCTTTGTTAAAAGTTGGTAGTTAAAAGGTTTTAATTACTTTCATTAAATTTCTATTTTAGCAAATTTTATCTTAATTGTAAATACAACTTTTATACAGCAATGTCTTATAACAATTAAATAATTCCATTACAATATAGAAATATATAATATTTAGCATATACGAAAAACGTTTTAACAACTTGATTTGAAAGAAAAATCAGTAAATAAATTTAAGTATGTTTTTATAACATCGCATTGAAAGTTTATCGGATTGAAAAAAAAACAGAAATTGCTTTGTAACATACGAAATATTTTTAGAATTTTAAATAATTTTAAAAATATTAAATTTCATTGATTCGTATTTTAAATTTGTCTTATATAAGATTCAATGGATTCATTTAAAGACATTCCGACACTGTTACTCTAATTTAATAATTGTTTATATTTTTCATAGAGGTGTTATTGTTTTAATTGGGTTCATCAATAGTTTGATGTTACAAACATCAAACAAGCAAAAATTTTCCAGCTACAATATTAAAACATAGATATTACGAAATTGTTGAAATTCAGTTAATAATATTCTTCTTGTAACTGATTTTCATCAACATATATGCTTAAAGTGAATTAAATTTAGTTATTTTAACTTTTTTGCAACTTACATCATTGGACAGAAACTGTCTTGTTTTTGAATCTTTGGCAGAAACATACTTTAGTTATCACAAAGTCACTAAGATGTTTAAGCGTTTTGGCAATGTCAAGGAATGTTATTATAATATTTAATGAAACAAAGGAACTTAAAGCAAGCATTTTTGTAATTTTTGTATAACTTTGTAGTAGCTACACCTTCATAATGCAAGTGTTGCCGCTGAGTAAAAAAGTTACAAGAAATAGTAAGCATTTTTGAAAACCTCTTTATTTATTTATTGTTTCTATAAAAGTTAGTGATACCTAATTTAGTTAATAAATAAATTATCTAAAATAATTCTTTGAAAGATAATTAAATAATAATAAAAAAAAAGCTATATATTCTAGTTGGTATTTTAACAAGTAAAAAAATTTTGTTTAAATCCTAAAATGGCAGCTTTTCACCTAAAAGGGAAAACAATTGCGTCCAACCAACGGCAACGTGGGCTGGTCTTATTATGCATTATGCTAAGGAACACATTTTGTTTTAATAACCGAACAAAATATTAAATCGATATTATAAAATTCATCTGTTGTTGCAACAGTAAAATAATTGTTAAAGGTTTAGTTTTTACAACATTCATATTATATTTTTGTGTCAAAGCTTCGTTTCAATGGTATTTTAAGAAACATGCAAGTTGTAATATCAAAATTGACTTTGCAATGATGCTTCATATAACAAGCGCCATATTTATCGTCATTTTAATGTTCTGTTTAAAAAAGTTGTTTAGATGTGAAATATTTAATTCAATTTTATCGATATTTTACACATTACAGTTTTTTTCGATGCAAATTGATAAGTATTGCGATTGCAAATAAGAATCCATTTTTTTTTTCAACTTTGATGTTTCAATGTGTAAATGAATATTTTTCAATTTTTAAAATTTTCTTCAGTTTTCCTTTTTTTGTGTGGCGCGTGAATTTTACAGAGGTAAAATATCAATGTTGATGAGAAAAATAATATTCGTTGAAATATTTCGGTTGAAAAATAACAAAATATTTGATTTACATAAATAAAGATTACTTTTTATTAAACATCTTCGAACATTTAAAATCGCCCAAATAATAACTTCACTGAAACTTCGTATATGCTTTTACAGAAATATATTGCTCATAATTATATTATATGTATATAATAAACAGAATAATTACTTATTAAAGGAAATTTTTGTTTTAGTCATGTTAAATTCAACAATAGTTGCATTAACAACATAGAAACTCAAAAATTGCTTACGTAAAACTTTATGTCGTGTAGTGTTTTGGTTGTCCACTAGTTAATTTAAGTTGCATGTAACAATTTTCTGTTCAAACAACATAACGAAAACTAATTGTTTACAAAATGCAACCTAAACATAACAAAACTATTACGAACTTGTTGCAAGTTAACTGGGGAAATGCGGCTATTTGGGTTACAATGTAGTATGAAACAATGTTTCTGAAATACCCGGACAAAAAATGTTAAATTATTCGTAATCGTAAGCTATATACCGCCATATAGTTCTCTAGAACTTTATAACTTGCATTTATATAATTTTAAATCTTTGCTTTGTAATTTGGGTCCTTCTGACCACTTTATTTGTTTGGGAGATTATAATATTGGCGATGTTATTTGGAAGTTAGACGTTGATGAACAGTGTTTAGAGCCTTTTAATGTAACAACAGATATAGAGAGCTCAATCATTGATTTTTACAGTTAGTTTTATTTAACGCTATTGATTTATAGCCCTAATATGCTTAATCGCTTTCTTGATTTGGTTTTTCCCTCCGTTTGGGCGGGAGGGGCAATTTTATAAAAAACTACTAAAAATGAAAAAACAAATATTAAAAAATAAGGGTAACACTTACAATTGAGTATTATGTCTTTATATAGCAACGAATTTCAGAAAAAAAAATATACATAATTTTATAGTTCTGAAAAATTACACTTGAAACTTTTTTTTATGTTTTTTCCCCAAATTTTGAGTTTAAAACCCGTTTTTTTTCAAAAACTATGCATACATTTCACTTGATTTAAAAACTAGCTAATAGAACAGAGTATTGGCTTTTAATAAAGACATAATACTTAATTGTAAGTTTTACCGTTATTTTTTTAAATTTGTTTTTTTTTTCATTTTTAGTACTTTTTTTTATAAAATTGCCCCACCCGCCCAAACGGGGGGATATAGACCCCCTCATAGTAAAAAAAATGCTTGCATTTAACTGTTCTTTAAAAAACCGTTATCATTTCTTGGCGCCTGAGTTATCGTACTCGTGCCGTAAAAAATACTCAGCATCATATATGCCTAGCCTATCAATCAATTGTAAGTTATTGATATATATCTCAAACTCTCATGACATTAAGTTCTATGACTTTAAACGTGGTAACTTTGATGCAATGAATATATTTTTAAATTCTAAGGATTGGGAGAACTTAATTTTAAATTCAGATTTATCTCAAGCGTTTGAAATCTTTAAATTGCATTTAAAACAAGCTACAGATAGTTACATTCCTAAAAAAAATTGTAAAACAGAATTCCAATCCTCCTTGGTTCAGTAAAAGGCTATCGTAATGGAATTCTCTGGCACCACATCATAGTGATTTATTAACTATATGCTATTTGTTCGCCGAATACTTTGAATCGGTGTATTCACTTACTACACCTAGTGAACTTCCAGAGATTTTTTCAGCTAATGTGTTGATGTCGGTTGTTTGCATTTGAGTAGAATGAAAGTATTTGAAGCTGTCAGTAAATTTAAGTTAATAAAGGTGATATACCGGATGGCATATCGCCTAAGGTTATAAAGAAATGTGCAACTTCCATCGCGTTCCCACCGTGCTTGATTTTTAATATGTCTCTACAAACATGGTCAGACGAATGGAAAACATCTTTCATCACACCGATTTTTAAATCAGGCTCGAGGCAAAAAGTGTGCAACCACAGGCCAATATGTAAGTTATCTGTTATTCCTAAAATTTTTGAAAATATTATTTCTGATAAACTTTGTTTTTTCACTAAACACATAATTGCTGAAATTGTGTAACTCCGTAGTTAAAGGATTTGATAGTGGGTTATAGACAGATATTGTTTTCACTGACTTTGCCAAGGCTTTTGACAGGGTAAATCATGAGGTTCTTATCCAAAAACTGTCGGTACTGGGATTTCATTATGACATTTTAAAATTGATACTTTCCTATTTGTGTGATCGAATTCAATTCGTCAAAATAGGGTCATTTAAATCCAAAGTTATTACGGTAACCTCAGGAGTTCCACAAGGAAGTCACATCGGGCTTTTTTATATTATATATATATACATATATATATTTTATTCCAGATATTTTATTCCAGACACTTTCAAATTTTCAAACTATTTGATGTATGCTGATGATGTTAAAAATTTTAAGCTTATAAAATCTGTTGATGACTGTATCTTATTGCAAAAAGATCTGGATAATTTAGCAGTGTGGTGTAATAGAAATTTACTAGTTTTGAATGTCACTAAGTGTCAAAGTTTTATGTGTTTTAGAAGAAACTGTCCAATTTTGTACGACTATTCAATTAACAATATTCTTGATAAGATTACTCAAAAGAAAGACTTAGGGGTTATATTTGACCATAAGCTTTCTTTTAACTATCGTATAGATTTTATGGTAAATAAATCTATAGATGCTATGGTTTTTAAGTAGAAACACGAAAGAGTTCTCTGACCCTTACTCGCTGAAATGCCTTTATTCAGCCTTTGTCAGATCAAATCTCAAGTACTGTAGGGTTGTCTGGAATCCTTAATATAATGCACATTCTTTAGGGATAGAAAGGGTACAGAAAAGTTTTACCAGATACGTTTTTTATAAACTGAAGTGGAATATCAAAAAACCTATTTATATTGTTAGGTGCAAGCTTTTTGATATGCAAACGCTTGAGATAAGAAGAAAATACTTTTCAATAATAATGATCAAAGACATCTTAAGTAATCATATAAACTGTTCACACTTGCTTGAACGAATAAATTTGTATTTCCCTTGCAGAAGTCTACGGAGGGGTTTTTACCTTGCTTCGTGATAATTTTTCTAGAAGCAACTATGGAAGAAACGAACCTATATCCCGTCCCGTTGCATCAATGAAACCAATAGTGTTCTACCCTTTATAAATATTTTCAAACTCTGTTCAAGAGATTTATTTAAAAAAATGTCATGTTTGTTTTATTGTTATTTTAACTTGTTATAATAAGATTTATATTATTTATTTGAATTTTGTTATTACATATATTTTATATTGATATTTACTTAAACTACTGGTAATCTTAAAGAGGCTGTAAACCCTATTTGATGAAATAAACTAAACTGAATTAAACTAAATTGTCATAGACTTTTACCAATAGTGAGGATAATTAAGGGTTTTGAATGAAACAACAACCACTTAGGATAATTAACCGAATTGATATTTGTATATATTTTCGCGATTGTCATCGGCTTTGATACATATTGAACACAAATACCAGTATGGACATACATACAAATCACACATAAAATTCTTATTCATGAATGCAGGCTATATCTGGAACTTTTGTTTCTATCAATATAATTAAAGTTTTAAACATAAATAATTAACTGGAAAATCAATAATTGGGTGCCACTGAGTATTATACGAGTAAAGCAAAAAAAAAATATTCTATATATTTGTATGATTATGTCGGAACTATAATATAAGTTATAAAATACAAACAAAATTTACATAATGTAACAAAACGTTAAAATTTAATTGGTTCTTAGAGAACATGTTTAACCAATACATGACTTACGACGAATCCCCCAATCCATCATTTTTGATTATTTATCTCATGATTTTCGATACATTAACGTTTATTAAAATTCATTAAACATATTTAAATACACATAAAAGCAATTTAGTTCGTAAAAAATATTATCCAAAGAACTAAATTCATAAAGCGTTGGATAAGTCTGCAGTACGTACAATTTCTTATCTAACTACTACGTGAACTTTCAAACCATATTCCTCTAGATTTTTTTTCTTTTATTTTTTTTTTCAAAGTTCAATACATTTTAGTTCAAGAAATATTCTGTGTATGTTGTGATATTTTATAGCTTTCAGAAGCTTTTAAAAAACAAAATGTATTCTACTACATTCTGAAACAAACTGCTCACTTCTCATTCAATGACTCAACATTTACCATTCCTTTTCAGCTATGACAAATCTGGAGGCAATCACGCACACATTGAAATATTTATTTTGTACTGACATAACAACCATAAGTTTTAAATTGTACGAGAAACATTTTAATGACCAACGAATACGATAGTGCAAGGCGAAAGATAACAATAAAACCATATTTATATCGGAACGACAAAACAAAAAATGAAAAATAGAATAGCAGGACATAAATCTGACATAAAAAACAACTCAGCACATAAGACAGCACTGGCATCACATTGCACATCACTCAACCACTCTCCTAATTTTGATAACGTCCAAATACTGCAACGAGAGGAACATCAAAACAAAAGAATAAAGCCTCAACTACATAAGCCAAAAAAGTGAAAAAGTGCAAAAGTGAAAATTTTTAAATTGATTTTGTGATAGTTTTTCTGACTAGAAAACTTATAAAAATGATGCAGAAAGCTTAAATTTTGGTTTAAAAACAAATTTGTGTATTCTTTTTCACAAAACAACGGCGCTAGCGGTAAAAAAAATATTTTTACTTTTGTACTTCAGTACTTTTTGGCTTATGTAGTTAAGCCTTAATAATAGAAACTTTGCATATCATCAACGCTGACAATACCATGAACAGACGAACTGATATGGAGGAAGTCAGCCCGCAATACAAACACCTGTTAGAGGGGAAGGGAATAAAAAGCTTCTAATTATGTATTATCTATTGTCATTGTTCTTTAAGTTTACTTCTTTACGCATGTAACTTGTCAATTTTACGTTGTACAGTGAAGACTTGCTTTGCAGTTCACTTCATTTTTATTGTTGTTTGGAAAAATGTTTGATTTTTACTTCATGTGAAATAACAAGTTAAAGTTATTATTATTGTTTATGTTTGTAAGAGATTTGTAACCAATTAATCAATGTTTAAATACAGAATCCATTGCCACCTGATGATGTTCATAGACATGAACGAAACGTCGTGACAAACATATTTATTTATTTGTTTCACTTGGCCTAAAGCCCATTTCATAACACAAATCGATAACAATAAACAAAATTTAAACGATATTTTGGGGAAACTACGATTCGAAGAGCACCGCAAATTAATATCGGATTTATGGGATAGTTTTCGAAAAAATTACTCTCAAACTCAAATATGTTAAATTTATATTTTTAACATAAATAATTTATATAAAGAATTGTATTATTTCGTAGTCTGTAAGAGTAATATTATAACTCAATTGATGTAAATAAACTAAACTAAAATTTGGTGAAAAAAACTTTTAAAAATTTGTAAATTGATTTCCCGTTTTAAATTGTGAAACATGGTACTAAATCGCCTTTCATTATTCAGAGTCCATTTTAATTTCCAATAAAATACTGAAAATTAGATGGTTTTATGTCTACTAGTGTTCGAGAAAATTAAAAATTGGGTACGTTTAATGCACTACGTTTTACATCAGAATTTTCAGAATTCTGAATTTTTAGAGCTTCTGATTGGCCAGCTGTCATAAAAAGTTAGATAACTTTTAGTGACTTTTAGTTACGTTTAGTTACGTTTTATCTGAATTTTCAGACAAGAAATTTGAAAGTTGTTCGTGGTTATAAAGCTGAACTTTATAATTTTCGTCTTGTGGGTGGGTGATTTTTTTAGTTTTCGTCATGAAAATTCAATACTTATTTAAATGAAGGCACTTTTTGTTTATTGTTTAGTGATTTTTTAAATCAAGATTTTGCTAAAATTAAAAATCATTCAATATTATTTTTTTTTATTTTATTTGTCTTTTAATCTGCAAGAGCATTTAATTTTAAGGAACAAAAAATATCGTAAAAAGTACTAAATCTCGAAGACATGTTGCTGACACTGATTTTTTGTTATTTGAATTTTTATAGGTTCTGATTCTTTTTGACAATATTTTTGGTGAATTTCTAAGATCCCGATTACGTTTTAACGTTTTCAACTTTGAAAGGCAATGTTTTATTCAAAATTGTATGTTTTTTAATTTTTGAAATCTGGTTTTTGAGGTTGGAGTCTTTATTTTTATGCTAGGTTATAACTGAACATTTATTGAACGGATTTGGTTTTACATGTTTTGTTTTTACATTTTTTTCTTCAAAATTTTGAGTTGTTTTTCAATATTTTTTTTTTTTCCATTTAAAACACTTTTTTATTATTTATTATTACATCAGCTGTTTGACTTCTTTCATCATCCCACTCTGACATTTAATAAACGCCACCTGTCGTGACCTAGAAATATCCTCGTTGCCTTTTCTTTATATTTCCGCACAGGGAGATCATTATCAAACACAAAACTAAAAATTTAAAAATAGATATTTCAAAAATGTACACTGAAAAAAAAATCGTTTGTAATATCAATAACCGTTTATCGACTGTTTTTTCATTGTCTCAAAAAAAATTTTGTTGATACTACGAACATTTATTGTTTCAAAAATTTCTATTAGTCCGGCGGCTAAGCTACGGTATTTGAACGAATTGTAAGAGTAATATTATGCACTTTGTGATAAAAGCACCAAATTTGGCACAGAGGTAGACCGACATGTTACCAAATTTGGAAGTGGAACCATCGTCGAACTGCCCCCTGGTGGCCGTGGGGGGCATTTTCCAAAATGGCCGCCAGTTAACACCCCAAAGGCAATTCAAGTTAAATAGAGTTTGCTGCTGAAGGTTTTAGTGAATGTTTTGAATGAAAACATACCCTTTTGTGAGTTTTATATACACAAATATACATATACATATATTTATATACATATATTTATATATATATATACATGGTAGTCCGGCGGTAAAGCTAGGATTTTTCAGCATAATGTGCACATTTTGATAAAATTGGAAATTGAATTGAATGATATATATATATATTTATATATATGTATATACATATATATATATATATAATACATATATATATATATATATATATATATATAATACATATATATATATATATATATATATATATATACAGGGTGTCCCGTAACTGAAAGTCAAGCGGGTAACGGGTGATAGAGTAGGTTGTACCTGTTCTGGAAAAAATAAGAAAAAAAATCCATCTCGCTTGGTTAAGTAATAATAGCAATATTTAGAAAAATAGTGAAAATCGATACCCTAGACCACATTTTTAGGTACTGTGGTCACAAATTTCCGAATTTTGACGTGTTTATTTTTTTTACGTAATCCTTAATAACCATGCTATTGATTTCAATCACAAATTTAAAAATAAATATTGTAAGTTTCGTAAGAAAAATAAAGTTTGACTGAGTCATGTTTCAAAAACAATTTTTTGAGCTAACTTTGACACTTCATATTTAAAAAAAAATGTACTACACTACCTTGGCAAGTTTTTTAAAAAATTGGCGCGTTTCATCAAAATTTCAAAATGGTACAACACTTGCTACTTATTCATTCGTAAAAAATATTTTTCATTTTTTATTTGCAAAAAGGACCTCAGTTCACTTCAATCACTTTTACGAGAATAATGCTTTTTTGTACTCAAAAATCCATTTTACCAAGGTGTTCGTGACATACACAGAGGCACTAGAATCAGACACTGTTTTCCGTCAGTAAGAGTGAGACAGATCTACATTACACAATATGGTACGCTACAATCTACGTTCGGTACGTTACGTTCCTTGTTTTACTCGCAACTTCTCACAATCGTGCGCTTTTGTGATACCCTGGACTCGATTATTGTTGTAAAAATTGTGTCAGTTATTATCTAGTACATAATAGAAACTAAGAACTTCCATATTTTTCAACAACATTGTTCAGCAGATATCGACTCTGCGAGCGTATAGTCACGAGGTAGCAAACATTGTACACGTTGCACATGGTACGGGTGGAAGTAGTTCTGTTTTAAAATTCGATGAGCAATGCTTTTCGGTATTCCAGTGGATCGAAAGGTACACAAATGTGGGGCGTCACCCATGACCACCGGGTGTTCATCTATGCACACCTATCAAACTCGCAAGGACGATTGCCTATAGTACTCGTATGGCGGCGCTGCAGAAGGGAGATCCCAAGGACATAACGGCGAAGTACTTTTAAATTTAATTGAATTCAATGTGATCCAGCGCTTGATCAGTGCGATTGAAAGATCCACTGGAATACCGAGATAAGCATTGCTCATCGAATTTTAAATCAAAACAACTACCACCCGTGACCCATACCATATGCAACGTGTATACGAAGTTTGCTCCCTCGTAACTATACGCCCCCAGTGTTGATATTTGCTGAACATTGTTGGCAAAAATTTGTGAAGTTTTTGTACCTATTACTAGATAATAACTAACATAATTTCCACAACACTATTCAAGTCCAGGGTAACAAAAGCGCACGATTGTGAGATGTTGCGACTAAAACAAGGAACGTAGCGTACCGAACGTAGATTGTAGCGTACCATATTGTGTAATGTAGATCTGTCTCACTCTTACTGACGGAAAACAGTGTCTGATTCTAGTGCCTCTGTGTATGTCACGAACACCTTGGTAAAATGGATTTTTGAGTACAAAAAAGCATTATTCTCGTAAAAGTGATTGAAGTGAACTGAGGTCCTTTTTGCAAATAAAAAATGAAAAATATTTTTTACGAATGAATAAGTAGCAAGTGTTGTACCATTTTGAAATTTTGATGAAACGCGCCAATTTTTTAAAAAACTTGCCAAGGTAGTGTAGTACATTTTTTTTTAAATATGAAGTGTCAAAGTTAGCTCAAAAAATTGTTTTTGAAACATGACTCAGTCAAACTTTATTTTTCTTACGAAACTTACAATATTTATTTTTAAATTTTTGATTGAAATCAATAGCATGGTTATTAAGGATTACGTAAAAAAAATAAACACGTCAAAATTCGGAAATTTGTGACCACAGTACCTAAAAATGTGGTCTAGGGTATCGATTTTCACTATTTTTCTAAATATTGCTATTATTACTTAACCAAGCGAGATGGATTTTTTTTCTTATTTTTTCCAGAACAGGTACAACCTACTCTTTCACCCGTTACCCGCTTGACTTTGAGTTACGGGACACCCTGTATATATATATATATAAAAGATGAGAGTGGATATTAAGGAGGAACTGGGAAAAATGAGAGAAGAAATAAGAATAGGGGAAAAAGAGAGAGGAGAACTGAAGGTTGAGGTAAGAGGGCTTGCAAAAAGGGTAGAAGAATTGGAGAAAAGAGAACAAAATGTACGGCAGATTGAAGAGAGAGTAAAAAAGTTTGAAGTAGAAAGTCAAGAAGGGGCATGTAAAATGAGTGAGGTAGAGAGGAAAGAGCACCTAGTGCAGAGGATGAAAGAAATGGAAGTAAAGACAGAAAGGCAGGAGAAAGAAAAAAGACGGCGTAATATAATAATTAAAAAATCACAGGTGAAAGGAACAATTAAAGAAACGGTACAAAGAATATTCGAAGGGATTGGAGTTCAATCAAGGATAGAGGAAGCGAAGGAGGTCGGCAGGAGGGGATCAAACAGGAATGAAGGTACGATAGCTGTAAAGATGGAAACACTAGAGGGGAAAGCAGAGGTGATGAGAAAAAAAATTAACCTAAGAGGAAGGAGGGAGAGAATTGAAGAGGACCTAACGTGGAAAGAAAGAAGAATGCTAATGGCTGATAAAAGAGCGAGAAGAAGAAGAAAAAAGAAAAGGGAAGTGGGTCAGGGTACGATATGGGAAACTGATAGTTAATGGGGAGATATGGGTCTGGGATGAAAAAAGGGAGGTCATAAGGAAAATAATGGATAGAGAGGGAGAACAGGAGCAACAATTACAGTGGGAAAGTAGAAGCAGCGAAATGGAAGAAGGTGAAGAGGTAATAGAAGCGCAAACGGTGGCGTCAAAAAACGGATAAAGGAAGAAGCAAAGATGAAGAGAATAAGGAGAGAAGACTCAGAAGACAGATGGAAGATAGGCTTCTGGAATGTTGCGGGGCTAGCAAATAAAGAAAAAGAGTTCTGGGAAGGGACCAAAGAATGGGAAGTTGTAGTGATGATAGAAACATGGGTAGAGGAAAAGAACTGGGAAAATGGAAAGCAAATTTGCCAAAGGGGTATAATTGGACGAGACAGGGAGCAAAAAAGAAGAACAAGAAGGGAAGAAAGAGCAATGGGAGATTATGGGGATCAGAGAAGAAATGGCTATGGATGGTGATGATGGTCAGGAACAGGAAGAAGGAATAATGAGCAGGAAAGTAAAACCAGGGAAGGACCAATGGATTATAGTAGCAACGTACGTTAATGGCGACATAGATAAGAAATGGGAAAGCCTACGATGGTGGATGGAGAGGCAATCAGAAGAAGAAAGAGTGATAATAGGGGGGGGACTTCAACGCGAGAATAGGACTAGAGGGTGGGAAAGTGAGGGATAAAGAAGACGAAGATGGGGGGAGAAGGTCGAAAGATAAAAAAGTCAACGCCGCACACTGGGGCAAAAGACCCCTAAAGCTGGCAGAAAATCAATTTCTGAAGTTGAAGGTTCTCTATAAATCCCGTTGAAATTTTATAGAAAATATGATAGAGAATACAAAATAAGAGAGAAAAGAGTCATTCGCATCACGTGATCGCTGTCAGATCATTACGAATCGAGCATTAGTTGACTTGTTGCACTGAAATTCGCACGTGTTTTGTTGTTTTGGGTGACTAATTAATTTGTGATTAATTTTTTTTCTGTTAAATATATAACGATAATACTTTTTGCAATGGAATTAGTAAGCTCAGGTGTGTTTTTTTTTATATTTTATTTTGCATTTACATATTTGTTTCGTATTTTAGCCTGTAGTTGAAAACATGGAAAGTGTTAAAAAAAACATGTTTTTTTCCTTTTACTAAAATACCTAAGCTTTTAGTTGCGTTTCCCGTAAGATGCCGCTAAGTTTTATACCTCGTTGTGTTCAGTGATTTGTCTAGTTTAAGAATCTGAAAAAAAAATTTGCCCCAATTTGCCCCCCTTCCTATGGTAAACGTTTATGTTGGTGACGTCATTTTCGAAAAATGTGAAAAATGTTCGTAAATATATTTTTTTAATTAATTCTTAGGTCTGTTTTGCATGGTTGGATAAGGATGTTTGAATGTCTTTTACATGTAGCCTACAAACTACCTGTTAAAAAATGGCAAGTCCGCGAAAATGACAAGGCAATCGTGGCAGAAAATAAGGCTCGAATTCAAAAAGAATTCCGAATAAATTGTGGGTTAATTGTTGATAAGCCAAAACCTAGGGGGTTTTTCCAGAATTCTGAACTTTCTGCTGAAATAACGAAAATAGAAATAGAACTTATTAAAAAAATGCACACAATTATGATTGTAGTTGCCAGTGGATATGAAATTGATGTTGATAAGTTCCGAAAACATGCGCACGAAACAGCAAGACTGTTTGTCAGTAAATATCCTTGGTATTATATGCCCCTAACCCCTCCAAGCATTCCCGCAGCAAACATTTTTGTTGAAACTAACATATCTGATGACGAAAGTGATGAATAAACTTATCTATTAATTTTGCTTTAGTTTTTTTTTATTTAAATTAAAAAAATCGATGAAAATAAAAAACTTTAAATTAAAAAAAGGATTTTTTTTAAATCATATTTTCTCCACAATTAGGTTAAAGATATAAGAGAGCATGGATAAAAGTTATGTCAGATAAAAAAATTTCTCTTGAGCCTTACAATAACCTTTCAATCTGAAAAATACTGACATTCTTATTAGTTCCCAAATAACCAAAGATTAAGTGGGCGTTTTAGTGGGCGTGGCAATTATAGCTTTAGATATGACCTAGTAAGGGTCTTAAAAGCATATATGCAAAATTTCAGGTTCCTAGCTCTTACGGTTGATTTAATACCACGTTTTAAGGCATTCTGCCCCACTGTGCGCCGAAGGAAAGAAGCTAACGCAAATGATAGGAGAGTTAGGTTGGGAAATTTTTAACGGGAATATAGAGGGGGATGAGGAGGGAGAGTTCACGTATACAAGAGGTAGAGGGGAGACAGTAATAGATTATGTATTGGGGACGAGAGGGCAAGAGGCGGGATAGAAATGATGGAAGTAGCAGATAGAGTAGAGTCAGATCATCATCTATTGGTGGTCACGATGAAAAAACGAAGAAGGAGAAAGAGAGAGAAAGTAAAGGAGGTCAAAAGAATAAAAACAGGAAAATGGTCAGAGGAGATGAAACGGGAATACGAGAGGAGAATGCGAGGAGTAAGACTAGAGGGAGGAGAGGAAGCTCAAAAGGAGATAGAAGAGAGGATAAAGAGGGAAATTGAACAAAGTGAGGAGGTAGGGGGAAGACAAAGGAGACACAAAATGAGAGGATGGTGGGATGAAGAATGCAGGCAGAAAAAAGAGGAAGTAAGAAAGGAGTTAAGGAGTTGGAGGAAAGATAGTGGTATGAAAGAATAATACAGGGAGAAAAAGAGAGAATATCAAGCGATTATTGAGAAAAAGAAAAAGAAGGAACAGTATAAGATGATAAAAGAGATTGAAGAAGCAGATACAGAAAATAAAGTGTGGGAAATAATAAATAGAGAAAGAAAGAGGAAAATTAGAATGGGGGAAGGGATTAAAGAAGAATGAAAAGATATTTTATGAGCCTGATTGGAGGGGTGGAAGAAAGAGTGAGAATTGGGGCAGAGGGAACAAGAAGAGCGGGTGATGAGACTGAAATTAGCAAAGAGGAAATCAGTGAGGTGGTGAGAAAACTAAAAGATGGAAAAGCAATGGGCATAGCTGGAATACCGAATGAGGCGTGGAGATATAGAGGAGAAAATTGTAGCATGGGAGATATGCAGAAAAGTGTGGAGAGGAGACGGTTGGCCGGAGGGGTGAAAGAGGGAGTGATCGCGCCAATAATAAAGAAAGGGGCAGGAACAAAGGTGGAAGAATACAGAGGAGTAACGCTCATGCCATCGCTATATAAGATATATACGGCAGTTTTAGCGAAGAGGCTAGAGGAAGAAATGGAGGAAAAAGGAATGATTCCACCAAATCAAACGGGTTTTAGAAGAGGAGTAGGAACGATAGACAATGTATATGTTTTGAACTATGTTGTAAACAGAGAGGTAACAAAGGAGAAGGGTAAGCTAGTGGCATTGTTTATAGATTTAAAAGCTGCATCTTTGAGGAAGATGTGGCTATTTGATACCCTGGTGTGGACGGTGATGGGATATGGGGCGGAGATATGGGGATGGGAGGAGAGACAAGAAATGGAAAGAATTCAAGAGAGGTACCTCAAATGGACACTAGGCCAGCGTTGCCGATGTGGCACGATCGTGCCATTTTAAACGTGGAAAAGCGAAGGGTTAGGTCTTATTCTATGGACTAAGTCCAAAATGTTATGAATAAAAGAAAATTTCTAAAAAGTGACGTGTACTAAGTTAAACCACCGCAGAAGGTGGTTTATCGAAGGAATAAGAACCAGATGTGTCAAATTTATTCAAAAATAAAAACAATAGCTAAGTGAAGATTGCTAATTTAACTTTGAATAAAATTAATAATGTCTGCTAGATTTATAGAGTTTTTAAACTTTTGATTCTAATTATTGGACAATCAACCATCAACCACCATAAAAAGAAAACTATACAAAAATACATGTATATGATCTAATGGAAGTGCTAATTTAAGTGGATTTCAGGAAGAAATATATGTAACGAAAATATGAGGAAACTCATTGCGGTTGATGACGATGACCTAAATGGGGAGTGCGTAGAATGGCAAACTCCAGGATACATGGTGAGAGAGGAAACCAAAAGAGAGATAATGATAAGGGCAGGGAGAAGTGAATGGAACTATGAAGAGAAATTAACAGGTGGAAGTGACATAGTGAGGGAATGTTTAGAGGAGAGGAGAGGAGAGGAGAGGAGAGGAGAGGAGAGGAGAGGAGAGGAGAGGAGAGGAGAGGAGAGGAGAGGAGAGGAGAGGAGAGGAGAGGAGAGGAGAGGAGAGGAGAGGAGAGGAGAGGAGAGGAGAGGAGAGGAGAGGAGAGGAGAGGAGAGGAGAGGAGAGGAGAGGAGAGGAGAGGAGAGGAGAGGAGAGGAGAGGAGAGGAGAGGAGAGGAGAGGAGAGGAGAGGAGAGGAGAGGAGATGAGAGAGAGAGAGAGAGAGAGAGAGAGAGAGAGAGAGGGAGAGGATCCCGATGGGAACAAGGGAGAATGGGAAAGAGTGGAAGGGAAGGAAGAGAAGACAGTATGACAGGGTACGAGAGAAAGGAATGGGAAGACAGAAGGGAGCAGGAGAAGGAAAGACTGGAACTAATATTGGAATCCAGATATAATAGGTGGTATAAGGAAGTAATGACCGAGGGGATCCCACAATATTTGAAAGCGGGATGGAAGGCAGACAGAACAAGGAGAATAGCGAGAGTCAGGCTAGGGAATGAGGTGAGAGAAAGATGGTACTGGAAGCATGAAGAAGAAAGAATGTGCAGAGTGTGTGAAGGTGAACCTGAGACGTGGGAACATGTGATAGAAAGATGCTGGTCAGGTGGTGATGAAGGGATGTCAATAGGGGAGAAGATGAGGGATATAATGGACGAAGAAGGTAGGGGGGAAGAGTGGATAAAGGCACTAGAGGTTGCGAGAAGGAGTAAGGCGAGAGGGACAGGAGAGGGAGACTTGTATATACATAGTTGCCACTATTTTTCAAAATAAATTTCCCTGACTTTCCCTGACTCTCCCTGACCAATTTTGAAGTTTTCCCTGACCAAATTTAAAAAAAAATTAAAATAGTAACTCTTTGAGAAACATAACTTAATTTTTGTGACGTTATCATTATGCGCTTATCAAGTGCTAATTAAGTACCCAACAACAAAATTCTTGTAAATTAATGCAGTTAGCAGAGCAATTACCGCAAAAATTTTAAAACGTAAGGAAAAAAGTTTTAGTCTAATATTTTTGAGCTATTTAAGAGCTCTAGGAATCCGAACAAAAATTTCAAAAAAAAATTCTTAAAAAATAGAAGACATGTAACCAGCTATAGTTTTTAGTGATCGAATAAAAATGGATAATAGTATTATATACTAAAAGATAAACAGGAACTTAATAACATGTGTACATTTTTTTAAGAAAAAAAAAATAGTAGATACGTGTAACATGTTTTTGTTTTTCTTTTTTTTAATTTCAAGTTTGAAAATTAATGTTAAAAAACTATTCATTCAAATATAGTAATTTAAATGTGAAATAAAAGAATATATTTCAAAAAGCTATAGTAATATTATGTTACCTTTATTGTTTTAATAATTTTTTTCCGAATTAAAATCTTCCTATTCTATTTTTTTATTAAAAAAAAAGCTTGCCAGACGTAGGTATTTTGCAACGTCTGACACCTACATGACCTGTAATTTATATGGCAAATAGTTTATAGAACGGAATGAAAAAGAAGCCAAAACTGTTGAAATGATTTTAAAAATCAATTTTTACGGTTGCAAAAGTGACGCGTACAGAAAAACGCCACCAGCCAGACTTTCTAAATTTCACTCGAGATAGTGAAAAAAAAATCATGACTGTTTAGATGCTTTTTTCTGTCGACGTTGTTAGCTCTCGTACTATAACTTAAATTCGATTCTTAAACAATTCAACTTTTATCGGCCTAAATTTTTTTGATTATTTAAAAGCTCGTCTAGCTCGAGTTAAGTACCCCATTTTCAAAAACATTTTCCAAGATTTACAAAAAAAAATTATTTCAATACGAGCAATCAGAAAAAAATAATCCATAAGTGAATGAAGTATTAAATACTATGGTTTGCCCTTCGACAGTTTTACAAAGTTCCAATTCAAAAGCCGGACGAAAAATAACTTTGGAGTTTCGAATACAACTGACTTTCGGAACAAAATACAGAGTAGGGTCCCTGAGTTCAACGAAATATTCAATTTTTTTCATTGTACAAAAAAATTCAGTGCTAAAAAATTTTCCCTGACCACTTTCGAAATTCCCTGACTATCCCTGACTTTCCCTGACTTTCCAGTCGGGTGGCAACTATGATATATATACATATATATAAATATATATATATATCATTCAATTCAATTTTATCAAAATGTGCACATTATGCTGAAAAATCCTAGCTT
The DNA here is from genome assembly GCA_929447395.1 of Epistrophe grossulariae. Taxonomy (NCBI): domain Eukaryota; kingdom Metazoa; phylum Arthropoda; class Insecta; order Diptera; family Syrphidae; genus Epistrophe; species Epistrophe grossulariae. The sequence goes on from OV839567.1 coordinate 70,158,756, forward strand.
TACCGCCGGACTATCATATATATATATATATAAATATATGTATATGTATATTTGTGTATATAAAACTCACAAAAGGGTGTGTTTTCGTTCAAAACATTCACTTAAACCTTCAGCAGCAAACTCTATTTAATTTGAATTGCCTTTGGGGTGTTAACTGTCGGCCATTTTGGAAAATGCCCACCACGGCCACCAGGGGGCAGTTTGACGATGGCTCCACTTCTAAATTTACTAACATTATATCGGTCTACCTCTGTGCCAAATTTGGTGCTTTTATCACAAAGTGCACAATACATTAGCTAATCCGCCAGACTATATTCAATAAACGATTCTTCGTTTATTGAAAATTTAAATTTGAAAATTAATAACCGGTTGCTAGTATCAATAAACTTTTTTTTTTTACACAATAAACTCATACATTTTCTTTGATAAATGCGTTCGTTTATTCAATAACCAAATAATTAAATGTCAATAAACATTTTAATTGATTTTAATATTTTTGTTTATTATCGTAATAAACTGTGTATTGACCCAATAAACTATTAATTGTCCAAATAAAATGTTTAAGGGTAGCTAAATACTTTATTTTTTTTTTTTCAAATTATGGTCGATTCTCATAAAATTCACAGTCTGTTCATGCTGTAATTTTTGTATAGAGTCGGTAAGTATTAACCATAATTTGCATCTTAGATGGATGCGACAGCATAATATTACGAAACGCAATCTGGAGTTGAGGTCACTTGAATAAAAATTAAAAGTTCAAATGACCTCAACTCCAAAATGCTTTTGTAAAATGCTGTCACACCCTTCTAGGACTCAAATTATGTTCGATGCTTAGAGACACTCATAAGAATCACAGCATGAACATAATGTGAATTCTATAACAGTCAATTATAATTTAAAACAAAATTAAACTTATAAACACTTTATAGTAGGGACAATAAATAGTTTATTGGGGCAATAAATAGTTTATTAGGACAATAAATAGTTTACTGGGACAATAAATAGTTTATTGGGCCAATACAAAAAGTACATTGCCAATTTTGTAAAAGATAAATAATTCAATAAATCATTTCTTGTGTCAACAAACGTTTATTGGGCCAATTAACCACTTTGTCTTGTATCAATAAACGTTTATTGGGACAACAAACCACTTTTGCTTGTATAAATAAACGTTCATTGAGTCAATAAACGCTTTTTCTTGTATCAACAAATGTTTATAGGGCCAAGCTTCAGCTTGTTTCAATAAAAGTTTATTGGGTTAATAAACTGCTTTTTCTTGTATTGGGACAACAAACCACTTTTGCTTGTATAAATAAACGTTCAATTGGTAAATAAATTTATTATCCTTTTTGGTTCAGTGTATTGAAAATTTTCTATTTAACGAAACATTTCAGAAAGAAAACTAATCCCAAACCATCATTTTGGATTCAGAAATAAACATTCCACGATATACCAAGTGCATCGAATTACGGAAGTTGTTTATTTATTTATTAACTCAGCTAATTGCTAGCTTTAAAGGTTTTTATTATATATACATGTTATACAATTGAAAAAAAGTTGATGTAAATTTAATTGAAGTGTTAAAAGTTTGGTTGAACAAATTAGTATATTTACTGTTGAGAAAATTAAATAATTTAAAAATTTTATTGAGGAGAAAATCGTTCATAATTAGTCCGATAATTTGAAATAAATATGCATCCGGACAAATTCCTCAAGCTTCTTTGGGGAATATTAAAGTTTATGCGAGACAGAAGGTGCAAAGAGTTTATGTTTCCGTTTATAAGTTTCACAATGAAGACAAAAGATGAATACAAGCGTCTGCTCTCAAGGCATGTCGATCAGTTTCAGTCTGTTGTTATAAGGCGGGAGTTCGTAAGGATTTTCCTAACCCAATCCTCTGAGTGCAATCCTCAGAAATCTTTTGCACTTGTTCTAATCTGGCTTTGTGACAGTCATAATGGGGTGACCAAACCTGACAAGCATATTCAATAATGGGACGGACAAATGTCACAAGAAGCTGTTTGATAACAAAAGGATCAGAAAACTGCCTTGACTCTCTCTTTACCTACCCAAGAATTGAATTAGCTTTATTAGTTATGGAGTTGATGTGTTGTATAAAGTCAAGTTTTTGATCAAATAGGACACCAAGGACAGTTAAATCGCTCGTGACAATAATACACCATTAAGAAAATAATTTGCAGGAGATACAGAGAGATTTCTGGTAAAAGTAATAGTTTTTCATTTATCAATATTGAGAGTCAAACAATTATAAACACACCAATCAAAAAACGAATTAAGATCACACTGCAACTCTTCACAATCTCGAGTATTTTCAATAGTTTTGAAGATTGTAACATCGTCCGCATAAATGAGACAATTAGAATATTTCAGAAAAGACGGTAAGTCATTAACAAATAAAAAAAAGTATCGGTCCTAAATGGCTACCCTGTGGTATTCCAGAGTTAACCTTAAACTTAATAGATTCACAACCATTGAAAAGAACCGAATAAAATCTATCAAATAAATAAGATTGGAGCCACGTTACAAACTGTTCGCTAAACCCCATCTTCCTCAATTTTAATAACAAAACACGGTGTGAGAGTTTGTCAAATGCCTTACTGAAGTCGGTGAAGACACAATCTACTTGTTTTCTATTTTTAAAAGAATCAATACAATTTTCTGCCAATTCCATAAAAAAAGTCACAGTAGAGCGACCTTTTGTAAAACCATGTTGATTTGCAGCTATAATTGATTTAACATAAAAACATAGTGATTCGCAAATAATAGCCTCGAAGAGTTTAGGAATAACGGATAACTTAGCAATAGGTCTATAATTTTTATATCATCTTTTTTACATTTCTTATGTAAAGGGATTATTATGAAAGAATCTTTCAAAGTAGATGGAAAAACACAAGAAGACATTGAGAAGTAAAAAAGAATAGACAAAGGAAACGACAAGTGATTTACTCAGTTCTTCAAAATAATAGAAGGTATACCATCAGTACCTGGTACACAACTTTCATCAAGATTAGATATAAACTTTTTAATGTTATCAGAATAAATATTTAAGTTTATATCAGTCAAGTAAGGAAAAGATTTTAAAAGGTCAAATTTACTGTCATTTTCGTCAAGTTTATCACAGTTTAAAGTATCAGAGTTGTTAGTATCACAGTTGAAGGCGCTTTGAAAAAAGTCCGAAAAAAGTTGCGTTATAACTCGAGGGTCATGACTTGAAATGACTTTGACTTTAAAACAGACGGGTAAGGACAAGACTTTCATTTACTGTTTATGAATTTTCAAAAACATTTGGGATTCATTTTAAGATCTCTTTACATCTTCTGAAGATAATTAAAATACTTCAAACTTGAAATTCTATTAAAAATATCTCTTGATTGAAATATTTTTTAAAATTTGCTTCACTTTGAAACAGCTTATAAGCGGACCAAAATTTATTTCTTCGATTTTTAAGACTTTTTAATTCATTATCGTACCAATCAAGAAGTGAAGATCTCGATTTTTGAATAGCAAGAGGTACTGATGTAAGAAAACAGTCAAACAAAATATTATACAATTCAAACTCAAACATTTAAACAGTTATTTAGACAAGACCAGTCTACTCGTGATAGCAAAGTATTTAGTTTTATAAAGTTAGTTTTTTTTTTAATTAAAAGCGTATGAATTTTCTAAAATTTCATTAGAAAAATTATCTATCTATTAAATAAAGTGAAAAAGTCAGCGCTGGATGATGGATGTCTTCAGACACTAGAGTTACCCTTGATTTTTCCAATGTAATGTCGTCTTCAATAGTGGTAAATACTAGGTCCAACAGCTTTCCATTTGTATTTAAAATATCGTTACGGGGCAATAATGTCAAAGGAACAGGTGGATGATAAATAGTAGACCTTATTGGTCTTAGTCCGTAGTCCTTAAACGTTTTGATAAAATATATCAATTATTGGCGACGATTTGTTTGTCTTGTCAGTGTTTTCTGAAAAAGATTGCAGGTCATATTCCTTTTTATTTACAAACTCGTGAAAGTTTATGTCATTAGGCCAACATTTATGATCAGTGAGTTGATTCAAAATTTTCTGATTACAGTACAATTTGAACGATGCATAATCCGATCGATTGACAGATCGATCAAAAGAGAATGTCAAGTTGTAATAAAAAGAAACACAGTACAACACATATATGTAATATAAAAAAAAATTAAAAAACAAAACAAAAACATTCACAGCTTGAACGTTTGTAATATGTCGGCTGAACAACTGATGTCACTTATGACTAGCTGTCAGTGGCGTGGCGTCCATATAACCCGATTCCTACCGGGTTATCTATTAAATTTTCTACTAAACAACGATGTTTACTAAATAACAAACAACATTGCCACACAACAATGTTTATTAAATAAAGAGCAACATAGAAACCACGAGCAATACTTAATATGTATCTATTCATTAATTCCTACACAAGTTGCACACTCCAGCAACTCAATTGAACTATTTTCAAGCACACACGGAAACACACACGTCAATATTATTAGTATTCGTATACTGATTACTGTCTACACAGTACACTCTACACTCCACATTCCACACTCTCTGTGGCCTGTGCATTAGCCAAAGCCAAGGCAAGGCAACCCGAAATATGTCGGGTTATAAAATTTCTCGGTGATAGAGCTGTTATAGAACAACAGTGGCTGTTAAAGAACAGCAGCGGCTGTTATAGAACAACAGTGGCTGTTAAAGGACAACAATCTTGCATTATTTGAGCTGCTCAGTTTTGTTGCTGTTTGCAAAATTCAGTTGGCAAGGCTTTAGAATATTATTTAATAAAGGTTATTTAAGTAAAACTGTTCACACGTTTCACAATTGGTTTTGTTGTTTTATTTTTTGACATTTTTTGCTGTTTTTTTTATTGTTGATAACATGAATGTTATACATTTTTTAACTTTGTTGCACAATAATTTATAGGAAATTTAATTTTTTATAAATAGATATTCGTAGAAGCTCCCTATTTTTTTTCTTCATAGGTAGCATTAATTTAAATTTCCCTATTGTATTGTTTTCCTGGGGTCACTTTCTTATTGTAAATTTAAAAATCAATGATTGGAAGTAAATAGCTATAAAATGCGGAATTGAATTGTTTCGATTGTTTGTTGTGGAAAGCAGAACTGCAATACATTATTTAATTTTGGCTACATACACACATATTAATATGTTTAAGAATTTACTTTTGCAGGTATGTATAATTAATCTTTTAATTATTACATCGACTTACCATTTGAAATTGTTCACGCCACGCCACTGCTAGCTGTATGTCTGATCTTTTAGACGAAAAAATGAAAGATGTTGTAACCAAAACTGATCTGGAACAAATTAGCTTGCAAATTATAATACTCAAACAACACAATCAAGCCCTTGAGGAAAAAAATCAGACGCTAGAAAAGCAAATTGAACAACTATCCAAAATCCTGCACGAAAAAAAATTTAATTGTGCACCTCCCTGCACGTGCACACCCAGATGTTGACCCTGTTCGGAGAGCCAAAGAATGGTGTTTGGAGCTACTTGAATCTTCTAATGAAGCACTTGTTTCAACCGCTCGTCTTCTGCCTTCAAACGACCAAAAAATCGTAAACATAGTTGTGGAAATGGAGCGAAAAGATTCAACTATAAAAATCTTGCAATCAGCAGGTAAACTCCGATCCACTGGTGTATCGATACACAGGGACTATTCGGCCGCAGCTCGTGAAAAGCGACGGAATATAATTAAATTACGATCACAAATTTATAAACAAAAATCGTCTGTGAAATCAAAAATTGCAGGTGAAAAGCTAGTAATAGGCGAAAATATCTATTTTTACGAAGGAAAAACATTGAAATGCAACACGTTGGAAGGAATGACATATCTAACTCAACTATTAGGTGACAACTCACTGTCACCAGGAAATGGAATAATACAGTGCGATCAGGATGCACAAAGTACAAGCAGATCTAGTACAATCACAAATGGTGTAAGAGATGGGCAAAGTTGTGTTCGTCAAAATCAAAATAAATTTTAATAATAGCGCCGTCAGCCAAGTAGTAAATTTAAGTCAGTATACATTTTTAAAAATCGTTGCATATAATGTATCAGGGATTAAGAACAAGTTATTATTTAGCGATTTTTTTGATTATATAAGAGATTATGATATATTTTTTTTTTTTTAACTTTTATTGAAGAACAACATATAAATTTATACACTAACAGCCAAATTAATAAACGTAGAAAAGCGAAGGGTTAGGTCTTATTCCGTGGACTAAGTGCAAAATGTTATGAATAAAAGAAAAAGTGGTTTAGCGAAGGAATAAGAACCAGATGGGTCAATTTTATAATGAAATAAAAAAAGATGCCTAAGTGAAGATTGCTAATTTAACTTTGAATAAAATTAATAATGTCTGCTAGATTTTTAAAATCGAGATTTTAAACTATTGATTCTAATTACTGGACAATCAGCCATCAACTACCATAAAAATAAAACTATACAAAAATACATGTATATGATCTAATGGAAGTACTAAGTGAGGAGGATTAGATTTTCCAAGGAAAATATGAGGAAACTCATTGCAGTTGTTGACGATGACCTAAATGGGGACCCAAGAGGTGGATATATTTCTGTCGGTTTGCAAGTTATGGCTTCTGAATAGGTTCAACAGCAAAAACTTTAGTTTACGTTGAGCTGCGTCGGTCAATTTTAATCAAAATTTTGTCTGTCAATAAATCTATTTGTGTTTTACCTCTTAACGTCGAAAATGGGTCGCGAAAAATCATTAAGCGAGGCAGAAAAGGGCAAAACAAAAGCATTTCGAGAATAAGGCCTAAACCAGCGATCCACCACGAAAAAACTAACAGAAGTCAAAATGAAGTGAACGAATGAAGATCGATGGTAGTGAACAGATAGAAGATACTGAAGAAGTCGCAGGTAGAGTGTATAACGAAGATAACATAGATTATGATGGTGTAGAAAGAGTAAATTCTGTAGAAAGCGATGATGTAGGTGAAGAAGAGAAACTAGATGTCGAAAAAGATGTAGATGAGGATGATACAGATGGAAACGTAGATGTCGTAGATGAAAGAGGCATTTGTGACACAAACGATGTAGAGGGCACAGTTAAGGCTGATATTGTAGACAAAGATGAAGTAGGGGCCTTGGATGTCATAAGTGATGAAAATGATGAAGATGTAGATCACGTAGATGATGATGACGAAGACTGAGAAGAATGAGAAGATGACGACGAAGTTGTTAACATTGATGATTTAGTAGAAGGTGAAGATTGAGGTTTCAATATGGAAGTTTTTTTCTTTGTCTTTTGGGTTAGTGGTGTAAGATTTAAGTTTGTTCTTTTTAGGGTATTGCGGGTAACACGGCTGGAGCCAGCAGGTTCCATTAACTTTGGTGAAGGTTTATGAAATGTTACTTCTCTAGTTTTAAAATTTTCAATAATCGATTGTTTTAGAGATTTAGGTGAAGATAAAAATAATTTTGAAACTGCTCATTGATAAGAGCAACAGCGTCAAAAAGTCGATCAACTTTTCCCTCTAAGGTTAATTCCTTGAGGCTATGTATTATAACAATATCCATTTTTATAAATGTCTTATGTTAATTCGTGTAAAAGTTAAATGTTTTTCAAAAATTAATGTATATTCGGGGGCGATGTTATCTAAGGCCCTGAATTTATTTTGTTTTATCAAGAAAATAAACCATATAGAGTTCAAATGTATGCAACACAATTTTTAATAATTTTTTTAAAATAATTGTCAATGCACAAAATAAGAGCACTATTAATCAAAGTCAAATTCTCAAGAAATCAGCAATCCACATAGGGTTCAGTCCAAAATACCTCAATTAAAAAAAATAAAAATTATCAAAAACCTGGAATTCAAAGGATCAAATGATAGTTACAACAAAAATGTATTCAGGAGTGAAAAAAAACACGTCAAACACAAATGGACACAGTGTCGGACCATATTCCGACAGTGAAATGTTGAAAAGGTATTGAAGAAAAACATGTATGTTCCGCTCTATTTCTAGAAGGTGCTCAAGCCTTTGACAAGGTTTGGGATTTGAGTACAAACTGCAAAGAGACCTTCCAAGGCAGCTCTACGAAATACTGAAATCCTATGTTAGGCGCCAGTTGTAGCGATCAGAAAAAACCATCCGAAAAAAAAAATTGCCAAAACATTATATTTTTATCTTTTAAATGGATTTACTTGTTTTTCGGATGAAACTTAATATTTCGTATCAGCTGATTGCTTTTTTACAGAAAAGGGAACAAATCGTTCCACTGATTTGTGTTCCAATTTTTTTCTGTTCCACTCAAAGAATTCCATCCGAAAATTTTTTTCTGACTTTCAATCAGAAAAAATCTTGGCGGCTGTTTGTTTGTTTTCGGTTTGCTTCCCTTTTTCTGACTCATTTTTTCTGATTGCTACAAACAATCATCAGAAAAAAGAATCAATTTCATACTGTTTCAAGTTTTTCGGATGGGTTTTTCAGATAGCTATAACTGGCGCCTTACAGACCGATTCTGAGTACGGTACGAGCAAAAGTATTCGGAAATTATTAAAACTTAAGCCTAGGGCCAACAATGTTTTTTTATATACTAGAGATATTCCAGTGGACAATAATTATGCTATCTTGGCCACATTTACAGGAATTAATTGAAAACTCAGCCTTTGGAACTAGGTCGAATGGGGTATCGTTTCCATGTATTTTTTAATGCTGAATCAAATGGCACCACCCAATTTTTGATGGAACCACTTTTTACGAAATTTATAATATGACGTCATCATTTAAGGACTTCTGACAAAAGCCTGCAACTGATGTGTAATACGAAAAATTGTGTTTTACATTAAAATTTAACACTAGAAGTGAAGATTTTAGAAATCTCCAAATACAAAAATAGTTTTTCGATTTTTTGGGCAAGGGGTGAACGTAAAGGAAAAGGGATGGAGTGCGCATGAATTATATCCCTTGTTTTATTTTGTTTTCAGTATTAGTATTAGAGTTTTGTATAGCGTGCACTTGGTTCTGCGCGTGAGATTTAAACCCTCTCTCTCATCAGAACTTAGAACAGCGGTTTCCTAACTTTCCCTGAAATTAACTGATGCGGGTTACATGGTAGATGAGGTCCTTATTTATTTCCAAGTTGCTGACATCAATACTGACTTGTTGTCCGGTGGACAGATGTTTGTTTGTTGAAAGTGTCTTCTTTGTTAATGCCTGCCCTGAACACTATCTGCCACAGAACGAAATTGAAGAAATGACATGATATCACATCACCTTGCATGTTTCAAGGGTAAAGTATTGAATAGAATATATAGAGAGTCCAGTTTTCGGTTATGCTTTCTTCTTCCGATATACTTCGCTGATAATTTTATGCATGTACATTCGCTGATTAGCCATCAAAACCGGCGGTTTTTTTCTATCTAAGTTTAACTCATATATACTGCATGGTGAAAATGGGTCTTCATTGGTCATTCTCACCCTATTACTTGCTCTATTCGAATACTATAGTAGCCTCCAGTAGCTGGAAATAATATTCTAAGTAACTTTCTCTACTTTGATGAACCTGCGTTCCAGTCTTAAGCCTAGTACGCTGCTGATGCGAAACGAAAAATCCCATACAAAAATGACACAACGAAATCATAAACGGAAAATTTCGTTCTGCTTTTCGTTTTGCAGTACCCTGTTCGAAGAGCGAAATTTATAATTGTAGCAGATTATTTGGAGAAGTCTCCGCTCCTTTTTCCCACAGAATTAATTATAGAGACTATTTATTGTGTGCGGAAAAATGACATTTGAGATTTATTTGTGTTTTTTTTTGTTTATCATTTTCTTACATCATGGGTATCTCTGATTTTTTGCGTTTATGTTTGATTTTGTTTTTGGAATTAGTGAAACTCTCCAAGGATATTTTCGGTTGTGTTTTCGCAAGCGTTTCGTTGTCTGTTTGGAGATCAGAGGAATTTTCGTTTCGCATCAGCAGCGTACTAGGCTTTAAGACCAGCGGCAAAATGCTTATTTTTATGTGTTAAAACTTCCAGATATTGTTTCGGTTGCGAACTAGGAGGCAGTATCCTACTCTTCTCACGCAAGATCTTCTTCTTATTTCTCCTAGCTCAATATTCTAGCCTCGCTGTCCTTATTTTGTCCTACAGCATTTTTGCATGTGAATCTTTTATCACCTTTATCAGGTATAAGCAGTCATCATCATACCATATGGGTCTTTCCTCTATGGTGACTGGTATAGCTTGCGGTGGTTTCGACTTGCTTATTTCGTGATACTGGGAGCACTTATTGCTGTCGTCTGTAAGTGCATAGCAGGGAAGTTCTTAATCAGGTGCTCCTGCAGAATCTGGATATTCCAGGGGCCCATTTCACGGAGCATACATAACATTCATTGTATGAATGTATGTACCTTATAGTAGTGCCCAAATTTGGCTCATTGTAAATTTTGAATTTTTAGAAAAATTATGCGTCAGCTTAGAAATCGCATGATTTAAAAAAAAATTTAAAATTTACGCCCACTCATATGGAGCCTATTTTACGTCACATACATTTCTGTGATGAATGTGATGTATGTTCTGTGAAATAGGCCCCAGGTGTGATAAAGCACCTTATTTCGAAATATTTCTTCTTTTTTTTTTCGTTAAACAGACGAGCTCTTATTTTCGACGAACTAAGATTATAGCCAACGTTGACATTTGATCATCGAAATGTATACACTTCTTTTGTTAGATACGTGCCTTGAGTCTATTAGTTCATGATCGATTTAGTTGAATAATTTTTAATATTTGTAAAGGTTTTGTATTTGATAATTACCTAAAATCTAAACCTTTTAAAAAAAAATCTAATCAAAAGAGTCCTTATGAAAATGTTGTTGGAAATTTATAACTTTTCAATAAAGTCGTTTAAAATTGTATGGTAGGTTAATCTTTTTCACATTAAAGCTACTTTCGCACCTTATACGCGACTTTATTCTATCAAAGCAGTTGACTTTCTTTTGCTGAAAGATAAAAATCATTGACTTGCCATTGAATTCATTCACTTGACCTAGTTGATATTTTCATCCATTCACACCCCCTCTGATTTCGTACCCTTTCACCCCTCCCCCAATAAATTCAAAAACTATTTTAGTATTTGGAGACTCATAAGATTATTTTTAGTATAAAATTAATGTATATCCAAATTTTCCCGAATGGACAACAGTGGCAGGCTGTTGTCAGAAACCTTAAATGATGACGTCATATTAAAAATTTCGTAAAAAGTGGTTCCAACAAAAATTGGGTGGTGCCATTTGGTTCAGCATTAAAAAATACATGGAAACGATACCCCATTCGACCTAGTTCCAAAGGCTGAGTTTTTAATTAATTCGTACCCTCCCCAAAAAATTGAAAAAAAAAATATTTTTGCATTTGGCGAACCATAAAATCTGCATTTCTAGTGCAAAATTAATGTTTATCACAATTTTTCCGTAATGCACACCAGCTGCAGCCTTTTTCCATATGTACTTTATTGATGACGTCATATCTCAAAACGCTCAAGGATCTGAGAAGTATACCCGGCATTTTCGGATTCAGCACGCTTTTTTCATATAGAAACCATCAAAATGTATTGTATATACCGAAAATTTGGGTTCAGGTCACTTTTCCCCGGACTATAAATACGTCGTGAAGGCTTCAGACAAATTGCAAAATGCAACCGATAAAGTAAGGGATTGGACGCAACAATGGCGTATCAAAATAAATGAAATCAAATCAACTCATATAAAGTTCACCAACAAAAAGATTATTAATGTTCAAATTTGTATTAACAGTAAAGCTGTACATTACGGCAATACTGTCAAATACCTTGAAATGACTTTGGTTGCCAAGCTAAAGTGGAAAAAGACAATAAAAAGGATAGAGAAGAACTTAACCTAAAATATAGAAAAATGTATTGGTTACTCGGTAAGAATTCGAACCTATCTATCCAGAACAAAATAATGCTATACAACCAAATACTGAATCCCGTTTGGACTTATGGCATCCAACTGTGGGGCTGTACAAAGAAAATAAATACTGAAACCATCCAAAAAATCTAAAACAAAGTCATTCGTGGAATAATAAATGCCCCCTTGGTATATTAGAAATAGTGATTTACATCGTGACCTACAAATAGAAATGGTTACAGAAGTGATAAGAAAACACGCTGTATCATATAATCAGCGACTACATAGTCATATTAACTCCGAGATGGATACTGTATTAAATGTAAGAGATAATGTTCGAAGACCAAGAAGAACCAAAACTCATGAGCTGATGGTCTAAGAGCGATGGGAAAGTATTAAAACTAAACTTCCCCTAATACGACTTAGAATTTAAGAAATAATTGTCGATCTTTCATAGATTGGTCCTGATTTCCCGGTGGTTTTAGTGCCACCAGCCACACTACTTGGTACCGAATATTACCAAGTGTCTTACCATCCTCACTGAAAAATTTAGCTGAATTCAACATTGAATTCAAAGGCCACTTCTTCGAAGAAACAGCAAGCACTGATTTAGTTACTGTAAAGTAATGCATAGTTTCACCAGTTCATGGTTTTGAGCACATTGTCTGCTTTGTACATGCGCAAAATATCGAAACACTCCCTTCTTTTACCTGGTACAAAAAATTCAAGTGAGTTTAATGTGGAATTAAAAGATTCTATTTTAGTAGGTACAATTATTCGATGATTCAATCGTTGAAAAGTAATGCATAAGTTCAGCAGTTCGTTGTCTAGATCCACTCGTCTGCTTTGTAAGTATACTTTGAGAGAGAAGAAAAAATAATTCTTTCACGACGCTCTCTTTTTTTGCTTTGTCAAACAAAATGTTATTGAAATAGGTGCTGAATTACAATCGACGTTTTCATAGGTTACAAAATGTTATGATTTCCTTAATGAGAAGTAATCAATTCGTGTCATACGTTTTCCCGAGAAAGAAAAGGGATAAAAACTGCCCTTTCCTTTACCTTACGCGATTAATATAAGGATTTCTGTAAAGAAAAGTAATGTATCCTTTCATCAGACTTTTATCATGAGCTGAGATTTAAAAGTGTGTAAATTTTAAAAAATGATGTTCAGGCTGTGGTTTTTTTAAGGGTCGGTAAAAATCGACCATAATTTGCGTCTTAGAGACACATTTTGGAGTTAAGGTCACTTGAACTTTTAATTGAATTATATTCAATCGTTCCCACTAGGAGAAGTATTTTTCTAAATTATAAATAAATGAAATATTTAGTGATTAAGCAACCCCCAATTCCCTAGTGATTTCACTACTAAATTTCATCATAATTTTCATCGAAAATCATATATATTATTTCTGTTGTCAAACTCCTTTTTTCTCATTTACAAAATAGTCAAATCTACTAAATTAGGTATTACTGGATAGGAATTTACACAAAGCGTGACATTGCACAACAACTTTATGTTACACCACACTATTTTCTATAAATTTCGGCAATTTCAAATAATTCAATAAATGAATAATTAGACATAAAGAACGCCTCACTTTTAACCAATTATTCAATGAGTGAAAGAGAAAAAATTGTATTACGTTTGTAATTTAAAATTCTCTTTTTTTCGCTGCACCTTGAGTGAGTAGGGAGAAACATATTTGTTACTTCTGTTGTTTGTAATCTTTTTTCACAAAAAAGCCGAATGCATTTATTAGGTATCACTTGATTGCATGAATGAAAGAAACATATTTATTAATTCTTTAATATTGAGTGAGTGGGGAGGAACATTTTTTTCGCTGCGGGAGAAACATATTTATTTGTCACTTCTGATTTCATTCTTACATCAAATATTGTTTACAAAGAAGTTTTGTAAAACTAATATGTTCATATCAATAAAGAATTTATTTATTTTGTTCAAACATTCTATTTGAAAATTTAATTGCAAAACCTTATTGAATGTTTTCTTCTGGTAATAAATATTAAGCTGATCAATAACTAATTAGCACTCAATTAGTGATTTCTTTGTTGAATATTTATCATATTTTTCATTGGCAAATATTATGGTAGTGAAAAAACAAGTGCAAATTATTTAGCGATTTCATAAAAGAATTTTCATATTTTTCATCAAAAATTAATGATCTGATGAATAAGCAATTTACTTTTTTTAGTGATTTCTTCGTTGAATATTCATGATATTTTCATCGGAGTCCTCAGTCTAACTGGTCTGGTGAGTAAGCAATTTCCAAGGAAGTAGTGAATTGTGGAATTTTCATCGAGATGGTGGCATGTGCACCCCGTCAAGGACATGTCCATGTTAAAATCCTCGATGTATTCCGCACAAAGGAAGCGGGTGCTGCTTCCTTTCCTCAAGGAAAAAGCAAGTTATTAACTATTGAATTTTTAGAAATTTCCCACTGGGAGGTACGATACATACACATCGCCGTAGCAGTAGAAAATACATGGATATTTTGTTGTATATGCCAAAATCTGGCGTTTGAGACAAAACAAAACTAAGGGATGAGTTTGTGGATATACGACAAAATGCATACTGATTTTCTCAGTAACGGTAAATAATAGGTCAAATCTGATTTCAGTATTGGACAGAGGACCTTTGAATACATAGAACTGCATACCCTCTTTAAAAAATTGCATTTTGGCGATTACGACAAAACAATTCTCGGGCGACGCACGCGACGATGTGTATATCAAATAAAAACTAACGAAAATTGAAGTTTATTTCGGTAGGTAGAATAGATTTTTAGGTGCCAGTTATAGCTTTCATTGAAACTCATCATTGAAAATTTTAATTTCTTATTTTGAGACACTTAAAAAGCAAAATCAGTAATTATTTTGATGCCAATAAAAAACTCTTGACTCAATTATTATTTCTAGTCAAAAAAATATTTCATTTTGGCCCAATCTTTTACATAAAACGATTTCTAAGATTTCAATGATCAATGATAAGGTAGTTCAATCATTGAAATAAATAAATTCATTTCCTGCGATAGGCTGGGCCAAAATTAAATATTTTTTTGACTAGAAATAATAATTGAGTTATCAGCTTTTTATTTGCATTAAAATAATCACTGATTTCACTTTTAAAATGCCTCAAAATTAACAATTAAAATTTTCAATGATGAGTTTCAATGAAAGCTATAACTGGCCCCTTAAGCGGGTAATCTAAGGCAGGTATTTTTTCTTTTTTAACATATTTTATATTTTTTTTGTTTTTATAGGTAACTCTTTTTTTTTATTTATTTATTTGTTTTGTTATTGTTGGATTGGAAATGTTGTGCCTCTCCTTTGATTGATAAGTGCGGCATCCACATTTATATCGTAATCGCCACCACAATCGCGTCGGTTTGGGGGTACGTTAAGAGAATTTTAAAGATTTTACGTTCTAACTAAACATTTTTTTTTATTTTTATCATTTTTCTTCTTCTTTTTTTTTAATTCTTCTCGTTTTATTATATATGTACATATAAAAATAAGCTACGATACAAACGTCCGATTGGACTTCACAAAACGCTTCCTTTTTGATTAACGTTTTAGATTTCCTCACACCACTTCTTTTACGACGGGTGGGTACGATGTGTGTTGGGGCGCAAGACGGCCGCCACGGATGTCTTATCAGGGACGTAGAACTCCCCTTTTTTTTATTAGACGGGCTCCATATATTTGTCGGAGTTGCAAATTTTGCAATCTTCGACCAGGGAATGTTGGCTGGTAGACCTAGGTGCATTCACCACGCATAAAAATGCGGGAATAATTAGGGCTAGACAAGGCGGTGTCCTACGCCCGCTCCGATACTTCGCTTACCGCAAAATGGCTGTAGGGAAATTTTGCATTTAGAAAATTGGTCTTTAATTCATATATTCATAATTTTACATGATATTGAGTAGAAGAATTAGATTTTCTACTCTATTCAACTTAAAGGCTGCCCAAGAAAACGTTGTCTTTAGACAAATTTGTTTCTTTTTACTTTTCGGGTGGCGTTAAATCGGCGGCGGCAAAATCGTAAAAGAACGTCGTAATGGCGTAATGCAAATAACTATCTCGGAGATTCGGCAAGTTTTTTTTTATTTTTTTGGGCAGTTTCGAGTACGGGTAGCCACTCAAAATTTTTTTTGATAAAAAATCTGAAGGCAAAGGTAGACAAATTTTGAAATTAAGTTTCGTGTTCATCCAATAACCTCTACTGTCATTTAAAAAGTTCAAAGCCACTGTAACACAGCTTTTGTTCCCACAATCATCTTCTAATAAATGTAAATGTGTCAAAACAAACGTTGAAGTTCCATTGTCACGTTCTTACATTTCAGGAACAATCAATGTTAATTAAGTTATTCAAATTTATTTTTTAAATTTTAATTTGTATTTTTTTTTCAAAAACCATTCATTGAAATAAAACTTGGTGTAATTTATTAGTATAGTTAGTAAACTTCGGGTTTCCTGTTTTTTAAAATCCCGCCTTTAAAATCTCGTTTTTTTTTAACCATTTTTTACAAACCCGCTTTTTTTAAATCCCGCTTTTAAAATCCCGTTTTTTAAATTCCCGTTTTCATAATCCTGCTTTTCGAATCAACACCTTGTATATATTCTGCGGCCCAATACTCGGGATGGTGGGGTGACATAAAGTCTAATGGACATAATATTCATGTGCGTCAAGTCTTAAGAAAATTGAAAAAAGCAAACAAATATTTGATCAAAAAAATTTTATTGATTAACGAAAACAATAAAGAACATAAAACATTACAAAAAAGTGGTTTCAAAAAGAATATATTTTTTCCAAATAAGAAGAGACTATAATAAAGTTTGATATTGTGAGCTATACGGCGCAGGAAATCCGTTTTACTTATTGCTTTTCTATTTTTCATAATTTTTGAGCAATTACACATACCTACAAAATTTAACTTTTTAAAATTTTCCGGAATTTTTTTTTATTTTTCTCTTGTATTCAAAAACGGTAAATTTAAATCTACCATCCGTTTTAATCCATCAGCATTAGTTTTGCCTACAAAGCTTTATTGTGTTTTAGTTAGAGTAGTCGCACATTTTGCAGTTTCGTACAGTGTTAATATCCAGTTATGAAAAAATTGTAACAATATCTACATCATGGAGAAGTTGTTTTAATATCCCACACTGTTTTTTAACATTTGCGGTGAATGAGGATAGAAATTTTTAAAAAATTGGTGACAGAATTCGTGAAAAAAGCTTATTTTGGTTACTTCAAAATGCAAATGTGTAATTTAGATAAGCTCTGAGTGCCTTAAACTGTTTGTCGAAACTGTGTTGTTAGTTTGCGACTATGGTCAAGTAGAACAAGGCGTTCTTTGGAGCTCAATTAGTCATAGAACTAGCGAAAATAAAAAAAATCCCCATGATGACTGTTATTTTTGCCCCGTTAATTTAAATGGTATTAACACAAATAACCGCAATAAATGGATTTATTCTAATGTACCATTTGCAAACGACCAACTTTCATGGAAAAGATCATTTTTGGTTGCTTTTGAAGAAAAATTTTATTTTTGTTCGCTGCACGGCAGGTTTTTTTCTATAGGAGAATCCGTATGTCATATCTCAAAATCTAAAGCTGATGTATGAAAATGGGTTTCATTTTCAGATTCAGGATGCCGATTATCTACATATAATATACTTATTTTCCCGGAAAAAATGGAAATGTTGTTATGTGTAATCATAAAGGAGTACAATACCTATTGAGTTGTATGTATTTATCTAATTACGAAACGGGCTAAACGGGATTAAACGGGATTTTAAAGAGCAGGCTTTTTTATTTTCGAAATGGGATTTTAAACATTTTTTTTTCGGGATTTTGAAATACGGGCTTCCGTTACGTTCCCGTAAATTTCTCACTTTAAAGAATAGGTTGTACTGCCGTCAGTACCAATTGCCAATCTACATCAGTTGTCAATTTAAAAAAAAAATGGTTCCCCTAGTGGGGGTGTAGAAATAGACCTCCATACCATTTTTTCCTCGTCCTGACTTTGCCTACCATTTTACCACATTAATACCTCGATTTTGACAGATGCGCAGATCTGAACAAAAATGAAAACGCTCATGATATTACCTTAAATATGTGTACTGTGCATTGACTTATTATATATATTATAGTAAGTCAATGGTACTGTGATTTGTATTGTATTGTATTGTATTTTATTGAGACTTAAAAATGACATTTGGAAATATACATGAATCTTAGATCTATCTTTCTATTAATATAAACGATACGGGAAGCGGAGGCTGTAATGTATGGCCGTCGTTTTTAATTTTTCGATTGCCAACATGGCGGGTCTTTTTCTTTTAAATGGAATAGAAGCTCTTGCTCTCGGAGCTACTGTGAATTGTAATGTTATCCTCCTGTCTCTGTTTGTATTTTCCATGACTATATACCTAGTCATTATGTGCTCGTTCATTATTGTTTACCTCGAAGCTAAAGCTAAGTATACACGATTGGAAGATCATCCAATATTGGCCGACTTTTCGCAAAAAATGTTCACCAATTTTCTATCAACCATGTTAACATCCAATTTTACTTTTCCAATTTTACTCGTCTAAACACACAATTTTTCTTATTTTAAAATAATTGGACGACTGTCGGCTAATTGGATATTGGATGATGTCCTTGCCAAAAACATCATCCAATTATTTTTAATTGGCAGATAAATGTTTTCAATTTTGGAGGAAAAAACAAAATTATATATTCGCTTTTGAAGAAAAAAAATTGAAGTAGTGTTTTTTAAAACAACGAAAAAGGGCTCGAGTACGATAACTATGGCGCCAAGAATTGATAACGATTTTTTGTAGAGGGGTCAAAAACCAGAATTTTTATTTTCGGAGGGGTGGGGGGAGGGTTTACTATCTCACCCCGTTTAGGAGGTAGGGGCAATTTTAGAAAAAAATGACTTAAATTAAAAAAAAAATATATTAAAAAACAACGGCAACACTTACAATAAAGTACTATACCGGTTTTGAAAGCCAGAAATCTAATCTATAATTCTAAATTTAAACCAAATTTTTATGTCAACAGTTTTTGAAAAATTCGCATGCAAACTCAAAATTTTGATAAAAAAAATAAAAAAAAAAGTTTAGACCAATTTTTTTCAAAATTGTGAAACGAAGTGCTAAATTGACTTTTTGTGGTCAATGTTAATATCAATTCTAAATGGAACAAAAAAAACCGTTTATGTTTTATACTTAACTTATAAAATAAAGTTTCAAATTCTCTGTCATCTGACAAGAAAATTGTCTTCCAATGAGTCTACCAATTTTTTGATCTCTAAAGTCTTCCAACCGTGTAAACAGACAATTTTTAATTGGAAGACAAAAAATTGTCGGCGATTGTCATCCAATTTTTTACCAAATATTTGTTTAATTTTTGGATAAAATCTAACAACCGTATAAACGGACAATTTTCACTTGATAGAAAATTGGCAATTGTCAACTCATTGGTTGCTATTGGCAGACTTTTGACAGTTCGGCCAATATTGGAAGATCTTCCAATCGTGTATACTTAGTTTAAGACCCACCAAACGCTATTTTTTCGCATTCGTCTTCAAAATATTAAAAAAAAACATTGATCTCTGCATTTTGTCATTGTATATACTGACAAATATGCCCTACTTACGCATGTTCAATCATGATCTTTGCAAAAATGCACAATACATATACATAAATGTTGCTTGGCATGGTATTGTTGTTGTCTGCCTCGATCCCAAATGCAGCTGGCCGTCCGAGAAATTTCATTCTCGCACCATTGAAGAATATAACTGTTCCTTTTTTTTATATTTTCCATGAAGAAGTTGGTCAGTCCACAAATTTGTTATTGTTATGTCCCTCGTTCCCAAGTTTTGCTGGCCGTCCGAGAAATCTCATACTCGCGCCATTCGAGAATTACCGTACCTTTGTTTGTTTCGATGAAGACTTTGCTCGGTCCATATATTTTTGTTCTTATGTGCTCGGTTCCAAATTGTGCTGGCGGTGCAAGAAGTTTCATTCTAGCGCCGCGCCGGCCGTCGCGTCGGAGGATAACCTTTTTTTGTTTTCGTTTAAATGACGACGTTGCTCGGTCCACAGATTTTTTGTTATGTGCCTCGGTCCCTTAAGATAGCCCTAAACGACGAACATGCTCGCCAAACTTGTTCGTTTGCGTTATCCCCTACACGACGAACACATTTGGCGAACATTCATTTCGTGCTGATTCTTCAAAGAATAAATAACATGTGCGATAAAGAAGCGCAAGTGGTTGCGCTAATGGTTATTTATTTATTAATTATTTACTATTTTTATTATTATTTTATTTATTTTAATTTTATAACCTTTGCTCTTAGAATCCCATATAGCACTTTCATTCCGCAAAAATTCAATAAATTCTTCGATAAAATCGTGGCTGACTGTGGCCATTGCGTTTAATCCGCGATATGCACTCGGAGACGCACGTTCACAGCAAAAATGAGGTTTGCTCGCGAACATGGCCCTTCATGGCGAACATCGGAGCCAACGAACACGACAAAATAGAAATTTTTCGCCAATAGCGAACCGTTCGCGAACCAGCCACACGACGAAAACATAGCGAGCACGAACAAGTTCGGCGAGCATGTTTGGCGTTTAGGGCTAGCTTCACGCAGGTGGCCGTCCGATGAAATTAATTGTATTCTCGCGCCATAAGAGAATAAACGTTTCTTTTTTCTTGTTTCGATAACGACGTTGCTCGGTTTACAGATTTTTTGTTGTTATGTGGCTCAAGAGACCATTACTTTTTGCTATTGACTTTGGTCGCCCCAAAAATATTCTTATTGTTGGTGCCTTGATCCCATATCCAAATATGCTGTACAATGGTCTCTATTACAGCAGGCTGTCTAATGAAATATATTGGAGGCTATACATAAGTATCAAAATAAGAAATATATTCTCCTGCCAAAAGAGATTACCCTTGACTTCGTTTGTTTTTACCTTCATTCTTTGTCAGTTTTTAGACCATAACCAGAGCATAACCAGAGCCTATAGGGGCACTCGCATTTTGGTTGCCTACAATGGGTAACATTTACAAGCATTTAAACGAATGTACATTCACAGGATGAAGCATTTGTCGAGTTAATGACGATGTTCAGTCCAAACGTACATTCACCAAAACATAATCAGTAGTGGAATCGGCTAAGGTGATAGTTGACTGTCGCTTTTTTGATTATCAACTATTCGTTGCTCTGTGTATAAATCGATCGCCAAAAATTGTTTGCTTTTTGGCATTACTTAGAATTCTGTTAAGAATTAAATGTCATGTTTGTATTTTTGGTGCTAAGAAATGTTCTCAAGGACATCCATAAACTGATTCGTAGTTCCAAAATATTATCTATTTTTTCTCAGATTTGTTCTGATCAGTCGGACCTTTTTATAATTATTTTCACTCCTTACTCTCCGTGCGGTTTGAAAAATTGTAAATGATGTAAACATTGCAATTGAACTAATTTGCTATTTTTTATTCTTAAAACTCACATTTTATTTTAGATATTAATTATAATATTTAAAAAATCAACCAATTTTAAGCCGACCGCAACAAAATTTTTATGAAAATTACATAAATGTATGAAAACGACACCTAAAAAGCTGTCACTTAATAGTCCAGTCAATAAAGCATTTGACTCGGAAAAAATCACCGGAAAGCTGGATTTTGATATATTGCTTCCTCAAGGTGTTCTTAAGAAACTGTCAAAAGTCCCCATCGATATGAACAATTTTACGGGGGGTTGTAGGCACCCCAAAATTGTTTTTCAGGAATAACTCCCAAATGGTAAGTTGTACAAAAAAGTGTTAGAGACTAATTTGTAGCTTGAAATATTTCCTACAAAAAAGATTAACATACTTTTGTTCATACAAATAACGGTTTTTGAAATAAACCAATCAGAAGAGTTAAGGGTTTTACTTTTCTATGTAGTTGGGCGACTTAATTCCAAAATTGTGCATTTTGTGATAAAAGCTTCAATTTTTTTTGTATTTTTGGTACATTATATAGACATGATTTTAAGATATCGGTCCACTCTATTTGTCCACCCCTTTAGGTGAGAGGGCCAAATTAAAAAAAAAATTCTAAAATAGAAAATGAATATAAAAACACAACGGCAACACTTACAATATTATGTCATAGCTTATCTTAAAGCTAGAAACTCATTCTTTATGTATGTTTTTGATTGAAGCTATTTTAGTGCATAGTTTTTGAATAAATGATTTTTAAACTCAAAATTTTAAAAATATAAAAAAAAAAAAATTAAATTTTTCGTTATTAAGTACTAATTTGGATTATAATTTTCGATACCCTTATTATTTTTCTGTCGAACGCTAAAAACCAGATGGCTGTAAGTCTTTAGTTTTTGATAAAATTGAAAATTACCAAAATTATTATTATTTTTTTTTTCAAATTTTATTTTTAAAACTTTAAATTTAAAAATCATTTATTAAAAACTAAGAACTAAAACAACTTAATTTAAAAACATAAAAATAAATAATGAGTTTCTGGCTTTAAGATAAGCTATAACATACTATTGGAAGTGTTGCCGTTGTGTTTTTATATTCATTTTCTCTTTTAGAATTTTTTTTTTAATTTTCCCCTCACACCTAAAGGGGTGGACAAATAGAGTGGACCGATATCTAAAAATCATGTCCATATAATGTACCGACAATACAAAAAAAATTGAAGCTTTTATCACAAAATGCACAATTTTGGAATTAAGTCGCCCAACTACATAGAAAAGTAAAACCCTTAACTCTTCTGATTGGTTTATTTCAAAAACCGTTATTTGTATGAACAAAAGTACGTTGATCTTTTTTGTATGAAATATTTCAAGACACAA
This sequence comes from Epistrophe grossulariae, assembly GCA_929447395.1. Taxonomy (NCBI): domain Eukaryota; kingdom Metazoa; phylum Arthropoda; class Insecta; order Diptera; family Syrphidae; genus Epistrophe; species Epistrophe grossulariae. The sequence goes on from OV839567.1 coordinate 70,181,635, forward strand.
ATTATTCTCTGACACTTTTTTTGTACAACTAATCATTTGGGAGTTATTCCTGAAAAACAATTTTGTGGTGCTACAACCCCCCGTAAAATTGTTAGCGGCGCTCATATCAGTGGGGACTTTTGACAGTTTCTTAAGAACACCATGAGGAAGCTATATACCAAAATCCAGCTTCCCGCGATTATTTCCGAATCTGGATGTTTTTTTGGCTTCATTGACTGGACTATAATATCAGTACAAAAAAAAACGATTGTCGATTTGATAATCACCTTACATAGAGCAAAATTGTCGATTTTGATTATTAACTATCGCGTTAGCCGATTCCACCCCAGAGCATAAAGGTGCACTCGCATTTTCGTTGCCTACAATGGGTAACATTTAAACGAATGAACGTTCGCAGGATGAAGCATTTTTCCCGATATAGACGATGTTCAGTCCAAACATACATTCACCAGCGCATAATCAGAGCATAATCAAAACATAACCAGAGCATAACCAGAGCATAACCCGAGCATAACCAGAGCATAAAGGTGCACTCACATTTGCGTTGCATGTACATGTACAAGATTTTAAACGAATTTACGTTCACAGGATCAGGGCCGGCCCCAACCAAACTTGCCCCCTGTGCAAGATTTTTAGAAAGCGCCCCTTTTTATATTTGCACACATAAATACATACATACACTGATACACATGCCCAAGACTTTTCCACTTTACCCTGAGCAAAAGAAGAGATAAATTCTGCCATTTTCTTCACCTGACACTGTAGATATGAGGATTTCTGTGAATAAAGTAATGTATCCTTTCATCAGTTAACGACTTTTGTCATACATTCAGCTAAGCATTAAAAGTGTCTGAATTTAAACAAATTCACTTAGAAAATAAAAGTCACAGTATGTTCATGCTGTGGGTTTTATAAGAGTCGGTAAGCATTGACCATAGTTTGCGTCTTAGAGACGCATTTTGGAGTTGAGGTCACTTGAACTTTTGATTGAATTATATTCAATCGCTCCAACTAATCAGAAGTATTTTTCTAATTTATACATGAAACAGTGATTATAAGCAGCCCCCAGTTCCCTAGTGATTTCACTACTAAATTTTCATAATAATTTTCATCGAAAATATTGAGCTGATCCACTCATTTAGTGATTTCTTTATTGAGTATTCATCATATTTTTCATCGGCAAATATTGAGGTAATGAAAAAAAAAGTCCAAATTATTTAGTGAGTTCATAAAAGAATTTTCATCATATTTTTCACCAAAAATTAATGATCTGATGAATAAGCAAGTTACTTTTGCTTAGAGAAGGAAAGTAGTGTTTTAGCTGTGAAACTTTCATCGCGAAAGTGGCGTGTGCATTCCGCCAATGACATGTTAAATTCATCAATGTATTCCCAAAAAAGATGCGGTTGCAGTTCCTTTTACTCAAGGAAAAAGCAGGTTATTCACCATTGAATTTTTAGAAATTTCCCACTGGGCCTGTTCTCTTTTTCGAAAACATTTTGTTGTTGTTTTGTTTTCGTAGATAAGAAGTCCCATACACAGGTACGGTGCATAATACAAAACCTACACGTTCTAGCCCACATGATTCAGTATAAATAAGTTTTTTTCATTGTCAGATTTTCCCATGTCAATTTTGGGACTCAATGTCTAAACTTTTTTGTTGCCTGAAACTTTTTTGTAGTGGGTTTTTTTCTTTTGTACGACGAGGTGAGATTGAACTTGCATAGGTCTAGTGGGATCTTTAATTTTAAGATATTTTGAGTAAATTGTCCTTGAATGCATCAATGAAAGTGATGTTAGTTAGAATAACTTCGCCCCCAGAATTTTGCGCCCTGTGCATTTGCACATATTGCACATATGGTTGGTCTGGCCCTGCACAGGATGAAGCATTTGTCGACTTAATGACGATGTTCAGTCCAAACGTACATTCAAAATAAGCCAATATATTCACATTGATAAATATTTAGTAGATACAAATCAAATATTTTTCACCCATAGCATTCATAATGCTAATGATTTGTTTTTCTGTTTTTTCTTTACTTTTCCTTTTTTGCGAGCATCATCGTTCAAGAACATGGCAGCACATGCCATAAGAAGATCCGAGAAACGTGTTCAGATATCATGTTGAGCAGATTCTCAGCCCTTAAGATAAATGGATTTTGCTGTCTTGAATGCGGAATTCCGAGTCATACAAAGGAGGATAACACAACATGGTGTCAGCAGATTTGGTCGCATCTAACCAGCAATTACGAGAGAACAATGTGTTCAGTACTCCAATCATGGTTTTGACTCTAAAGAATCAAAGTGGGCAGGGACATGTTACAATCATGCAGAAATTACTGACCTACCACTCTTAAATTAGCATTACAATATACATTAAAAAGTTTTGCGCAGCATGATGACATCGGATTTAGTCAGGTCTAAACTTTCGTGACATGATCCAGAATTTTTATTGAAACCCGAGGACAAATAGCAATAAAAGACAGTTCAAATTTTTCACAAGAGCAAAAATCGGAAGCAGACTATGAATTACGAGAGAACAATGCGTTCAGTGCTTCGGTAATGGAGTTGACTCTGATGAATCAAAGTGGGCAGGGACTTATTAGAATCGTGCAGAACTTACTGACCTACCAATCTTCGATTAAGAAGGTGTTACGCATAACAGCATCTCTTTGTGTATCTTTTCTGCACAAAATTATCAACAGAGCAACACGCAGGCAACCCAAATAAAAACCAGACAAGCCAAAATTCCGATTTTTTTTTTCAAGAAAGCAGATAAGTCTTTACTGCTAGTTGACAAAATGCCATTTGTAACACACGAAGAGCACCCGAAGGAACCACTTCAGAGCAACAGCAGCCTGAGTTCTTCGTGACAAATTTTGAATATACCTACATCTAAAGGCAACAAAATATATATACAAATGCGTAATGTGCACTCGATGTCACCAGAAGATTTCAAATCAGCTGATCATCGTTCTACCAGCCTCCTGAGAGTAGGTTGCATGACCTTTCAAAATTACAAAGTTGATTTCGCTGGCCTATCAAAAATTAACAAACCACCTGGCATTTGGACGTGCGCGTGTTCCAAGTGCATCCTCATAAACAATGACGAGTCTGCTTCCCACAACGTTATCAAATATTAAGTCTACAGACGGCTGTATGTAAATTTCCTACCAATCAAGGAGCTACGGTTCATGACCAACTACGATCTTAAAAATACCCGGATCGACTTGGTTTTCCATTGACATATTTGTGCTGGGGCTTCAATGGTTTTTCCAATGTCCTAGAGCAAATGCTATTCAGAAGAAGCGAAAAACGCAACACTAAAGCAATCATCGCACCGGTACTTTAATATTTTTTAACTCTTAGTTTAAAGTGGGCAGTATATTCGATATTCTATATCGAGTATAAGAAAAAAGGTGTGCACTTTTGCAAGCCACCATGGGAAATTAACCGGCAACTCTCCATGCGTACATTTTTACTCACTTCGATTTTATCTTTTGAATAAAGAAGACGTGCCAATTCTTATAGTAAAATCATTTGTTTGTGCATTATTTATCTTTATTTCATTTACAGTCCATTCCATCAGCCTTATTATTGTACACATATCTTGTTCTTTTTGTCTTTGTTTTCTATATTTTTTGTTGTGAAAATATCTTTTTAGTACCTAAGTAGATTGGTACGTCGTTTTTCAAAATTCTGGAATTTTTCATTAAATTTTAAATTTAAAATACCAAAAAAACGATTAAAAAATGTGTTAATCCCACCCTTAAGTTACTTTCTTATTGTTTGTAAATACCTATTTAGGTATATAGCTTAAAATGAAAATGTATTTTCTAAAATTTTGACTGTTTTTTTTTTCTATTTTTAAGTACCTACCGACTTAACATAAAAGTTCCAATCATTCAAAACTCAAATACTAAACAATGCAAAATTTACATGAAAATCAATGCGAGTCCTATTTACTCTACCGATCGTAACTAAGCCACTTCAAAACAAAAAGATCTTTCAAAACTAGGAATTCCTACCTGTACCCACAAAAAACAAAAAAAAAACTTATAAAAAACACCAGCCGACAAATAAGCCAGACCAACGCGTTGCAACGCCAGCATACATATCGAATAATACAATAACAACATCAGTAGAATAGAACGAATAAATCACGAAACACAAAACTGAAAATAAAAATTAGGATGTGTGCACAGTACCTGCCTGCTGTTTTTTTTTTTTGAGAAAGAGAGATCTGTTTCTCTTATCATATGGAACACTTTAAAAAGCATTCTGTCGGCTGGAGATTTCTCTTCTTCTTATGAAATATATTTTAAAAAGCTTCTTGCCGGCTCGAGATTTGTCGGCTGTTGCAAATTTTGAAGACATAATGTTCTATGGAGGTGAGATATCTGTATATAATTATTTGTGGTAATAGGTTAATTTTTAAAAAATCAATTTTTTTAATAATTTAATATTACACTGACATATATTTTGACTAAAACTTAACTGACAATGTACTGATTTATGTTGTTTTTATTAGTTTACATAAGTTAACTTAAAGAAACCACAAAATATTAAAGGAAATTAATGAAAACAGAGATTTGGCAACCTGAAACTCATTTTACAAAAATTATATAACTTCGGCCACACAGCGAATTTAGGTAAACGGTTAACTGATAAATAATTTAGGTATATATATGAAATAAAGGTCGTTCTTATTTCATAGTCTTGCTCATGGATATTAGATACATAAGAAAACGCATAACGACAGAATGTGTTTTTTTCGTCCCACACTATCCCACTGAGTATTAATACATGTCAAATTGAAAGTGGGAAAAAGTTCCATGCTTCTGCCAAATTTGTGGGAAAGAAATGTCTTTTCATTTTTTGACTACACACAACAGTTTAATTTAACCTCAATAAAAATGTGATGAAATGTGTGATAGAATTAGAACCATTTCTAAAAATTCTCATATATTAACACGTCATGTGAAATCGTGTAGGCTGGAATATCATGCTGTGTAAGATGGGCAATCATATTTTGTTTCCACACTATTATACATGATTTGTTTCCCAATTTTTTGACATGTGTTAATACTAAGTGGGATAGTGTGGAAAAGGTTTTACCAAATTTACTAGATGTTGTGGCGGGATAGCGGGATTGAGATATTGTATTAAAAAAAAAAAGAGAGATGGAAGCGAAATTGCAACAAAGAATGTTTTATATTGAATATGGACAGCACTATTTTAAAGAGAAAAAGCACTGCACACAGATCTTAAAATATTTTCTTGAAAAAATTTTTGTTAAAAGCTCGTTGAAATGCAGATTTTCAGTTTCATATGACGCTTTTTCCTATAGACGAGAGACATCTTTATATAATTATTTGTAGTAACACTTCTTCACAGCTGTCCAGCTCCAGTTGCAGCATTCTATTGTGTTCAGGCAGTTATTCGTACTATTCACCCTCCAAAACCCTTTTGTTTACTTCTATTTTTTGTAATGTCATTTCGTGTACATAAATGGCATGTGAAACAGACAACAAACTTTGTTTTTTTTTTTAACGAAATCAAAAGTTGAAGTTGATGGAGCGTGTGTGATATGTCACAAATATCCCAAGGATATTTTAAAAACTGCAAGTATGACAATTTTTTTTAATTTCAACCAAACAGTTTAGATTTGTAGTAAATAAAACCAGTTTTCAACTTTTTTTCAACATCGGATCTGTAATAATCTCCAAAGTTGGCCAACTTCAGATTTATCAGTTAAATTGAACAATATATAAGTTCCCTTTCACACGAGGAAACTAAGTTTCCAGCAACTTCCAGTTTTTACTAATGAATCACAATAAATTCTACTCTTTCGGGAAGTTTAGCAACCTTCGTAAGAAATAAAATTCATATTCTCGAAAACTTTTCAACTTAATAAAAATATAAGCGTTCAAAGATTTTTTGAATGGGCCAACCCATTTCATCTCATTGCTGCTACACCTACAAAGGTTTCGGTTTTTTTTAATTTTCTCCAAACGGCTCTGACGATTTGACTTTAAGTTTGTACACGTACTCTTGCAAATTAAAAGTTATTTCTCGTAAATAAATTAAATATCTAAAACATTTAATCTACATATATAATAAAATATACAATCATAACAATTCATAAACATACCTCTGGATGTTGGATGATTCATTAAAATAGACAATGGACACTCATCATCATCAAGAATGTATTCTGTACCATCGCAGTTTACCTTTTATATTTATTGAAATAAAAATGCGTTGAAAAAAGAATTCACTAACAGGTCAACAACAACCTACCTGAACAAGGCAATAATGCAAGGGATCCGTTTTGTCTAGTCCATATTTGGAAAGCATTTCTCTTACTACAGCTTGAGCACAGTCACGAATTGATAGTAATAATGTTTTGTAAGGTACGTCTTGGCACAAACTTTCTCCATATATTTTAAGTGTCCCACCAGTATCAGGTCCTCCATCTTTTGACCTAAACTGTTGCAGTTTTTTTTCAAGCTTTTGTTGACGCCTTCTTCGCATTACCGCTTCTGGATTTGAAATGGAACGTGTAAACGAAGTATCCGGTAGTTCGGTATATAATTTATCGGCAACATGCGTCTCGTTTTCCGTATTTCTTATTGATTCCCAGTTTTGCCTGGAAAGTTTTTCCTTTTTCTTTTGCTCTTTTTTTTCACGCTTCGAAAGTTTTCTTTTGAAATACGTGTCTGTGTTTTCAATTGGCTGTTATAAAGAAAATAATTTAATTTGTAAATTCTTTTATATACATATAAATATGGTTTCAATATTACCGTCGTTTTTTGATCTATGTTTTTAAGTAAGAAACGTCCTTCTCTGTCGTCAATATGCCAATTAAGTTGTACCAAAAGCGGTTTTTCATCTCGGTTTAGTTTTCTTTCTTCGCCATTTGAATGAACCTCATATAAAGCATAATTTGGGACTGATAACATTCGCATATCTGGACGGAATTTCTCGATAAGCGTGTCTTAAATATAAAATATAAAAAAATATTTCTAAAAATATGTTGTCTTTCATTTCTATGCGACGAACGTTATAAATGAAAAAGTGATGTGAGAGTTTCCCAGTCAAGATTATAAGCAAAGCCAAAAATGAATAGTACAAAATCGTCGAAAACTTTACTTAACCCGGAGCAATCTAGTCAGTAAAACGGAAAGAACGATAAAAAATAGAAATTCAAAACTTCAGCTACGATTTTTATGTTTTTTTATTTATTATTTTAAGAAAGTTTTTTCAATAATACAAATTCTATACACTACTAATATACATCAGCCAAGTAGAAGACTTAGCACTATTTTATTTGGACTTTTTGAATTAATGGTTCAAAATAGCTTTTAACGGCCTTTAGTTCACAAAAATTGGACAAGTTCAAATAAAATAGTGCTAAATCATCTAACTGGCTGATTTATTTCTAAGTTCATTGTAAAAATACTCAATAATCTTACTTGTAACTCCACATATAACGTAAAAAATGCAAAGGATTTCATTCCTAAAGACTCTCATCTCCAATTGGAAGATGACGAAGTTTTAGTGTCGTTTGATGTTGTGTCATTGTTTACAAGTATACCTATTGTATAGAGATAAGTGTAGGTATAAGAGTTTCGTAACATCTTTAAATTCACCTATAGCCCACTTAACAAAGGAAAATTACTAAATTGTGAATAAATTATTGAAAAAAAAATGGCTAAACAAAAAGAAAAAAAAACTCACTGCCTAAAAAAAATTGCTTCGGAACATAAGTATTTGTTTAATATATTTTTTTCGTGATAACTGATGCGATTACGCTTTTGCCCCCCTTATGCAAGTCCGTTGTTCCATTTAATATAATATGTTCAGTTACCAGGCGCCTACGTAAATAATTTTCCATTAAATGTATTTGTATAGCTTAAAACGCTTTCAAGGGTTTAATGCAAGTCTCTAACCAACATACCAACCACCCAACCCCACTCCAAAATCACAACGCCACGAAGGCCACCAACCATACCGGCCAACAACCACCCGGTCAACCAATCACCAGAAACGAAAATATTTAGGATATTGTGCCATAAGATATCGTTCTATGAGATTGCAGCCAAAAAAGTACCTTTAAAATCGACAAATATTAAACGGGCAACTAATTAAAAATATAACGTTCCTATTTGAAAAGTAAGCTATTTCACTTCACTCATAAATAGCTAAATTTTGGCAAAGACCAATCTAGTTTGCTGTTGTTTATTCGATTCAATTCGTTGGACAAATGTGTTGTTTTATTTATATTCTTCTATTAACTTATACAATTAAAAAATAAATTTTTGATTTATATTTGTAGAATTGTTTGGATTACCTATTACATCAGCTACTGTCGCATCAGATGCGACGCGAATACATTTTGTGGCAACTTTCTGACCAGCATCTTGAAAGTAAAACCTCATTACCCCGTGAAAGAGAAGATTCTTTAAAAAAATATATCACATTAATTGAATCCTTAAATGTTAAAAAAAACATGGCTCATACCTCATCCGGTTCCGATAAAGCAAATAAATCAAGCCGATTAGCGTTCCATTGCTGAATAACTGATCGCACAGCTTCGCGATCTAGAAAATTTTTTTGACTTCCCATAATATCTGTAAAAAAAAATTTTAATTACGTAACACATTAAGGTTTATACTAAAAATAAAAAAAATGCCCTTATAATTGAAACCTTACTGCATTTTTATTTTTATTTAAAATCGGGCTTTTTTTGTCATATATTTTCATATACAAATAAAACGAGAGTTATTCCATACTTTTTTCCCTACATTTCGTCGGATTTTTCCAATTTCCTCAGGGGTAGTTTTTATTAAATCTACAGAGATTGATCATATATTTAGAACTTACTATACAAACTATTATATTTATTTTGTTTTTTATATACTTAAACTTACATGAATAACTATGTTAAGACATTTAATTTTATTGATGAAAAACTTTTGAATTTTTTAAATAAACTTTAATAACTAAACAATTACTGCCATATTATTCACTGAGGGTGTAAGTCAGGTGTAAGTGATTTTTAGACCTGGCAATTAAAACCACATTTTTAAACCCTGACAATTTAAACTTCTGTTCATAATAATCACTCAAAAACATGCATTAAACCCTGTAGATTAAAAATTTGTTACAACCGCAGGTAAAACCGATTTGAAATCAATAATTTGACACTTTGCAACGAAGTATTTACTTTTTTGTGTTTTTTTTTTTCTACAAGGTGCCTATATTAATTTAATGCTTGCATTTTTTACTGAATTTGGATGTGAATGAAGGTAAATTTAATGTAATTTTTCGTTACAATATGATAATATTGTGATTTGCATTGTTTTCCTACTCTTGAGTTAAAAAAATCAAGTTACCCTTGTTTTTGAAATCGTATCGCGTAGGCTAATTCAGCGAATGCAATCGCGTTAACAAGTCGTTCTTGTCCTGTCTATGGCATGCGGATGACAGAATGCAGGTGTCGGCGACAGTAGGTTGTGAAATACCTATGTATATAATCGGCTGCGGTTTGTTCCATGTTGCCGCATGCAAAAAGGCGTAAAACAGCCAAAAGCTTATGTTCGGCCGTAAGTTCTCTTGACCTTATAATAAAAACATAATCAAAAAATCAATAAACATTGAACTATACATATTATACCGGCGTATATCACCGTCCAATTCCAGTTTATGCGAGAAATAGATTGCCAAAGCAAAACATCGACATCGACATCAACGTTAGGAATTGCCCCAAATTCGATGTCGCTGTTGCTGTTTTAATGTATTCAAAGCCATGTAAAAGCACTTGCTCTAAAAGGTTATCAAAGTTGCTGTTGAAGTTGATATGCCAATCTGTTTCTCGCATAATCAATGAATGTAGTTTCCAAAATGCTTCTTTTTTCAGTCGAAAATACTTACGAAAATCCACATCATCATAATTATCAACGCAAGCCCATTTGTACATTCGGTACATTCGACGAGTGGGATGTTGATTCACCATTTTGGTCCTGAAATTCATCTTCTGACGACAAAGACATCAACATTTCATCTATTTCCTGAATAAAGTCCATTTTCTTTTTCGAATATTTATTTTCAGTCAGAGAAAATCTCAAATGTCAAATTCCACTTTTACACAAAATTGTTTATTATCTTGAAATTTGAGCTTACACCCGGGTCTAACTACTTTAACAGCTCCTCGGAGTGGAGTTTACATTGAATCAGTTTAAACGCGACAAGGTTTAATAAAATGGGTTTATTTCCAAGTATAACGAGTGAATATTATGCTTTTGGTTTTAACTTTTGGGCTTAACTTACTTTTAACTCAGGTGTTAATTTTAAACGGATTAAAGTCAGTGAATAATATGGCAGTTAAAAATAAAAATATATAATTATGAATACAGCAAGCACGTTTAAAAAACTAAATGAAACATAAATCAAACTTTAGATTCAAAATAGCTTTTAACGGCCTTTAGTCCTACAAAAATTGGGGTTTCGTCCCGGCGATCTCACTTGGACTCATTAGTTGTCAATAAGCAATTTTTGTTAAGTTCAATTTATCTTACATAGATATCTAGGTTTCGCCAGGTCGAAACGCCAATTTTTGTAGGATTAAAGGCCGTTAAAAGCTATTTTGAATCAACAATTCCAAATAAAATAGTGCTAAGTCTTCTACTTGGCTGATGTATTTCAGTAGTATATAAAATTTAAATATAAAAAATATACTTTTCACTTTTAAAATAGATTGACTTTTTTTTTAAATTATGTTGTTTATTTAAATCAAGAACTTTTTCAATGTGAAATAGATTAGCCTTCCTTAATTGTATAAAACTTTAAATTTTATATTTGTAATCGCATAAAACTAATAATGCAGTCGACTCTTGATTATACAGCATTTGAGTGATTGATTAATTAATTATCCAAATTTGTGTTCATTATATTCGTTTATTGGGTTCTTTTGAAGGTTTTAAATAATGGTGTATTAAAAAGAAAGAAACTCTTAAATAGATAGATTTTGAGTACGGGTGCATTAATAAAACCTTAAAAGATTTTAATTTTGCGAGATTTTTTAAAACTAGATGTTAGTGCCGGTTTATTATTATTATGATGATATGAGTCAATTATTGATATTGGGTATTTTTTTATATTTTTTTGTTTCCATTGTCGAATTCCTTTCAGCCAAAAAAAATCGATCCCTGTGAAAGATTTTGATCCCGGACCAGTTTTGGCATTCCATTCAACCAAAAAAAATCGATCCCTCATGATTTGGGATCAAAATCTTTGATCCCGATTTCAAGAGAGATTTACACCTACACAAAACACGCACTTGCACTCACACAATAGTAAAGTGACATTTATCTAAACGTCATTGTGAAATTTTTCAATTCGGAAATTATTGTTGTTTACTTTTTAGAAGTTTTGTGAAAATAAATTTATATGTCCTTTTTCGTGGCCTTTTCAAATTTAAATTGTTATTTAAATACATTTATGAATTGGAAGAACGACGCGACGGTGACAATCGGTGTTTGTCCGCTGGTGAAGCTGCCGAATGCAGTTACTTTTTTGCACAATCTATGTAGACTGTAGAATACAACGCCGCCGTTGCTGCAGCCATTCCAACTGCAGGGATACATATAATCCGGAAGAAAAGTGTGCTTCGACTACATGTGAAATTGCATTTCCAGGCAGAGAAGGTGTTGCATTATCATTTGTTTCCGAAGTTAAATTTTTTTCTTTTTTTCTTTTTTGTTAAAATAATTGAAATTTGTGCAGTGTTAGTATATGAAAAAATAAAATTCCTACTAGTACTAAGGATCAAAAAATCCCTTATGTGTATTTTAGTTTTAATTGATATTTTAGACTCATACGAGGAAAGAAAATCGTTTACTCTTTTGTAAGTTAAACAAGTTGCCATGATTTTTTTAATTTTGTTTACCATTTTAAACTTCAGCATTTTAAATAGTCTCAAATCTACGACTAACAAAGTCGTCAGTCACCTACCTATATTTATACGAAGTCGAATGATGGCACTCTGAAGATTCTATTATTGATTTGCCTCAAAATATTGATTAATTTGAATCTCTCTAATATTTTGTTATGTATTTATATATAATTTACAAAGTGGAGAAAGCACAGTAATTATTGCCAGTAAAATTAAATTTTATTGTGAAAATACTGGCAGATTTTGGACCATTTAGAACTAAATGGTAAAAAAAGAAATTATGATGAAGTTATCATTCGTGTAAATTACATCATTACATAACAACAATTGGGTTTCCTTTTCAATAGTTGCGTTTTATTTTTCACCAGATCCAATTCAGATCAGATCATGATTATAGAACAGAAATTTTTAGTTTTCATAGTTGGTCACATTACCCATAAAATTGACAGATTACAGAGTGAAAATTCCATCACACAATTTGTATTTTGATTGTTGTAGGCATTTGCAAATTCCGGGGTGACATTCTGTATGGGAAAAGCGAACAATCGTTTTCGTTTTTGCTTATGTTCGTTTATGAAAAACGAACGATCGCTTTCGTTTCGCTTATTACAGAATCTGGCCCCCACCATCTCGAATAAAATCCCGTGCATGCAGAATGTCGGTGATAATCTGTACAAATAAATAATATACAACAGTAAATAATAATTGCGACAAATAAAAAACAATTCGTTAACACACAAACATTTGTATATAATATGTAAAATAACTTTAATTTAAATAAAAAAAAATGTTCTTTTACAGCCCTATTAATAATCACAAAATAGATACGAAACAACACTAACACATGTTTTAACTTATAATTCTTAATAATATACGTGTTTCAGCCTTAAATGACATTTGACAATGAGCGGATAACTTATCTCACCAATTTTGGTGTTCAACGAGCGGATAACTTTACCGTTCACAATTCAATTCAAAGCTGACTGATATGACAATTAGCTTTCAAAAATGAAAGGAGTACTTGAATATTTAGTACAATTGAGAGAAGTGCAGCCTACTTTTTGGTGTTATTCAGTGAACCGATAAAATGAAGACAGAATAAGTTTATTAATATTTTATTTTATCAAACGGATAAGTCCACTATCCATGTGTTAGATAAAACGTGTATTGACGAGCGGATGGTGTATTTTTATTAATAGGGCTGTTATAGTTTGAAAATACTTATACTTCTAGGAATTTTTCTTTATCCATACTATCACTTCATCGTTTCATCAAGAAAATAGTGCCATATTTGACATGCCACACACACAATTACAAAAAAAATCAATCCCATTTTGCTCTCCATTCACCACGAAAAATCGGCAATCACGGATCAAAATCCCAAATGGCAAATGGAATTCGACATTATTCTTTCTTACTTAACCAGTAGAACTCAGGCAGTTTTTTTAACAATCTTAAGTCAACTTTTCTCCCTTTGCAGAGAGGTGTCCCTCTGTTTTAGGCCCTTTTCTGTTATCGATGTATATTAATGATCTTCCGTCAAGCCAACTGAATTCGTATGTGCACATATACGCAGATGACGTTCAATTATACAATAGTTTTCATCTAGGTATGCTCGATAATGGTGTGCATGAAGTCAATGAAGACTTGGATAATATTTTTTTTTGGTACCGCAAAAATAGTCTCTGTTTAAATCCGAAAAAACTAAATGCCTAGTCATCTCTGAACTATATTTGACACTTCATATTTTCATTTACATATACATTTGAATAACTGTGCTATCGGGTTCGTTGATTGAGCAAAAAAATTTGGGCTAAGATTAATAAAACATTTAGTTGGAACACCCACATTAACTTGACGTTAGGTTTGGATTGCTCTCATCATATAACACCCTTGAAAACTCGGTTAATATTGAACAAAACCTTGATAGTGCCTGTTAAAATAGGACAGGGTGAATAATTCATAAACCTTGCCAGACCGTAGTTCATACAAAAGGTTCTTGTACACTTGTATGTGTTGCTACTGAAGAATTATTGCTCATTGGGGGGAAGCAATAACCAAATTAAATGAAATGAAAGTACTAGACAAATTATTGATCGCAAATTACGATATTTTATAAGATTTCAATACTATTTACATATACAATAATTTTGATTACTTCATACTTAGCTTAAGGTTACAAGAGTTTACCATGTTTACGATCTTTATCATCATGTTTACGATGTTTATTATCATGTTTACGATGTTTACCATCTTCGTTTAACCAAAGATAATAATAATCGTAAACGTGTCAAACGTCTTAAAGTTTTCGACGTCGTAAACGAACTGTCAAAATTTGTTTGGGAAATCTTTTTAAACAAATCTTAAACTTTAAGACACAAATTTGTGTGTTAAACGAAGATGGTAAACATCGTAAACATGGTAAACGGGCATATCGAGGAAAAATGAGGTTTTTTTTCAAAATAGTGTGAGTTACACAAACACAAATGCATTCATACATGCACTTATGTGTTGATCACAACAATAAACATACTTACCATAATTTTCGGCAAATAATCAAGAATATAGATCATTGAAAGCAATTTGTTCATATAATTATATAAATTTACTTTTTTGGCTTATTTTGGGCATTTTTAAATTGCGGATGACAAATTTTACGAATGTTAAAATAAAATTAAATATTTTAAGCTGTTTGACGTTTAACGAACAGCTGATTTGTTTACCATATCGTTTACCACATTGGGCGTTTTTCTTTTTTAGTTCAGAGCAGAGCCTGAACTGTCAAAAAAGATCGTGTTTCTTTTCAGAGCTCCAATTTTGTGTTTCTTTGTTTGCACTGAGGATGTTCAGAGCATGTTCAGAGCGCGTTCTATGAGCTCTGAATAAGTTGATAGAGCAGACGGAGTTGAATAGCTGAACACAAAGAAAATGACAACTGTGAACAAATAAAAAAGTGACAGCTGGGGACGCGTATTTCTTTAAATAAACCTGAACTTTCAGAGCAAAGCACGCTCTGTTCAGAGATCGCTCAGAGTATGTTCGGAGTGTTCAGATTCTGTTCAGAGCTCTGCTCTGAACTAAAAACGAAAAACGCCCATTTACGCAAAATGTTTTTTGGTGCGTTCATCATCATACGATTTTACGACATCGTAAAGTTTAAGACGACTTATTAAGGGTATTCATGCAACGTCTTAAACTTTACGATGTCGTAAAATCGTAAGTTTCCGACACACGTTTCATGAACGCACCAAAAAACATTTTCCGTAAATGTGGTAAACGATATGGTAAACAAATCAGCTGTTCGTTAAAGCCTAGTATACAATTCCTCCTCGAAAAAAAAATACATGTACTTCTTATGGGAGTGATTTTATCGCAAAAAAAAATTTTGACGTTTAGAATTTTATTATCGAACTGTGAACCAAACCTGTTGATAAAAATTTGTATTCACCACGGAAACTTTTTCGCGCAAAACAATGTTGGTGACATTGTTTTGTGGAAAAAAGAGGACAACGAATACAAATTTTTTATTTCAACTCAGATTTTTTTCTTTCGAAAAAAAAAATTTTAGCACTTATGTTTTCTTTTTGTTCAAAAGAACTGTATACTCGGCTTAAACGTCAAACAGCTTAAAATAATTGATTTAATTTTAACATTTAAAAATGCCCAAAATAAGCCAAAAAAATAAATTTATGCAATTATATGAACAAATTGCTTTCAATGATCTATATTCTTGAGTTATTTGGCGAAAATGATGGTAAGTATGTTTATTGTTGTGATGAACACATAAGTGCATGTATGAATGCATTTGTGTTTGTGTAACTCACACTATTTTGAAAAAAAAAACTAATTTTTCCTCGATATGCCCGTTTACCATGTTTACGATGTTTACCATCTTCGTTTAACACACAAATTTGTGTCTTAAAGTTTAAGATTTGTTTGAAAAGATTTCCCATACAAATTTTGACAGTTCGTTTACGACGTCGTAAACTTTAAGTCGTTTAACACGTTTACGATGCTTTTCCGACGTTGCATGAATACCCTTAATATAATAACAAGATGTCGCATCCAGTACATAAAAAGTGAGGTATGTAAGGAGGGCATGCTTCCCCCCTGGAACCCCCCTGCTTGGGCTCACAATGGGATTTGGGGTAGGTGCAACGTTGGGTGTATGCGAACAAAAAATTATTAAATTAAAGTAGTAGTTTTGGTAATTTTCAATTTTCTCGAAAACTAGAAGACATAAAATCATTTAGTTTTCAGTTTATGATTAAGGCTAAACTCATACTGGAGCTGCGAGCAGAGCGGAGATGCGAGAAGTGAGCAGAGCGACGAAAACAAACAAATGTGTTCTTATGAGAGCTCTCATACTGAGGCCTCTAGCAACGAGGTATCAGTTCTCATAAGAAAGCATGTGTTTGTTTTTAACGCTCTGCTCACCTCTCGCATCGCCGCTCTGCTCGCAGCTCCAGTATGAGTTTAGCCTAAGAATCAATAAGAGCAACGAATTTTAAGAAACAAAAATAATATCAACTCTCAATGTATTGAAAAATTTTACTTTAAACATTTTTAAATGTTTTTTTCCCAAATTTTGATATAATAACAAGATGTCGCATCCAGTCCAAAAAAAGGGAACCCAAAATTTAACGCTCCCTATCTAATAACAGATACGACAATATGTTGCTAAGTGTTGCTTTGGAAGCGAGAGCGAAGATGCATTCCCTTAAAAATATCGCAATATACTGCTTTTTTCTTGCTGTCCTTTGAATATAGATTGACGTATGAATATACATATATATATAATGTTTTTAAGCGAAGGAATGATAAGGGTAGTCTTGTTGGCGGCGGATTTTTTGGCTTTATCCTTTATTTGGGTGATCGTTGGTGCAAGTACATTTTTGCTGTTTTTATTTCAGTAAATGGATTTTTCTTTTTTTTTCTTTATGATATTAGATATTTGTCTTTTGAGGATTTTTGTGCCGGTTGAATAATAATTTTCATTTATGTATGTACATTGTACGTACATAATGTAGGTTGGTACTTTTATATGAGTAGGTATGAACAAAAATTGATTCTTTAAAGGATTTCTTTTCACTTGTAGAAGTAGTCCGGTCAATGAAGCAATAAAAACAGCCCACTTAGGAAATAATCGAAGGAAAGCTGGATTTTGGTATACAGCTTCCTCATGGATTCTTAAGAAACTGTCAAAATTCCCCATCGATATAAGCGCAGCCAACAATTTTACGGGGGGTTGAAGGCCCCCAAATGGTTTTTCACGTATAACTCCCAAATTGTAAGTTGTAAAAAAAATGCTGGAGACTAATTTGTAGCTTGAAATATTTTCTACAAAAAAGATTAACATTCACTGTCGGTGATAAAATATATGATGCCTTTAAATAACACTTCAAACCCTGTCACTCCAGCTGATGAATTTAAACTTTAAAATTATATATTTTAGGATTATAATTTTTTTTTTTTTGAATATTTGTCATTTTAAGTCAAAGATATTTTGTTTGGAAAACATAAGTGGATATAAAGAATAAATGTTTTTGTAAAAACGTTGAACATTACACAAAATAAGGAAGCATTGCTTGAGATCTTCTTTTATTTTGTCAACTTTATGAACTTTGGAAATCGGGGCTTTGATTGGTTTTGTAATTCATTGATAGAATATCTCTTTTCTGATATCGAATATGTCTACAATCTCTAAAAGGCACCAAAAGGCAATACCCACTTTTGTTGACATTGAACAAAATAGAAAAAAATGCTTCTCTATTAAAGTGTATTGAATTTTGTCCAATATTGAACAAAAAATACATTCAAAATTGTAAGAAAAATAGTTTCTTGAACAAAATGGATCTCTATAGCTTGAAAACGAAAAGAAATAGAACAAAACGGATTTCACCAAACGAAAGAGCGTCCGCAAATTAGTATGACTGCATACCTAACTCAATTTCGCCAAATTTGGTCTATTGAACAAGATTGAACTCAGACGACGATATGTCTCAATTAAAAGGTTGTGACCTCCTAAAAAGGAAACTTTAAATGACAAACGTTTTAGGTTACGTCAAACAGCTGTTAATTACCCCGATAGAAACAAAAATCGAACCGTTTTGAAAATATTGAATTTTTAATTTTTCAGATAATAATAAAATATGTAAATATGTATGTAGATATATAGATATAAATAAAAATATACTTCGATATTATTATAAAGAAATCTTAGCATAAAATGTAATTTCGCTTGGGGAAGGGGCTCGAGCCCAATATCCAGAGTTAAGATTATGTAAATCTCAACTTTAATGTTGTTTTAATTCTTAATTCAAAATTACTCAAACACAAAAATGTTCGAGTTGTTGTCAGTAAAATATCTAAAACTAATTCAAATGTTTCCATAAAAAAAAAAACAAAATGGACTTAGGTAGTTTTCATAGAACGACGACGATATTATCTTTGGTTTAACACACAAATTTGTGTCTTAAAGTTTAAGATTTGTTTGAAAAGATTTCCCATACAAATTTTGACAGTTCGTTTACGACGTCGTAAACTTTCAGACGTTTAGCAAGTTTACGATGCTTTTCCGACGTTGCATGAATACCCTTAATATGATACAGAAAAAATTAAAATGACACATGATATATTTCGGCCAAGTATGCTTTGAACCTGAATGCAATAAACTGTGTGAAACTAAAGTATACACGCGCCAGCTAAGGTGGGGTCTTTCTCTGCTGCCGAGACCGTCAGGGGAAGATTCGAAACTCGCCGGGCGGGCTGGTGCGTCGGTGTCCATACGCTCTACGTGTCCCAGCCATCTCAGCCTCTGTATTTTTGACTAGGTCGATGTCGCTGTAGAGCCCGTAAAGCTCGTTGTTGAATCTTCTCCTTCATTCTCCTTCTATACGCACTGGACCAAAAATCACCCGAAGAATCTTCCTTTCAAAGCACCCAAGCAAATTTTCATACGTTGTTGACAAGGTCCATGCTTCTGCCCCTTACAACAGTAGCGGGATGATCAAGTTCATTGTTAACCTGTGAGTTACGCACAATTGCTTCAAGAACGATGTTAAAGAGGTTGCATGATAGCGCGTCGCCTTGCCTTAAACCTTTCTCTACATCAAAGTGATCGGTAGTAATCTTTCCTTCTTTGACCGAGTAGCGAGATTTCTCCATCGTCATCCTGCACAAGCGGACGAGTTTGGCAGGGATCACGAGATTCGACATGGCTCTATATAATTCATCCCTATCAACGCTATCATATGCAACTTTGAAATCGATGAATAGATGGTGTGTATTGATTTGAAACTCTTGAGTTTTTTTCCAGAATCTGTCGGAGTGTGAACATTTGATCGACAGTTGATTTGCCTGGCCTAAAACCACACTGATAGGGGCCGATCAGATTGTTGACAAATGGTTTTAAGGGATCACACAGTACAGATGACAGGATTTTATATTCGACGTTAAGGGGGCTTATTCCTCTGTAGTTGGCACAGTTCAGAGCAATGGAGTTCAGAGTTGAATGGATGCCTAACAGCGGAATGTTGGTCGTCTTCGCTGTTAGCAGTTTAGAAAAGTGATCCTTCCAGATCCTCAGCACATTTTCATCTAGGAGCTCCGTTCTGGCCCTGGGTAGATCGTTTAACCCTTTGGTAGAACTCGTGTTCTATCTTTTTCCTACTGCGAAGGCGGCGTTCCTACCTTCTTTTCTGTCCGGCAACACATCAGTAGCAGCACTTTTGATGGCATATTGGCAGTGTTTCCACAGGTCATTTGCCCTTGATGCTGATGGCTGGCTTATGAGAGTTTTTGAGAGACGTGGTCAGCAAAGGTCCTGGCGGTGTCGTGCGATTTTAAATTCGCAACGTCAAATCTTTTCACAGCATCCGCTCGGCGTTGTGGCGTCATGGATATCCGCATATGTACTTGAGCTACTACCAAGTAGTGGTCCGAGTCTATATTGGCTCCTCGGAAAGTTCGGACATCTAGGATACTGGAATTATGCCTGGCGTCTATCGCAAAATGATCAATTGGTTGACGGTTCGATTATCTGGAGACCGCCAGGTACCCTTGTGTAAGTCGAGGTGTTGGAATCGATTGCTCGCTTCCCAGTTACCGGAAGTGTTACCATGCAGTCTGTGTCCTCCGATTATCGAACCAAAGATGCCCTTCTTTCCGACTTTGGCGTTAAAGTCACCAAGAATAATCTTCACGTCGTACTTTGGACACATATCATACGTTGTCTCAAGAAGAATTAGTCCAAGAAAGTTAAGGTTTGAAATAGAAAAAATTAGAGGCAAGCTGAAATTTGGCAGGGTGGTTCTGGTAATATTAAAGAACTTAAATCTCAGTTTTCATATTCGAGACTCTTGCAGAAAAAAAGTTAGGCGGCCACGGCAACTTTTACCTCCATTTTCCTTATATCCTTATTTCTCGGAAATGGCTTGAATGATTGGGATGAAATTTTCAACATTTGTTCATATTAGCAAGAAAAAAAATTAAAAAACTACATTTAGTAAAATCCGCCCACTGCCACGCCCACTTTTCTTATATGGGTGTTTCTCTGCTATTTGGAAAATATTAATTAAATATTAAAAATGTTTGTTAATAAAATGAAGGGCAATAGTAAATTAAATATACATCTTAAAGAAGCCCACACATTTTCCTCTTGGTTTTTAAATTGACAGGGGGCTGTTGTAAACATCCAGGGGAATGTTCTTATGGACAAAAACATTATTAAATTAAGCCTTTATTTTTCTTAACCTATTTCTCAAATAAATAAAATAATAATAAAATAATCTTCTCTCTGTTTTACTTAGATCTGGACCTGGTAACTTCTCCAATATTTGGTCATTTTTAAGTCGTTGATATCTCAGACGTTCAGCTATACGTTATCGCTCTAATATTTCTACTCTTGTTTTGGGTGGCATTTTGAAATCATACCTATGAAAGATAAATCTGTTAATGTTCATAGATTCGCAATGTGGCATGTCAGACTTGACAAAACCCTGTGCTATGAACAGTCCCCAGTGCTATGAACATTCCCCTGTGCTATGGACAGTCCCCTGTGCTATCCCTTCAAGCAAATTCACTGACCCAACTTTGTCGGTCTTCTTTGGATCCTTTCAAAACAGAGTGTCATGCACACATTAGCACATTTTTTGTATATGTATGCACAAACACGAACGAGAATCGAGAATACTTTTTTTTTACGACACACTAATGGTGAGTATTTTTTATGGACTGAAAACAGAGAAAACAACAGAAGCAGTATCTTTTTTTACAGTTTACAGTTTTTTTTATGTATTTAGATATTTTTTATTCAGTTATCAATGTAAAAACATAAAATATTGGTAGCAAAGTTTGTAATTCTGGAAAAGGTTTGAGGTTCATTTATTCAAATATTGATTATTAAATTTCTACAAAAGCTGTCGCCTGCCAAGAATACCTAATACTATGTCGTTAGTGATACAAAAAACTGTGAAATTTTAAGTTTTATTACATAAAATTAGCTTGGGACAGCGATTTTCCATTTAGTGGAGAAACAACCATATCTTTGCTTCTTATATCCAATTTTCTTATCCTTGTTTCTCGAAAACGGCTTCAATGATTTTGATGAATTTTCAACATTTGTTGATATTAGTAAGAAAAAAATTAAAAAAAATACTTTTAGTAAAATCCGCCCACTGCCACGCCCACTTTTCTTGTATCTTTGTTTCTAAGAAACGGTTCCACCGATTTGGATAAAACTTTTAAAATTTGTTTCTATTAGCACCAAACAAAATAAAAAAATACTTTTAGTAAAATCCGCCAACTGCCACTGCCACTTTTCTCATAATTTGGTTTAACACAAACAAAACATCTAAAAATGCCATGTGCGAAACAGCTTTTACAAAGTTATAATTAATTAAGTATCTGAACATAATTCAGTCATAAATTGAACAAATAATAAAAACGCAAACAAATAAATAAATAAATAGATAAATTGTTTGATTGATTTTATTTATTTTTAGCACGTTTTTGAGATGGACCTGGTAATTCTTTCTCATCAATTGGAGTTCCACTGTGTTTATTTATAATTATTTCTTCTTCACCGTCTTCGTTAAGTAAATAAATCTGGCGACCATTGTCGCAGGTTTTTCCATTGCAATTCTTGCAAATTGGTTTACATTTAAGACCAGCCTTTCGGCAGCCACAAGCTGGCCTACAATTGTTTGTACATTTGCATGAAATCGTTTTCAGAAGTGAGTCTTTCGGTGGTTTTGCAAGGTGTCCATCCTTGTGACTTTTTTTTTTCATACCCATTCTTCTGGGTCTTTCCAGTTTCCGAGCCACGCTTGAACCTGGTAGAAAGATCTGAAAATGTGTTGTTTTGCTGCTTCCGTTGTTGGGGGGAAGTGTTGCCAAATTAATTTTGTTCCTAGCCATTTTCATAAATCGCAAATACCTAAATGATATTAATGAAATCTCTGTAGGATTAAAAAAAAATATTAAGTACTTTTTTCCAAAAAGGTGAAAACTAGTTAATCCAGTTATTTTTTTTTAATTTTTGCTAAAAACCGGATGGAAAGCAATAAAAAACAAAAAGGGATAATCCGCTAATTTAATAATTGACCTAAGCAGATAAAACTTGGGGAAAACCAAAAAAAAGTGTTTTTTTTTTTTTTGATTTGATATTGGAGATTTTTAACGTGTTTTTTCATGAAATAAATAAAAGATATTATTTTAAATAACTTAAAAACACTTATTTTATTTATTTATTTACTTAAATGCATTTCGGAAGCTATGCTTCCATCGTCAGTAAGTTTTATATAAATAATAATAATTTTTTGATATATTAAATACAAATAACTCATTACAAACAAAAACAAACTACACAAACAAATTTATAGTGAATTTAAGATCTATTATAAAATTTTTTGAAAATTGGATCTTTTATTGGTCCATCGTCACTATTCATTAAATTATTTCTATTTTTGAAAATGTAAAGAGATTCAAAAGCATCTAATTCATAATGATTATTTACATTGCGAATTAATTTCAAATTTTGTAAGCTAAAATTATGGTTATTCTCCAGCATGTGTTGTGCTACACTCGACTTTTCAGGTTCATTGTATTTTACATGTGCAAAATGTTCTTTGAACCTTTTCTTGATTGGTCTTCTTCTCTGTCCTAGATATTCCTTCCTACAATCGCTGCATCCAATAGTATAAATTCCTGATTGTTGATTTTTCTCAATTTTATCTTTTGAGCCACTAATCACATTTTTGAGTTTTATCTCACTACACTGACTCATTTTGATATTTTGCCTACTAAAAATTGGTCTTAATTTTAAAAAAATAAAAATTGAATTTTGACCATTTCTTTTGTTCATCGTTTTCATTTCTGATTAAATCTAAAGTTGTATAATTTTTTAAGTTTTGTTTTCTTCTATGTGCAATCGTGAGATCATCTATTAATTGTTCTGTATATCCGTTTATCTTAGCTATTTCTTTGATCTTTCGTATTTCAATGTATTCTCTTTCTTTCGTCATCGGGATGTTTAAAACTCTAAAAATCATTGAATGGAAAACTGATATTTTGTGTTCAAATTGATGAAAAGAGTCCGATGTTATATATCTTAGAGTATTTGAAGGTTTTCGATAAATATCAAACTCGAAAGTTTCACCTTTTCTAATTATGGTTAAATCTAAATAATTTAACCTTCCGTTTATTTCTTCTTCGTAAGTAAATTTGATTGTTGGATATTCTGTTCTATTTAGAAAGTTTATTAGACTTCGAAGTTCTTGTTTTTTAACTATGGCCCACACATCATCTATGTATCTGAACCAAATTCTTGGAAAACTTTTCATTTTTCATTTTAGTTTCTAAATGTGACATGAATAAATTTGCCAAAAATGGACTTAAATGTGAACCCATACTGCAACCAAACTTTTGTCGATAGAATTTTTGATTGAGCTGAAACCAATTTTCATTCATACATAATTTTGTAAGGTTGGTAATTCATTAATTTCTTCTTGTCTTAAAGAATTTGTTTCTAACCATTCTTTAAGAAGTTTTAAAGTTTCATCAATAGGTACATTTGGATATAGAGATACTACATCGAATGATACTTAAATTTCATTACTGGCTATTTTTAATTCCCTTACTTTCTCTGTAAATTCGATGCTATTCTTTATAGCCCTTGTTTCGAATTTATTTGGTAGATTATTGAATCTTTCTAGTAACCAACATTCAAGCTTTGTAAGTATTGATCCTGTTGTTGATGTTATTGGTCTTATTTGTTTTCCAGGTTTATGCAGTTTAAGTTGAGAATACATTCGCGGTAATATCGGATTTGAAACGTTTAGTTTTCTTGATAAATTTTCATTACTAAAAATATCTGCTGCATTTTTTATGGCTTCTTAGTTCGTCTTATCATTCTTGGTAAAGGGTTATAAAATACTTCTTCGTATGGTCCATTTGCAATGAATTCTTCATTTATTTCATTGTATTCTTTTTTATCAAGTATGACAATATTATTGCTTTTGTCTGCTTTGCTGATGATGACTGAAGTTTTCTTTTCTTTTAGACTCTTTGCTGCTTTTCTGAATTCTATCATTTTAGCAGATATATTCGGTAAAGTCGCACTGTTTATTTTTTCTACAGCTTCACATCTAACTCTAGCTTTTTCATCTTCATCACTTAAGTGTTTAAGAGCTGTTTCAATATTAACCAAAGCACTTCGTATTGCTTGTTCTTTTGGAGGTTGTAGTGCGAAATCTAAGCCTCGGTTTAATAATTCTAATTCACTTGATGTAAATTGAATATTTGATAAATTTTTTACGAAGTCTTGAACTGGTTCTACTTCTTTAAAAATCTTCTTTTGTTGTGTATTTTCTGTTCTTCCTGCTAAAATATTAAATTTATTTATTAAACCCTGTTTTTTCTTACCAAATTTAATTTCAACGGTATCTTCAACATGATTTAAAAAGATGCTCAATCACTTGATTGATCTATAATTTGTCTCTCAGTTTCGCTTTCTTGGTTCAATTTGTTACTCAAATATAAATGCAAGGAATATGTTTCCCTTTCTATTGTAGACAACTTGGAATATTTTTCATTAATTTCTAGATTAAGCCACATTTTTTGTCCTGCACAAATAGCTTTTTGAATGACCCCACAGCTGGATAAATTTAGGAAAAATTTGATTCTTTTTACATCTTCGAAGAAAAAATATATCAGCTTGTATATATTTAATCTTAGTTCTAAGTTTCATATATCTATTTTTTGCCTTCTTTGTCTCCTCTTGTACGTTAGCCATATTAACCCTTAACTGATGTGGTGGGTCCAGTGGACCCATGTTCAATCTTTGAAAGTGTGTAAAAAACGCCGCAGTGCCCGCCGCTCCCCCGCTTCTAGGTACCTTCCTACAGTAAGCTGAAGAGTACACAGTGAGAAGGATTCATTTTACACGCCGCTCCTAAGGTCATTTTCAGCATACGCATGGGTCCCCTGGACCCACGTCTATAGATACGTGATTAATTTTTATTTGTTACAAATTTAGTTTTATTGCTTTAATTCAAATATCTTTAACGACAAATCAAATTTTTGTGTTTGAGAATTAAGAGGGCATGTTGGAGCAATGGTTGAATGCTCAATTGTTTGGTTTGTGAACGAAATTAGCAGATATTCAAGAAATACAATGAAGATGACTTTTTGCATTAATTGTACTGAGCCACTGTAAAGTCGCACTGTTTATTTTTTCTACAGCTTCACATCTAACTCTAGCTTTTTCATCTTCATCACTTAAGTGTTTAAGGAAGATATATATTTTGTTTGATTTAAATTATTTTTTTTTTTTATAAGGGGTTTTTGTGTGATAACACACTTGCAGTTAGGCTGCCAAGCTTTCGCACCATCATATTAATATTGAAGGTTTGAATGAACAACAACACTTGAGTGAGCTACCACCAAGTTTTTATAGGCTGGAGTTCACGACTGCCACGCCGATCATCAGACTCCTTTAAGTGGTGCTTGGTCTTTGTTCAATTTTAATTGAAAAAACTTTCTATGCCCAGGTAGGACTCGAACTCGGACCAAGCTCCCTCCGAGCCATATGCATACGCATTGCGCCACCGAGGTCACTTGATCAAGTCGGTCCAATTTTAAGTTTTCTTGTTTTGACAATTGCATTTGAAACCAGCATTTTTTACTAGCTACTCACAAGTTGTTGTTGTACATTCGGTTTCTTTCTTTTTCTCCGTACTCGATTTATAAGTCAACAATTCGTTGAACATATAAGGAGGGAGATTGTATGAAAGATTTGATACGGGTCAAGAATTAATTCAAATTTGTATAAGGGGTTTTTGTGTGATAACACACTTGCAGTTAGGCTGCCAAGCTTTCGCACCATCATATTAATATTGAAGGTTTGAATGAACAACAACACTTGAGTGAGCTACCACCAAGTTTTTATAGGCTGGAGTTCACGACTGCCACGCCGATCATCAGACTCCTTTAAGTGGTGCTTGGTCTTTGTTCAATTTTAATTGAAAAAACTTTCTATGCCCAGGTAGGACTCGAACTCGGACCAAGCTCCCTCCGAGCCATATGCATACGCATTGCGCCACCGAGGTCACTTGATCAAGTCGGTCCAATTTTAAGTTTTCTTGTTTTGACAATTGCATATGAAACCAGCATTTTTTACTAGCTACACACAAGTTGTTGTTGTACATTCGGTTTCTTTTTTTTTCTCCGTACTCGATTTATAAGTCAACAATTCAACATACAATCTCCCTCCTTATACGTTCAACGAATTGTTGACTTATAAATCGAGTACGGAGAAAAAGAAAGAAACCGAATGTACAACAACAACTTGTGTGTAGCTAGTAAAAAATGCTGGTTTCAAATGCAATTGTCAAAACAAGAAAACTTAAAATTGGACCGACTTGATCAAGTGACCTCGGTGGCGCAATGCGTATGCATATGGCTCGGAGGGAGCTTGGTCCGAGTTCGAGTCCTACCTGGGCATAGAAAGTTTTTTCAATTAAAATTGAACAAAGACCAAGCACCACTTAAAGGAGTCTGATGATCGGCGTGGCAGTCGTGAAATAGCTATAACTCCAGCCTATAAAAACTTGGTGGTAGCTCACTCAAGTGTTGTTGTTCATTCAAACCTTCAATATTAATATGATGGTGCGAAAGCTTGGCAGCCTAACTGCAAGTGTGTTATCACACAAAAACCCCTTATACAAATTTGAATTAATTCTTGACCCGTGTCAAATCTTTCATACAATCTCCCTCCTTATATGTTCAACGAATTGTTGACTTATAAATCGAGTACGGAGAAAAAGAAAGAAACCGAATGTACAACAACAACTTGTGTGTAGCTAGTAAAAAATTCTGGTTTCAAATGCAATTGTCAAAACAAGAAAACTTAAAATTGGACCGACTTGATCAAGTGACCTCGGTGGCGCAATGCGTATGCATATGGCTCGGCATAAGTAAACCACTTTTTTATATGCTTTATGACATGCTCAATGGTAGAAAGTTTGTTGTCAAAAGTGGCAATGTAACTTCTACCGCAGTATTCGACATTAAAAATGGTCTTCAGCAGGGAGCGGTTAACTCGCGCGCCGATTCTATTCAGCATTTACACCAGCGATCTGATAGGTAGTCTAACTCAGGCAATTGCGTACGCCGATGACCTAATTGCGTACAGAACGGCTACAACTGTTGAGGTCATCAGAATTCTTCTGCAGCGTGACTTCGACAAGATTCAGCGATATTGTGATGACTGGAAGTTGAAAATCAACTTTCAGAAATCAGAAACTATTCTGTTTAGGACTCCGTTGGCTGGAGCCCCAAGGGATACGAGAAAGAACTGGCGCAAGCTGGTGATCGTGGGACCACATGGACATCCACTGGCAAGTAGAAGTGTAGTAAAGTACCTTGGCATCTGGTTGGATCAGTATTTGTATTTCGACAGACATATAAATGCTGCTCTGACCAGGGCTAGGGGAGCTTTTGCCCTGGCGAAGCCGTTATTTTATAGCTGCCGGCTTGACACCAGGGTAAAGGTGATTTGCTACATGGCCCTCATCAGGCCGATGATTGCCTATGGATGCCCGGTGTGGTTCAACGTTGCCCCATCTCAAATGGAAAAGATTCGGGTGTTTGAGAGGAAGTGCTTACGGCGCTGCCTTGGATTGCACAGAACACCAGAGTCCGAGTACACACACTATTATTCCAACAGGGTTCTATACAACGGAGCCAACATAAACAGAATAGATAATTTCATATTTAAGCTGATTCGGGGTCACATTGCAAGAGCGATGTCCTCGGCCAATAGCTTAATTTTCGGGGCTTACTACCCCAACACTGAATACTTCGAGAGTGTGCGTTTAAGTGGCTATGTTCCACCTAACGCATTCCTCTATCTAGACAGTCGAGGGCTGATTCAGGATAGAGAGGCGGTTCCGCTAATCTACCACGTCGGCCGTAGAACTGTGGATAGGCGGCTTCGGTATGATCAAGACGTGCTCGCACAAGGCGGCGCTGAGCGAATTCGGTTCAGTAGGACTGTGTCCGATCGGGACCGAAGAGATAGGAAGAAGCAGGAGAACCAGTTTTGGTGGCTCAATCCGGAACTTGATATTTGAAGTCGACTTGCTTTTTCGTTTTTTGAAGTGTCTTGGCCGACCTTACATATAGGTGTAGGTATTAGTTTTAAGTAAGAACAGTTGGGGTGGCACAAAAAAAAAAAAAAAAAAAAAATTATAAAACCAACAAAAATCTAAAAAAAATTACAAAACCAACAAAAATCAAAAAAAAAAAATTTAAAACCCAAAAAAATCAAAAAAAAAAAAAAAAAAAAAAATATAAAACCAAAAACGCTGCTGTGGCTGTTCTAGTTTTTAAGTAGTTTTAAGTAGTTTTAAGTAGCTTTAAGTAGTTTTAAGTAGTTTAAGTAATTTTAAATACATAGTTTTAAAATAGTAGTAATACAAGTAGTTTTAAGTAGCTTTATTATAGTTTTAGGTAGTTTGTAAGTTTTATATAAAATACAAAAAAAAATGATCATGAAACCAAGTTTTTTCAAATCTTTCTTGGTGAAAAATAAAACCACTAAAGAATCCTTGAATTAATTAGCTTTTAGGCCGAAAGGCATTAGTATTAAGTCATGATTTAGTTTAACTTAGAGCGCCCGTCTAGGGCCAGTAAGTTAGTTGTAAGTTATTGATAAGTAGGCTAGTTTTATGAATTTTTGTCTAGCTGTAAGATAGTTATAAGTTTGAATTAAATAAAAATGAATTAAAAAAAAAAAAAAAAAAAAAATGCATATGGCTCGGAGGGAGCTTGGTCCGAGTTCGAGTCCTACCTGGGCATAGAAAGTTTTTTCAATTAAAATTGAACAAAGACCAAGCACCACTTAAAGGAGTCTGATGATCGGTGTGGCAGTCGTGAAATAGCTATAACTCCAGCCTATAAAAACTTGGTGGTAGCTCACTCAAGTGTTGTTGTTCATTCAAACCTTCAATATTTTTTTTTTTATTTTATATTATTTTGACATGACATGTTTTTAAGTAAATTAAATTGCGACTCATTGGTGAACTTTCAAATTTGCAGTAAAATGAAATATCCCAAGGTTGTTTTCTCTTTAAATTATCTTTGCCATTAAACAATGAATAAGTTTAGTAAAAAAAAATGTATGATATAATTTATAAATTCGCTGTTATAAACATTTTAAATTTGCTGGGTCCAGTGGACCCACATCTATAGATACGATACTAAATTTTACCACTTTAGTTAAGGGTTAAATTGATTTGATATTGGAGATTTTTAACGTGTTTTTTCATGAAATAAATAAAAGATATTATTTTAAATAACTTAAAAACACTTATTTTATTTATTTATTTACTTAAATGCATTTCGGAAGCTATGCTTCCATCGTCAGTAAGCTTTATATAAATAATAATAATTTTTAGATTTCGCACTACAACCTCCAAAAGAACAAGCAATACAAAGTGCTTTAGTTAATATTGAAACAGCTCTTAAACACTTAAGTGATGAAGATGAAAAAGCTAGAGTTAGATGTGAAGCTGTAGAAAAAATAAACAGTGCGACTTTACCGAATATATCTGCTAAAATGATAGAATTCAGAAAAGCAGCAAAGAGTCTAAAAGAAAAGAAAACTTCAGTCATCTTCAGCAAAGCAGACAAAAGCAATAATATTGTCATACTTGATAAAAAAGAATACAATGAAATAAATGAAGAATTCATTGCAAATGGACCATACGAAGAAGTATTTTATAACCCTTTACCAAGAATGATAAGACGAACTAAAGAAGCCATAAAAAATGCAGCAGATATTTTTAGTAATTAGTGATGGCCTAAACGGTTATTTTTGAATAACTGTTATAACCGTTACTGTTATTTTGCAATAACCGTTATTCTTAAAAATTATTTAGTAACTCTTATTTTGAGCAAGAGATTTCATGAGCTTATCATTTTATTTATTAGACTCTTTTTTTTGGTCCTTGTTGAGTTAAAAAAAAATGAGAGATTAAACGTTCTGTTTTATTTATAATTGTTTAATCGAAGTTTTTTAAAATTATTTTATTAATTAAGTTGAAAGTATCTTTTTCTTTAATATATTAAATTAAGCAGGTTCATCAGTAAAGCCTAGTACGCAGTTCGGGAAAAATCCTATTTCTCATAAAAAATTTTTCCCAGGACAAATTTTGTCTCCAATTTTTCTTGAGCAGTGCGCAGTTCAAACACAAAATCTAAACTTTACTTTCAAACTATACATGCAAAAGACTCCACATAATTTTTCCAAGACAAATAATATTCAAAGCATTATTTTGCTAGACAAATATTGACGTTTCACGAATATCACGGTTTTTATCAACCAAAAGCATATTTTTATTTTAACATTTTCCAATTTTGAAAGGTATTATGTGAATGATGACGAAAAAATTTAATAAAACATGGAAAAAAGTTACAGGATAGATTATATAAAACAGCTGTTTACACTCAGTCAGTGGCGTAGATAATAGGAAAGGGTTCAAGAGGGCCAAATTCTAGTGCGGCAACATTTTTAAAATCATGTCAATTTACCGAAATGATTTATGAATGAGAACATAAACTCGCTATAATGGCTGCAAACTCTATTTGTACCGATTGTTTTTGTTATTTTAATATTGCAGTGTAGATTTACAAAATGCAGAAAAATATTTTTAGCTACGTTACTGTCCGCATTTGAATTTTATTTTTATCTCTACACCTTCAAAATTTGTTTTGAGAAAAAGAATGTAGAGATAAAATTTAGTTTATCTCGATTGCGTACTAGCCTTAAGAAAAGAAAAATGAATAAGGAATTATATGAAGTAACTTTTGGGTTGAATTCAAATAAATTACTAAAGTAAAATTCGTAAATTTTACTTTTTCAAAAAAAAAACAATAACAAAATATGTACCTTCTGAATACATAATATTCATTCATTTTTTTGAAAAAAAAAGATTAAAAAAAGAATAAATTAAATATTATAATGATATAAAAAACAATTTTGTTAAAAGGGCAAGAAAAAAAAAGGAACAAAATTTTTAAATTTACATTAAAGCTTAAATAATTAATAAACGCTTAGAGTTTACTCGAAACTCGATATCAAGGGGAGAGTATGATAACTGTGACGGCGAGAAATGAAAACGGTTTTTTGTAGAACACTCTAATACAAGGGAGGAGGGGTCTATCTCCCCCCATTTGGGCGGGAGGGGCAATTTCATGAAAAAAGTACTAAAAATGGAAATAAAACTATTAAAAATTAACGGTTATACCTACAATTAAGTATTATACATTTTTTTAAAGCCAATACTCTTTTCAATTCTCTCGAAAACTAGAAGACATAAAATCATCTAGTTTTCAGTTTTTGATTAAGAATTAATAAGAGCAACGAAGTTTAAGAAAAAAAAAATAAAATAAAAACTCAGTGTATTTAAAAATTTTACTTTAAACATTTTTTTTGTTTTTTTTTCCGAATTTTGAGTTTGAAACTCGTTTTTCAAAAACTGTGCATAGATTTCACTTGATTTAAAAACTGGCTAATAGAACAGAGTATTGGCTTTAAAAAAATGTATAATACTTAATTGTAGGTATTTTTTAATAATTTTTTTCCATTTTTAGTACTTTTTTATGAAATTGCCCCTCCCGCCCAAACGGGGGGAGATAGACCACCCCCTCCCATAGTAAAAAACGTTTGTATAAAAGTGTTCTACAAAAAACTGTTATCATTTCTTGGCACCACAGTTATCATACTCTTGCCGATATCAAAGTAGTTAACCTATTAGTTATTTTTATAACCAGTAAGAAATAACTCTTAAGATCTATATGTTATCCGTTATCAAAGTTACCTAGAGTAGGCCTAGAGGTTAATCGTTACCAGTTATTTTAATAACCGGTAAGAAATAACTCTTAAGGCCTAGAGGTTAATCGTTATCAAAGTTACTCAGTTAACTTTTAAGGCGTAGAGGTTAATCGTTATCAAAGTTACTCAGTTATTTTTATAACCGATTTCCATAACTAACCTGTAAGAAATAACTTTTAACAGGTTACAGAATATAAAAATTAAGATATCAGGTTCTAGTTATTAAAATAAGTTAAAATTTTCAGATTTTTCACAGGTTTTTTTAATCTATCGTCATCGTAGCCATCCTTTGATGGAATTTGAAAGTTGATGGCTTGACAGATAGGTGACATCCTATATTTTGAGGTACAGAGAATATTTCGTTACAAATGTCAACGGATTGCCCTAAAAAAGCATTTTTCCAGAGCAGGTTTTTCAATCCATCTTCATCGTAGCCATCCTTCGATGGAATTTGACAGTTGATGGCTTGACAGATAGGTAACATCTTATATTTTGAGGCATATAGAATATTTCGTTCCAATTGTCAACGGATTGCCCTGAAAAAACATTTATCCGGAGCAGAAAAAAAAACTAAATTTTTCCTAGTTTTTAAACCATCGACAATGTACAGGTCCATTTTACTTCGTAGTTCGCAAATGCATTTTTAAACAATTTTTCTTCCTTTTTAAGTACATGGGTTTCAATAATATAATAATATCAAATTCATATATATAGTTAAAAAATTCATCAAAATCTAACTTATTTTTCAGTCCAGAGACATTAAGGGTATTCATGCAACGTCGGAAAAGCATCGTAAACGTCTTAAAGTTTACGACGTCGTAAACGAACTTTCAAAATTTGTATGGGAAATATTTTCAAACAAATCTTAAACTTTAAGACACAAATTTGTGTGTTAAACGTAGAAGGTAAACATCGTAAATATGGTAAACGTGGTAAACCATTGTAACTTAGAAGAAAAAATAGAGGAACGAACATTTCGAGGAAAAATGAGTTTTTTTTTCAAAAAGTGTGAGTTACACAAACACAAATTCATTCAAACATGCACTTATATGTTGATCACAACATACTTGATCATTTTTGCCAAATAACTTAAGAATTAATAGATCATTGATACAATTTGTTCATACAATTGTATAAATATACTTTCTGGCTTACTTTGGGCATTTTTAAATTGCGGATGACAAATTTTACGAATGTTAAAATTAAATTAAAAATTTTAAGCTGTTTGACGTTTAACGAACAGCTGATTTGTTTACCATATCGTTTACCACATTTACGCAAAATGTTTTTTGGCGCGTTCATGAAACGTGTGTCGGAAACTTTACGATTTTACGACATCGTAAAGTTTAAGACGTTGCATGAAAACCCTTATTATAACTTAAAATTCTAAGATTAAAATATAATAATTAATTTATTTCTGGTTCTTTCTGATAGACGTGTAAATCTCAATTAGTTTCTGTGTGTGAACGAGCTGCAAAATTTAAGGGTACAGCGGTTGTTTTTTGTATCTGCCATTTTGTATCTGTTGAAGAGCCTGAACGCCGATTTAGTGACGTTTGAATTTGACTTTCACTTGACATTTCGGAAGCATTGTTTTGGTGGAGTAATTCATTCATTAATTTTTGAACACCTGTGGGTAAAGTATCTAACAAAGATACTGTATTATAAAGATATGAATCTTTCGTACGTTTTACCCTCCAAAACCCATTTGTTTACATTGTTGTATTTGTAATTTTATTTTGTGTCGATGAATAGATGTGAATTGCAACAACAATATAATGCGGTGAGTTTATATGTTTTGACAGTTCTAATTTTTTTTTATTAATATGCTGTGGGGAATATTTTATTTTGGTTACTGTGTTTATGTCTTTTTTTTCGGGAAAAAATGTTGTTTTTAGTAAAATAATTAATAAATATATATAATATTTTAGTTTACCTGCAGGATCTCTCAACCTTTGCCTCATCGAGTAATGTTTCTGTTTGTGAAAGGAGTGGCCGTCTTTGCACAGTGCCGCAAGTCGAAGGCAAAGGAAACTCCAATGCTTTGGAATACTATCCAGAAATAAATATAAACTGCGAGATATTTAGTGCATCTGCTGCAAAGCCAGTTTATTTATATCGATTGATAATGAAGGAAAGGATCCAGCTAATCTGCCTCAAGTCCGATTATATCGTCTGCTGCGGAATACACTTGGCGAACATTAAGTATTCGTAGACTAGAGATTGGAGCAGAAGTTGCGTTTGATATATTGTTTGGCCTCCGAATTATTTTAAAATCGCAGTTGCCGGCTCATATGATGTTATTCGCATCTACAGAGACGAACCGGCTGCAGTTCCTATTCTTAAGAATTCTATCAAAAAAAAAATCACTACAATGGCTTGAAGACCATACAGTGCAGCTGAACCAGCAGTTTATTGCCAGCGAAGGGACTCTGCTTGTGGACTATGGACAGAAATATGCATATAACCCGATCTCTTTCACAAGGTTTCTTCAAGGACAACCAACAACCAATAAGAACGACGCCATCAGCAACAAGTGCAAAAGGACCAACAAATTGATGAGCGGTACGCCATAATAATACTAAATGAGGAGACATTGGTCCAGGCTGCCCAACAACAAGCTGCGCAACAGCAAGTCGATAAACAAAAGAAATTATACATGCATCAAATCAAGCAGCAGCAACAACAACAACAACAACAACAACAACAACAACAAGTTCTACTTCAACAGTTGATTATGCAACAGAAATATAGTAATCAAAAAAAAACAAATCGTCCAACAAATTCAACTTCAACGGCAACAGGTGCAGTCGAGTCAACAGAAAAGAAATAATCTATGGAAGAGTCTATTCTGTGTTCCAGCAGATATGATCGAAAGCGAAACTTGCGGCAAGGCTGACCACAAATTCAAGAAAAAGAAATAAAAATTTACATTTAATTTCGTTTGTGGCGAAAAAGTATCATTATATATATTATGGTAATTTCGTAGTTTTTGTAAGACAATGCAAATTTAAGAAATTTAGGTAGACAATAACTGAATTATATATGTCGTTCAATATTATTGTATAGATTTAAAATTATAATTATACTTAAGAACTTTAATAATAAGACATGAAGCCACGGCTTAATACAATTAAAATATGTTTTCATTGCTTATGTTTTTACGAATGTTGTTTGGCGAGTGCTTTTTTTTATTTCTCTTTTTGAGTAAAAGATTTTATTGCTTTATTTATACGCCATTAAGTGCTGATTCCAAAAAGGTATCATTCATCTCTGTACGATTTACCGTTGACCAGATACACTCGAAAAGGGAGCGTATCGGAATCCCGCTTTTTAAAATCCCGTTTTTCGAAAATCCCGAAAAAAAAGTTTTAAAATCCCGTCTACTAAAATACGGTTTTTTTAAAATCCCGTCTTCTAAAATCCCGCTTATTCATAATCCCAATGTATTAAAATCCCGCTTTTTATAATCCCGCCAAATCCCGCCAATCCCGTTTTTCGCAATTACTTTGGGTATTAAACTTGGTTAATTATGAACTCATTCCCATCATTTTAGGAACTAACTGCCAACTACCAAAATGATAAAACGAAATTTTGCATACACCTAACCTCGCACCTACCCCAAATCCTATAGTGTGCCCAAGCAGGGGGGTTGCAGGGGGGCAGCATGCCCCCCCCATACATACCTCACTGTTTATTAAAATCGTTGGGACTTATTTCATAATGAAATAAGTCCCAAATGAACTAACTCCCAAATTTATGATTTGAACTAAGTTCCAACGAAATTTTGGTGGGAGTTAAAACAAGTAGTTTTAATTGATAAAGCGGGATAATAAGAAACGGGATTATAAAAAACGGGATTATAAGAGACGGGATTATAGAAAGCGGGATCTTGAAAAAGCGGGATTTTAAAAAACAGGATTATAAAAAGCGGGATTTTAAAACCGGGATTTTAAAAAACGGGATTATAAAAAGCGGGATATCGAACCCAACCCACTCGAAAATCTTTTCCAATTTTGTCATCATGAAGAAAAATCAAAAACGTTTTCGAGTGTATCTTACCAATGGTATCACGTACAGCGATGGTTGATACCTTTTTTAAATCAGCAATTGATGCTCTTAAAACGAGCATCAAAATTCGATGAAAAAGAATCACCGTTAAAAAAAATGTACTTTTGAAAGTCCCATGTTGGAACCTGTGTGAGTTTTAACATTGAAAATGGTTATAGGGTCGTTTTGAGAAAAATATGGTGTTACCAAAATGATTAAATGAACAAATGAATATATAACAAATGAACGAAATGAACTCAGCGTATAGGGGGCTCAGGATCGAATTTTTGGTTGGTGTTACCAAAGAAAATGCCAAAATGAACCTAAAGACACAATCGATGAATCGTACCTACACGTTGATCGTCGCCAACCGACGAGCTTCAGTGGAGGATAGTTGAATTTGTATGAAATCTTAAAATCACTCGATTTGAGCGCACTTAGAAGCCTTTTACTCAAGTTATAATTATCGGATGCTTAATATTAAGATAGATAATTAAAGATAAAATGACAGGCTACAAATCTGCATCAAAATGTTTGCAAAAGCTTACAAAATTTCATACTAAAAACGTGAAAGATTGGCTTTTGAGAACTAATTTCATCACGGCAAATGACGTGAGGAACAAGAAAACAAAAAGAAAAAGAAAAAAACGTACCCACAAAGAATATACATTGCTGTAAGGGTGTGGGCAAGACGTTGGTTGGAGTGGAATGTGTGCAATAAAAAACCACCACTGCACTGTGGCTGGTGGCAAACGCAATTGGCTTCGCATCGGGAACAAAAATGATATACATACATAGCTACATTATTAAGTAGGTTAGGTATGTCTGTAAAATGTTATGTTGATTAAATTGTTGTAGGTATTTTGTAAATATTATTCGTAATGGTACGATTAGGTTGGTTTGGTTGGCTTATAACTTCTGTTCTAACAATCGGATATTTAAAATAAAGGTCTTAAAATGAAGGTAAAATATCAAACTAATTTATTCAGTTTAAAAATAAGTAATTAAAATAACATAAAAGTGTAGGTGAAAAACGTTTAGGTTTAATTCATCAAAATAAATAATTAAAAAATTGAAAAATTGAATAACAAAATTGGCTTCGCCAACAAAATTCATATACCTACGTAGGTTTCTTAGGTACATACATTATGTATGTAGGTAGGTAGGTAGGTAGAAATGGCGATCACGAGCAACCTAGCTCTTTGACCCAATTAGCGCTAGAGTGCGCCGTTTTGTTACCATAACTCGTTGGACATGTGGATGTAAATGGTTTGGAATGTCTCGGAATGTCTCGGAATGGCTCAAAAACGTAAGAGGTTTGACCCCTTAGTATGACATTATGTATGTACATTTATATAAAAGGATTGATTTAGTTGTTCTGCGGTTGCCTTTTTACTTCTGTACTAATAATCGGATCTTAAAGATTAAGATTTTGAAATAAGTTAAATAACAGGCTTCAAAATTTTATGTGACAAAACTTGACTTCATTCTTAATCAATTCGATTGTTGAACCTAGAATATGCACAGAGACGTATACTTGAACCTCTATGATTATAACTTATAACTTTAGTTCTATAAGGGCCAGATGTTGAAGGTTAAAGTATTTAAATTAAGGTTAACTAGGCTAGAGGTAGGATTAACCTAGCGAAGCAACTTAAATATACCTAATACCTAATCGAAAAGGGTTGATTTGGTATCTTCTGTTCAAATTATCGGATCTTTGAGGTTAATGTCTTAGAATTAAGGTAAAATCTCAGGCTACAAATTTATGTGACAAAACAACATATAAACCAATGCGTTTTTTGAACTTGACCAACGTCTAAACCAATGCGACGTTTGAACTTGACCTACGTCTAAGCCAATGTGATTTTTGAACTTGAACTATACGTCTAAACCAATTCGATTTTTGAGCTTGACCAACGTCTAAGCCAATGCGATTTTTGAACTTGACCTACGTCCAAACCAATGTTATTTTTGAGCCTGAAATATGCAAAGGTACCTACTTGCGTTTCTCTTTAATAAACTCACAACATTAGTTCTAAGTTGTTGAAGGTAAAGGTATTTAAGTTAACGTTAATCAGTCTAGAGGTAGGATTAACTTACCTAAGCAACTTAAATATAAATATCGAAAAGGGTTTATTTGGTAAGCTTTTATCTTCTGTTCTAATTATCGGATCTTTGAGGTTAAGGTCTTAGAATTCAAGTAAAATCTCAGGCTATAAATTTATGTTACAAAACTTTACCTACGTCTAAGCCAATGCGATTATTGAACTTAGAATATTCATAGGTACTGCAATATAATTGAACTTCTTTAATAAACTTATATAGATTTAGTTCTAATGTTCAGATGTTCAAGGTTAAAGGTAGAACTATAATAGTCGGATGCCGACCTAAGTGGTCGTACGAAACGAAACGAATACAAATAATTCATATGACGTGCTCATAATTGAGTTTTGCTTCGTTTCGACCAATTTTTTACTTTGCTTTCGGAAGTGAA
The DNA here is from genome assembly GCA_929447395.1 of Epistrophe grossulariae. NCBI lineage: Eukaryota > Metazoa > Arthropoda > Insecta > Diptera > Syrphidae > Epistrophe > Epistrophe grossulariae. The sequence continues at coordinate 70,220,539 of OV839567.1, forward strand.
GAGCGCTCACCGACCGCTCCATGCATTAGTGAACTGAGAGAATTTTCTTCCAACATCTTCCGACTATTACAGTTCTATCTAAAGGTCCTCAAAATGAAAAAAAAAAGATTCAATTTGGCTGTCAACTCAGCTGTCAACTTAATTGGTGCTTTGCTTTTCATATACACATATAAAAGAATACTGCTTAGCTGTCAAAACCATTTATATTGTCTTAAGAAATTACACGACTCGAGTTTATTAAATTTATTAAAAGATGAGTTCAAAATGCAAAATATTATAGAATACCTAAAAACAATTATGTAGGTAAATCAGGTTTGCATTGAGTTTGAGCTACACATCAAATTATTTATAAATTTGATCTCGCGTTAAAAAGGGTTCACTTTGATAGTAAATCAAATAACTTGCCTATATATAAATATAGTTCAATAAGTTGAGAGACTTGTAAATCAATTTGAGCAAATATTTGAATTTCTTCAACATCAACGCCGTGATTAAATAAACTGAACTGAAAAACATTAATTTAACCGCCAACTAGGATTAGACATTTAAAATATCTACATATTGTAATTTCAGACTGAAGAATGGTTTCTTAGACATCTTCAGAAGTTTTGGTGCAACTATTGGATACAAATTAGAAATCACCAAGATTATTCATGTTTTTATTTTATCGAGCTAACACAAGTCATTTTCAATGTCCCCATAGTTACTCTATGAGTGGAATCTGTAAATTTTTTAAGAGTTCTTTTTCTCAGAACAACTTTTGAATAAAAGATTTTGATGTTTCTTTTAACAGCATTAAGTGCTGATTCAAAAAAGGTATCATTCATCTCTGTAAAATCGATATTTTACGAACATTGGTTTGTTGACTTATTTTTGGGTTATTCCCGCATATCCTGTTATTGTTCAACCAGATTCAAATGCATGCAGTTCAAATGATATTGCGTTTTAACTTAATTTTAAGTACTTTTGACATTTTTTAAATTGTCATTGCATATCACGATATGCTTAGCTTTGAAACACAAGAGCAAGTTTTAGAGTTTAATTATTAATATGAGCGGAAGTGCAAAGAAATTAAGTGGAGAGAAGTAACACAAAAGAAAATAGAAAATTGCATTGGAATTGAAATTTTCTGCAACACTAAAAAAACGTTAACTAATTCGAGATCTCTAAATTACCTTTATTTTAAGACTTAAACCATATAAATCTGATCATTAGAACTCAAGTTATAAATATATTTCCGATATCCGATTTGCCCATTCAGCCCTTTGCCTACTTTAAATCAACCAAATCAAATTCTTTCCTATTTCAATGATTTTATAACTCAACAAAATAAGTTAGCCTAACATTTTACCTTTATTTTAAGACCTTAATCTTACAGATCGGATTAATAGAACAGAAGATATAAACCAACAACTAGAATACCTACAAAATAACTCTAACGCCATCAAAATGGTCAAGTACACGTGCATGACATTCTACCTAAATTTTAAGGCATCAACCTTAACGATCTGATCATTAGAACACAAGTTATGAGCCAAGCCAACCATGAGGGGCTTTTAGAATTAATATGAATGAAAAATACCTGCCACCAATGTGCCAACGTGATATATATACCTACAGCTACATATTTATTTAGAACCGTTTTAATGAATGGAAAGGACACAATAAAGTGATACCTTTAAAAATTACTGCTATGTTCAATTATTAATGCTATTTGAAACGATTTAGTTTGTACGTTTTAATGTTTTTCTTAGCTTAATGGCTGTCCAAAAATTTCAAGATAACTTGAGCTTTTTACCAATTGACCTCTTTTCACAAGGAATTACAACAACATAAAGAAATTGATTAGAAAGCTTTTGCGAACGTGCCCAATTGTAAATACTATATTTAATGTAACTATGTACATTTTGTGTGATTAATTTTAGTTCAGTTTTTTTAGTATAGCTCAACTTCAAAAGATAAAAACTCAGAATCGTACATGTATAAACCGAGTTGAGTGGCAGTGGTGAATGAATCCGACAAAATCGTATTATCTGGCAAATGTTTGTACAGCAAAAATCTTCTTCAAAAGGATAAAACTCCAGCTTTTTCTATTCCGCGACTCTTCTTACTCCCGAAAGTAAGAGACAATTGTATTACAATGGCAATTCAACTTCAACTTTTTGCTTTGGGACAGATAACAGATTCAATATTTCCTTTTGTTGTTGGGTGTTGTCGAGGAGGCATAGCAATATGAATTTAATGCTCTATTTCCATCTATACGAAAGAAGGCAAATTCTGTAGGAAAGGGATATTAGAAAAGGATTATATTTCAAGAATAGATAACAGATTCAATTGAAATGTTTACATAATTATTTTGTTGCAAAAAGGGGGTATAATCTCATGAGTACGTTTTTGAAATTTCCTCCACTTTGCCCAGGAAAATATTTATAACAACTTCCTGAAGAAAATCTATCATTAAAAATACTGTCTGGCGACTGATAGGGATTTTCTTCTCCTGGCATGTTGATGGTACATCCACTTAGCAACTTCATTGCCAGTTTCTTGTCCTTCAAAGTATTTTGAACACCAGCTTTGAAAGTTTCCACATTAGAGGAATAGTGACATGGTCACAAGCTGAAATAAAGCAAGTAAGTGGTCAGGGTCAGGTCAGCCAATGATTTGATCTATTAAGACAACTTACAAATTACAAAATTATCGGATCCAAATTCACACAAGATTTGATCAAAATCAACTCGGAATATGTCGTAGGCGCTCGTTAGGTGCTCCGTGATTGAGTTCGACAGAGAGATATCTTTGGGTTGGTTCCTGGGATGCGGGTATCGCTTCGCGAGCTTCCTGGCTGGAGAGTTCTTTGTCACAATTTTGGTCATCGGATTCATTTTCTTCATCACTTGAAGGATTGTCTTTTTTTTATAAAAGTTTTGTTTTGTAAAAACATTTTTAAATTGACGTTTTAATTGTTGTCTTCCAAATTGGATTTATTAAAGGCGTTTTGGTTTTTGAGGCTCTATTGAATCTTTTGTTTTTATATAGATTTTATTATAAACACAAATTAACAACAAAGAAATAACAAGCAAGCACAATTCACAAATCTGAAATCAGTATTTTTTGACGTTTTTCCGAGGTGAATTACATCTAATGCTATGGGTGCGTTTGAAATGTTTTTACTAAAGGTGCTATCGCACTTTTTTGATTTTTCAGTTTTTTATTTTTCTGATTTGATGAAAAAAATTATTTGAAGAAAAGAACTTTATACTTATATATATTCACTGCATCGGTCATACTTATAAACGTTTTCTAACTTTCAACAGCCGTGTAAGTTATATATTATAAAATATTTATTTGATTTTTAAGAGCTATCTATAGAGTGAATAATATGGCGGTAAGTCTATATTATTCACTCTATAGATAGGATTTAAGTTTTAATCTGGATGTATCGAGTGAATAATATGGGCGTTAAACAACGGACTCGGTTGTTTAAACCTTGGCTAATGTAACATTTTATTTAGTCAAAATAAGAATATTTCCAACTATTTTGAAACTGTTTAACTAGTACAAAATCTATTAAATACGCTGGTATGCGAACTGGATTAACATCGAGTTAATTTGTGTCAAAAGTTTTTACTATTCACTCGATTCATCCAGCTTAAAACTTAAATTCAGACGTTAATTTTACAAATTCAATAAAAATATATACGCATTTTAATCTGCATATATTGCGTATGAGAAGAATCTATACGTGGAAACGTCAAAATTAAATCGAAATTTTAATCCAATTCGTACACAGCAAGGTTGAGTTTTATTTCCACATAATCTTATTACTCAAATCAGTTAATAGAAATATAAAAGTTATAAGTACTTATATCTTCTTTTTTTTCTTATGTTTGTTTTTTTTTAATGCATTCGTTGTCTTTTTTTACACTAAAGACACGCTTTTCGAAACAAAAAAGCTTTTAACCACCAGATTCGATATTAAAGTAGATCCAAATATAAAGCAGGATTAAATGTTGTTTTTATGTTAAAATAATAAAGGTGAGACCGCACTCGACAGAACTGCACTTCAGTGAAACTGAACTTCACGACGCGGCAAAATATTATTTGATTGAGATTGTATGAGCTATATCGCACTAAGCGACAACTGAACTTCACGGCGCAGCACTATGCGGCAAAGTTGATACCTGACCATAAAGTAAAATCCGGGGCCAGATTCTGTATCTAAAAAGCGATCCATACGTTTTCGTTTGTGCGAAAGATTTGCTTCAAATCTTTATGCAAGTCGAAAACCATTGATCACTTTTTAGATACAGGATCTGGCCCCGCAACCAGCGGAATTCAGTGACACCGCACGCACTTTCGCACGAAACGGAACGAAACTTCATGTCGCGACAAAATCGGCCAAACTATCAACTTAACCGCATAGTACCTTGCCGTGAAGTTCAGTTGTTGCTTATAGTGCAATATAGATCATACAATTCCCTACAAATAAGTTGTGAAGTTCAGTTCCGCTGAAGTGCAGTTCAGCCGGATCTTACATTAACACCCATATTATTAACTCGATACATCCAGCTTAAAACTTAAATCCATAGGCAAAGTAAACAAATTCAATGTAAATACATCCCGACTTAAGTTTCAGTCTGGATGTATCGATTGAATAATATGGGCGTTAGAGAAAAGAATACAAATTTGCAAACAAATTAATAAATCTTTACTTAGAATTTGCTCCCACAATTAAATGTATCCATTTAAGGTGCAGTGAGCACTAGTAAATTCGTTCCCGCCGATCTTATTCTTTTTGAACATGCCCATTGAGATTTGAAAATAACCGACATTTTCGTGGTAGATTGACGCCAAGTGAGAATGTGTGCAAATAAATCGTGGTAAATGGACGCCAACTGAGAATGTGTGCCTGTTTTATGAAAACCAGGCGTTTTTCAGCTTGTAGGCAAACTGGGTTTACAGCCCAGGATTCATATCTTTATATTCAGTATCTTTGGTATCTAATATTCTACTTAAAACACTTATTCCATTCTCTTGGCCACATTTAAGCCCTTCAGAAGTATCCCATGTGAAAATTGTGTTTTCAACAAGAAGCCTGTCATCTCGCAACACAATTTTCTTTTAGGGTTTTCGCATCACACAGCACTTTTTTGATCGCCACCAGCTTTGCTCTCCTTCTGCGCATGTTGTATGGCAGGTGCTTCGTAATATGCATTTTTGTAGCTTTTCAGTTTTTCGATGAAATTTAACTCAGGTGAGGTTTCAAGGATTCCTCGTTTTTTATTATTCATTAAGTTAGGTTATCTTTAGTGGTACAACTTAGATTTGTGAGTTTGTGCCTTAATTGCTACTTCTTACTCAGATTTTTCTTTCTGTTTAGTCGCAACTTTTGCACTTCAGTTGAACCAACTTTTATAATTTTCAAGCAATTTTTATATTTAGTTTTCACACACACACTAGCTCTTTAATTTGCTGTTTGACAGATCGGCAAACGTTAAATCAAATCAAATTGGTCATACATCGGAGTAATGTTTGACTGAGGTAAATTTGTAAATTTATAATATGGGTATTAAAGGCGTGTTAATTTGGTGTGTTTTTGAAAAATTTGTTGAGATTAATTGATTAGTTGATTTTTAAAGTTTGGGGATTTAATAGGGTTTCTAGGAGCTCTTTAATTTCCACAGCTGTTTGACAGATCGGCAAACGTTAAATCAAATCAAATTGGTCATATATCGGAGTAATGTTTGACTGAGGTACATTTGAAAATAATTTTAAAATGATAATTATGGAAAGTGTTGGCAACGCAATAATTATTATTACATATTCTCATTTTGACATTTATAATTCTTTTCATTCTTTTTATTTCCTACTTCTTCTTTCTTTTAATTTTTTCTTTTCTTGTACCAACTAGACGCATAATAAAACACATGAATTAAAATGTATTGTATTTTATAATATTTTATTTCTTTTTTGAATGGAACTTTGTGTGATCACAAGGGATCACAACAGTGGCGACGAGGATATTAGGCATTATTAAATTTTTCATTTCATTGTCCCATCATGGAAGAAACATTCCAAAAGTTGCTCGAGCAGATGCAGGAATAGCACTGAAACAATCTGGCAATGCAAACTGCTATCAAAGCAACCAGAATTAATATCCAGTAACTCGGACAGCGTTTAAGCGGAATATAAAAGCCCAGAATTCATCATGGAAGCACTTGCATCAAACATCACGGAATTTTGCTTTCACATTAAAAATAACCTCACATTCGACACATGGTATGCTCGTTAAGAAGATCTCTTCGAAATAGATGCTGCAAAATTGGACGATGCAGCCAAAGTCAGGCTTTTATTGAGAAAACTCAATTCCATCGTTCACAGCAAGTATATCAACTACATTCTGCCAAAGCACCCTCGCGACCTTCCGTTCAAGGTAACTGTGCAGAAGCTCACCCAGCTATTTGGCTTCCAAACATCACAGCTCAATTTAAGATACAACTGTCTTCAGCTCACAAAAGAAGCACACTGTGATTTCATCACAGACGCAGGTATAGTGAACAAACATTTCGAGCAATTCAAGCTTAAAGATCTTACCCTTGATACAATGTTGACCACGTTGGACAGTGAAGGTTCCACCATTACGTTAGACCTTTTATCAAGAGAGTGTAAACGTTTCATCAATATTAAAACAGACACAGCACTACATCAACAACAAGTCAAAAGCTATCCCGAAATCTCCATGCTGGTTCTGTGGTAACATGCATTTCGCCCGTGACTGCACATATGTATATAAAACACAAATGTGGGCAATGTAACACAGTAGGCCATACAGAAGGGTACTGCAATGCAGGAAAAAAGCAGTAAAACAAAATTCAGAAACACAACAGATTGAAAGTAAAGACAAATTATAACAACAACAAAACATTCAGGCCAGAATTAAAAAGTTTTATCACCAACAAAATTGATCCATCTGAGCGAAAGTTCGTGTTTTATTATAAAAATCTTCCTATTCTCTCAAACTCGACGTAAAAGTTCTACTACATATGCACACTCTTTATACATCCGCACATACATAATAATTTCAATTTAAGGTTCCCCCACACCAACACGAATTTTCGGTGGCGGTGACGAAAACAACAATAAAAACACGTGGTTGTCAATGAAAACAACACGTTGTTATTATTGTTTTCGTCGTCACCACCGAAAATTCGCGTTGGTGTGGGGGAACCTTTAAGAAAATTCTTCCCAAAATGGGGAGTTCCCTTTTAAAATTAGGAACAAAAATCGTAGAAATAACTTTGCTTTCGGACCAAAGAAATAATTTCCTTATAAAGAGAATTTCGCTATAGAGAATTTCGTTATAAAGAACCTAATTCATTTTTTTAAGGGGAAGGGGAACAAAATGAAATTCACTAAAGAGAGATATACGTTATAAAGAAGTTTGACTGTATATCAATTATATACTTGTATAATATGGAAAGTTCAATCAAGAGTGATCCTAAAAGTTTTTGAAAATTTGTTAACTTAAAAAAGAAATCTGATGGCTACCCAGTCAATTTTACTTTTAATAATAATATTTTAAAGAGTACTCCAGAAATTCGTGAGGCAATTGCAAATAACTTTCGTCAATCTTTTATTGACTCGCCAGTTATTGTTGACAAGGACTACTTCCATTACTTAGAAGCCTGTCCACAAACCACCATTAATAATATCAATTTTGACATTGATAAAGTTTTTCATTACCTAACCTCACTTCATGATGATTACTCACCAGGACATGACGGTATCCCTCCAATTATTTTGAAAAAGTGTAAATCAATCTTATTTTTGCGCTATCCCTAACTTCCAAGTAAATTTCCAAGTATATGGAAGTCAGCATTTATTTCCCCTGTTTTCAAAAAAGGAGACAAATCAGATATAACTAACTATAGGCCAATTTCTAAACTATCTTGCATATGTTTGACATTTAATTATAAAAATATAATTTGCAATCAGCAACATGGTGTCATGCAAAAGCGATCGACTGTAACCAACTTACTTGTATTTGTGCAGAAGTACTCGGCTGCATTGGAACGTGGGTATGAGCTTGATTGCATCTACACTGACTACTGTAAGGCTTTTGATCAACTTTCTCATGAAATCATCAAGTTTAAATTAAAAGTGTTTGGATTACCTCCCGGATTCATCACTTGGATTTCGTCTTATCTCCAAAATAGATCTTACCAGGTGAAATTCAAATCCTTTTATTGCAAAATCGGGAGTTCCTCAGTGTAGTCACTTAGGACCTCTTCTTTTTATTTTAGCTATTAATAATGTACCTTTTTGTGTACATTATAGCGAAATACTTATCTTTGCAGATGATATGAAAATTTTTAAAAACATTTAATCTGTTTACTTCTTCAAGATGATATTAATAGTTTTGTTTTATGGTGTCAAAAGAATAGTTTGAACCTCAACCCCACCAAATGCCAGGCAAATTATCGTCGGCAAGGCTTACGCCATGCTAGGCTTTATGAAGAGATGGGCCAAAGAATTTCAGGTTCCATACGTTACTCTCGCCCTTTACAATTGCATAGTTCGTCCCCATTTGGAATATGCATCGCAGATTTGGACACCTTTTTACGAGGTTCATAAGAATAGGATAGAAGCAGTACAGCGTAATTTTATTCGTTTCGCGTTGTAAGGGTTGCAATGGTCTTATCGTTATAACCCTCCTCCGTATGAACATAGGATTAAACTTCTCCAGATTCAAACTTTGTCACAGAGAAGGCTTAATAATGATATTGTATTTATTCACCAGCTATTAACTGGTGTTATTGATGCACCTGAATTATTAAATTGTATAAATTTCAATTATCGTGGAGGATCTCACAACCTTCGTGGTTTTGATCTGATGAATCTACCCCGCCACAGAACTAACTATGGATTGCATGAACCTCTAACTCGTATGTGCAAACTATTAAATTTGAATGATAATCTCTTTGATTTTAATATTAATGAAATTAAACTTAAAACTGTATTGAAGACTAGTGTACCACGCTTTTAAATGTTTGTACTTTATTTGTTTTAGTTTATTTGTTCTTGTTTGTATTCTTTTGTTTTCATATTTTGATTATAATTATTTATTTAGAGTGCGTTTTGTTGTAGTTATTTGGTTACTAACAACTAACACTGCACTAAGTGATGAGCCAGTATTCACAAGTTTGTGTTGGCAAATCTTTGGTCGCTAGTTGTAGCTTGCCTTAAGCTCTCTTCGACAAAGATCTGATAGTGTAAAAAAAGAAAAACACCAAAAAAATTAATGCTCCACGTGTAGACAGAGTTCCACATACAGCCAGAAGTGCAACCGGCAAATTACCATTGTCAGCTCAATTTGATTGCAATATAAAATTCAGATCGAGACAGGCATATTCCACATATTATGTCACTCCAATTGACAATTTAAATGCCATGGGACTCGACTGGGTTAAGGCATTAAATCTCGAAGACATATCAATAAGTGCAATCTGCAATCAAGTAACAACCAAAAACTTGGAAAGTTCTGATGAATCTATAAAAAAAATATACTTCACTTTTAAAACTTTCCTTTCCAGCCGCTTTCAAAGAAACATTAGGCCTGTGTAACAAAACAAAAGCGCATCTGCTAACAAAGCAAATCATTCGGTCTGTTTTCCGACCAAGCGTTTCCGACCGATTTCGCCATTTAACAACTCGGAGTGGGCTGCTCCTAAAGTTGTCATAAGGAAATCAAATGGAAACATACGCATTTGTGCTGATTTTTCCACTGGTCTCAATAATGTGCTCGAAAGTCATCAGTATCCTCTGCCATTGCTAGAGGATATTTTCGCAAGACAGGCCAATGCTGGATTCTTTAGTCAAAGTGACTTGTCAGATAGATTTTTGCAAATTGAAGTCGACGAAGCGTCAAAGCATTTACTCACTATCAACACACACATGGGTCTCTTCCGATACAACCGAATGGTGTTCGGTGTGAAAACTTTTCCGTCAATTTTCCAACAAGTCATGGACCAAATACTTGCTGGACTTTCAGGCGCAGCAGCATACATCGATGACATCTTTGTATCCGGAGCAGACTTGGAGGAACACAATCAAAAAGGAAATCTTGGAAACCTCCATGGTACAATAGAAGGCTTTCACATATACAAAATATTAAAAACAAAGCTTTTGCTAAGTACAAAGTTACAGGCAACCAAACTGATTATTTGGTTTTCGGTAACTTAAGAAAAGATTTTTCGGTTTTAAGAAGGTTCCTCCACAGACATTACATTATGGTGATTGAAAACAATATTAAAAATAATTGTAAATCGTTTTGGTCATTCATTAACTCTAAGAGAAAGTCCACTGGCATTCCTCAAAATCTGAGTTTTAACGGAGTAAGTTCGTCACGCATTGATACTCATTTGGAACTGTTTGCTAGTTTTTTTTTTAATCGGTTTACTCCTGCCCTTTAAACACTGTAGTTATTAATTTGAATGAAAAGGTTGATATTGGGTTCATTCAATTGAGATTTGATGAGGTTTTAGTAGCTCTTCAGACCCTTAAGGTAAATGATAGTTGTGGTGAGGATGGTATTGTCTAGTATTTTGAGAAACTGCAGTGATTCTCTTTGTCGCCCTTTGTTCATAATATTTAATAAATCACTTTCAGAGGGTTTATTTTTACCTGAGTGGAAGAAAGCATTTCTTATTCCTATATTCAAAGCGGGTTCTAAAAATCTTGTTGAAAACTATAGAGGCATTTGTAAACTCTCAGCTATCCCCAAGCTTTTTGAAAGTTTGGTAAAAAATAAAATTGAGTTTTTGACTAAAGAATGCTTGTCAGAGTCTCAGCATAACTTCGTATCAGGTCGGTCCACTGTAACAAATTTAGCGATTTTCTCATCATATGTCATAAATGATATGGAGGATAGATATCAAGTTGATGCAATTTAGACGGATTTTAGTAAAGCATTTGATTCGGTTGATCACAATATTTTATTAAAAAAGCTTAAGTATTTTGGTTTTCATTCAGGGATGCTAAAATGGATTTGTTCATATTTGAAAAACAGAACCCACCGCGTCTTGATTGATACCAAGGTCTCGAGAAGCATGTACTTCTGGGGTCCCACAAGGAAGTCATTTCGTTCATTTACTTTATATATTATATATTAATGATGTAGTAGATGTAATCAAAAATTGTAATTATCTGCTCTATGTAGATGATTTATTTTTATATTTATTTAATTAAATCTATCAAGTATACAAAAACTTTTTTAGATTGATAAAATATTACATAATCATAATTAAGTTAATAAATATTAAATAAAATTATACAACTTATAAAGAATTTAAGATTATGGCTTTACATAAATCTCTATTCATATTAAAGTCGATTAAATGAAAATTTTGATTAAAATGAAAACAAGAATTAGTTAATGGATTATTTTTGCCATAATTGGTGAAATGTATAGGAATGTCAAAGAATTCGTTAACTCTAGGTCTAAGAGTGCGTTGGGGTGCATAAATACCAAAGAGAGAAAGCAGAGTAGGACATTTAATATGACCAGATATGACATCATGAGCAAACATAACAAAATAGTACGATCTCCTTTTTTCAAGGGGCTTAAAATCAATAAGTGCGCATCTTGTATCATACGGAGGCAATTGCGGATATGAGTAAAGTTTACGGAGGGCGAATTTCGTGAATTTCTTTTGAATTTTTTCAATGCGAAGCGTGGTTGAGTTAAAGTAGGGGCACCAAATAACAGAGCAGTATTCTAAAACAGAACGAACAAGTGCAACATATAAAGACTTCAGTGTATATGGATCTGTAAAATCCTTAGAATTTCTAATAATGAAACCAAGCATTCTGTAAGCTCTGGAAATGATGTAATCTACATGAGAAGTAAATTTAAGCTGAGGGTCAAAAATAAACCCCAAATCTTTTTGTACATACAACCTATTGAGAACAATGTTAGAAATACTGTAGTCAAATATAATTGGGTTATTTATTCGATTAAAAGTCATAATTGAATATTTCTGTATATTTAAATGCAAACAATGCTTATTACACCAATTAGTCAATTTATGAATATCGCGTTGCAATAGAAAACAATCTGAAAAGGATCTAACCACCGTAAAAATCTTAAAATCATCCGCAAATAATAGCTTTTCAGCCGTCAAAATGACAGAAGGTAAGTCATTTATAAAAATTAAAAAGAGGAGTGGACCAAGGTGGCTTCCTTGAGGCACACCTGAATAATTAAATATAGTTTTAGATGAAATACTTCCAATTTTTACAAATTGAGTGCGATTGATTAGATAGCTTTCTATCCAATTCAAGATTTTAGAATGGAAACCCATACCTCTCAACTTGGATACAAGAACTTTATGTTGAACGCGGTCAAACGCCTTTGCAAAATCAGTGAAAACTACATCAACTTGATTTCTATTTTCCAGAGATTGAAGACAATAATTAGGGAAAATTGCTAAATTTGTTGCAGTTGACCTTCCACTCACAAAACCATGCTGAAATTCAGATATATAGTTCCTTACCACTGCGTATATTTTATTTTTTACAATAGCTTCTAAGATCTTAGGGATTATCTGAAGCTTAGCTATTTGCCTATAATTTTCGACTGCCTGTTTAGAGCCTGATTTATGAATTGGGGATATAATAGAGTGCTTCCAGCAATCCAAAAATACACCTTTTGTAAGGGAAAGGTTAAAAATCATTTGAAGAGGAACCACAAAACAAGATTTTAAATTTTTCAAAAACACCGGAGGTATATTATCTGGTGCTTGGATTACAGTCTTCAAGAGATGATAGTTCCGCAATAATCTCTTCTTTTGAAATGTACAAAGAGCCCAGATCAATATCAAAGCTGCCTTCATTACATAATTCGTAATCACAGGACTCCGAGACGAAATTAGATTGAAAATAACTTGCAAACAAATTGCAAATGTGACCAGGGTCACTACTAATTACTCCATTAAAGCTGATTGTTGATGGAATACCTGTGGATTTCTTTTTCGTATTTATGAAACTCCAAAAAGCTTTCGAGTTCCTTTTAATTTTTGATTCTATTGTCCAAACATGCCGGTACAAAAATCTTTTAAGGAACTCAAATTCTTTTCTTAACCGACGAAATTCATTTCTGAAAGAGAAATCGATTTTACTTTTTTTATAAATTCGGTACATAGCATTTTTTAAATTTGAAAGTCTTTTATGAAACCAAATTGGTTTGTTAGAATGAGTAGATGCTTTAATAGGAACGAATTTTGAAAAAACGTCATCTATGACATTCATAAACATTTTGTATTTCTGATCTAAATCACTATTCCCGAGAACACTAATCCAATCAAAAGAAGATAAATAATTACTGACTTCATTATAATCGACCTTATAGAATTCATACTGAACCTTATTCAAGTAACTGTTAGCCATATAAGAATTTAAAATAGATATATCAAAAATTACAATCAGTGCTTTGTGGTGTATTCCACGGTTTTCCAACAAATAAAAGTCTGGTTCGGTTACAAAAGCATCAAGTTCATTATGTGTATAAACTAGATCTAACCACCTTCCCAAATTATTCTGAATTGAGTTTATCTGAACCAAGTTTAAAGCTAACAAAGAATCTATTACTTCCATTTCAAAATCTTTAAGAACATTATATGCAATCAAACATTTATCATCTTCGGAGTAAGACCAATTAATATGTGAAAGATTAAAGTCACCTAAAACAATTAAAAAAGAATTACAATCTAAGTCATTGGCTACATGTTTTATATTAGCAATATGGGCTGAATAAATATATATATATATAAAACAATCAATTCTTACACAAATTTGTTCAATCAAATCAGATGAATCATACAAATCTACTTGTCTACTAATAAAAGATGAGTTAACTGCCAACAATACGCCTCCTCCTCTTGTAACACCAGTTGCGACAAGACATCGATCCCTTCTGTACACAACAAATTTAGAATCAAACAATTCCGAAGAAAGAATATTCTCAGTGAGCCAAGTTTCAGTGAGAGCAATTAAGACATATGTATAGTCAGTCTCAGTAACAGCAACAAAGAAATCAGTTGTTTTCGATCTCATTCCACCAACATTATGATAATAGAGCGCCAAATTATTAGCACCCAAGTGATACGATGATGAAACAGGAGTTGAATGCGCTAATTCTTCCCCTTCCCTTGATCTGTAGGCTCGTTTTTTGATTGAAAATTAAACAAACGCACACGAATACCTTTCTGCCACGAGCTGGAGTTCAAGAACTCAGAGAGCATCTCTCCAGGTACACCAAGTTTAAAATTGATATACTTCAAGTTCTTCTCATCTACACTCTCTTTGACTAATTTGTAACAGCTGATACTAGACGGGTCAATAGAAAACGCAGAAGAAACATAATTGAATACAGATTCAGCCGTTGTTGTGGGTTTGAATGAAGATAAATGAAGCCATTTCCATTTGAAATGGAGCTGCAAAACAGGTTGTTGATTATTTTTACCTACAAGACCCACAGAAGGTTGATTTAGATTGACAGTTTGTAAGCATTGTGTCACACTACCAGCCTTATCAACTTTACTCAAGGTATGGTCTGCAAACGAACCTGATTTCTGCTGAGTGTTGAAGAAAGCTTTAACAGGAGTTTTTTTGTTTTCTGTCACAGGTAATGTTGATGCACTATTTGCAGCTTGGACAAACGTGCTTTCATCCAACAATTTGCATGACGAACTTGGACTGCCAATTTGATTTAAAATAATTTGTTTAAATTAAGTGTATTGATAATTGTGAACGAGTTCAATTTGATTTAGATATCATTTCAAATTGGTGTTCTTTAAATATGAATTTTTCGAGAATTTGTTAAGTTCGTTCTCTTCGGCTGTGTTGGTCGTATTGGTGATTAAATGAAAAAATGTTTCATTATATTTTTCCCAACGTGTCGACGGTGGTTGCCGTCTTCTTCAGGGGAGCTTTATTTACAAAAAAGAAATTTAAATTTTGTATTACATGTGTATATGCAAATATGTACTTTCAGGCCTAAAAGTACATATTTGCATATACTCATGTAATACAAAATTTAAAAACCGTCGAAACGTTGGGAAAAATATAATGAAACATTTTTTCATTTGATCACCAATACGACCAACACAGCCGAAGAGAACTAACTTAACAGATTCTCGAAAAATTCATATAAAATTGTTCTTTAAATAGCTTACAACTTAATATTGGTAAATGTGAAAGTACTACATTTTCTAAATCAGGATCTGTGTTGCATTTTCCATATAAAATTAACTCTAATGCTTTGATTAGAGTTAATGAGATTAAGGATCTAGGTGTTGTTTTTGACAGTACTTTCTCTCCCAAAAAACATGTTGAATATATTGTGGCGAAGGCGTATAACTTAGTTGGATTTATTAAAAGGGAAAGTAAGGATTTTACGGATCCTTATGTTTTACTTACCCTTTACACGTCACTGGTTCGATCAACAATCGAATATTCTGATGTTATTTGGAACCCATGCTATAGTGTTCACGGATAGAATTGAACAAGTGCAAAGGCGTTTTACCAAATATGTGTTCCGTAAAATGCGTTGGAACTTTAGTCCTGAATATAAAGCCAGGTGTCAATTGCTGGGGTTAAAATCTCTAGCAACTAGAAGAAAGCTTCATGATGTAATGTTTGTGAGGGATATACTTTGCTATCAAATTAAAAGTCCGTTTCTGCTCTCGTTGATCTCTTTTTATGTACCTATCAGAGTGTTGAGAGCAAAAAGTTTCCGTTTTGAACAAGCCCATAGAACAAATTATGGCAGAAATGAACCGATATCGCGAGCTGTTTCCCCGTTCAATGAAATAAACTCTATTTATGATTTACATTTAACTCGTGAAAAATTTAAAAATGAATTGTTGTCATTACTTATTTTCTAAATTATTTATTTATAATGCTTTGTTATTTTTATTATATAAATATTATATACATATGTATGTTCATATCTGTTAAGCAAATGCTTGTAGATGAATTAAATAAATAAAAAAATACAATCGGAATTTAAATGCTGTTCTGTGTCGTATCCAGGATTACGGATTTAAGGTTATATTCGCTAAATGTAAGTTCTTTGTCAACGAAGTAAAATATCTTGGGTAC
Organism: Epistrophe grossulariae; assembly: GCA_929447395.1. NCBI lineage: Eukaryota > Metazoa > Arthropoda > Insecta > Diptera > Syrphidae > Epistrophe > Epistrophe grossulariae. The sequence continues at coordinate 70,236,700 of OV839567.1, forward strand.
GTTATTAACCAACACGGACTTCATCCCGATCCGGAACGTATATTGGCCATCAACAACATGCCAGAGCCAACCAACGTTTCCGAGCTTAGGTCCTCTCTCGGTGCTATAAACTTTTATGGCAAATTTGTGAATGACATGCGACAACACAGAGGACCATTGGATGATTTGTTGAAGGCAAATACACGATGAATATGGACAGAAGAACATCACAATAGCTTTCTCAACCTAAAAAAATTCTGTCATCTTACCTGCTCCTAGCTCATTACGATCCTAAGCAAAACATTATCGTGGCAGTAGATGCTTTCAACTACGGCCTAGGTGCATGTATTTTGCATGAATTTCCTGATGGAACAATAAAAGCTATCTGTCAAGCCTCACGATCGCTCACACTAACTGAAAAAGCATATAGCCAAATCGACAAGAAGGGTCTAGCTCTTGTCTTTGCAGTTACTAAGTTCCACAAAATGGTTTTTGGTCGAAAGTTCAAACTACACACGGATCATAAACCACTGCTTGCTATCTTCGGGAAAAAGGCAGGAATAGCCGTTCACCAAGCCAATCGCCTTCAACGCTGGGCAGTCAAGTTATTGGCATACGACTTTGACATCAGTTTTATTTCCACCAGTAGCTTTGGATATGCAGATGTACTGTCACGGCTCATCGATAAAAACACCCAAGTAGCAGAAGATTTTGTGATTGCATCAATCAAAATTGAAAAGGAAGTCAAACAAATTCTTACTGATAATCTCGGAAATCTGCCAGTAACTCACCAAATGGTTAAGTTTGAATCGTCAAAGGATAATACACTACGTCAAGTATTTAAGTTTGTGGCTAATGGCTGGCCAAATGAAATCAAAGAAAACGACGAGCTAAATTAATTTTTCAACCGCAGAGAAGATATCAGCATCATCGAAGGATGTATTATGTTTGACCAACGAGTCGTCATTCCCAAGCTATACAGAAGAAGAGTTCTCAAACAACTCCACCGTTGCCATCAAGGCATTGAAAGAACAAAATCTATAGCCAGAAGTTTTGTCTATTGGCCAAGCATAGACGCCGACATCAAAGCACTCGTCCAAAATTGCTACAACTGTGCGTACAATAGAAATTCTTAGAGAGATATTCTCCCGATTTGGGCTACCGAAGACGATCGTTTCAGATAACGGGACTCAGTTTAAGAGCTCGCAGTTTCAACAATATAGTATCGAATATCTTTGCTCCAGTCCATACAATCCGATGTCTAATGGACAAGCCGAAAGATTTGTGGACACCTTCAAACGTTCGCTTCTAAAATTAAACACAGAGGGAACAATCACTCAAAATCTTCAAACGTTTCTTCAATCTTATCGCTCGACACCAAACCGAAAAACACCAAATTCGAAGTCTCCAGCCGAAATCATGTTTGGTTGAAATATCCGCATCAGCCTGAACCTTATTAAGCCCAAGCTTAATGAAAACCAAGATGAGACTACTACTAAAAGTCAAGCAAGTATGAAAGAACAATTTAATCGAAAATTTGGTGCCAAGTCCATATCATTTAACAGTCAAGATTTAGTTTATCCGAGTATTCATACTAACAGTAAAAACTTCCAGTGGCAGCCAGGACAAATTATTGAACGCTTTGGGAAGGTCATATAAAATGTTTTGCTGCAGAGTGGACTTATTCGTGCACATGCCAATCAACTTCGAATACGTCATAGAGAAGTTATTGCTGCCAAACCTCGAATCGAGAAACCATGGAACATGGCGCTGGACGTGTATGAATGCGAGAAACACCTTGCGAACTTGTTCCGCCACCAGAAAAGGTCAACTCTCCCAATGTTAAGTCTTCACCAAAAGACATTGTAGAAGCTTTACCATCTATACCAAGTCGACTCCAGCGAACACGACGACCAATCGATAGACTTGTGCGTGGATAATTTTATCATCTTAGAATTTAACTCAAAGGGGAAGGTGTTGGCCACGCCATAATTATTATTATTCTCATTTTGACATTTATAATTCTTTTCATTCTTTTTATTTCCTACTTCTTCTTTCTTTTTAATTTGAACTCTTGTACCAACTAGACGCATAATAAACCACGTGAATTAAAATATATATGGTATTTTATAATATTTTATTTCTTTTTTGAATAGAACTTTGTGTGATCACAAGGGATCACAACAGAAAGTAGCTATACGCCTGAAAAGAACACAAATTCAAAATCCGCCTATCAAAGCACAAGATGGAAAATGGATTCCAAACCCGAAACAGAAAGCTGTAAAATTCGCGGAATATCTTTCGAATGTTTTACAGCCCTTTCCAAAAAGGGCAGTTACAAATAATTTCCATTTTGTTGATAGAAACGACGAATTGGAAATTCCCTTCGTCACGATCCATTTGTCAAAAAGCACCCGGGTATGATCTAGTTACTGATCAGGTTTTGAAAGAATTGCCAATAGTAGCCTTAAAAAAACCCCAATATATTATAAACGCATGTCTTAAGCTCCGATATGTACCACATCATTGGAAAATTGTAGAAGTCATTGTTATTCCTAAGCAAGGAAAGCCTCCAACGGAAGTAACTCCCTACAGACCAATATCTCTTATACCAATTATGGCAAAAGTTCTCGAAAAACTGCTCATAAAATGCAACAAAGTAATAGAAGAAAAAAAAACTAATCCCAAACCATCAGTTTGGATTCAGAAATAAACATTCCACGATAAACCAAGTGCATCGAATTACGGATGTTGTTGAAAAGGTATTGAAGAAAAACAAGTATGTTCCGTTATATTTCTAGATGTTGCTCAAGCCTTTGACAAGGTTTGGGGCTTGGGACTTAAGTACAAACTGCATAGAGATCTCCCGTTCGGAAATTAATAAAATTGAAGCCAGTGTACCACAAGGAAGTGGCCTGGGCTAGGACCAACAATGAATTTGTCATATACTAGGGATATTCCAGTGGACAATTATGCTATCTTGGCCACATTTGCAGATGATACTGCCATTTTAGTGCCTGATAAATGCGTTGTGAAGGCTACAGACAAATTGCAAAATGCAACCGATAAAGTAAGGGATTGGACGCAACAATGGCGTATCGAAATAAATGAACCAAATCAACTCATACAAACTTTACCAAAAAAAAGATTATTAATGTTCCAATTTTAATTAACAGTAAAGCTGTTCGTTACGCCAATACTGCCAAATGCCTTGGAATGACTTTGGTTACCAAGCTTTAGTGGAATGAGCACATTAAAGAGGATAGAGAATAACTTAACCTAAAATATGGAGAAATGTATTGGTTTCTCGGTAATAACTCGGACATATCTATCCAGAACAAAATAATGTTATACAACCAAGTACTAAAACCCATATGGACTTATGGCATCCAACAGCGGTGTTGTACAAAGAAAATAAATGCTGAAACTATCCAAAAATTCCAAGACAAAATCCTTCGTGGAATAATAAATGCCCCTTGGTATATTAGAAATAGCGATTTACATCGTGACCTACAAATAGAAATGGTCACAGAAGTGATTAGAAAACACACTGTATCACATAATCAGCGAAAACATAGTCATTTTAACTCCGAGATGAATACTGAATTAAATGTAAGAGATAATGTTCGAAGGCTAAGAAGAACAAAGCCTCATGAGCTGATGGTCTAAAAGCGATTTCCTGATTTCCCGGTGGTTTTAGTACGGTACAAGTCCCACACTACTTGGTACCGAATATTACCAAGTGTCTTTTGAAGATTTCCACCTGTTGAGACAAATTTGTAGGTAGGTATATATCTACCTATCAGATCAAATTTAAATATTTTATCATAATTACATATTTTTAAATTATTTTGTATTTGTTTCCTTTTACCATTGAATAAATACAAATAGAAGTAGACACCCAGAAAAACGCCGCTCAAAAAAGAGGATGGCGTTGCCGTCGGGCTTTCGGCAGGGCGCTCCTGTCGATAGATTGGTGTATTCAATAAAATAAATTTCTTTTTTTATAAAAGAGTCATGTATTCGAATGGGATTTTTTTAATATTTTGCAGGTTTGTTGTTTTTGTATATTGCAGTTACTATGGAAACGAATATTTTGTTTGCTTTTATAATATTCAATATTTATGTGTATTTCTATAGAACAGAATGTACACATGTAGTTGTGTTTTATTTGAAATTAAAAATAATTTTGTTACGTTTTCAATTCTTTATTTAAATCTCAATCAAACTCTTTTTTCCACTTAGAGCTTGTTTTACAATGTCAAATTAAAGTTCTGATTTATAATAGGTATAGGTACATAATATTTGATGCCAATCACCAAAAAGTGAAAATTATGCAAAGCGAACTTTTAATAAATTACGCTGCAGTCAATTCCTATAATTTGTGGGTCGTGTCATTTTTAGTAATACAATTAATTAATGTTTCCTTGTTTTTCCGGGGTTTTTATTGAACGGGCTCTTTTTATTGTTGACTGTTGATTTATTTTAAATGTCAAGACAAAAAGCCTTTCGAAATATCAAACGGGATTTTTTTTTTATATTTAAACATCTATACTGGCGGTAGAGTGAAAAAAAAAGTGTGAGTGCCGGGACTCACGGTTAAGATGTGTACACATACGTAACGTAACGTAAATCACAATCACAGAATCACAATCACGATCACAAGATACGTTACGTTTTTTTTGCACCCTACCGCGAGTATAGATGTTTACACATCAAAAATGTAATGTAGGTATCTTGTGATTGTGATTCTGAGCCTCAAGTTACGTAACGTATGTTTATACATCTTAACCGTAAGTCCCGGCACTCACACTTTTTTTAATTAAAGTTCTGATTATTTACTCGATGCAAAAATATTGGCAGATGGTCGATTTCCTTGTTTAAATTTATTATTACACAATATTAAGATTGCTTTCAAAAATTAAATTTCAACAAATCATATACATGTAAGAGATTTTATATTTAAAATGTGCTACAGTCAGTAACCACCTATACAAATTCAATTTAAGGCAATCCTGACCACCCTGTTCTCTAATCTTATTAATGTATAAATTGATAAATAATCGATTATTTTCTTTTGCATAGTTTTCTATTTACTTTCATTATTGGTTCTATCGAACGATTTTCAAAACAGTTCTTATGTATTTATTTTATTTTATGTATTATGATGTATTAAGTTTAGCACTGTTAGGAATCACTTTTAATAAAGCGTTCGACAAAAACAGACGTGTTTTATTTTATGTTTTTGTATGTTAAATTGAATTCGCATGCTAAAATTAAAAAGTACATTATATACATAAAACTTATATTTTGAAATATCGATTTTTATTATTACTTAAAATTATTTTTTTTAAATTGAAAATTAAAACATTTTTAGTTTCTTATGCATTTTTATTCAAACTTTTTAGAAGTAAAAAAATAAGTTTAAATTTTTTTTTAACGCAAATATTACATGACTAAGTACTATTTTTTTAATATTCGATACTTTTATCAACTGTAATGAAAAAGTAGTGAAAAAGTCAAATTTCGGGGTTTGTAAATAAACCGGCCATAACTTTGGTACTTATCCATAAATTCTTTTCGTTTATAAGTCATATATTCTCGCCTTAACTATTTTTTTACGTACACAATCCAAAACATTTTTTCTTTTTATTATTTCATTATTTTTTTGGTAAAATAATAAATTTTATTTTCTCATTTTTGCTGAAAATTATGATTTTTTTAGATATTTTGGCCTATATCTTTAAAACTCTTCAATTTATCAGAAAAAACAAAATGTGATTTGAATTGGTAATTTAATATTGTTCTATCGAACCCATCTACAACCACATAAGTTTTAACTAGGTCAATATATGGGCTAAACTGTAAAGCTGCTTTCGAACATAGCATACAAAAAATTCAAAAATTCATATCTCGAAAACCTATCAATTGAAAAAATTTGTATTGTGATTTTCGAGCTCAGCGGTATTAAATGCCCACAATTTTTTTTTTTTTTGTAAACTAGTGGAATTTGATATGTAGTATAATTAGGTATCAGATATATGTTTGTATTATTATTATTATCTTTATTAGTTAAAAATTAACTTGTCATCCAAATAATCACTGATGTCGCTTTTTAAGTACCTCAAAACAAAAAAATTTACAATGATGAATATTAAAGCTATAATTTGCGCCTTAAAGCCAGTTTTTTACAAAGTTGACCCTCTCACTTAAACGGGGGAGATCGACCCCTCCTATAAGATTTTTTCTTGCCTCTACCCAACCCACACGCTCAAGCTTTTTGAGGTATCTCTGCGAATCACTAAATCAATAAATAATATCTTTTTACAGAAATTTTACAAAACAGACCCTAACTTGACAAAAGTAATAAAAATCAACAAATTCGTATAAATCTGTAAATTGCTGACTTTTTTTTAATTTTTCAAAATAAAATAATCAAACTATTCTCAGATAGTTTTGTTCTATATTTCAATATCCTTAAAAAAAATTTTCAGCTTAGATTGAAAAAACAATGCAAAAATAAGCACAACAACCATTAAATATAAATACAAGCAAATATTTTTCCCACCGCTTATTTCATGTATACAAAATATTTCAAACTAAGCAAAATATTGAAACAGTCGTCATGGTTACGAAAACAAAAAGGGAACAATTAAATAAATAAATATCCCTCTTAAATTGGTTTGTGTAGACGGAAATTCGAAATCAGCAATTTTTGTTTCTTTCAAAAGCCGCCGAACGGAACAGCGCTGTTTGTTATTGGGTGTCACTTCTATTTGTATTTATTCAATGCTTTTACTAAACAACTCAAAATGTTCAAATGTAATAATAATCCCTAGAAATAAATTTCTTAATACATATAAGAAAATGGAAAATAATTATCTAAATACAATTAAAAATGATATTTACCTATATAATCAAAAAAATGATATTTACCCATGTAATCAAAAAGTGCTCCGATTTAACGAATCTAGAATAGAATTCGAAAACTACACAAAAAAGAAGACATTTTTTCCGTCATTAAAAAAATATTCTCCACCACTCAAAAAAATTTCTACCTACCCACATAAAGAATATTATCCAATATCCATGGATCAATGCAAAGAAAAAGAGTTCATCACCTTTTATTCTTTGTATGCAGCCTCGACGACCTTAAAAAAAAAATCGTACATATAACACAGTAAAAAAAAAACTAACATCATGCATTGTCTTTCGTTTTCCTATGATCGTTGCTGACTGCGTATTGCAGAAACAAAAAGACACGTTTTTATTCAATTTTTTTCTCCATTCATTTCATTCTTATATCCTGAGTAACAGACCAAGAAGAAAACATATGAGCGAGCACGCAAGAGAGAACTTTTTGCAAAAGAAAAATAGCTTTCTTTCTGTGCTTTACTATGAACAGGCAAAGAGCTTTCTTGCCTGGGGGCCGATTCTGGTTCTGTGAAAAAATGAATTGAATAACTTTTCACCCTTTCACCTAAAATCGGATTCTCTTTCTGCGAAAATGTGAAACCAAACATCAAAAAGATTCATAATGAATAAGTTGCTTTCACGTCGGCATTAATTGTAAGTGAATCTGTGAATAGAAAAGGGTGAATACGAACTAAAAATTCTCAATTCAACCACATCTTCTTCTCTTCCTATTCATGAAGAAAAAATATATCTATCTCATACGTTCTCTTGCCTCTTAAAAAAATAAGAAAAATGAGAATCAAATCAAATTTTTTGTAATAAAGAGTACCGTAGGTGGCCCTACTAGAAAATTTTAACAGCAATGATTTTTCTGACATAATGATATCATAATGGTTGCACACTTTTAGGAAAAAGCCTTTTTCATATTTTGTTTCGTATAGGTACCTAGTACCAAGTAGTTTAATAGGAAGGACCTATGCAAACTTAAATTGTTTATAACTTTGTTAATAATCATTTCCGAGCAAAATAATTATTATTTTCGTGTATGACGCATCCAAAACATATTTTTTCATATTTTTGTTTTAATGTTCCTAATGGAAAACTGAGCCTTTTTTTTTTTGCTTTCATCGACATAAATTCAGGAATCTAAAAATTGAGATGTAATTATGTAGTCTGACCCGACGCGCTTACGTAAAAATGATTTCGCGTACTCGAAATTAAGTGCTTCTCACTTCTGTTTTTTTTTGCTTGCTCACATAAATACAGTGCTAGCACCCAGCATTACTGCGTATAAACAGTGAGCTATGTATGGGGGGGCATGCTGCCCCTCTGCAACCCCCCTGCAACGACTCTTCTTGGGAAAACTATAGGATTTGGGGTAGGTGCGAGGTTGGGTTTATGTAGTTTCTTTTGCATTTAAGGAATCAGGGGATTTAAAGCCAACCTTGCACCTACCCCAAATCCTAGAGCTTCGCGCTGTCGGGTCTTTAGAAAGATTCTAATGTAAAATGTAATACGTTGAACCCGGCCTGCTAATTCGATGACAAAAAATTTTACAATGATGAATATTAAAGCTATAATTTGCGCCTTAAAGCCAGTTTTTTACAAAGTTGACCCTCTCACTTAAACGGGGGAGATCGACCCCTCCTATAAGATTTTTTCTTGCCTCTACCCAACCCACACGCTCAAGCTTTTTGAGGTATCTCTGCGAATCACTAAATCAATAAATAATATCTTTTTACAGAAATTTTACAAAACAGACCCTAACTTGACAAAAGTAATAAAAATCAACAAATTCGTATAAATCTGTAAATTGCTGACTTTTTTTTAATTTTTCAAAATAAAATAATCAAACTATTCTCAGATAGTTTTGTTCTATATTTCAATATCCTTAAAAAAAATTTTCAGCTTAGATTGAAAAAACAATGCAAAAATAAGCACAACAACCATTAAATATAAATACAAGCAAATATTTTTCCCACCGCTTATTTCATGTATACAAAATATTTCAAACTAAGCAAAATATTGAAACAGTCGTCATGGTTACGAAAACAAAAAGGGAACAATTAAATAAATAAATATCCCTCTTAAATTGGTTTGTGTAGACGGAAATTCGAAATCAGCAATTTTTGTTTCTTTCAAAAGCCGCCGAACGGAACAGCGCTGTTTGTTATTGGGTGTCACTTCTATTTGTATTTATTCAATGCTTTTACTAAACAACTCAAAATGTTCAAATGTAATAATAATCCCTAGAAATAAATTTCTTAATACATATAAGAAAATGGAAAATAATTATCTAAATACAATTAAAAATGATATTTACCTATATAATCAAAAAAATGATATTTACCCATGTAATCAAAAAGTGCTCCGATTTAACGAATCTAGAATAGAATTCGAAAACTACACAAAAAAGAAGACATTTTTTCCGTCATTAAAAAAATATTCTCCACCACTCAAAAAAATTTCTACCTACCCACATAAAAAATATTATCCAATATCCATGGATCAATGCAAAGAAAAAGAGTTCATCACCTTTTATTCTTTGTATGCAGCCTCGATGACCTTAAAAAAAAAATCGTACATATAACACAGTAAAAAAAAAACTAACATCATGCATTGTCTTTCGTTTTCCTATGATCGTTGCTGACTGCGTATTGCAGAAACAAAAAGACACGTTTTTATTCAATTTTTTTCTCCATTCATTTCATTCTTATATCCTGAGTAACAGACCAAGAAGAAAACATATGAGCGAGCACGCAAGAGAGAACTTTTTGCAAAAGAAAAATAGCTTTCTTTCTGTGCTTTACTATGAACAGGCAAAGAGCTTTCTTGCCTGGGGGCCGATTCTGGTTCTGTGAAAAAATGAATTGAATAACTTTTCACCCTTTCACCTAAAATCGGATTCTCTTTCTGCGAAAATGTGAAACCAAACATCAAAAAGATTCATAATGAATAAGTTGCTTTCACGTCGGCATTAATTGTAAGTGAATCTGTGAATAGAAAAGGGTGAATACGAACTAAAAATTCTCAATTCAACCACATCTTCTTCTCTTCCTATTCATGAAGAAAAAATATATCTATCTCATACGTTCTCTTGCCTCTTAAAAAAATAAGAAAAATGAGAATCAAATCAAATTTTTTGTAATAAAGAGTACCGTAGGTGGCCCTACTAGAAAATTTTAACAGCAATGATTTTTCTGACATAATGATATCATAATGGTTGCACACTTTTAGGAAAAAGCCTTTTTCATATTTTGTTTCGTATAGGTACCTAGTACCAAGTAGTTTAATAGGAAGGACCTATGCAAACTTAAATTGTTTATAACTTTGTTAATAATCATTTCCGAGCAAAATAATTATTATTTTCGTGTATGACGCATCCAAAACATATTTTTTCATATTTTTGTTTTAATGTTCCTAATGGAAAACTGAGCCTTTTTTTTTTTTTGCTTTCATCGACATAAATTCAGGAATCTAAAAATTGAGATGTAATTATGTAGTCTGACCCGACGCGCTTACGTAAAAATGATTTCGCGTACTCGAAATTAAGTGCTTCTCACTTCTGTTTTTTTTTGCTTGCTCACATAAATACAGTGCTAGCACCCAGCATTACTGCGTATAAACAGTGAGCTATGTATGGGGGGGCATGCTGCCCCTCTGCAACCCCCCTGCAACGACTCTTCTTGGGAAAACTATAGGATTTGGGGTAGGTGCGAGGTTGGGTTTATGTAGTTTCTTTTGCATTTAAGGAATCAGGGGATTTAAAGCCAACCTTGCACCTACCCCAAATCCTAGAGCTTCGCGCTGTCGGGTCTTTAGAAAGATTCTAATGTAAAATGTAATACGTTGAACCCGGCCTGCTAATTCGATGACAAAAAATCAATCTCAAAACGTAATCCATTCGCACCGAAAAAAAATTAAATTTCATATACAAATGTGAATTTACCAAAGCAAAAACCCATTACTGCCCTCATTTAAAATATTACTTTTTTATTTAAAATAATACAAGCACTACATAGCTAGCCCGATTCGCAATTTTTTATTTTATACCTTCCTTATTAATTATCAATGATTTATTATAGAAACCCTTGAAAAACAGAACAAAATTTCATATTAATCGCATCACACACGATCACACTTATTGTTATCCAGTTGATCAAAATTTTCAACACGAATTAAAACCAAACTCGCATTGTTGTATAGAAAATTGAATATTTTATTTTTGTATTCGGTCAATGATATTTTCTTGTATTTTCTCAATGATAAATGAAGCATACAAAAATTACTATTTTTCCCTGTCTTATTAACCGAGAGGTTTAGTGAAGGTGTGTAGCTTCTTACTTTTACGAGTTGTGGAGTAAATTGCGCCAGACATTTATGTACATCAATAAAATATGGGAAGATAAAACAATCCTACAAGTTGTTGGAATTCAATTTTGAAATAAAATGTTGCCGGAATGCGATAAAAAATAAAATTTGCAATTCTTTAGCTTTATTTCAAGGGTGAAAAAAGAATCTTTTATTATTATTTTGTAATGTACCTACATTGTATTCTTGCAATTTTTGTATTTATCACCAAAATAATTTAATCGTTGTTATTAAATTCGCATATGTCGATTGCTTTGTTATTTTACCAACAACCATGAAATAAATACTATATATTTCATAAAAGTCTTTGAATATTAAACTATGTATATCGATTTACGAATTAAACAATGAATTTTCACTTACACCGTTCGGGTTTATTTACTTTAAATGTTTTCACTTGGCTATACGACATACGTACAACTTTTCGTTAATTAAAAAGCAAAGCAAGCTAACTTGTCAGATCTCATTTTATTTGGATTTTCTTCCAGATTCCACACATTCCAATTTTGTTTTAACACTACAAAATGGGTGCCGCTTTATGTTGCCCCCGATCACGGAAATATTTACAAGTTGGCGTTGTAGTCGATTAAGAGAACACAAGATCAAAAATTCAAAGTTCATCTAAATTCGGTTAAACTGAAAAAAATTCAAGTATTGAATTTGCAAAGAATTCCGCCATTGATTTTCTAAGCAAATAGTATTTCTATGGTTTCTATTATTAATGTCGAATTCCTTTCAACCAAAGAATCGAAAGGAATACGAAAAGACGAAAAGAATCGATTTGTGTGTGGCACTTAACAGCAGCAATTGTGAAGTAAAATGTACAGAAAATATTCAATTTGGAAATTATTATTATTATTAATTGAAAAACAATGCACAAATATTTACTACAAAATTCACCGACAAATTCGTTGAAACAAAAACACAATTTGTTTTCATAAAAAAATGTTTTCTTAAAACACCGCGACATTCATTTTTGGACATTTTAGAAATTTCAAATCTTGCAAGTGTGTGTGCAAAGCAGTGTAAAATCTTTCGAATCTTGCAAAATTAGCAAGATTTGTTTTCACAGAAAAAATTGGAACTGTTCAGAAAAAAATCAATTCTTTTAGAAAAAAATTCGATTCATTTGTTGAAAAGAATTCGACATAAGTTTGAGTGTAGAAACTGATGATATACAATAGCCATATTCCCTTGACTCTGTTTAGATTGTGACATTTCACAGACGCTGTTTAGATTGGGAAGATTGAGACCGGTATCACGGCAGTTCGTTGGCAAGAGAAGTGTGGGTTGAAAAATCTCGTGAGACAGGAAGAAAACATAAAAACCGGACTCATGAGTCTACTTTGTTGTTGTTTCAATGTGTGAAATGTTGAAATTGTAGTTGTTTCAATAGGGGTATTCCCGATCCGATGCAACTGGTCTTGTATCATTGCAAAAATGCAAAAGTGTAAAATTGCTATACCCTAACCCCATTGTAAAAAAAAACTTTGCACTTTTGCAATGATGCAAGACCAGTTGCATCGGATCGGGAATACCCCTAATGTATTTTGAGGCGCCTGAAAGTTTCAAATGTAAACACGATGACACTCACCAGTCCGGACTCAGTCTTCCCAATCTAAACAGGGTCCTATGCCATGACGATGGTTTGTTGATGAGATCGGTGAAGGGAACAGAGCTGCTCACCGCTCTTACCTTTGTATATAAACTCTAAAGTACCCTCATGGGACAGAAAACAATAGGGGTATTCCCGATGCGATGCAAAACGGTCTTGTATCATTGCAAAAGTGCAAAGTTTTTTTTTTACAATGGGGTTAGGGTATAGCATTTTACACTTTTGCATTTTTGCAATGATACAAGACCAGTTGCATCGGATCGGGAATACCCCTAATAGTTCTGCATCGGCTCTCGAACAGCGCTGCAATTGGGCTTTTCCACCAGCCGTGCTTTGCATATATAACCTATAGTACTATCATGCCCATGGAGTCGATTTTTTTTACGTTCGGCGTACTCGCTACGCGGCGCTATAGTCGCCTTTGATTTGCATTAATTTGAAAGTGGAGAGTATGAAGAAGGAATTGAGAACAAATAGTAAGAACGAGAGGATTGCATTATTTTGTTTGTGACAACAATAATGCGAGTAAAGGAGATAACCGAAATAATATTTATCGCCATGCCAACGACGAGAAAATAGAAAAAAACGTTTGTATGTATGTGTGACTTTATACAACGGCCTTCGTTTTTTTTTTAATTTCTCATCGTTATGCGAAAAGAATTTTTGCTGATGACATGTATATTTGTAGGTATATCTATATTTTCATGCAAAACTTGGGTTTTTATTTTTGATTTTGAATTTTTGTGAAAAATCAATTATCAAATCAAAGCGACGTTGCATATATTCATTATTTCTGTGCGGAAATTGTCTTGCAAGGTTGCTATATTTCAGGTTGTAGGTAGATATTGCATATGTGGGTAGGTATTAGGTAGTTATTTATTTTGAATTATTTAATAATTTTTTTGAAAATCTTTTCTAATTCTAATACAGGTTGGGCCTTGGGGTTATTAGTTTGGTTAGGTACCTACTTCAAAATTCTGAAAATCCAAACTTCTGTAAATTATAAAATAAAACTTGTTTTGAGACTGAAAAAAAGTGCGCACTTTGAAATTCAGCATAATCCGGAATAAAATTTTGTATAGGTATATATTAGAGCTCCCTATTACACGGATATTTAAAAACACGGATACACGTGTTCTTATAGTATCCGGATTTGAATCCGTGTATTTCGTGTATCCGTGCATCCGTGCGTCCGTGTGTCCGTGTATCCGAAGATCCGTGTATTTTAAATAATCCAATCATCACTGTAGAGGGCCAAATTTATAGGATTTTTTTGATAAAAATACGACAACGACTTGGTAGTCGAATCTGTCAGTGGATTTAAATTTAGAATTATTTAATTTTTTCTTTAAAAATCGATTTTTTTTTGGAAAATCACCAAAAATAAAAATCTATAATATCCATTATCTCTCAAAATTTTGAGCTTGTAAGCCTACCCCTTGAAAAGATAAAAATCAAAAACCATTCCGTGTATTAAGAATCCGTGTAATAAAGATCCGTGTATGCTTAATATCCGGATACACGGATATTAAGCAAATAAATACACGTGTATTTATTTTATTTATTATTAGAGTCAAAATTAATTTATTTCAACATAGAAAAAGTGTGTTCATCCCAAGTTGGTAATTCTTTTTCACAGCTGATTAAAATTTCAGGATTCACTGTGATATGGATTACATTATGGATTTTTGGTTTTTTTCTATTTCCGTTTGATAGCTCGATGTTCAAATGTGTTAATTTTTTTAACATAATTTACAACCTAATTTTTGAAAATGTTTGTTTCGTAATTTACTTTAGAGTCGCATTTGGAGGTTTTAAACAAAATTATATAAATAATGTAATGATTTTTTTTTATTGAAAAATTTTTAAGTTGATTTCGCCTGTATTTCTTGTTATTTATCTTCTGAATTTATAGTTAAATTACAACACAGCTTACACGTATGTAGGTACCTTGTGGGAACGGTAATTTTTAGTTTGACGTGAAAACAATTGATTTATTGAAAACCAAAAGTAAATTTTCAGAAATTTTCAATACAGTTAAAAATTATGTAAATCAAAAAAAAAAAATCCATATAGTTTCCAAAATTCTATAAAGACAAAATTCCATAATTTCAAAATAATAAATTTACAGAATAATGAAATACAGAATTACGTTCATTTAGAATTTTCAATCCATTTACAGAATTTTGGTCATAAAGAATTTTTAAATACAGAATAACGACCCGTTCCCTGCTAATACCTACTCCTGGCAAACAGGTAGGTACCTACCTAATTAATTTCTTCAAAATAATAACCTATGTTTTAAATAAGATATAAATGTAAATAACTAAATAATTTTAATTTAATTTTAATAAATTAAATTTAATTAATAGGTAGGTACCTACTTTATTAGATTAAGGGCGTTACACTTTTTTGTTCAAAAATTTGAAAATAATTATGTACCTACCTATTTATTTTTATAAATTATAAGTCCTAAGTTAAGTACATACCTATACATAATTAGCTGCAAATATTTAGTAATCCTTTCATAAATACGTTATTTTTTGTTCTCTACAAAATGAAAAAAAATTGTACAAACATTATTAGACCTGTTTGCTGATACAAAACATACACATTTAATTCGCAAACAAGTCATCTTACCGTTTTTGAATTATCGAATTTTCAAAAAATAATTTTGAATTTTTTTTAATACAAAACTTGTTTTTTGGAAAATTTTGATTTAAGCTATGCGCAAACCGACACGGTGGCTGTGGCGATCGCGATAACTTTTATCGCGCGATAAAGATGCGTTCAAAAACCTGCTCACATCAACGCGATATATTTGTATCCCATATCTTATTTTTTTTTATATTTTTATAATCTTTGTTTGACAGATCATATAAAATGGAATTCTCCCGAATTTTTTCTATTAATTTTTCAGTTTTTGAAGATTTAAAAAAAAAAATTATTCTTATAAAGCCTAGTACGCTGTTGATGCGAAACGAAAAATCCCATACAAAAATGACACAACGAAATCATAAACGGAAAATTTCGTTCTGCTTTTCGTTTTGCAGTACGCTGTTCGAAGAGCGAAATTTATAATTGTAGCAGATTATTTGGAGAAGTCTCCGCTCCTTTTTCGCACTGAATTAATTATACAGACTATTTATTGAGGGCGGAAAAATGACATTTGAGTTTTATTTGTGTTTTTTTTTTGTTTATCATTTTATTACATCATGGGTTTCTCTGATTTTTTGCGTGTATGTTTGATTTTGTTTTTGGAATTAGTGAAACTCTCCAAGGATATTTTCCGTTGTGTTTTCGCAAACGTTTCGTTGTCTGTTTGGAGATCAGGAAATTTTCGTTTCGCATCAGCAGCGTACTAGGCTTAACCAAAAATAATGAAACCTACCATACAAGTCTAACCACAATAAAATTCACTCGATTAAACCAGATTTAAACTTGTAAATACATTGGCGCAAAATTTTAAACATTTTAACGCGGCTCTAAATCTACTTTAAAATGGGAGTCGGCTCTTAATAATAACTTTAGAATGAGAGGCGGCTCTTTGTAAATTTTAAACGACATAAAGTATACTTTAGCGTTAAAGAGGTCTTCTAACTTTAAAACCAGCAAAACGCTTCTCTATCATTTTAAAGTATGCTTTATCTGTGGGAAATTATCACTTTGAGTGTGAGTTACACAAACACAAATGCATCCACACAGGGAAGGCGTGCAGTTAGACAGCTAAATGCACCCAAAGGCATTTTGATCTGTTTTGTTTTAGGATTGTTGTGAAATTTTAAATCGTTAAAATAGTAAAAAAGCTTAGTAAATTAAAGAAACAAGTAATATAAAAGTAATTAAAGTGATTACATGCAATACAAAAATGTACAAAAATAAAAAACTACACGCGGTGCTGCGTTAAATACTGCACCTATATTTAAAACCACCTATAACAAGCAGAGTAATTTTTGTTCATTTCACAGGTAAGCTGTATCTCATATTCCACATAAAGTAAGTAAAATTACTCTGCACTATATGGGCGCTCAATGGATTTGAGCGCCTTGCCATCACCAACAAAAACTAATGCTACCCTGGACGAGAATTTCAATTTTCACAGATAGGGTTCAGCCAATTCCCGTGATTGAAGTGTATTTTTATTTTCAAATAATTTGCTTTTTTAAAGCAAAATGCTACGAAATATCAATTGAAAAGTATTCTCAGATAATGTATTAGCCTAAAAAACATCACTTCACATTACTTTATGTGGAATATGAGACACAATCAGCCCTTGAGAAGAAAAATTTGAAAACTCCATATTATAGGTGTTTTTACACGATTTAACGTAGCACATCATGTTGTTTAGTTTTTTTTTTATAAAATATTGCAATTATTCACTATGTTAACTTTTATTTCACTTTTTTATTAAGTATTTTCACTATTTTAACTCGAAATTTAAATCTCGAAACACTTACAGATTGAGTTCTTTTTGTTTTTTTTTTTTTAATTTTTCGTTCTGTTTGATTTATTCAGCTGTCAAAATAAGGCGTGTTTCACAAAAGTTTGCTGACGTTTTGTTAAACACGTTCTTTAGTTAGAAGAGTTGTTTAAAGTGTTTAGAATTAAGAAAAATTTAAACAAGAATTTTTAAATAAAGGACTATTTTAACTAGAGTCGGGTTTATTGCTTAAACGAGAACTGTTTAATATTTTGCGCCAATAAGTTAGCCTGACATTTTACCTTTATCTTAAGATCTTAATGTTACAGATGCAATTAATAGGTAGAACAGAAGTTATAAGTCTACCAAACCAACAAAATCGATTCTTTTCTACTATACTATATAAAATTACCTACAAAATGTACTCTACCCACTCATAAGATTTCTTAAAAGGGTCAATTACACGTGCATGAAATTATTTTTTTCAATTAAATTTTTGTTTCCACTAAAATTTTAAATTAATTACGTTTTTCACACATATTTTTATGTTACTCCGCAATGATTTTGTAAAACAAGTGTAGTCTGAAATTCTACTTAAATTTTAAGGCCTCAACATTAACGATCCGATTATAACAACAAAAGTTATCAGCCAACCAAACCAACCATAAGGGGACCTTTGCAATAATTATTTTGAATGAAAAATACCTACCACAAACGTGATACCTACATTTTTTACAATTTTTGCCAGATGTGAAGCCAATTTGCCAAGGTTATGGTTTTTTATTCCACACACTCCACCGTCTTTAGAATTCCTATCTCCTTCCCACCAGTATTAGCTATTTTAAAATTATTTTATTCATTCATAATTTTTTCATTCATTCAAATTTTGTCTATCCCCACAACGTATTTATAAACAAAAAAAAAATACACAGCTTATATATGTACCTACATCACTGATCTCTATATACACTGGATAGTGTATTCATACAAAATTTTTGAGGCAAATTATTAATGTTATACTCGTGGCCGGTACCCTTATATAACAGTATAACAGCTATTTTTATAACACAAACACATGAATTTTGTTTGTTTTTATTTTATTTTGACGTGCCAAAATTCGCATATTTTGCCTTTTCGTTTTCGTGAAAATATTTATTCATTATTATAAATAATGTGAAAATATTTATTCAAATATAAAAATAATAAATATCGGAGTAAATTGAAAAGTAGGCTGGAAAAAAATCTGATTAGATTGTAGATTTAATAGGGAGAGAAACTAAATCGCACTAAAATAAGTACATACCTAAATAGTTGCTCCCTAAATTATTGCTTTTTTGTCTATTTTTTTTTATTTCAGAGCTCTGTTGATTTACAAAAAAATTGCAGTCATTTAAAAGAAGATTTGGGTAGTCTCAGGTATTGACGAAAATGGTCTCGATCATTACGAAAGAGCCAATTCGCTGCTCGCAAGTATCCCAAGTAGTTTTATACAGTTCTATGGGAATGCGTTGTAGCGAATGCATCAATTCTGCGATTGGTCATTTCAACAAGAGACTGGGAATGCAGCAAAAAGGATTTATAATGGGACCAAAACCCCCAAAACCACCAGAGAAACCGATTTTATCTTACATGCGGTATTCCTGAAAAGTATGGGACACTGTGAAACTTAAATTATGGGAACTTGGATAGAAAATTGGATCAATGTGGAAAAATGCAAGCGGAAAATCAAGAATTTATTGACGAATATGAAGCTGAAAAGGTAAATTTTGTTTTTTGTTGTATCAATCTTTTGAATAGAAAAGGCTATCGCATGATAACAAAAAGATCTAACCCCGAGCAGCCTTTTTTCGTTAAAATAAAATTGACAAAAGAATTCGTTCAATTTGTTTTTGTTAAAAAAAATCTCAAATAAATATTTACATTTCAGGTTGAATTTGAAAAAGCCCTCAAGGCGTTTCACAATTTGCCAGCGTATTTGCCTTCATTGCTGCTAAAAACAAAACTAAACCCGGTATGTACAGTGCTAACACCCAGCATTATAGGGCGTATAAACAGTGTGGTATGTATGGGGGGCATGCTGCCCCCTGCAACCCCCCGGCTTGGGCTCACTATAGGATTTGGGATAGGTGCGAGGTTGGGTGTATGCAAAGTTTCTTTTGCATACCTACACATTCGCACCTACCCCAAATGCTATATTTTCGCGTACGCGCTGTCGGTTCGTTTATGTCGTTTTGTCGGGAAAATTGTTGTTTTTAGCAAAATAAATAATAAATATATATAATATTTTGGTTTCGCTGCAGGATATCCGAACCTTAGCCTCAACGGGTAATGTTTCTGTTTGTAAAAGGAGTGGCTGTCTTTGCACAAAGCCGCAAGTCGAAGTCGAGGGAAACTCATGTTTTGGAACACTATCCAGAAATAAATATAAACTGCCACATATTAAGTGCATCTGCTGCAAGCCAGTTGATTTATATCGATGGGTAATGGTCAATGATGGAGTCATAAAAAGAATTACAAGAACTTTCTTCAAAAGTGGTTTCTTAGAAGCTCTCAACGAAGCAAAGGATCCAGCTACACTTACCTGAAGTCTGATTATATGTATGTCTGCTCCTTGTTGACTATGGAAAGCAGTATGCATACTACTCGATCTTCTTTAGAAGCAGTTTTCTTCAAGCACGCAAAACCAACAACAACATCAACGACAACACCAGCAACAAGTACAAAAGGGCCAACAAATTCTTCCACAGAATGGTCCCTAAATACGGCCAGCTAGTTCTATCGCCGGCAGTGAAAGTAAAACTACAAGTTGGATTTACAGCAGACAATTTGTTCTGCAGGTAACAAGTAAGTTTTCAAATTGTATAGAAAACATGTGTTAACAAAACTGAACTATTGACTTTATTTATTTCAGAATGGTTGTGATGAGCCAATAACAATACAAAATGGATAGACATTGGGTCAGGCTCTCCAACAACTAGATGCGCAACAAAAAGTCGATACACAATAGCAATTACAGATGCAACAAATCAAGCAGCAAGAACAACCACAAGTTCTACTTCATCATAGTTGATTATGCAACAGAATTCTAATCAGCAATTATTTCAAAAACAAATCGTCAACAATTTCAACTCCTGCAGCAACTACAGCAGCAACAGGTGTAATCGGGTCAACAGAAAAGAAAAGCTATGGAAGAGTATATTTTGGATTCCAATTGTCTTAAAGCAGATCTGATCGAATGCAAGACTTGCGGCAAGGCTGAACACAAATCCAGCTGAAAAAGAAACGTTTCTGTTCACCAAGTTGCTTGATAAAAATGTATTAGGTACATTATGGTAATTTCGTAGTTTTTGTAAGACAATGGAAATTTAAGAAATTCAAAAAGAAGAACCGAATTATGTATGTCGTTCAATATTATTATATGTTTAAATTTAAATTATACTTAAGAACTTTAATAAAAAGACAAGAAGCCACGGCTTAATATAATTAAAATGTTTTTTCATTGTTTACGAATTTTATTTGGGGAATGATTTTTTTTATTTCTACTTTTAAGTAAAAGACTTCTTTTAACAGCATTCAGTGCTGATTCAAAAAAGGTATCATTCATATCTGTACGATTTATCGTTGGAAAGATACACTCCAAAACCTTTTTCAATATTCTTAATTTTTAACTTTATGAAGAAAAATCAAAAACATTTTGGAGTGTATCCAGCGGATCTGTCACTTTAAACTTACCTATGAAGTGTTCTGCCTTCATTTCCACCTTCTTTGTAGCAAACTTTACATAGTCGTCCCATGTTGAATAGGAACAATTTTTAAAATCGCAAAAAAAATTAAAAAAAAATGTTATTCAGCCATATCATGAATTCCATCGTAATCGGAAACTTTTCCGAACCTTAAAAAAAAACTATCAAATTAAAATTTCTTAAAGTGCTCAACAAAATAAGCCTATTTTAAAATCAAAAAATTATCCTAATCTCATATTTAAGTACCTATCAGAATACTTAAGCCAAACTCTTTTTTTATTTAAAATAATTAATTTCATTTCGAGTAAAAATTAAATGTGGAACCGCCACAAGAGTATTCCCATAGTCCATCATTCCAACAGCAGCATTGAGTCACCAATGAATTTTGACTATTTGTCTAGTTTGCACCACTGATTCCTATAGAGAAAGGTCTGCTTTCATCAGTTGACCCTGATTTCATCTATAGAGATCAGTGATTTGCACCTGGCGGATCTCCTTTGCAGTGGATGGCGGTGGATGGCGGTGGCGGCGCCAGCGGTATGGCGCTACTCCTGCTAGCGGTATGGCGCTACTCCTGCTAAAAGCAATTAGAACTTCTGCAAATTTGTCCATTCATTAATCTGCTCCAATTAAAAGAAAACAGGTAGTTTCCTGGTGAAACCTGAACGGACAAATGGACATTTTTTACTGATGGTTCCAAGACAATGCAAAACACGTTGACACTCGAAAACGGTGCCATTTAATTGGTAACCTGCCTGAATTCGCTTCAGTATTCACTGCAGAAGCATTCGCCATACTTCGCCACACTAAGACTGACTCGATACATACCGTAGGAATACAGGGTAACAAATACGCTGATAATGCAGCTTATTTAGTCAGTAAAGCTTAGTGTATACAGTTTCAATATCCACCCCAAACTAGATTTGATAAAACACATTCAAAACGATTCAAAATCCATCATAACCCAGGGCTGGAGCCTATACCACCATCATTACAAGAAACTCAATCTTGATAAACTCAGCCCCGTACACCCAACAAATGTTTTCGAACCCAAAATCTCTAACTTTGCACGACTGCGACTTCGACACACATCAGGGGCCTCATTCCGTAAAACGAAAACGATCGAACGATATCGTTTTGGCAATACCCATCTCTATCACATCTAAAGGGAAAGATAGGGACAGCTATTGCCAAAACGATATCCTTCGATCGTCTTTGTTTTACGGAATAAGGCCCCAGCTTTTCATCAGCACCTCCTCAAGAAAAATCCGCCACCACTTTGTACAAATTGTAACACCAGGATTGGACCTAAATCAAATTTTAGAACACTGCCCTGTATCGCAACCCATACTCAAAAATTTATTTAAAAATAAATTTAAAAATGCCGAAAAAATATCAATTTTCTTTTAAAAGCAAACATCTTCATTTGAATTAATAAAAATAGAACCTGTCTCTGCAGCTAGGCTCGTTAAATTAAGTTTTACCATGTAATTTTAAATAACTTTCAATAAATAATAATGGGAATAATATTTTTAACTTTTCACTATTCAATATTCAATGCCACAACACAAATCGCAATTCTTGCTAACATCAAATAAATGCTCAATTGACAATTATGGCAAATTTCTTGTATCTCTTTTTTTCGTTTGCATAGAGCGAGATACGAGGTGGTGGCCGGTACCTCGTCAAAAAATCTTAAAATTGCCTCAAAAAAACTATTATACACTATAGGCTATCCACTATCCAGTGTATTATAGAGATCAGTGACCTACATACATTTATTATCAAAGCACAAAATTTCTTGTCCCCCTTGAACTCTTAATAAATTTGTATACAATGTTCTCGTTCTATAGTATTATTCCCATTTCCTTTATGTTATTATATTCTATACAAAATTGTTTTTTTTTTTTTTTTCCTCGAACTGTTTAGTTGCAGGTGCGCGCCTGGCCTAAGGGAAATGGTTAAATCAGATTTTTTTGACGTAAAATAAGGGAAAGATAATGAAATTTTTTTGTCGTATGGACGAAGCTTACTGTGTTATGTCATGACAGTGGTATATATATAGGTTTAGGTATAGATATATGCAGGTATTATTTGAAGCGAAATATTTTAAATTTCCAAATTTGATGAAAATTTAATATATCAAAGTAACGTTGTTAAATTTCACAATATGTGAGGTAAATACAACGTTGCTATATTTTGCATTTATTATGCTTTTTCCCTAGGTAGGTATATAGGTAGTAATTGTTGTTAGGTTTTTTTTTATCGTTTTAGGTAGGTATTATTATGTGGTAACCATATTATGTTAAAAAATAGTGGAATTAGGTTTTTAATTTTAAAAACCAATAGAAATACCCGTAAAACCAATTTTTGACAGAAAATAAACTATTTTCTTCTAAAAAGTGTTTTTTTTGTTAAAGGCAAGTTTGCAGAAATTAAAAGAAATGGGAATTTGGTTTGCAAATTTTCTAAATCGATTGAAATACACGTGAAAACTCTTTTTCTAAAAATAAATAAATAATTTTTTAATGGAAAAAACATTTTTTTAAGTTATCAAAATTTATACAAAATTTAAAAAAGTGGGAATTTGTTTTGAAATTTTTTTAAATCCATTGAAATAGGTACATGTGAAATAGATTTTTCCAAGAAAATTAAACTATTTTTTCGGAAAAAACTTTTTTGTTGGTTAGAAAATTTTATAAAAAAATTATATAAATGAAAATTTGGTTTGCAAATTTTAAAAATCGATTGAAATACACTTGAAAACTGTTTTTCTAAAATAAATAAATGATTTTTTTCGGAAAAAAAATTAAATAGGTAGGTAATATTAAAATTTAGGTTAGCAAATTTTAAAAATCGATTGAAATAGTTAGATAGGTACTCGTTAAACTATTTTTCGGAAAAATTAATTTATTTTTTTTTAGAACCATCATTTTTTTATTAGACATTTAGTAAAAATTAAAAAAAAGGGGTATTTCCAAAAACGATAGAAATAAACGTAACAATTAAAAAAAAAAAACACCTTTTTTTCGAAAAAAAAGTTTTTACTTATACCTACATACATACCTATATCTACATCTAGATAGAATAAAAAAATAAATTCGCACTTAAGTATGTAATTCTATATATCAATTGAAGCTTTTTGTCGACAAAAAATTACTTTTTATTGGAAAAAATAATTTTAGAAAAATTAAAAAAAAAGAAAATTGGTATCACAATTTTTAAAATCAATTGAAATACATACATCGCAATATTATTTTTCAAAAAAAAATTAAATACCTATCCTACCTACCATTTTTCATTTTTCGAGTTCCAAAAAATGTACCTTCCTACCTACTTATAAACCAACTTTGATTTCAATTTTGTTGCCCATGCTAGTGAAACCGATTTTTTTTTCATTCAGTTTTAATATTTTATAAATTATATTTTATAATTATTCACTTTTTCTTTTTCTCTCAATGATTTTTTAAATCAATAAGTTAGCCTGACATCCACTCCCACGGGGCTGGCATCACAAGTAACAGTGACTGGCAATTTAGGATCATATGGCACTTAAGTCTGGTTCTTAAGTCTAATGAAGGCAGCTTCACAACTTGCAGACCAGAAAAAATCTGAATCTATACAGAGAAGTTCGCGAATGGGTGCTGTGAGTGTTGAATAGTTTGGAATGAACTTACTGTAATACGTCACGAGACCAAGAAATTGTTTGACTTCCTTCTCGTTTGTGGGCCTCGGTGCTTCGAGGATAGCTTGAACTTTTCTAGGGTCCTTGGCAATTGTCTTGTAGGATATTTTATAGCCAAGGTATGATATTCTGGTCGCAAAAAACTTACACTTTGTTTTGTTCAGATGAAGATCATTGTCTTGAAGTCTTTGGAAGCATTTCATGAGATTTTCTTCACACTCGCTTAGTGACTCTCCGTGTGCGATAATATCGTCAAAATATGAAACAACACCATTCAAGCCGTTAAGAACTTGATCCAGTATTCTATGGAACTCACTTGGTGCTGATTTAATGCCAAAACTTAGACGGTTCATTTTGAATGTGCCCTTATGTGTCGAAATTGTTTGTATACTCGCACTCATTTCGTCAACTTCTATGTGGAGATACGCTTTATATAGATCTAATTTACAGAAGAATCTGGAATTTCTGAGGTTGTTCACCAACTCGTCGATTCGAGGTATAGGGTAATGTGCGTCAGTTAGTTGTTTGTTCACAGCAACTTTGTAGTAAAAAAATAACCTCACATTTCCATCTGCTTTGGGCACGGCTACGACAGGTGAACCCCAATCACTTTTGTCGATAGGTGTAATTATTCCATCGTTTTCCAACATAGAAAGCTCGTGTTCGACCTTGTCCCTAATGGCGAAGGGGATAGGATGTGCCTTGATGAACACAGGTCTAGCGTTGCTTCTTAATTGTAAAGAGCATTTTACGCCTGAAATTTTCCCAACTGATTGTTCGAATATTTTAGGAAACAACATCTCAAATTGATCGAATGACTTTACCTGGTGTACATCTTGAGTGTCGCAGTTGATAGGCTGGCTTATCTTGTCGATTTCTTGAAGGCAGATATTTAGGTGACGAATCGATGTCCTACCCAGTAAAGGTGAAATTCCATCCGGAACGTAGACTCAATACAGTTGTACCTCACCGGTGCATTGACGACTCCTAAAGGTGCTACGATTTCTGCATCGTATGTTCTGAATTTCACACTACATGTTTTGAGTTCAGTATTCAATTTTAAGGGCCAGTTTCACAGTGCACACTTAACAAAATAAGTGGCACTTAATTTTCCCATTTTGGCACTTAATCCGCAGTTTTACTACCTGAGTAAGTGGAACTTAAGTACCCAACATCGGAGACTTAAGTGTCACTTATTCCGATAAGTTTACACTGTGAAATTCGGAATTAGTTTTCCATATTCGGCACTTAAGTGACACTTACTTCACTGTGAAACTGGCCCTAAGCGTTTGAACTCGTTGTGGAGGAGTAATGTGTAACCAGATCCAGAGTCTACTTCAAATTTCACATTTTTGTTTGCGATGGAAATTTCAATTTCAAATTTCTTTGTGGCTTGGTCTAGCAGCGAATAAATCAATTATTTTAACTTTGTTAACTGGCTTGAAGATGCCGTAGAATTCTTGTTTTTTATTAGGGTTGAGATGCAGACCTTTGACACATGTCCTTGCTTACGACACGATCCACACTTAAGTATGTGAGAAGCAATTATGCACTCTGAAGACGCATGATTATTTTTACCGCATCTGATGCATAGATCGCAGATCCCGATTTCTTTGAAATACACACGAAAACTAAATCTTCTGCCGTGGGAAGCACTTCTTCCTCGTGAATGTGAGTGACATCCAGTTTGCTTCTTGTTGTCTGCATGATATCTGGACCTAGAAATTCGATTAATTGACGTATGCGTTGGATTGACTGAGCTTGAAGGGCACTGAGCTACTTCGTGAGCATTTAGCTTGGCCGTCTCTGATGCTAAGGCTTTTTGCACGATTGCACTGAAGGCTAAGTCTTCCTGTAACAATTGTTCCCTAATATTATTGTCCTTGAGACCTCTTATGAATTGGGCACGTAAGAAAAAATCTGCAACAGATTAACCGCCAGGAACAATTTAGTTTATAGTCAACGACCAGCTTTTGTAAAGCAGCAACATAGTCTGAGCAATTTTCGTTGCACTGTTGTACCCTCGTGAGGAGGTGATGCTGACCCACAAGTTGATTTACTGGTGGCGCAATGTGAACCTGCAGAGCCTTTACAATGTCTTTATAGTTCGACTCATGAATTGATCTCGGTGCTAGTAAGCACTTACACTTATCATAGAGGTTAGGACCAATTGAATTTAAGAATGTCCTCTTACGAAGGGCATCATCGCAACTATGCTTTTTAAAGAGCAATAATTATCAAATCTCTCGATATATTGTTGGAAGTTTTCTAGTTCCGGGTTAAAAACTTCAAAATTCGAAGCAATGATGGTCGTTGAATTGGCAGCAGCAGGCTGGGGTTGGGGTATCAGATCCTTGGTTGCCTGAAAGAATTGTGAAAACTGTGCCGCGTCCATTGATTCCTGTTTCAGCCTCGTCGCTAAAATGCTGTGTATTTGAAATAAAAGAACTATTAGTATTTTAGACTTTATTAATTATAAATACTAGAATTACAACTATAACAATTAATCGTTGAAAAATAATGTCTGCACGTGTTCGTAGTTGTGGAGAAAAAAGGAAGAACCACGTTGACATGTATTGATATGACAGGTGGAGAAAGCCATTTCCACTGGTGATTTACACTGGTGATTTACACAGGTATTTGCACATGCTATGAACACAACACCAACTATGAGGCGACCTTTACAATTATTATGAATGAAAAATACCTACCACAAACGTGTATTCCTATATAGGTACACATAGAAATTTTTTTTCCGATGCAAACCCAATTTGCCAATGTTATGGTTTTTCATTTCACACGCTCCACCGTCTTTAGAATACCTATCTCCCTCCAACCAGTATATTCTCAATAGCTAACTTTTTTTATTTTGTTTGTAGTATTCCTCTTCCTCATTACGTTTGCCTCGATGAAATTTATTCTCAAAAACCAATTTCAATGTTTTTTGTATGAAATTTTGAATGGTTTTGAAAATTTGTTTCTAGCTGGTACACGCCTGTCATTCTGGCTTTAATTTGAATTTCGAATTTTGAAAAACCGACCATTGGATCCAAAGATATAAGCATTTAAGTGACCGCAAAAGGGGTGTTTTTGAAATTTTGCAAAAATTGGACAAATCTCCAGTTATATATATTTTATAGAATTATTATTTTTAAATTAGTAAAGTTCTGGAATTTTGAATATCTATTAAATAAAAAATAAATGAATGTTCTACGACCTTCCGTTTAGAAGTTAGTTTTTAAACCCTCGACCAGTTTTATCCTTTTTTACCCGACTTAAGATTAGAATTTTGAAAAATCCCATCTTAGTGCTCATTTAATTAAAATAGCAAATAGCCGATAGGGTATCTAAGATTGTTTTGCATCGGATATGTTTTCGAACGACCAAAACCGGATTCTTTTACCTGTTAAGCGTAGTTGAAATTACCAAGTGATTAAAAAGTGAAATATTTAAGGCAACAGACATTGGACCCTACCAATAATCAAATTTAGTGACGACTTAAATATTTCAGTAAAATGGACCATAATAGAATGGGCTCTAGCTAATAAACCATATTATATAGTATGACCTTAATATTCAAGTGGACTCTTAATAATGAATCATATATGGAATGGACTTCAAAAAATTAAACATTACTTGAATGGTACATTATTTGGGATCACCAGAATTAAGCTTAATTTTATTGAAATATTTAAGTCTACGCTAAATTTGATTATTGGTAAGGCCCATTAAAACATTTTAAACAAAATGCAAATGCAATTTTACATTTTTTTTAGGGGGATTCCAGTTGAAATCTTATTTTCGGCAATTTCTTCATAATCAGTGGTCGCGTTCGAGTAAAATTTAAAAACAATCCGGATTGGTTGGTGTTGCTGTAATCCTATAAGAAAAAACAGCTGATGGACAAACCAGCTGTTTTTCTAAATGAAACTAAAATTTATCCTAAAATTCAGTCATCGACTATCTCTCGAGACGACAACATCGTCTTCCGATCGTTATAATAATCTGCTCTCTTTAAGTTGGTGATTTTTTCCATTCCCTTCCTTGCCTTACCCTTCTCCACGCTTTAATACATTTCTCGTGACGTGCAAATCACTGTATAATACACTAGTATATTTACCCGAACAGTTGGCTTCGCTAACTGTCACACGATGTATGTGCAAGACAATGTATTTGCAAGACAATGTATTTGCAACACAATGTATTTGCAACACAATATATTTGCAACACAATGTATTTGCAACACAATGTATTTGCAACACAATGTATTTGCAACACAATGTTTGTTATAACGCGATGTATTTGCAACACAATGTATTTTGCAACACAATGTTCCAACACAATGTTGCAATACAATGTATGTTGCAACAGAAAGTATTTTGCAACACAATGTATTTTGCAACACAATGTATTTTGGAACACAATATATTTTGCAACACAATGTATTTGCAACACAATGTATTTGCAACACAATGTATTTGCAACACAATGTATGTATTTGCAACCAATGTATTTGTAGCACAATGTATTTGCAACACAATGTACCTATTTGCAACTCAATGTATTTTGCAACACAATGTACTTGCAACATGTATCTCTGTATCTCTTGGTTCAGTATTGACCTACTTTTCTACCTCAAGCCTGATAATTCACCTTAATTTTAGGAAATTAACCTTGAAAATCTGACCATTGTTACTCCATCTAGGCTACCTTTTATTCCAGTAACTCAATTAGTTTCACCTTAGTTGATAAAAATCGATTGCGGGTCCCCTGCCCCGCTCACGCAACTCCGTTGCTCCGCTTAGGGTATGTTCAGTCGCCAGGCAGGCGCCCAAGTCAACAGTTTTCTCGGAGAAAGGTACCTTTGGGTGAACCGTATGAATTGTTTTGCTAACTTAATATATGTTCACTGTTTAGCCGGATAGGTACACACTTAATTAAAATTTTAAAAACTTGACCTTGAAAATCTGACCATTATAACTGAAGTTATACTTGCCACGTCAATCACTTGACTTCACTTTGCATGATTCTAAATTATTGCTTAGTCGATTTGATGGTTAGGTAGGTAGATAGTAGATACCTAACAAATATAATTATACCTAGGTACCTACTTTAACACACTGTCGTTTAAGAATACCTATAAGATTAGAAGATAATTATGAATTTATATTATTGCAAATAAACAATACAAATATATCACAAACTTTTGTATGTAACTATGTATATGCGTTAACTCACATTATACCTACCTAGATACCTCTCTTAATTTTAAGACCTTAATCTTAAAAATCCTATCATTAGAAAAGAAACCAAATCAACCCTTTTCTATTAATTTAAATACCTACATTATGTGCTTACATAGACACATACATATAGATGTAGGTATGTACATAATATGTATTTTAATATCCATGTCAGCGAAATCGATTTTTTTAAATCAACGTCGAAATCATTCACCTTTTTTAAATACCTACATTTTCATATGATTTCAATTATTATTTTATTATTATAAAATAACTCAAAATAAGTTAGCCTACCATTTAACCTTTATTTTAAGATTAATTTAAGACCTTAATCTTACAGATCCGATAAGTAGAACAAAAGATATAAGCCAACTAAAAAATATACTCTACCCACATCATAAATTTCCTTAAAAGGTTCCAGTACACGTGCATGAACATTTTAAGGCATCAACCTTAACGATCCGATCATAAGAACAAAAGTTATCAGCCAACCAAACCAACCATGAGGGGACTTTTAGTATTGTTGTGCATGAAAAAAAATACCTACCACCAACGTGCTGCCTGCATAATATAATAATAATAATATATACCTACATATTGTATAGGAAAATTATGATTTTTTGTTGCACACACTCGACCATCTTTAGAATAGCCATCTCCTTCCCACCAGTATATTGATATAGGAAAGTTTTTTTTTTGTTTTATTGTATTCCTCTATGTTTTTACGTTTGCCTCGATGAAATTTTTTCCCGAAAATATTATTTCATGTTTTTAGTATGAAATTTTGAAAGGTTTTGAAAATTTTTTTGTTGCTCTAACTCGACTGTCATTGTGGCTTTAATTTAAAGTTTGAATTTTAAAAATCGGACAATTGGTTGTGAAGATATAAGCATTTGCATGAATGGAAAAGGGGTGTTTTTGAAATTTAACAAAAATTGGACAATTCTCCACTGAGACACGATGGTTGGCAATGAATAAAAACCCCATTTTTTTGGTGTTTTGCGAGATTTTTCAAACTATTTCTTTTTAAAATATTGTGAAGGTCGTGTGGGGTGTACAATTATGAATGATGTATCAAATTAATTGTGTATTTTCGTAGATGCGATTAAAAGAAAAACTAATCGTATGGGTGCAATAACTAATGAGTTATGAGGTGATTAATAAAACAACAGAAAACATGTGAAAATGTGTGTTAAAAAAATTTTGAAAAATCTAAAATTTTTATAATAAATGTAAATCAATTATATGTATGAGGTGTATGATTTTGAGATTTTTTAAAGAAACGGTTATTTTTTAAAAATTAAAAAAGTAGTAAAAATTGTATTGAAAAAATGTAAATTTTTGAAAGAGAAAAAATGATGTTGAAAAAAAAAAAATCAAAATTTTGTAAAACATGGATAATTTTTTTTTGAAAAACCTTTCCAATGGGATTTTATTTATTTAAATCGGACTACCCCCTGATTTATTGGAATTATGTAATTTGTGAAGTTTGAAGTATAAAAATTTTGTATCTCGCTTTGTAGATTTTATAGAATTTATTTTTAAATTAATAAAGTTCTGGAAATTTAATAATGCATTTAATAAAAAATAAATGAATATTGTAGGACTTACCATTTGGAAGTTAGTTTTTGAACCTTTGACCAATTTTACCTTATTTTACCCTATTTATAATGGGTTTTTTAAAAAATCCCTTCTTAGTGCTCACTTACATAAAATTTGTAATATAAAAAAAATAATAAAATATTTTAAAAATTTATAGTATAAGCTGTGCGTTGATAGCCTAAAAATGAATGAATAAGTGATGCAGTGAGCGATTCTTTCTTTTATATAGTTAACTAGTATATTTACCCGAACAGTTGGCTACGCTAACTGTCACACGGTGTCTCCTCAATCTACCTTTTACTGTCACACGATGTCTCAATCTACCTTTTACTGCAGTCACACGATGTATGTGCAAGACAATGTCTCAATCTACCTTTATCTCGAATCTACCTTTATCTCAATCTACCATTATCTCACTCTAACTTTATCTCACTCTACCTTTATCTTACTCTACCTTTATCTCACTCTACCTTTATCTCACTCTACCTTTATTTTAAGAACCATACAAATCTGACTATTTAGAACATAAAAATAATAAGTTATAAATCTCTCTATATCTTTCTGTCCCTCTCTGTATCTTTCTGTCTCTCTCTGTATCTCCCTGTATATCTCTGCCTCTCTCTATATCAGTCTGTCTCTCTCTTTACCTCTCTATATCTCTTTGTATCTCTCTGTCTCTCTCTGTATCTCTTTGTCTCTATCTCTGTGTCCCTCTCTATATTTGTCTGTCTCTCTCTGTATCTCCCTGTATTTCTCTGTCTCTCTATCTATATCTTTCTGTCCCTCTCTGTATCTTTCTGTCTCTCTCTGTATCTCCCTGCATTTCTCTGTCTCTCTGTATATCTTTCTGTCTCTCTCTGTACCTCTCTGTCACTCTCTGTATCTCTCTATATCTCTCTGTCGCTCCCTGTATGTCTCTGTCGCTCCCTGTATCTCTTTGTCTCTCTCTAGATCTCACTGCACCTCTCTGTCTCTCTCAATACCTATCTGTCTTTCAATTCACTAACTTATATTAGTATAGGTATATATACATAACTACCTATGTATGTATGTATGTATCTATGTATGTATGTTATTATATGTACATACATACATACTTTTTTTAAATTAATAGTATATACAAATAATTTACCTTTATTTTGAGACTTTAACCATAAAAATATGACCATTAGAACTCAAGTTATAAATCTACTATATCCGATTTGCCCAGTCAGCCCTTGACCTACTATTCTACCTCTAGCATGATAATTCACCTTGATTTTGGGAAATTAATCTTGAAAATCTGACTATTGTTACTCGTCAAGTTATAAATCTAGTCTACCTTTTATTCCAGGCATTCACTTAGTTTGACCTTTGTCGATAAAAATCGATTGCGGGTCCCCTGTCCCGCTCACGCAACTCCGTTGCTCCGCTTAGGGTATGTTCAGTCGCCAGGCAGGCGCCCAAGTTAACAGTACCTTTGGGTGAACCGTACGACATGTTTTGATAACTTGTTTTGTTTTTTTTTTTTTGAACTTTTTGAACACTGTTTAGCCGGATACTTAATCAAAATTTAAAAAAACTTTACCTTGAAAATCTGACCATTATTAAAAATGTAACCAACTTGCCAAGTCAATCACTTGACCAAATCAACTCTTTTCTATAAATCTGAGTATCAAATTTGTTGCCCAATGCCCAGCGATTTTTTTAAATTCAATTTGAATTTTTTTTTTTTATAAATTAACTTGGAAGTGAAGTTAGCCTAACATTTTGCCTTTATTTTAAGACCTTAATCTTACAGATCCGATTAATAGAACAGAAGATATAAGCCAACTAAATAATATACTCTACCCACATCATAGTAAGTTTCATTAAAAAGGTCAAGTACACTTGAATGACATTCTACCTAAATTTTAAGACGATGCGATCATTAGAACAAAGATTATCAGCCAACCAAACCAACAATGATGGTACCTTTAGGTTTATTACGAATGAGAAATACCTACCACCAACGCACGTGCATATAATAATATAAATATGTATATGTATATATATACCTACAAAAATAGAAAAATTTTCGCGTTTTTTCATTTAT
This sequence comes from Epistrophe grossulariae, assembly GCA_929447395.1. NCBI lineage: Eukaryota > Metazoa > Arthropoda > Insecta > Diptera > Syrphidae > Epistrophe > Epistrophe grossulariae. The sequence continues at coordinate 70,270,347 of OV839567.1, forward strand.
TTTTCAAGAAAATTATTTAAGATTTTTTTATGAATTTTTTTTTTTAGAACGTTTTAATGTATGAAATCGATGATAGATATATATGTTTTATACATCAAAATAAGCGCTTACTTGTTTGCAAGCGAATAAAAGTCATTTGATTAAAATCCGTTATTGTAGTAAAAAGTAATGAGCATTTTAATGAAGCAAACACTATGCCGCAAAAAGCATGTTATAAATAAATTAATTTCAAAATTTATTTAATATCTTAATTCTTGTTGGACTTAGAACCTTAAGATGTTCAACAAATATTTAGATAATATATTAATAAATAATATGTGATAAATTTTTTTTCTCTATTTTGAATATAACATATTATTTAAAAATTTTTAATCAATCAAAGTGGTTGTAAAAAAACATTAATTCAATTTGTTTTTACATTTTTTTCATAATTGTCATGAAAATTTGAGATTTTTTTTTACGTACATTTAATGTTTGTTTTAATGACAGTATTTTAAGACTTTAATCTTGAGAATCCGTTAAGAATTTTAGGAGTTATTAATTAATTAATGATGTCATGTGGGATGATTTTTTTGATTAAAATCGATTTTTATCGTTAAATTTAATTTAAATCCCCCTCCCGCCGCACTTGTTGAATTTACCCCTATAACACTATTAACTTTTTTATAGATAAGGGTTGGGGCTACAATATTGTAGAAGATAATTTTTTGAAATTCGTAAAATTTTCATCAACTTTTGCATTTTTAATGCAGAAAATTGAATTGATTACCTCTTTACCATCCCTTTTCGTATAGAACGCTTCCCCCCTCCGCAATAATTTTTACACACAATTAAAGCTTAACATTTACTGATTATTTTAATATCTTAATCTTGAAGATCGGACAATTAGAAGAGAAGTTATGAATTATTTAATCCATCAATATGATTTGGATTTTCTGATTTTGTTAAAATAACGGGTCATCTGCCACTGGTCGGTGGTGGTTGGCAATGAACAAATGGGGTAATTTCGATTAAATTTAATGGATTTTTTGATTGAACTAAAATTAAAATTGTGATCAATCTATAGTGGGTAGATTAACAAATGAGTTATCAAAATCATTGTTATCATATTGCCGTGCGGACTAAAGAAAAATGAAACCCATGCGCGCATGCACTGATGAATAATAAGCTGACATGTAAAACAACCTTTATAATTCTGTTATCTAAACTTGAGGGTATAAAAAAAATTAAATAAAATTAAATTCACATTTAAAACAATAAATTATATTATTTGTGAAAATTTCAACCTTCTATGGTTACTAATTAAAAAGATATTATTAGAAAACCGTTAGAAAAAGTTTTTTAAAATTTTTTATACTTGAATAACTTTTTTAAATGGTACTTGAGAAATCCAATTTTCAGCAAAATCATGTAAATCCATAATCTCTATAAGATTGTAAAATTTCATATTTCTATCTACCCGCATTAAAAAGATAAAAAATAAAGATTGTTAAAAAAACAAAAAAAAAGTTTAGTATTTTTGAAAAATTGCGTGTGTCAAAAATACGATGTAAATAAAAATTTTGTATTACACGCCTAATTTTTATTTCTATGTTCTATTCAAAATAGTAAATATGATAAAAATCAACACACCCTCCGATTTAATATAATTTATTTGTGAAACATTGATTTTTGAGATTTTGCGTTTTAAACGTTGGTAAGTGTGAAGATAATTTTTTGTAATTTTTTTAACCCCCCTGACACACCTTAGAATTAAAAAATCTATGAATTCTATATAAATTAATAATTTTATTTCAACCCATTTAGAAAATAGAAATCCGACTTTACCCTATTTAAACCTAAGTTTACCCTATTAGTTTTTGGAATTTGAAAAAATCCCTTCTTAGTGTGCACTTTCAAATATAAAGTAATGCGAAAAAATTTTTATATATATTATATATATTACACAGTAAGCTGTACAATGATGAGTTAATGAATCAGTCAGTGAGTGAGTGAGTGATAAACATTCGTCTTTATAATAATTTAATTTTGTGCGAACACTTATTTAATCATGGCCCCAGGGCCACCAGTGCTTTCGGGCAATCGATTCGAGCTGTTTGATCAGCCATCCGACCCCCCTAAAAGAAAAAAGAAAAAACCCTTCTCACATCTTTCAGCGTCTTCCTCATCAAAAAGGCCATTGATAACATCAGCACCTCCTATGAGTACATAACCCAACTTCGTGACGGAAAAATTCTTATTCTAGTGAAATCACAAAAAATCGCAGATCTCTTCCATTCCAAAAAAACGCTCTCTAATCTTTGTCCAATCGTAGTTAATCTACACTCACATCTCAATTTCTCCAAGGGTACCGTTTATGCTCCCTGCTAAATTAATGTATCTGAAAACGAAATAGTGGCTGAAATGAAAGACCAAGGAGTAACAGAAGATTACAAATTAAAAAAAAATGAAAACGATGTACAACGGGCCACTGGCCTAGTGTTATTCACTTTCAATCGCTTCCGCCCCCCCACATTCGTCAATGTTGGATGGTACAGCTCTTCAAATTGAAGAATACTTCCTCAACCCGATGCGATGCAAGAACTGCCAACTGCTCGGGCACACTTCTAAGAGATGTAACCGCAATCAATCATGTGAAATCTGTAACCTACCTCCACACCCCTCTGTAAATTGCACACGCACATCTTGTGCAAACTGTTCAGATGAACACCCCTCCTCCTCGAAATTTTGCAAACGGTTCATCCAAGCCAAAGAAACCTTAAAAATAAAACAATAAAAAAATGCAGCATGTCCGAAGCAAAAAAAATATACGCTGAACAAAATCCACTGCCATCCACCTCTTTAGAATACTCTTCTGTGGTAAAAAACTCTTCCAAACATTTCTCTTCACAACAATCTCTTAAATCCCAAACAAACATTTCTCAACCTATCGTTGACAAATACTCAATCACATTGAACTCACCAAAACCGGTTCCTCTAAACAAATCCGTACCAATCTCTAGTCAAATGAGTAACCTTTCTACCACCTTACGTATTTCCAAATCAACAAGTTCTGAAACACCCCCCACTTCATCATCATCTGCTTCTAGTTTAAACAAACAAAATTCAATACCTTCTCAATAAAACTCAACCACAAATGTCACACATACAACAACAAAAATAACTCAAAACCCCTTGGAAACTGACACAATAATTACTCCGAAATCTCCCATTTCTAATAACCAAATAATCGCACCACAAACTCATACTACAAACTCAAAAATAACCACATTTAACTCGATTTACCAATCTAATAACACTCACTCCATACCAATGTCTACAGAATCGTCATACCAACATCATAAAAGTACCTCCGATTATGATGATGAAATCTAAAAATTGTAATGATGCTCCTGATACAGACTCTGCCGTCCAGATGTTGTGTCTCCCAAATTCCACTACGAATTTGGGGGACTCAACGTCGGGGCGGCGGAGTCAAGAATCGTACAACAAAAATAATATTCCCATTGACTTTTCCCAGTATAATAGTGATTATACTGCCCAAAGATCACCTATCTTATATAATTCTTTCCTTAAGGTTCTTCAATGGAACCTTAATGGATACCTTAATAAATACCATGAACTTGAGCTTCTTATAAGGGAGTTCAAACCATCGGTTATTTCCCTACAAGAAACCCACGTACAGTCAAAAACTCTACTTAAAACTCCTAAAGAATATGCAGCCTACTTTCACAACTTGGACTCAATTACAACAGGGAAACAGGGAACTGGATTATTGATACATAAATCCATCCCCCACAAAATTATATACATTGACTCTAATATAACATCTGCCATTGCAGTAGAGATTCAGCTTAAAATTAAATTAACAATTATTTCAATGTATATTCATCCATCACAAACTTTCTCGTGTTCAGACATAGAAAATATCGTAAACACCGTGCAGAGTCCTGTCTTGTTAACAGGCGACTTTAATTCCTGGAGTCCTCTTTGGGGTTCACCCGTAGTCAATACAAGAGGCAAAGAAGTAGAAAACTTCCTTGCTAACAACAACCTATCTCTACTTAACGATGGCAGCCCAACGCATTTTTCTACCCACAAAAACTTCACACACGTCGACCTCACGCTTATCTCTTCACAATTACTGCCTTCCTGCACATGGAAAAGAAATGATTATCTCCACGGAAGTGACCATTTCCCCATTCATAACTCCATCAAACTAGGCATTCACTCTAACTACATTAAACCTAACCCGAAATTCAAAACCGACTGTACCGACTGGACATTATTTAAGAAAAAATCAAACGAACTTTTAAATGCTCATCCTCAATCTCTAAACATAAATCGCGAAGCGGCAACCATAAAAAAGTGCATTCTCTCTGCAGCAAACATTTCAATCCCCCAAACTAAGCACATAGTTCATAAAAAGATGGTTCCATGGTGGACACCGGAAATAAACGCTCTACGTGAAACAAAACAACACTTTTGGAAAATATTCAAAAAATACCAAAACAACACTAACTTAATTAATTACAAAAAAGCCAACGCGCGCTGTTGCAAAAAGTTTTCAAGCTTTCACTGAAAAAATTAATCCTAACACCAGCAGTAAAAAAATCTGGTCCGACATAAAAACTTTATCCGGTAACTATTCCCCACATGGCATAAAAGTGATTGTATCAGAATCCGTAACCCTAACTAATTGTGATGATATTTCAGAACATTTTGCTAAAAGCTGGTCTTCCTATTCAAATGACTCAAACTTTTCTTTAGAATTCCGTAATTCTAAAAAGATAGCATTAAACGACGTTAATTTTTCTTACACCCCTAGTCCCTCAGCAAAATTATTTGAACTTCCTATTAACTCAATAGAATTTGAGTATTGTCTCAATTCAGTAAAGGGTAAGACACCTGGATATGACCGTATTTCCTTCCCAATGCTAATTAACGCACCAATAATAGCTAAACAACGCTTATTATCGCTTTATAATAACATCTTTGTCCAAGGCATAATTCCACAATCATGGAAAACTTCAACAATGATACCCATTCCCAAACCTAAGCAAAATAACGGGTGATTTTTTAAGAGGTTTAGAACTTAAAAAAAAAAAAAACACAAAAAATTCGAAAAAATGAATGAAATATTTATTTGAATCGATAGTTTGAACCTTGCAATTTAATGTTTAAAGATAATTTCATGCAAATGTTGACCGCGGCTGCGTCTCAGGTAGCCCATCCGCTGAGTCCAATTTTGGCATACTCTTTCACACATATCGGCCGGTATCTCACGAATGAATGCATGGATGTTGGCTTCCAGTGCGTCAATCGAAGCGGGCTTGTCCCTATAGACATTAGCCTTGACATACCCCCACAAAAAATAGTCTAATGGTGTCAAATCGCACGATCTAGGCGGCCAATTGACCGGCCCGAAACGTGAAATTAACTGTTCACCAAACTCGCCTCGCAATTGCGCCATTGTTTCGCGTGCTGTGTGGCATGTGGCACCGTCTTGTTGAAACCACATATCATGCAAGTCAAGAACTTCCATTTCGGGCAAAAAAAAGTTTGTTATCATCGCTCGGTAGCGTTCACCATTGACAGTAACGCTGCTATTCGCATCATCTTTGAAGAAATATGGCCCAATAATGCCGCCGGCCCATAAACCGCACCAAACAGTGGCTTTTTCGGGATGCATTGGTAGCTGTTGCAATGCTTCTGGCTGATCTTCACTCCAAATGCGGCAATTGTGCTTATTTACGTACCCGTTCAACCAAAAATGAGCCTCATCGCTGAACACAATTTTTCGATAAAAAAGCGGATCCTCGGCCAGCTTTTTTTGATAGTAAAATTCAATAATTTGCAAGCGTTGTTCATTTGTAAGACGATCCATGGTTAAATTGCAAACCAAACTGAAGCTGTTTGACAGTGACACAAGGTACTAAACACACGTCAGCTGTCAAAACCAGTGTTGCCAAAACCAAACCAGCTAAAAAATCACCCGTTACAACAATCACCAACAGTTATAGACCGATTTCTCCCCTCCCGCGTTCAAGTAAACTAGTGGAAAAAATAATATCCAAAAGGTTACTTTACTTTATTAAGTTACAACCTTATTAATTTACACCAAGTAGCCTTTAAACAAGGTCGGAGCACAATAGATTCTTTACTTCATATTGACGAATACGTTTCCACTGCTATCTCCTGTAAAAACCATATATCAATTACTTCCATTGACTTTGAAAAAGCTTTTGATAGGCATACACATAGTCCTAAATAAACTAAAAAAATGGAAAATTGGACCAAAGATGTTAAACTACATTAGATCATTCCTTTTAAATAGAAAATTCCGTGCCAAGGTAAATAACTACCACCCCAATATTTATAATCTTGATAATGGCATACCGCAAGGATCTCCCCTTTCGGTTGTAATTTTTATAGTCGCATACGATGACATAAGCAACATCATTACTCAATTCAAAAACATTAGCCACACGTTATATGCCGATGACTTGTATATATTATCTAAATGCAACGATCTATCCAAAACAGAAAGCACACTTAATGAAATACTTCAAAGAATTAACACCTGGTGCACCCAATCGGGAGCTTTAATTTCCCTTACTAAAAGTAAACATCTGCACGTTTGCAGAAAAATAAATTGTTTAAACCCGGTTATTATGTTGAATAATATTGAAATTCCTTCTGTTAATGATTTAAGTATCCTAGGTATTATATTTGACAATAAGCTTAATTTTAAGGTACAATGTTTATATTTAAAAAAGAATCTAGCTGCCAGGCTTAATATTATAAAATATCTTGCTTCAAAAAATAGTAATGTACACATAAACACTCTTATTAATGTAACAAAAGCAATTATTTTATCAAAAATAGATTACGGTCTTGTTATATATGGTGTTGTGGACGCCCAGACGCTCGGTAAAAAAATGAAAAATATATTGAATCTGCCAACTTCAAAAGTGACAGCTTGTACTGCATGAGCCTGACAGATGAGTTTTTGGCACTCTTTTAACTCAAACAGATTTCTACAGTGTCTCAATTTGTTCGTGTCGTTTTTTTATGTTTAGTACATGTTCGCTAGTGTTGCCGGTGACGTTTACACGATGAAGTATTCCTTCCATGAAGTTTGCGAAGTTATTGGGGAAAAATGTCCAATATAAAAGAAGTGTTTATCGATTAAGTAAGGAGAGTAAGGATGTTTGTTAACTGCGAGGTTAGATAAGTAGGTAAAATAGACCGAAAATGTGTGAACCCACTTGCAAACTGGGAGTAGGAAGATAAGCGCCCTCTATCAGTGGAGAAAGGTACTAGATGAAAGAGCAGAAAGGTAATAGATGAGAAAGTTAGGTGAAACGTCAGGGATGATGACAGGCGGATATGATTTTAGCGAAACGTCAACGTCAATCAAAGTCATATGTCAGAATTTGTGCAACGAGGTGAAAAAGACGTCAATTGTTCCTTCCGAATCGAAATTTTAATTATAAAAAAAAAGAATCCTTAAATTTCTTAAAAATCATTTAAAGTAATTTAAGTATTCTTTTGGCCTTTGCAATTTCTGGTGCGTTATTTCAACGATCTATTAAAATTTTTGTGTAATTGTTAATTTTTGTAACTTTATTTTAAGATTGGTTTGAAGAGAGGTTATACTTGCCATTTTTTTTTTTTAAAGCCGAATCCGACCTATAACCTTCCCTAAAAAAAAATTAAATTAAATATCCGAAATAATTTGAATAGGGTGAGTTGCAACAAAAAATTTTTTATTGTTCATTTGTGCTAAAAAGAAAACAAAAACTCATTTCAAACAGGTTTATACATCCTACAATTTTGTTCTTTTGGCGGTCCCAGTTTGACAGCGGAGCGCTGGGCCGCCACCGCCATTATTTATTTTACTTTGTGTTACTGGATTGTCTATTCATCGTTCGTCCCAACGTTTAGTCCACTGTTACATTATTCGTTCACGTTAGTGCAGCTTGAACGCACAAAGATCTTCATCCCTGGATGCCCCGCAGTTTTGGTGAATATCCAACATCACCAGAGTCCAGGAGATCTCCTATTCCTCGTAACGAAGACACTGCTCTCTACTGAAGTACAAAGAAAACAAAGAGAAACAAAAGTATAAAACAAAACATAACCCTTAATACAAAGAAAAAGAAACACAAACAGGTACGAGATTAGACTATAATAACATACACATTAAGTATATACGAAGAACAAAATAAAAAAAAAAAAAAAAAAGAAGAAGTTACTTAAAATAAAAGAGCCACATTAAGTCCGGTTCGGCGAAGCTAAATTCAATTATACTTGCGATAAATCCATAAAACCCTCCAATTGTTCCTGTGTTCCAGTCGTTCCAGTTGTTATAATAGTTATCATATTTTTTTTTTGTACTTAATTATCAGGCGTTGAAGTTATTTTTCTTTGATTCTTGTTTATTATTATTACTTTATATATAATTTTCTTTACAGCCATTTCTTTTTTTTTATTTTTCAATTATTCGTTATTTCTTACTTTAAACTATTATTTACTTTAAGTCAATTACAAGTGTAAGTGGAATCTATTAGGTTTTCCAATATTGTTCGCGTTCCGTCCCGAACTTTATTATTTCGTCCACCTCCAAAGAGCTCTCTGTAGGTAGGGAATTGCGATACGTCATTCTAGTTTTTTTTAGCGCACCAGAAAGGGTGTTCATTCCAAAATTTTGTTGGGAAACTAATTAGTTTCGCGTTGATTGTTAATTTTTTATTTTCCTTGTTTTTTTAGCGTTCCGTATTTTGGCTGTTCATTTTCCTAGATTTCTAATGATTTACTGTTACCTAGAATTAAAAATAACATCAATTAATATCTGTTACTAGAAAAATAAAACTTCACGCTATGTTTATGGAAAAAAAAAAATTGTCTTTTTCTGTTTTGCGTAAGCAAAACATGAAGGCTTGAGGAAACATTTTTTAGGGGTGCCTAAGGTAGCCAAAACCCTTTCGGTGAAGATGATATGAACCGAACGTGATCATCCTCCATCATCGGGGAAATCTAAACATGGCCACAGATTTCCATGGTTGGGTGGGTAATGGCCACACTGCAATAACATCAGCAGTGCCCTTGGTGTGATGAGGGTCCGTCCGCGGTCTTTGAGACTAGTCCGTTTATTTTTTTTCTAGTTTTGATTCTCGGCCTGATTCATGTTTTTTTGTTAGCAGGTGAGGTTAAGTTTCGGGGGCAAGATCCCCCCCCGTCCGACGAGTTGACGCCGTGCACCGCAAGCAGGCCACGTCCCTCGGAACTTAACATTCAACCCCTTCTAGTCCAAACACTTCCTACCATGTTTTCCTATCCTTTCCTTTTTCCTACCCTACCATTTTCCAGCTCTCCCCTCCTCTTGCCTCGCAACAAAATGGCGCCCAACGTATGTCGTAGTTTCAGTTCAGTGATAGTTTAAACCAAACTTGCTATGGATTTCTAAGGATCGTATGTCTGCAACAAGAAAGTCACGGACATACTTAGTTGTATTGCGACGATCACTTGGAAATTCATAGCGACAGCGGGTAGTGTGTGTATAGTCGTTTTTCTGGAGTTGCTGTAGTATTTTCAGAACACGTATGTCTGCACCAGGAAGGTCCTTGACGCACCTGGGTGTATCGCGACGGGTTTTGGCGACCTGCAGTAGCGATAGAAAACGTGTTTCGTCTTGTTTTTCCTTATTCCTTTCCTTATTATTTTTTTTTTTGCTTTTCAATTTAAATTTTCAATTTCTTATCCTTTCGTATTGTCTTGGTAGTTTATTTGGACGCAGTGACCGTGTTTGACGAGTCGTCGAACATTGATGCACCGTTCCAACTTAATTGTTTTTTTTTGTGAGTTTCCCTTCCCGTTTCATGTCTTCTAGCAAAGTCCTAGGGACAGACTAGAATTGCGGGAACGGAGAGGAAAACTAAGTCATGTAATCGTCAGTGTTTCTAATTTTTCCCCTAAAGATCTCACCACGCCAAGGGATTTCGTTCGTCCGTCTGAAGTCCTTTCAAGTAGTGATATCATTAGTAGGTTCATATCATGTCGAAAAAAAAAAAACCACCGAAGACGCTACCTGAAGCACCCCGTAAGCTTATACAACGAATTTCAATCAACTTAGTTGATAATTTCTTTCAAGGAAAGAAAAAAAAAAATCGTTTGTTTTTTGGTTATAAAACCTTATTTAAGTTCAAGAAAAGTTTCTGTTTATAATTGCTCTTTTTGGTTTAGGAACAATATTTGAGTTATCCAAAAAAACAATATATATATATATAAATATATATATATACACTTAAGTTGGTAGTGCTTAAACTAGTACTAAAACTACTTAAAATCTACGTTGCATATATCTATATCCATAGTTATTTATTCTTCGTTTGAATTATTCATTTAACGAAAATTTACTGTTCGTTACCAAAAGTTTATCGGTTATTCATATTTTTTTTGTTAGTTACTTATTTATTTTGCTAATTTATTATACTACCTTCCAAGATTTCTTATTTGATTGAGTATTTTCTTTCGTCGAAAGAAAATTATACTTTAATTTGATAGGAAACAAAGATAGAGATAAACCTACAAAGTTTTCTAAAACATAGTTTTTTAGAAAAGATTTTTGTTATAAGTTTGTCTTCGTTTTGGTTAGTATAAGTGTTTTAAGGAATAGCTTTTGTTTTCTTATTTCGGTTATTCCTTTTCTTCGTTATTTATTTAATTAATTTCTCGTTAGATTTGGGTACCGCTTTCTGCGTTATATATAGTTTTGTTTGATATATTTCTTTAGTTCTTTCGTTACATATTTAGTTATTACCTTTTTATTAATTATATATTTCATAATTTTTTTGTTATACAACTCGTTATTTATTTATTGTTTTTTTTTTTCAATACGATCCTTCACTTTTTGTTATTTATTTATTCATTGAGTTTTTTTTGTTAACAGTTCGTTACTTTTCGTTATTTACTTATTTTTTTTTACTTTTTTCGTTATTTATTTATTTATCTTTCTTGCAACTTCAAAAAAAAAAAAATTGTTAAACTTTCATTCTACGAGAAAATTCTTTTAATGGTTAGTTTTGTTCTACGATTTGTTAGGAAATATAAAAATACCGTTTTTGCAAACTCACCGTATTTTATTATTTATAGTTTTGTTGATTTTTGTTGAGCCCCGTTAAATTTTGTAAAGATGGCTTACAGCAACCAAGAAGAAGAAGAGCGCATCCGTAGGCTGATAAGAGACACTGAAATAAATGAACAAGTGAGAATAACTAGGTCGGTTTCAGAACATTTAGATCCTACCGCTAGGCAACAGGCGATGTATTCACCTCTTATTTCTGAAAGACATCTCAGAACCACTTCGAATCGAGTCGTTTCGTCTGACATCCCGATCTCTGACAGTCGAACCAATGCCTCTTCTGGCACAATTTCTGCTCCAGATTTTAGCAACCTTAGTGGAATGGAAGCTGGAATAGCAACTCCACGAGATAGTATTGAGTCCATGAATAATACAGTTAGGCAAACTTTTGATGCAAGACCAGCCGCAACCAATGTAGGTAGTTCCAGAAGTATCCTAGAAAGATTGATGCAAATACCCCCACCTCCTGTAAGTAAAGTTAAAGAAAGAACATTAAATCCTGAAGATTTAAAAACATATATTAATTTGGCTTTAGTAGAAGGTTTTTCTACTACTAAGCAAGCTATTCAAAGGGATATTACAAATACCTTAAAAGAGGAGATCCAGAATCAATTGGGAGCATTTCTTAGAAATTTAAACCTAGGAAATAGCAACCCATCAGCTACTATCCAAACGCAGAGAGCACCCGAAAGATTGAGTGACCCTGCGCCAGCAAGACAGCCACCTGTGCAGCAAAATCCTCCAGCTGATTCAGGGAGAAATTCTTTTGTTCATTCCGGTCAACCGCGTAGGAGACCGCCACTTCCAACGAGAAGTTACGATAGAATGTATCGTCCTGATACTTTCCAGGAAGCAAACATTCCCAACAATAACTCAAATCCAACATACAATTCAAATCAGTTCGAATACCAGCCAGAGTATTACAATCCGGTACTGTCGTCGAGATTCAAACCTCCGATTAGGGTCGATAAATGGGGTTTGAAATTCGATGGTCAGCCAACGACGATAACGGCTGAAGATTTCGTGTTTCGACTTGAAACACTGCAGAGCCGATATGCATGTCCATGGGCGGAAATTTTGCGAGATTTCCATCTACTTCTCTCAGGATCTGCTCTCGAATGGTTCTGGCAATTCAACATGAATAATTATCGGCCTGACTGGCCAACCTTGAAAGACGGTTTGATGCGCCAGTTCAAGAACATTCGATCAGACTTTGAAATTATCCGCGATATTATGGATCGTAGGCAGAATTCCTGGGAGAGTAGTGAAGATTTCTTCGTAGCCGTAAATAAGTTGAAATTTCAGTTGAGAACTCCAATTGCAGAGATAGAGATGGTGAAAATCCTGAAAAGAAATTTGAATGACCGCATAGGAAAATTAGTATTTCCACAACCAATTTTCTCCTTGGATCAGCTGAGGACCGCCTGCAAGGAAGCAGAGCTAGCATTTCCGAGGAGAGAACAGGATGTACAAAGGAAGGTCACAAAACCCCAAGTTAAATATATGGCCAACGAGCTGGCAGTTGAAGATGAGGGCCGACCATCTGAAGAACAACTGGCAGCGTACCATTTTAGTGGGACTCGTCCGAAAAATCCTCCTCGGAAGTATGCAGATCCTACAACACTAGTGTGCTGGAACTGCAAGGTGCAGGGTCATACATACTTCGACTGTGAGTCTGAGGTGCGAAATATATTTTGCTATAAATGTGGTCAGGAAGGTGTGATAACTCCACGTTGCGAACGATGTACTCCGGGAAACCGATCGCGGGACGCGAAGACTCCGGGGGAATCGCGTACCGATCCGAGTCAAAACCCCCAATAAATTTAAAATGTCCAGAAAATCCTGAAAGGGAAATATTCAAAAGCCCTCTTGCCGAAGAGGGCGAACGAAAAATAAAAATTTTAAAACGAGAAACAAAAATCAAAACCAATAATACTAATGAAAAAGTAAAATTAAATCAATTCCAAATTAAGCCATTGCATGTCCGTATAGAAGAATATAACCAAGCGCGTAATAGAATTTTTAACAGTAAAACTTCGGTACTGTCGAAAAATGTACTGAAAGCTAGAGCCCGTTTTAAGGTGAGGAAAGAAACACAAAAGAGAATTTCCTCGACCGTTTTAAATTTAAATACTGATTCCAGACCCTACGCTAAAATTAAACTAGGTGAGAAAGAAGTTTTTGGATTGCTTGATAGCGGCGCTAGTGTTAGCATATTTGGTAAGAATTGTATGCAGCTAGTCAGAGAACTCCATTGCAAAATCACTCCATACCAATCAGGAGTTAAAACCGCGGACGGCAAGAGCCAATCTATAGTAGGTAAAGTGGAAACAAAAGTACGATATAAAGATAAAGAAGAGGAAATAACCTTCTATCTCGTTCCAAATTTGGACCAGGAGATCTACCTTGGGGTAGACTTCTGGAGAGTATTCCAGCTAGCACCAAGTATAGTAAGTAGTATCTTGGTTGACGAAGAATTAGTTTCGTCGAATGCTCATCAGTTAAACTCTGCTCAGCAGGCCAGACTAGATGCAGTCAGGCAGAGATTTTTGTGTTTCGACCGGGATGGTCTTGGAAAGACGGCGCTCATGGAGCATGTTATCGATACCGGAGATGCGCTCCCTGTGAAACAGCGTCACTACCCTGTCTCCCCAGCGGTACAAGCCATTTTGTATGAAGAGTTAGATCGGATGTTGAGTCTCGGCGTTATCGAGGAGAGTGAAAGTCCTTGGTGCTCACCAGTAGTGCTTTTGCGGAAACCAGGCAAAAATCGACTTTGCCTGGATTCTCGCAAGGTGAATGCACTGACTAAGAAAAATGCAAATCCTCTCCCCCATATCGAGGGACTCATCAGCCGACTACCCGATACCTACTACATTAGTAGTATCGATTTGAAGGAAGCATTCTGGCAAATACCGTTGGAGAAACAGAGTAGGGAAAAGACTGCCTTTGCGGTACCGGGAAGACCCTTGTACCAATTTACAGTCATGCCTTTTGGGTTGTGCAATGCAGCCCAAAGGTTATGCCAGTTGATGAACAAGGTGATTCCTGCACGACTTAGGGATCGTGTGTTTGTGTATCTTGACGATCTGCTTATCATGGCGCCAGATTTCGAGACGCATATCACCTTGCTAAGCGAAGTAGCCGACTGCTTACGCAGGGCTAACCTAACCATCAACATGAAGAAATCCAACTTTTGCTTCAGAGAGCTTAAGTATTTGGGCTTCATAGTTGGTGGTGGGAAGCTTAAAACCGACCCTGCTAAGGTGGAGGCCATTGCGGACTTCCCGCTCCCCAAAACCCCAAGGCAGGTTCGGCGGTTGCTTGGCTTGGCAGGGTGGTATCGGAAATTCATAAAGAATTTCTCTAGTCTGACGGCACCTCTAACTGACCTGCTTAAAAAGAGAAACGAGAAGTTTAAAATGACGGATGAGGCACTGAAGGCGTTCGATGAACTAAAGACAGCGTTAACCACGGCACCGGTCCTCTCGCATCCGGACTTTACAAAAAGATTTTATATCCAATGTGATGCATCGGATGCGGGAATCGGTGCCGTACTATTCCAAAAGAACGATGAAAACGAAGAAGTTCCGATTGCGTACTTTTCGCAAAAATTTAGTAAGAGCCAGAGAAATTTCAGTGTGACCGAGAAAGAGTGCATGGCAGCGGTAATGGCTGTGAAAAAATTCAGGCCGTATGTTGAGGGCATGGATTTTACAGTAATTACCGACCACTCCAGTCTCCAATGGCTCATGAGCATGAAGGATCTTAGTGGAAAGCTCGCCAGGTGGAGTCTGCTGCTACAATCGTATGCCTTCGACATACAGCACAGAAAAGGATCGCTAAACGTAGTTCCGGACACTCTTTCTCGGGTACATGTAGATTCGCTGACTATCGAAGAAGTTGCGCCGTGGATTGATTTGGAATCCGAAGAATTCCTATCCGAGGAATACACGAGTTTAGTTGAAACCATTAAAGAAAACGCAAAACAGCTACCCGATCTAAAGGTTGAAGACGGATTTGTTTACAAACGCGCGTTTGTTAGTGGAGGCGACGAGATCATGACCGAACACAATTGGCTTTTGTGGATACCATCAGGTCTCACAGAAGAAGTTATATGTAAGGCACATGATCCACCACTGGCCGCTCACGGTGGTATTGGCAAAACATTATATAAAGTTCGGCAACACTTTTATTGGCCCAATATGACCGCCCAAATACGACAATACGTTTCTAATTGTGATATATGTAAACAAAGTAAAGCGTCAAACCAAGTTTCTCGTCCACCTATCGTTACGTTTTACTGTTCTAATCGTCCTTTTGAGAAATTGTATATTGACTTCTTAGGTCCCTATCCTAGGTCAAAGTCAGGAAATTCTTATGTGTTTGTGGTTTTAGATCATTTATCTAAATTTGTATTTTTAAAAGCATTGAGACAAGCGAACACGTCAAGTGTGATTCAATTTTTGCGTCAAGACGTTTTTAATATGTTCGGTGTTCCGAGTGTTATCCATTCGGACAATGGGAAACAATTCTTGTCAAAAGAATTTCAAAATTTACTATCCAAATACGGCATAAGGCATTTTAAAACTGCTAGTTATGCACCGCAATCGAACGCGTCAGAGAGGGTCAACCGCACGCTGTTGGCCGCTATCCGGTCGTACCTAAAATCCGACCAACGCGATTGGGATTTGCATCTCAGCGATATTGCTTGTGCACTGAGAAGCTCAGTTCATAGCTCTATCGGTGTGTCCCCGTATTATGCTTTATTTGGGACAAACATGATAACGCACGGTAGTAGCTATGAACTGGCGCGAAAACTAAACATGGTGGACGATAGCGAGTTGTTGATAATCCCCCGACAAAGTCGATTGCAGTGCATACGAAATCAAATCCGCGAAAATATTTTGAAAGCAAATGATAAATCCGCGAAAACATATAACACGCGGACCAAAAAAGTAAAATTTATGCCCGGACAGGAAGTTTATCGGAAGAATTTTACTTTAAGTGATTCTTCAAAATATTTATCTGCGAAATTATCCCCAAAGTATATCAAATGTAGAATCGCAAAACAAGTAGGAAATAATATGTTTGAATTGGAAAATTTATCTGGGAAAAAGATCGGCATATATCATGCTAAAGATCTTAAACAATAATTAATTCACTTCACGAAGATTCAATAAAAAAAAAAAAAAAAAAAATATATACAAATTTAAATTTAAACACCCAAACTTTAATAAAAAAAAAAAAAATTTTACGCACGTATTTCCATCCTTATGTATAGTAAATGTTTTCTTTAATTTATCTTCACAAAGTATCTGAAGATTTATTCCAGTATGAATTATTTCGAAACACCGTATTTGTTTTTTTTTTAAAAACCTTACACCCACTACCTGAATGTTAATAAATTCGTTATGTCCAAAACTCCTTATTTGTTTTTTTTCACAATTCACATAGTACCTGATTTGTGTCTTCTAAATTACACTTTTTATTCACTGTAGCTGAGAAAAACTAACTACCTAGTCAAAACAAATTTATTTATTTATTTTAGTAGTTATTTATTTATTACATGCTTATAACTAGTCAATTATTTATTTATTTTAATTATATACTTATTTATTAACTTTTATTTATTCTAGTTTATTAATTAACATAACTGTGATACAAAATCCGCAATGATTAAAATCTAATCTGTGATAGCTAATCCGTAATGATTTAAAACTACTGTGATATTTACAAAGTAGTTAGGAAGTAAAATCTGTGATATTTTAATATTAATCTTTTGCATGTTAGTTTGAAATATTATATTTTCTTTATGTATATCTATTTATTTATTAACTAATCTATTTTATTTACTATTTATACTAAACGCTCACCGTAGATGTAGATGTAGTGGGTGGCGGCGTAGGGAATATCCCATATACTCGGGTTAATAATTGGTTGAATGGAGCACCTGTTGTTCAAAATGATGCTTTGTGCTGAAATCCTTAAAATTGATCATCGCCTCGCATATCTGGAAATAATAATAGAAAAAGAACAATTGTTACTCGCAAATAGATCTTCCTTAGGGGGTTGACTTACCTCGGTTAAAAACGTAGATTATTATTGTAGGTTGCGGCTGGGCTAGTATAACATCGAATGAATCTGTAAAAAAAATAAAAAAAATTTCAGTTAAGTAAATGATTTTTTTTTGTACTCAGATGTACTTACTTATGTACTGTATTATGGGCGTCCTCCACCAGTAACGGTACTGTTTTTTTTTGTTGTTTGCCCGGCTGAGTTGAGCGTGGGTAGCTCCCCACTTCATGAAAAATATCCCTTGATGAGAAACAATAATCTTTTGTTGAAATCGGCCAGAAAGCTAGGAAATTTAAAAAGAAAAGAAATTATTAATATCTAATGTTACTCACTATAATAATAATATAAACCCATGTAGGCACTGTAACTAGCTAGATAAATGCTTTTGTTACCTAAAATGTCCGCCGCGATGCCGAGGAGATTGATGAATGTTGTTTTGTTGGTTATCGTGATAATCCGTGTTTTTGTTTGTTTAATATTTGCAGTCATCTAGAAAATAAAGGAGAAATAAGATTAATTATATCTTAAATTGAATATACTTAGCTATATTAAATTTTAAGACCAAAATTACTTACTAAATAATTTCCTGCTTTCCCTTCTTGCTGCCGATGATGGTTACTCGTTCACATTCGTTGTTTTTTTTTTGTAGTTTTTTTTGTATTCTGTCAGATACCACAGAAAATAAATACACAGAGAGAGTCTACTCTAGTTGGCCTTTTCAAACACTCAAACCCCATATAAATCCGGATGAAGTCGACGTTAAGTTGAATACGGGTTGAAATTGAATTTTGGTTCGAATTTGAGTAATTCGTTCAACTGTCAGTTGAAATTAGGTTTAAAATGGAATGATTTTTGAACAATTAGAGTAATTCACCACTTTTGAGCTAAATAAATTCACCTTTTATTGGATTAAAAGCAATTTCGACCAAAAGATGGTGGAATAAAGCTACGGGCGACCTTTTCTTTCATTCTTTCATTGGAATTTATCCAATGAAAGCACGAATTTTGTTGTGGACGCCCAGACGCTCGGTAAAAAAATGAAAAATATATTGAATCTGCCAACTTCAAAAGTGACAGCTTGTACTGCATGAGCCTGACAGATGAGTTTTTGGCACTCTTTTAACTCAAACAGATTTCTACAGTGTCTCAATTTGTTCGTGTCGTTTTTTTATGTTTAGTACATGTTCGCTAGTGTTGCCGGTGACGTTTACACGATGAAGTATTCCTTCCATGAAGTTTGCGAAGTTATTGGGGAAAAATGTCCAATATAAAAGAAGTGTTTATCGATTAAGTAAGGAGAGTAAGGATGTTTGTTAACTGCGAGGTTAGATAAGTAGGTAAAATAGACCGAAAATGTGTGAACCCACTTGCAAACTGGGAGTAGGAAGATAAGCGCCCTCTATCAGTGGAGAAAGGTACTAGATGAAAGAGCAGAAAGGTAATAGATGAGAAAGTTAGGTGAAACGTCAGGGATGATGACAGGCGGATATGATTTTAGCGAAACGTCAACGTCAATCAAAGTCATATGTCAGAATTTGTGCAACGAGGTGAAAAAGACGTCAATTGTTCCTTCCGAATCGAAATTTTAATTATAAAAAAAAGAATCCTTAAATTTCTTAAAAATCATTTAAAGTAATTTAAGTATTCTTTTGGCCTTTGCAATTTCTGGTGCGTTATTTCAACGATCTATTAAAATTTTTGTGTAATTGTTAATTTTTGTAACTTTATTTTAAGATTGGTTTGAAGAGAGGTTATACTTGCCATTTTTTTTTTTTAAAGCCGAATCCGACCTATAACCTTCCCTAAAAAAAAATTAAATTAAATATCCGAAATAATTTGAATAGGGTGAGTTGCAACAAAAAATTTTTTATTGTTCATTTGTGCTAAAAAGAAAACAAAAACTCATTTCAAACAGGTTTATACATCCTACAATTTTGTTCTTTTGGCGGTCCCAGTTTGACAGCGGAGCGCTGGGCCGCCACCGCCATTATTTATTTTACTTTGTGTTACTGGATTGTCTATTCATCGTTCGTCCCAACGTTTAGTCCACTGTTACATTATTCGTTCACGTTAGTGCAGCTTGAACGCACAAAGATCTTCATCCCTGGATGCCCCGCAGTTTTGGTGAATATCCAACATCACCAGAGTCCAGGAGATCTCCTATTCCTCGTAACGAAGACACTGCTCTCTACTGAAGTACAAAGAAAACAAAGAGAAACAAAAGTATAAAACAAAACATAACCCTTAATACAAAGAAAAAGAAACACAAACAGGTACGAGATTAGACTATAATAACATACACATTAAGTATATACGAAGAACAAAATAAAAAAAAAAAAAAAAAAGAAGAAGTTACTTAAAATAAAAGAGCCACATTAAGTCCGGTTCGGCGAAGCTAAATTCAATTATACTTGCGATAAATCCATAAAACCCTCCAATTGTTCCTGTGTTCCAGTCGTTCCAGTTGTTATAATAGTTATCATATTTTTTTTTTGTACTTAATTATCAGGCGTTGAAGTTATTTTTCTTTGATTCTTGTTTATTATTATTACTTTATATATAATTTTCTTTACAGCCATTTCTTTTTTTTTATTTTTCAATTATTCGTTATTTCTTACTTTAAACTATTATTTACTTTAAGTCAATTACAAGTGTAAGTGGAATCTATTAGGTTTTCCAATATTGTTCGCGTTCCGTCCCGAACTTTATTATTTCGTCCACCTCCAAAGAGCTCTCTGTAGGTAGGGAATTGCGATACGTCATTCTAGTTTTTTTTAGCGCACCAGAAAGGGTGTTCATTCCAAAATTTTGTTGGGAAACTAATTAGTTTCGCGTTGATTGTTAATTTTTTATTTTCCTTGTTTTTTAGCGTTCCGTATTTTGGCTGTTCATTTTCCTAGATTTCTAATGATTTACTGTTACCTAGAATTAAAAATAACATCAATTAATATCTGTTACTAGAAAAATAAAACTTCACGCTATGTTTATGGAAAAAAAAAAATTGTCTTTTTCTGTTTTGCGTAAGCAAAACATGAAGGCTTGAGGAAACATTTTTTAGGGGTGCCTAAGGTAGCCAAAACCCTTTCGGTGAAGATGATATGAACCGAACGTGATCATCCTCCATCATCGGGGAAATCTAAACATGGCCACAGATTTCCATGGTTGGGTGGGTAATGGCCACACTGCAATAACATCAGCAGTGCCCTTGGTGTGATGAGGGTCCGTCCGCGGTCTTTGAGACTAGTCCGTTTATTTTTTTTCTAGTTTTGATTCTCGGCCTGATTCATGTTTTTTTGTTAGCAGGTGAGGTTAAGTTTCGGGGGCAAGATCCCCCCCCGTCCGACGAGTTGACGCCGTGCACCGCAAGCAGGCCACGTCCCTCGGAACTTAACATTCAACCCCTTCTAGTCCAAACACTTCCTACCATGTTTTCCTATCCTTTCCTTTTTCCTACCCTACCATTTTCCAGCTCTCCCCTCCTCTTGCCTCGCAACAATGGTAATTGTGCAAAATCGACAGTTCAAATTCTTCAAGCAACATACCATGCAGCAGTAAGATTCAGTCTTAAAGCATTTAGAACCAGTCCAATCAAAAACTTACTAGCAGAAGGTGGATTTTCATCCATTGAAGACAGGGAAAACCAACTTACATCCCGACTTTTACCAAAAATATACAACTCGTCATATTCCCCTATACACACAGATGCAATCAAAATTTTAAACAGGAAAAAGACTCCTAAAGTTCCATCAGCTCTTTACTGTGCCCTAACATTTGCCAAAGACATCGGTCTCAATCCAGTTCTAAAAAAGACAACCATGGAAAAGAACCCCCCATGGCTCCTGCCTCTTTAAATACTACACTATCCAGACTCAGAAAAGACGACACCCCTAAAGAAACATACTTGCAAATGTTCAACGAAATGATGTATGCTTTTCCAAAAAACACTTGGGACATCCTCTTCACTGATGGCTCAAAAAACGGCGACAACGCTGGTTCTGCTGTAGTTAACTCTAATGGAGTCTGATATATGCTGAAAAGATTCCACCTTTCTTTTCAATCTTCACCATCGAAGCACTAGCTGTACTCAAAGCTTCTGAAATCGCTTATAAAAACAAGAGAAAAACAGTCATATGCACCGATAGCCTCTTGACATTAACAGCTATTAAAAATATAAATAATCAGTCGCCTTACATCAGAAAAATTCGCAACAATATCATCAAACTTGACTTCAACTTCAAACTAGTCTGGGTACCAGGCCACATCGGCATACAAGGTAATGAAATCGCAGATCGTGAAGCGAAATCTGCGTCTATGGCGTCAAACCTTAATATTTCGAACTACCAACCTGATAAAAAAGATCTACTCAAACTAATTCATTCTCACTGGCAACAACAAAATGAAGAACAATGGACTCAATACTTTCACCACTATTCCTCCATCAATCCAAATCAAACTCCTGCTATCTACTCTCCAAACACAACTGCAACTTTAACCAAAAACTTCGTAAGACTAAGAATTGGACATACCAAGCTAACACATAACTACCTGCTTAACAAAGACCCGCCACCGTTATGTCACTTTTGCCAATCATACCTTATCCATAAAACACTTAACATCCGATTGTATTTATGTAAAAAAATCTCTACCGAACTATTCAATAAAGACTTTTGTAGCCTTCTTTCAGTTCCCTCTGAACAAAACCTTAAATATATACACACCATTTAAAAAAAATTAAATCTTGTGAATAACTTATAAGAACCTTAGCCTCATCTCAGTTTTGGGGGCGGTCGAGAGTGATCTTAAACATTTAAGCTTTCTCCCGACCGCCCCAACAACAGTGCTCTGATTTATTAGCCCAATCTTCTATATATTTTATTTTTAATTATTTTTTCGGCCTTAAGCCCTGGTAGCTATAGTGCTGTTTATAAATTATGCTGTTCATTTATGTACAGCCTAATAAATTATAATAATAATAATAATAATAATAATATCCTAAAATTTTTCGGATTTTTGTGAAAAAAAACAGTTGACATCTGAAATACGTGTAAGCTGATTTTCAGCGTCTAGTCTCTCAAGTGTCTCACATTCTGTGGCAATGGATTAAAGAACAAGCGGGATTTCTAGTTTGTGGTTTTTTTTTTTACATAGATTTGGATTTTTACCGAACAAAATAAAATATAAAATATATGTAAAATACAAAATAAATATAAAATACCAGACAAACCTATCCAATCCGGTTTTGGTCGTTTGAAAACATAACCGATGCAAAACATGTCAAATTCCTTTCAACCAAAGAATCGAATTTTTTTCTAAAAAGAATCGAAGTTTTTCTGTCGTTGAAAGGAATAAGAAAAAAATCGTTTTTTTTTGTGATTTTGTGTGTGGCCCTTAACAGCAGCAATTTTTAAGTAAAACATCAAAAAAATATTCAATTTGGAAATTAATTATTATAATTAATTGAAAAACAACGCATAAATATTTAATATAAAATTCACCGAAAATTCGTTGCAACCAAAAACACCTCAACATTTAATTTGACATTTTAAAAATTTCAAATCTTGCTAGTGTGTTTGCAAATCGGTATAAAATCTTTCTTGAATCTTGCTAAATTAGCAAGATTTGTTTTGACAGAAAAAATTCGAAATGTTCAAGTATGTAATGGGTTATTGATAAACCACTGTTGAAACTCAATTAATACGCCGAAATCGGTGGATAAAAATTGTTGAACCACGGTTTATATATTTGTACAACTGGCCCTTAGAAAAATTCGATTCTTTTGTTGAAAGGAATTCCACATTAGATACCCTATCGGCATTTCATTCGAACGCGGCCAATTATATTTTTTTCGGTGAATTGTTTCATTTTGAATATCCAACCTCCAAACGAACACAAACAAAAATAAGAGGCAAAATACCATAGATGTCGCACATTTCTATGCATGAAATTTAAAAATGTCGGTTATGGTTTATTGCTAAATACGACTTTTTGAATTTTTTAAAAACAGATGTCACGAGCTTCTATGTCAGAAGTTAATTTTTTTCCTGAAGTGGCGTGGGAAGAGCTAGCATCGTTCTCTTATTTTGGTAACATTTTTTTGACAATTGTTGTATGAAACTGACACTGCCTACACTCGAAATTTTTCAGTCACGTGTATCGCTGAACTCTAATGGAATATCTGTGAATTGAAACATTTGATTCTGAGTTCCATGAACCCTGAGTTTAAGGGCGGTATTCACCGAACGCTCATAACTTAAAAGCTATGCGCAAGCCGATACGGTGGCGGTGGCGATCGCGATAACTTTTATCGCGCGATAAAGATGCGTTCAAAAACCTGCTCACATCAACGCGATATATTTGTATCCCATATCTTATTTATTTTTTTTTATATTTTTATAATCTTTGTTTGACAGATCATATAAAATGGAATTCTCCCGAACTTTTTCTATTAATTTTTCAGTATTTGAAGCCATTTTCAAATTTTCTTTTTTAAACTGCCATTTTTCTTCAAGCGATATAGCGATCAAATGGTGCTTGCTGCGTTCAAGAACAGTCGCGTACTGAACGCAGTAGTGGAACGTGAACGCAATCCACATATCGCGTTGATGTGTGCCCCTCCATTGATTTACGTGTGCGGCATCCACATTGTTATCGCGATCGCCACCGCCATCGCGTCGGTTTGCGCGTAGCTAAAAGCTTCATAAATCTATTCACCAAGCAATAATAGTGAATATTTATGAGCGCTCATAAAACTTATGAGTGCTCCCGACCACTCATAAGTTATGAGCACTCTCTCCGAAAACTTGTTCGAAAATTTTTAAAATAATTTATTTTTTTTTCTTTCAAATTGTCAACATGTCACAATTTTGTATTTTTATTTAATTTTTTTTTTTGATATTCATTAAATTTATTTTTTTTTCGTTGTTAGAAAATCTTCTCTCCTATCAATTAATTTGAAAAAATATTAATTCGTGTTGTTGTTGGTGCTAAAGTTATTATTTGTGATGCATTTGTGCGAAAAAAGTTTAATTTTACAGTTTGGTTATGCCTGGTTAAGAGAGAGCCGCTATCATTTTCGAACTACGAAAAATACTTATGAGTGTTTGGTGAATAGCACAAATATTATTTGAGTTATGAGCCTCATAGTCATAAACTTAAGAGCCGTTTATGAGCGCTTGGTGAATACCGCCCTAAATATTAAATAAATAAGTAGTTGCAAAATATGGCAGAAATTGCAATTTTAGTAATTAAATCTGCTTCAGCATCTTTGCTGTTATCAATCCACCAATTCAACAAGCATTTTTGGCGTCTACCCTTGACCAATTATACACTTTTCTAATTTGTATTCTTATCTACCTCACCCTTCAGCCACAAATAATTATATACAGATGTCTCACCTCCATACGAAATTATGTTTTCAAAAAATTTTTCGGCCGACAAATTCCAGCCAACAAAGAGCTTTTAAAAGTAGATTTCATAAGAGGAAGAGATTCTTTCAGCCGACCGCATGCTTTTTAAGGTGTTCGATAATATTTACAGAGAAACGGCTCTCTCATTCTCATCAAAATTATCGCTAGCAAAAAAAACACTTCACACATCCTTATAATAAGGGTATTCATACAATGATGTAAAACACTGGATAAGTTTACCATTTGGTTAAGTTTACCATTTGGTTAATGAACTGTCAAATTTTGTATGAGAAATGATTTACACAATTTGGTTAAAATTCTCCAAGGATTTTGCTGGATAAAATTATCCAAATTTTGTTGGTAAAGTTAACCAAACGTCATTGTGACTTTTAGAATAAGGCGTGTTCAGAAATATGATAACTAGGTATCTCAGAGAACTAAAAAAACTCTGCCTGTGTTCTCTAACTATCGCATTAAGATTAGTTGGCGATGAAAGTTGTGAATAAAAACGTTGTTTATACAAAAAAAAAATAATTAGGACATGCACATTTTCTGACTATTGATCAGCATTGTTTATTTACACAAATCCACATAATGGGTCATATGGATATACAAAAGTAAATGCTTTTACTTGTATTTGTTATGGTTTCCGAATTGACATCGAAGTGAAAAGAACCATTTATTCTTTTTATTCTTCTTTCATCAAATTTCAGTTGTGTTGAGCTCAGGACAACTTTTACTGCCGAAAACGAAAGTGAACTAAACTGAAGGAAAAGTAGATATCCTGCACCATTATGGGCGTGCCATATGATTTTGCGACTCTTACAGTTCTACATTTATCCCCGAAATCGTTTTCTCATATAATTCCCGTCAGGCTTAAAAAAAACCTGTTTTTTTTTTCGAGTACCTTACATTTTTTTCCGTTCTGAGACATTCTGCTCCGATTTCAAGTTAGGTAGTTTGGGAGAGGTTCTACATTTAAAAATAATTTCGAAATCTGAACACGCTTATTTGTATACATATTTTGGAGCTTCATATTTGACGTTTAGTTAACAGCTAATTCAATTACACCGCATTTAACCAAATGAATTAAAAGGGCGTTCACTCAAACTTTTGTGTAAACTTATCATTTTACACAATTGGTAAACTTACGACGTTGCGTGAATACCCTTATTTTAATTTTAATTTTTATTTTTATTTTTATTTTTATTTTTATTTTTATTTTTATTTTTATTTTTATTTTTATTTTTATTTTTATTTTTATTTTTTGCGGTTCGTGGCCTTCGTTTTTTCTATTGATGTTGTTGTTGTATTATTGTGTACGCTGACGTTTGGTCTGGCTTCTTTGTGCGGTTGGTTTTTTTATGTTGTTTTTTTTTATTGTGGGTAGGTACAGGTAGTAGTTCGCGGATTTGGAAAGATCTTTTTGTTTTGAAGTTAAATTTTCTTACATTCCGCTCGGTAAAGTAAATTGAACTCAAATTCATTTTCATGTAAGCATTGCTTATAATTTGTATAACTGATTGGATCCTTTATGCTGAGTATTTAAAAACGAAGAAAATAACTGGCAACATTTTAGAGGATTTTTAAGGTATTTTTAACAATATGAAGTTGAATAGGGATTGATAAAATCGATTTTTTGACATTCTAAATTTAAAAAAAGATTAAAAATTTCAGAAATTTGGATAACAACTAAAAAAGCTTTTATCACAATCCCCTTGTAAAAAATATCAGTAGAAAATATCGACAAATGGAATAGTTCAGGTGCTAAAGCCGCTTTTACTGTACAGGGTGATTTGCTTAAGGTGTGAAAAAAAAGATAGGGCGTTTAGGTTGAACTTAGACAAGAGAAAAATCGTGTGGAAGGCGGTGTCTATTTTCCCCCGTTTGGGCGGAAGGGGCAATTTTCTAAAAAAAATTATTTAAAACGGAAAAAAAAAATATTAAAAACAAAGGTTAATCTTACAATGCCATGCTATACCTTTTTGAAAAGCCAGAAATCTCTTCTTTAATCTTTATTTTAAATTAAGTTGTGTTGGTGAATAGTTTTTGAAAAAAATAATTTTCAAACTCGAAATTTAAAATTTTTTTTTCAAAATTGTATGTAATTAAGTATAATTTTTGTTTTCAAAATTCAATACTCTTATTAATTTTCAATAAAAAACAGAAAACCGAATGCTAAAATGTATCTTAGTTGTTGAGAAAAAAAAGAAGAAAAGTACGGATGATAAAATGTATCTATAGTTGTAAAGAAAATAAAGAAAATGAAAAGTATACTATTTTCCAAAAAATTAAAAACACTTTTTTTGCTTTTCCCAAGTTTTATCTGCTTAGGTCAATTATTAAATTAGTGGATTATCCCTTTTTTATTTTTTTATTTCATCCCAATTGTTTTTTAGCAAATATTAAAAAAAAATTAACTGGATTAACTAGATTTCACATTTATGGAAAAAAGTACTAAAATTTTTTTTTTTATTTCTCAAGAAATAAGTTACATTTTAGCATCCGGTTTTCTGTTTTTTATTGAAAATTAATAAGAGCATTAAATTTTGAAAACAATAATTATACTTAATCACATAAAATTTTGAAAAAAATTTGTTTGAAAATAAAAAAAAAAAAAATTTCAAAATTTTGAGTTTGAAAATTAATTTTTCAAAAACTATTCATTAACACAACTTAATTTAAAATAAGGATTAAAGAAGAGATTTCTGGCTTTCCAAAAAGATATAGCATGGCATTGTAAGTTTAACCGTTGTTTTTAAATAATTTTTCTGTTTTAAGTCATTTTTTTTAGAAAATTGGCCCTCCCGGGGGAAAATAGACCCCCCTCATGTACGATTTTTGTCTTGTCTTAACCCAACCTACTTGCTCTAGCTTCTTGGTGCACCTTATACCCATCACCCAGTATAACAAAAAAACAAAAACAATACAAAAATGGTTACTTCTTGGTGTGAACCCATTGTAGAATGATGGAATTTGAAAACTGGGTATACCAAATTGTTTTCAATAAAATGATCTACAAAAAACATCTTCAGTGTTTTTTTCAAAGAAACTGCTAGAAAAAAGTTATTTATTACCCTTCAAAGGAAGTTTTTTTGAAAATGTTTGTCTATTATTGGCTATATCTTTTTTATTTTCAATTGAACAGTAAAAAGTCTTTGAACCAAGATTGTAGAGAATTAAATTCTCTACAAAAAAGGTCTATAATTTTGTTTGTCAGAGCTATATTTCTCAAGATATTGTGAAAAGGGGTTCTTTCCTCTTTTTCAATATGGTGGCCAAATGGGAGGGGGCTACAGCCCCGAAAATCACTTCGTATACTCAAATTGATGCACCCTACACATTAAAAAAAAAAAGCCTTGTCCTGTACTAAATGCGTGGCCAATGTAACATTTCAATGGACTGATATGAAAACAACCCAAAAATTTGGTATAGCTACCTATAGTTTTTATTTTCTTCAAAAAGCGTGCAAAATTCTTGTCCACCACTGGACGGGCTTACCACGATATCTAGAAAGCAATAATCTAGATTCTTGAAAGCAAAAATCTCGAAAGTAAAATTCTCGATAGCAAAAATCTAGAATTGAAAAAATCTAAAAAAAAGGATCTAGAAATACAAAAATCTAAAAAAAAAACTCAAATGCAAAAATCCAAATATACCTACCTATATATTAATTTTTGAAACTATGGTTGCGCGTTTGTAACCAATGTCTCAAATATAAATACATACCTAGATTACTTACGTTTTTGTTTTGTAAAACGCACAGAATTTCAATTAAGATTTATTTTCGTAAATTTTTAACTTTTAGGTCAAAAATTCGATTTCACAAAATTTATAATTTTAAAAATGAAAATCTTGAAAAGTCGGATTATAGGTACATTGTGTAATATTTACAGAGCTCGAAGTGCGACAACTAATTTACAAGTGACGCCACAGATAGTGAGCCTAGAAAAATAAATTGCATAATAAACTGAATATACATATATCTAAGTATCTACATTCTACAACCTACCTAAAATGAGTTTTATTTGATCTTAAACTCTTTAAGTAACAAAAAAAAATCTCGAATAATATTTTTTTTGTTATTTTTTTCTAGATATACCTACATACATATGTATGTACCTACCTAGTCTTTCGAGATTTCTTCATTCTGGATTAAAAAATATTTTTTTTCGAGATTACGTCATGATTCATGACGTAATCTCGAAAAAAAAAATATTTTTCATATATTTCATGACTCATGAACCCTATATAGATATAGGTACGTAGGTATTAAAAGACTTTAAATCCCAGCACGGAAATTTGTTTATATTATCCAATTGCAGTAAAAGTATCAACAAACCTGTACCTGTGTACACACCAGACACCTACGACATACTACGTACTCATTAATCAAAAAGAATAAAATTGTAAAAGGTTTGCATTTATTTGACCACTTTATTTTAAATAAATCATCTACTGAATTTAATAAGTTTTATCATATACTATAAGATGCATTTAATAAATAAAAATCTCAAACGCACTTATGAATAACAAAAGTAGACACCTGTAACAGTCACAAAAATCTTAAAATTAAAAACTCATCATAATCACTGATTTCTTTATTCCTTGACTTCATGCAACGCGACGTCAAGAAAATCTTCATGGGACACAATAGCAAAAATATTCCTTTATGGATACACACAAAAAAATACCAATCCATGCAATCAGAATACACAACACACATGACTTTTTTTCTTGCCCATTATAAGAAATCTATCTCCATTCTCCATAACAAATTTACTTTAAAATTGTGGTGGGACGTTGGATTGAAATAAAGTGTACCAAAAAAAAAACAGGCTGAAGCATGAGAACAAAAAAAAATGTTTTTTGGTTGAGTTGATAGAACACAAATTTTGAAGAGAAAAAGCACTGCATACAGATCTTAAAATAATTCCTTGAAAAGAGCTTTGTTAAAAGCTTCTTGAAATGTGGATTTTCAGTTTCATATGACACTTTTTTCTATGGGCGTGAGACATCTGTATAGGTTTTGAAATTTTAACACAAATGCTTTTCAAAGCTTTAAAAATGGAATAAAATCTGGTGTGTTCATAATTTCCAACCTAACCTAATCACGTGATCATTTAAAAGGAAATATGAGATTGAGATGCCATAAAAAAGAATTTGAAATTTTATAACTAAAGTATACCTCATTTGGCTTTTGGAAACGTAGTATAAAATATAAATTATTAAATTATTCTTCAAAAAATTTAATTTCACCTGATTCGAATTGTTTTATACTACGTTTTCATTGGGCCAAATGAGGTAATTTCGAAGAAAATTTCCAAATTCGATTCCAAATTATCTCATTTCCCATACAAATTCACATTTCGAAATGAGGTAATTTCAACCAAATTTGCACGAAATTAGGTTGGAAATTACGTAAAAACCATGAACACACCAAGGTGCAATGCATCCGCAGTGGAAACCCAGTAGAAAACATTGAAAATGCCAAAATTTGTTGTATAAGAAACAGAAACAGAAACAGAAAGAGAACACAAGAATTGAATTGAATTGAATTTTTATTTAACTTTTAAGAAAATTTTACAAAGAGTACAATTCAGAATTTACTTATGTCGAATTCCTTTCAACAAAAGAATCGAATTTTTTTCTAAAAGAATCGATTTTTTTCTGAACAATTCGAATTTTTTCTGTCAAAACAAATCTTGCTAATTTAGCAAGATTCAAGAAAGATTTTACACCGATTTGCACACACACTAGCATGATTTGAAATTTCTAAAATGTCAAATTGAATGTCGCGGTGTTTTAAGAAAACAAATTGTGTTTTTGGTTGCAACGAATTTTCGGTGAATTTTATAGTGCGTTGCTTTTCAATTAACAATAATAATATTTTCCAAATTGAATATTTTCTGGGTATTTTACTTCAAAATTGTTTCTGTCAAGTGCCACAGACACAATCACAAAAACAAATCGATTCTTTTCGTCTTTTTGTATTCCTTTCAACGACAGAAAAAATTCGAATCTTTTTAGAAGAAAATTCGATTCTTTTGTTGAAAGGAATTCGACATTAGCAAAGCTATATGTTTACTGCGGCTACAATGTATTGCCAGCTTTATTTAGTTACAATTTTGGGACGCCTCGTGGCTGTCATTATAATATATAAAGATATATAGTCATTCTGCTCTTACTCAGGAGCAGTGTTACGGTTACGGGTTGGCTGTTGCAACGGATAAAAAATATACATATATACACTACCTACAATACAAATACCTTACAAACTAATATGCCAAAGAGTACATTTATATACATAATATTTCGTGTTATATAGCGAGAGCGCTCTATATGTAGAATTTTCAAATTTAATGAAATCATTTTGCATTATATTAATACTGAATTATTTAAAGACAGTTTCGATTTTTACATAATTTCACTTCTTACGAGTTATTTTAGTTGATTTTAGATCAAATGTTAGTGCCAAAAGAAAATGAATAATATAGAATATGTATGAGGATATAACTTAGTAGAAACACTAAAAACAATTAATAATTGAACATAAAAGATAATTCACTAACTTTTAACACATTATGAGCAGTGATAAAGAGATGTTTCACTTTAGCGCTTATTTTGTTGATTTGGTATGATGCAGGGCGATCATCCTTTGTCCATTGTTGTGATGAGGGTTAGTCATCTGTTTTAAGCACAAGGTTATGTGGTGCTGGTAGCCAGGGGGCTAGGTTGGCAGTTGCTGGAGTGTATGATCATCTCCGGATTTGATCCACTTGGAATCCTTCCCCCAGAGGAGTTCCATGCTAGGTTTCCATGTGGGCAACACGTCGGTCACGGTCACAAGATACAGTTGCTAGCGGGTAATGTGATACCACGCCAGAGTCCCGTAATTAACGGGATAGGCTTTAAGTCTAGTTCAAGCGGAACAGCTTGAAAACTAGCTTATCAGTTGCTGGAGTGTGTGAACAGCTCCTGTTACCATCCAGGTGGACACCTTCCCCACGAAGTACCAACTTTCGATGAAATAATTTACTACACTGTTTTAATAATAAAACTGGATTTGCTGGTTGTGCCACTAGACACAACCTGCCTCGTTGCCTCCCAGACTCGCTCCCCAAAGAGAACACAAGAAAAAGAAGCTATTAACTGCCAAATCAAATTCAAAATGAAGTTATCTGTTGAACGAAATTAGCAAATTTGCAATGAAAACACCTTTTCTGTAATTAATTTACGAAATCAGCTCATTTCGGCTCAAATGAAAACGTAGTATTACTTTCATTTTGTGTCATTTGATATACAAGACGCACCTGATAATTTTTGACACTATGGGCCCTACCAATAATCAAATTTAGTGACGACTTAAATATTTCAGTAAAATGGACCATAATAGAATGGGCTCTTGCTAATAAACCATATATAGAATGACCTTAATATTCAAGTGGACTCTTAATAATGAATCATATATGGAATGGACTTCAAAAAATTAAACATTCCATGAATGGTACATTGTTTGGGATCACCAGAATTAAGGTTAATTTTACTGAAATATTTAAGTCGTCGCTAAATTTGATTATTGGTAAGGCCCTATAGCTTTGCAAAGTTTCAAAGCCCTGCGTTGCGTCTCTTGTGTTAGGACTATAAAGTCGAAACAAACAAATCCCATTTCAACTCTACGAAGGTATTAAAATGGATGCAAGCGTCCCTTCAAGCAAACGAGTTCGCTTTGGATCCGCGCACGTAGTAAACAACGTATGGATGACTCCGTATACGGATCCAAACATGAATCCGCAAAACTGCGTTTGTCGGCTCAAATTAGTATGGAAATTAGAATCACCACGGACTCATATTGTGCATGTATTGTGAGAGAGAGAGCTTCCCATTTCACCATACTCAGCGATAACCGAAACCAAACGGAATCCAGAACGGATCCAAAAAAATTAACTAACGACACAGGCGTTTTGTGGTTGAAGAATATTATGCAATTTATTTTCTTTTATCGTTTGTATATAAATGAAACATCACGAATTATTTTGTAATTAATAATTAAATAATGAACTTTTGATTTTAAATTGATTTTCTTTCTGGAGGGAATTTTTATTAAACTTTTGCGCTGGGCACGAACGTGAACACATTTAAAAAAGTAAATAATTTTTGTTGTCTTCTCCTTTGTTTTCAGTCCATAAAAAAAACCCACCATTAGGGTATTGCATACATTCTCTCTTTCTCAGTAAAAAAAAATTACTCTCGATTTTCGTTCTTTTTTTTGCATGCATATACAAAAAATGTGCTAATGTGTGTATGACACTCCGTTTTGAAATGATCCAAGAAAGACCGACAAAGTTGGGTCAGTATTTCAAACAAGCTTCATCTCTTGGGCAACGTGAAATTTTTTGCGAATTTGCACCCATTTTTCGTTCTGCTTTTCGTTTTGCAGTACGCTGTTCGAAGAGCGAAATTCATAATTGTAGCAGATTATTTGGAGAAATCTCCGCTCTTTTTTCGCACTGTATTAATTATACAGACTATTTATTGTATGCGGAAAAATGACATTTGAGTTTTATTTGTGTTTTTTTTTTGTTTATCATTTTCTTACTTCATGGGTTTCTCTGATTTTTTGCGTTTATGTTTGATTTTGTTTTTGGAATTAATGAAACTCTCCAAGGATATTTTCCGTTGTGTCTTCGCAAGCGTTTCGCTGTCTGTTTGGAGATCACAGGAAATTTTCGTTTCGCATCAGCAGCGTACTAGGCTTAAAGGCTCTCCCAAACCAACGCGAAACATTCGCCGACGACAGATTTTTGTTGTTGTATAGCGTTGTGTATTTGTCATATTTTGTGTTATTAGATTTAGAGATTTAGATAGATCTTTATTGAAAATTAAAACAAGTTAATCCATAACACAATTGTTATAAGATTTTTAAGCATGGCTTTAAGCCATGTTATTGTGAATGATTCGCTACGATTTCGCGTTGGTTTGGGAGAGCCTTAAATGTGGTAAACGATATGGTAAACAAATCAGCTGTTCGTTAAACGTCAAACAGCTTAAAACATTTAATTTAAGTTTAACAAAATAAGCCAAAAAATTAAATGTATACAATTGTATGAACAAATTGCTTTCAATGATCTATTAATTCTTGAGTTATTAGGCGAAAAAGATGGTAAGTATGTTTATTGTTGTGATCGACACGTAAGTGCATTTGGGTTTGTGTAACTCACACTATTTTGAAAAAAAAACCTCACATTTCCTCGAAATGCCCGTTCGTACGATGTTTATCATCTTCGTTTAAAACACAAATTTGTGTCTTAAAGTTGATTTTTTTGAAAAGATTTCCCATACAAATTTTGACAGTTCGCTTACGTCATCGTAAACTTTAAGACATTTACGATGCTTTTCCGACTTGCATGAATACCCTTAATAATTATTAATTTCTTAAAGTTATTTGTGTTCCTTTAGTTCACAATAACGAAATTGAGTCACAATGCTTGGCACATTCAATTTATTATTAAAAAAAATTTAAGAAGCAATTTAAATATACACCTATCTATCTTATCTCAAGCGCCGCAGGGACCTTAGGCGGGGCTGGGCCCCTAGACAGTTGCCTTTTTTGCCTGAGGGTTAATCCGCCTATTCGTCCATGGTGAAAACAATCAACAAACTATTAATTACCTTTGGTTTTTTTTTTGAATCCATTTTACTCAAATTTCCACCAGACAAGATATGTTCTGCTTTATATTTTGACAGTTAATTTTGTTTGTGCAAAAAAAAATATTATAGACTGCTTTTAAACGATGCAATCACCCCTTACGATTTTTAAGAAACTAGGCGGGGGAAGAATGTGGTGGCCGGGGTAGACAAAATTGCTGAGGTTGGAAAAATTGCAGAGTTATCTTTTTTGTGCCTTTTCGTGTTTTTTGAGACATAAACAGAGTGAAGTGTGCAGATATGTTTCCTTTTCATTTAACAAAAATTGCAACCATTAAAAATCGCAGTGTTTAAAAGCATCCTTGCAACCGCAAGAAGATCAAAAGAGAAACGCCTCCAAAAATTGCAGTCGTCTAAAAGCAGTCATACCTACAAATGTATTGTCGAATTCCTTTCAACAAAAGAATCGATTTTTTTCTAGAAAGAATAGATTTTTTTCTGTCGTTGAAAGGAATATGAAAAGACGAAAAGAATCGATTATTTTTTGGAATTGTGTTTGTGGCACTTGACAGCAGCAATTTTGAAGTAAAACTTCAAGAAAATATTCAATTGTGAAATTATTATTATTATTAATTGAAAAACAACGCACAAATATTTACTATAAAATTCACCGAAAATTCTTTAGCCTAGTACGCTGCTGATGCGAAACGAAATTTTTCTGTGATCTCCAAAGAAACAACGAAACGCTTGCGAAAACACAACGGAAAATATCCTTGGAGAGTTTCACTAATTCCAAAAACAAAATAAAACATAAACGCTAAAAATCAGAGAAACCAATGATGTAAAATAAATTGTTTTCTTCCCCCTGGCTCCACAAGCTATTTTTATTTCGAATTTTATTTCAGAAATAATTTCAGAAGTAGTTAATTCTTCCTTGAGTGGGCAAATTATTTCATAAAATTTTAATTGCAATCATGTCCCCGCCGAGCAAGCACCGCATTATTCGCGCTATTGTCTCATTAAAAGTTAATTTATGTCCACATTTATTTCTTCTCTGAAGACAAGATATAAATGAAGATATTTATGTCTGAAAATTAAAATCTTCTTGACATAAGTGGTCTCCAGAAGAAATTTAGCCTAAATGAACCATTGTAAAATATGTGTTATGTCGTCAAAATTTCTTGTGGAGAACATCAACATGCCTAATGTAATTTTTGACTTTTTTACATATCGTTTTACTTTATTTTCATTGCAAGTAATTTATTTTTTTAATGTAACTGAAAGAAGTGAATGTAAAATAATCAAAACAGTTCTTTTAATTAATTATACCTATTCATGTTAAAGTGATTTTATTATATTTGAAAATTCTACATAGAGCGTTCTCGCTCTATAACACGAAATTTTATGTATATAAATGTATTCTATGGCATATCAGTTTATAAGGTATTTGTATTTGTAGGTATTGTATATATGCATATTTTGTATCCGTTGCAACAGCCAACACGTAACTAAAATATTGCTCCTGAGCAAGAGCAGAATGACTATATATTTCTTATATATTACAAATGACAGCCACGAGGCTTCCCAAAAATGTAACTAGATAGAGCAGGCAATACATTATAGCCGCAGTTAAACATAGCTTTGCTAAGTAATATAATCTGAATTGTACTCTGTAAAATTTTCTTAAGTCTCAATAAAATTCAATTCAAATTACTTTTTAACTCGGAGTGCTCCGAGCTCTCAACTTGCATTTCTTTTTTAGCTCAGAGCTCGACTGGGGCTCGCTCGATGAGCTCGGAAAAAAATGACCGAGCACATCGAGCACAAAGTTGAGAGCGGCTAACTTCATACAATTTTTAATGTAATTTGACAGATATGAGAGTTCAGTGCTCAATTATTGAGTTTCTTAAATAGATCGGTGCGCTCAGGTCACGCTCTGTTCGGAGTGAGCTCTATTCGCTCAGAGCCCACTCTGTGCGAATGTCAAATGTCAAATTGGATGTCGCGGTGTTTTAAGAAAACAATTTTTTTTTGATGAAAACAAATTTAAGGCTCTCCCAAACCAACGCAAAACATTCGTCGACGACAGATTTTTGTTGTTGTTTAGCGTTGTGTATTTGTCATATTTTGTGTTATTGTGAATGATTCGCTACGATTTCGCGTTGGTTTGGGAGAGCCTTTAGTTTTTGGTTGCGACGAATTTTCGGTGAATTTATTGTAAATATTTGTGCGTTGTTTTTCAATTAATAATAATAATAATTTCCGAATTGAATATTTTTGGACATTTTACTTCAAAATTGGTGCTGTCAAGTGTCACACACACAATCACAAAAAAATCGATTCTTTTCGTCTTTTCGTATTCCTTTCAACGACAGATAAAATTCGATTCTTTTAAAAAAAAATTCGATTCTTTTGTTGAAAGGAATTCGACATAATAAAGCCTAGTACGCTGCTGATGCGAAACGAAAAATCCCATACAAAAATGACACAACGAAATCAGAAACGGAAATTTTCGTTCTGCTTTTCGTTTTGCAGTACGCTGTTCGAAGAGCGAAATTTATAATTCTAGCAGATTATTTGGAGAAGTCTCCGCTCCTTTTTCGCATTTAATTAATTGTACAGACTATTTATTGTGTGCGGAAAAATGACATTTGAATTTTATTTGTGTTTTTTTTGTTTATCATTTTCTTACATCATGGGTTACTCTGATTTTTTGCGTTTGTTGGTTTTTGGAATTAGTGAAACTCTCCAAGGATATTTTCCGTTGTGTTTTCGCAAGCGTTTGGAGATCACAGGAAATTTTCGTTTCGCATCAGCAGCGTACTAGGCTTAAGTTTTATATTTCACATCCCTTTGTTTTTGCAGAATTCGCATGAAGATGAATGTAAATCCACATTATGTGTAGACACGCTTTCAGTAAAACGACTTTCAGTAAAATTCCAATGTAAACAGGGATTAGGCTTTTGACAGCAAATTGTAATTTTTGTTTTAATTTGTAGAGATTTCCATGAGATTTCAAGTTACCAAACCTATTAAAAAAATAAAATAGCTAGGTATAAATTCTTCTACCATATAACCTTACAGTTACCATGCTCAAGGTATGTTTTGTTGAAAACGAAAAAAAAGCATTTACAAAAAATTGGAATAATATTTTTTGTGTGTAGGGAAAAGGGCAGAGAACTTTCGAGGACGTATGGCCACATATGAGATGTATCGTGCTGAAACTTTTACAACAAGAAGCTGTTTCACAAGCTGAATGGCAAGATTTATTCTATGGTGTTCATTTGGTCTGTCTTTGGGATGATAAAGGAGCAAGTAAAATATATGATAGTCTAAAAAGTGATATTGTCGAATTCATTGATCACGCTCAAAAAAAAGTCCAAAATCAGAGTGGTGAACAGGCTTTACTTAAAACTTACATCGTTGAATGGAGAAAGTTCTTCACCCAAAGCAGTTACTTGCCACTTCCATTTCGACAGTTAGAAATAACATTGCAAGGACGGTCTTTATCATCAACAAATAATACGTCAACAATTAATCAAAAGAAATCAAATAGCGATGAAAGCGTTGTACGGAAACTAATGTTAGACTCGTGGAATAAAAATATATTCATTGACATCAAAGACCATCTCCAAGAATCTGCAATGAAAATAGTTCATGCTGAACGAAATGGTGAGGCGTACGATTGTCAGCTGGTAATTGGTGTTCGAGAAAGCTATGTAAACCTCTGTTCAAATCCAGAAGATAAACTGGAAATATACAAGGAACACTTTGAAGCAGCGTACCTAAAAGCTACAAACAACTTTTATAATATAAAAGCAAGTGATCAGCAACAAACCAATGGTGTTCAGGCATTTATGAAGTATGCAGATGCCAAGATAAAGGAGGAAGAAATACGAGCAAAGCGGTACTTGGAGTCGAGCAGTTTTCATGCTCTGTCTCAATGCTGTATAAAGGTTCTCATCGGTGATCATTTGAATACTATTTTAGCGGAATGTTCTACGCTTATTAAGAGTTATGAAATAGAAAATTTAAACTTAATGTTCCGACTGCTTGATCGAGTACAAAACGGAGTTGAACCAATGCTACTTGACTTGGAAAACCATATAGTTACAGCCGGCCTAGCAGATATCTTATCAGTATCTGATGTAATTGTTCAAGATTCTGAAAAGTACGTTGAACGTCTGTTGGATCTTTTTAAAAAGTTTAGTGCCTTGGCTAAAAAAGCATTTAACAATGATCCAAGATTTCTCACTTCACGTGATAAAGCATTTAAAACTGTAGTAAATGATATAAGCGTTTTCAAAGTAAGTACAAATTTTTTATTAGTTGTTCTCTTTTAAACTTCTTCGTTTTTAGCTTGAGCTGCAAACTAATGTATGTAATAGGGGTGTTAAACATACAGCTCCTGAGAGTAAATGTCCAGAACTTCTTGCTAATTATTGCGATATGCTTTTAAGGCGAACACCACTAAGTAAAAGGCTAACAACTGAACAAATTGACAGAAGGTTAAGAGATGTTTTACTCGTTCTTAAGTACGTTAATAACAAAGATGTATTCATGAGGTATCACAAAGTACATTTAACGCGAAGGTAAGATATTTTTAAGAATCTACTTTTTGGCTTGTTTCGAGTAGGGGGGACAGAAAGTAAATATCAGTTGTTAATAGACCAAGAGTCACTAGGGGTTCACGTTATTTCGCTTGCCTATTTGACATTTTAAACTTTAGTTATATTATTCAAAAATACTATACGTCAGTATAGTGCAGTATCTACCTATTAAAGAAACGAATTGTTTGAAAAAGGACCAGAAAAATATTCACATAAATTAATTTACTCTTCAATTTTGCATTTATAAAGAAAAAATGAAAATTATGTAATTATATTCGAATTGCTAAATTTTATTTACTTATTGGGAACATAACTGTATTACATCAAAGTTATTATTTACAAATAATGAAAACTGTTCGCTTACAATTCCGGATCGAAGAGTTCTGGGGACTTCTTCTGGATTACCAAACGGAAACGCTATAAGCTAAAATTTTCCTCAAAGGCTATGACTCACCACCTAAAATATTTAAAAACTTGCAAATATGTTTAAATGCACAAACGCATCGTTGCAGAAATGATGCACAATTTCTTGCGTCAAGCATCTCTAAGCCATCAACCCAGCATCAGTTTTAGGGTAAAGTGTTCACTATTACAAACTTTCAACAAATAATGCGCAAACTTCAAGCAAAACAGAATCAAGAAAATTCATGACGCGTAATTGCTGATGTATTGCATAAGCTACGATGCGCATCACCACAAAGCAAATGTTTAATGTTTATGAATGAACACTATGTTTATGTTCGGGAGAACGTGAACCGCGGAAGGATTAATGCACCGTACAAAGGTCCACTCGAAAAACATTTTCAGTGCTCGTAGATAACAAAGAGCTAATACGATTGACTTTCTATACCAAACCTATTTTCGAAGCCAAATTCCTCACTCTCAACTCTCAATTTAGAATAAAGCGTGGATCAATTTCTCATTAACGTGCGTTAGAAGTTGTACAACTTTGGCGATCTCCCAACTTTAGCGGAAGTTAAGGTCAGAGATTCATTTTCAGGGGAGCCTGATCTTTAAAATTAATTTAAAGCAGAGCTGTAAAACAATAAATTTAATTTGAATTGCAGTACTGTCCAGTGAATTTTGAAGTAATTAATTGAGTTGGGAAGTTAATTTGTATGGGTGGATTGGAAACCCTGGTTTTGAATCGGCAAGTTTATAAAAAATTTGGCTCCACAAAAATAATAAATTTAAAAGATAAATACAATAAGAATACTGATTTTATATTAAAAAATTGTGATTTCAAAGATACAAAATACTGTAAAAAATTGAAATTTAAGATGAGTCGCAAGTACTTATTTGATTAATTCAACAAAGAAAAAAAGTTCGTAAAAAGCGCTACATAACAGTGAATAGAAAACCTGTCAAAAATACTTCCTTGCAAACGGTTGAGATCGATTCAAACAAAAGACGACGTATCGAGGGACCAAAACAGTACACTGAGAATATTGAACCGAACGCTTGAACTGATACATCAGTAAATATGCCTATAAGCGACTTGACATCAATAATAAAGAGTACGATGGCAAATCTCTTAGACGGTTAGTTAAGAGGCCTCTACCCAAATTTTTGAGAAATATGGAAAATTGGCAAAATGGATTCCGAAGGATCTCCGCCACGGGACCATATATGGCCAAAATTTAAATTGCATATGAAAGAATGACATTTTGGCTTCAAAGTCTTGGGGCTATATTTTTGATTTTGGATTTTGTTTTCGTCTTATTTCAAAAATCCAGTAAGAGGTTTTATAAAAATCACGCAAAACTGCTAAATGGATGCTTAACGATTTCAGAACAGGAGAGGAGTACATATATAAAATGTATATCATTTTAAAGGTATTGATTAGGGCTTCAATGCCTTGGGCACCGATTTTTGAATTTGATCCTTTTTTTTGAAATATTTGCTTTTGAAAAGTGACAAATTTTCTATTTTTCAATTGTATTTTTAAATAACAAGAAATAAACCAAATAACCCAAAACTTTCTCATAATGACAAAAAAATTCTAATAAACAAATTCACTAAAAAAAACTCGCACAAAAACTTAAATTTTGTTAGAAATAACAAATTTTTCAAAGGTCTGTTTTGCAATAAATAGTCGTTATTTTCAAATATTTCGAATTTTTAGTAAATCTAGCTGCCACATGATGGCTTTTCTTCGAAAATGAATGTTGTAGATCGAATCAAACATGAACCAGAGGCAGCATTATAGAATGAGAATGTGTTGATGATAAAATGAAATAAAAAAAAGTGTTTTTGTGGGTACTGCTAAGCGAGCGCTGCGCTCTACCATATAGCTATATCCACTTATTTTGTGGGTAATGTCAAAAAGAAATAAAGAGAAAAAAATGTCTGTAGGTCAAGTCAAACTGATTTTTGTTTGTATGCGAAGGTCGTTTGTAAACAGAATCTATGTAAATTATAATTTCAACTACTGACAAAATAGTTATGAGCAGGCAAAAATATGAGAATTTGGTTTCCATTTTTTTTATTATGAGAATGAAATGTGAGGTAGGTAGGTAGGTAGGTAGGTAGGTAGGTAGGTAGGTAGGTAGGTAGGTAGGTACCATATTTGTGTTGTCCAAGAAGCTTATGCTATCAGGATTTTTTTATTATTTTTTTTTATTAGCATAGAATACAAAGAAATATTTTTAAGCTAAGATTTTTTTTGATTTGATTTTCCAAAAAAAATAAACCAAAGTCCATTTTTGTATTCATTGAACATTGAACACCTATCATAATAAAGAAACCAGGAGTGGGGTAGATACAGGTGTTAGATACAATAAGCTTTATACCGGAGCAATAAACCGAACGACATTTTGTTGCATTGCTTCATAGCAGGGTTGAAATTTGGAAATCAAACATGATCGACAAGATAATAATTATAGGTAAGACATATAGATAATGTGAGTGAAATGTATCTTGTATTGTATGGCCTGAACAAGAGTTTGAGGTAGGTCTGGTGATGTGATGCAATTTTTTGCATATTTTTTTTTCTCAGTGAAGTGAAAAACAGTGAAAAAATGGGTAGAAAACAACCAAAACTAAGGGGAAAGTTTGTTAAAAAATGGCAACTAGTGAGAAATTTACAAAATAAGCAAGTCATTCATGTAAATATGTAAGTAGGTACCTAACATGAACAATTTTATGGAATCACATAAATTTGAATTGAAATTGAATTTTAAATTTCTCCCAAAAAATTTTTATATTTTTTTTCTTTTCGCAACTTCTTTAGATACAGTAAAAAAAGTTACAATTGCTTACTTAGTTTTTTAATTTCTAAAAGTGTAATGCTAACTAAATATCAAGTTAGCGCTACATATTATGTATATGTACCTACCATTTTTTTTATTAAAAAAAAAAACATGGATATTTTTTTATAAAGCATATACCTACATACACATCTGTTTAAAATGATTTTTCGCGCTGATTCGAACTTTGATATCAATTTTTATCAAAATGAATCTTCAAGTCACCATTTTTAATTTTCATATTATGTACAATACCCAAATTTTCATTTAATTTTTGTTAACAATGGTGTTTTAAAAATAGTTTTTAATTGTTTTCAAAAAAGGGTTTTTTATTTAGAAACCGCTTTCTGCCCGCTACCGAATTAAAAAAAAATTTATAAACCTATACATATACGAAAAGTTTATTTTAGGACATTTTCCGTGGCATGATTAAAATAAATAATATGAACTATGAAGGAAAAACGCAATTTTGGGGTAAATTTTCATTACAAAAAAAGGCCCCATACATTTTTTTAATCTTGAATAACAAATTAAAACTGACCCCAAAATGGGGGCATTTTTTCACAATGAAAAATCGCCCAATTTTTAAAATGCAAATAAGATGAAACAAGGCCCAAAATTTAAAATTGCTTGAAACCAAATATGATAAATGAACCCAAAAATATATGTGTAAAACAACAACACCAACATTGTCTTACATTTATTGAATTAGGGTGACATGATGATAAAAATAATTTGAACTTTTTAATTTTAAAAAATGTAAAAATATCGTGCGTTAATATGATTAAATAAATCAAAATGAACTGTTTAAATTTTTTAATACTTGGTTTGAAATAAATTTACATATTTATTTAAGATTGGAAGATTGGGGTATATTTTTTCATAATGAAGTCTCATACCAAACCGAAAATTGAAAATAAAAAATGCTCCAAAACTATGAAAAATCAATCCGAACAACATACATAAATCGACGTCTTTTGTTGTTATTTTACCTACATACAAATTTTGTGGGGTTATTTTTAATTTTTATGGTTAAATTTTTGGGGTCTTTTTTCATTATTTTAGGGGCAATTTTTCCTATTTGGAAATGGGGCCATTTTTTATTATGAACAACAATTTCGGGCCCATTTTCATGTAGAGAGATTTTTGTAGATAAATGCAGTATTTTCAAAAGCTGTGCCTTTGTGAAAAATGGTCATATTGAGATGCAACAAAAAAACATTCAAGTGTTTTATTTTTTTTTTCTATTTTACAAAAAAATGGTTTAAAATGAAAACAAAATTATTAAAAAACAACGGCAACATTTACAATG
Source organism: Epistrophe grossulariae (assembly GCA_929447395.1). Classification (NCBI taxonomy): domain Eukaryota; kingdom Metazoa; phylum Arthropoda; class Insecta; order Diptera; family Syrphidae; genus Epistrophe; species Epistrophe grossulariae. The sequence continues at coordinate 70,313,795 of OV839567.1, forward strand.
AAATAATATACAGATTTTGAAAGCCAGAAATTTGTTTTTTAATCTTAAATCTGAATTAAATTATTTATGTCAAATTTTTTGGAAATATTCGCCTGCAAACTCAAAATATTTATGAAAAAAATAAAAAAAAAATGTTTAAACTCATTTATTTCAAAATACATACAATTTAAGAAATTATATTAATTTGCTGCAGTCGTACGGTAGAACCTAGGTAATGTGAATTTTTTAGAATGCATTACATTTTCATACCTGAACATTTTAAATGTACTAATAGAACAGAGTACTGGCTTTAAATATAGGTATAATACTTAATTGTAAGTAATACCGTTATGTTTTAATATTTTTTTTACATTATTTATTTTTTTTTTTATAAATTCGCCCCTCCTGCCCAAACGGGGGAGATAGAGCTCCCTCCCATTGCAAAAAATGCTTGTATTGAACTGTTCTACAAAAACCGTTATCATTTCTTGGCGCCTAAGTTACGTACTCTTGCAGTACATAGTATAAAGGAAGAAAATTTATTTTTTTTAATTTGGATTTGTTTGTTTTTATTTTTCAAAAAAAATATAGGTATCTACCTAGTCGAAAGTTATTTGACAGTAAGTATGTACCTATCTACATACCTATTTATTTTTAGTGCATAACCTACCTACCTACAGCCTACAGGTACCTACCAATTATATCTATAACAATAGGTAGGTATTTGTATTTATTTAATAATTTCGTCAAGAAACGATACCTATTTTTGGTATGTAATTCGGAAATTTATAACAAATAATACCTACATCTTCATAATCAAATAAAATCACAAATACCTTCCGAATCGCTTTTGTTACCTACACTCAAATACCTACCTAGAAGAAAAAAAACTCTTGAAACCACACAAAAAGTAAAAAAACACCCTAAAATTAAATAATCACTTCTTAGTAAATCCGGAATTTGGAAACATACAAATGCATATTGTACATACCTGCCTACATACTTTATCCTTTACCTACCATAACAATATCCTAAAATCTAAAATCATTCAAGTTGAACAAAACTACCCCATTCCAATAAAGTGACCTACAAATAATTTGAAATGAAAAAAATATGCATATTATTGAGAAAAAAATTTCAACACAAGTTTTCCTCCACAGAAAAAACTTCTTCAAATAGCTCTTCGCGCACCACGATACAAAAGCAAAAACAACACATAATATACCTTTCCAACACACGAATACATTTACAAACACTTTACTCCCTATACCCAAAACGAAAAATTGAACAAAAAAAAAAATAAAAATCTATACCTGCACTGCATCTTCTTCTTCATAACAAAGTAAAAGTATAGTGCAAAGCAACAAAAACAAACTTCGCTGTATGCGCTGTGAACGTATAGCTTCTATTTTTTTTGTTGTTTCATATGCCATTCGAACGATGTTTGTTCGAAGTTCAAACATGTTGTTAGGGGTGAGTTTTTTTATTGTCGTTTTTTATTCGAAGATAAAAATCTTCGAATCTGACTTCGACATTTTGGGTGGAGGCCTCTTAAAGAATGGGGCTACCACAGCAGACGTTTGCAAGATTGTAGAAGAAATTCTAATCCTGCAACCAAACCATCAAGCACTCAAGTTGCAGTTGGAGCAAGTGCAGACCCGATGTGTGTCACTTGAACGGTAGGTTGAGCTTCTAGAAAAGAAGTCGAATAATAACAACCTTAATATTCATCCCTTTGGTTCCCTTAACTCCTAATTAGGTACCTACTTATATTTATTAATCAACAATTGAAGCTTGCTTCTTATATTAAGTTCGATCTTTTATTATCTCAGGTGGTGATAAGAAAGTTATGGAATGGGAATTAACACCCGCGGGGGTCGGAGTTGGGGCCAGTCATTTGACATTTGAACTGTCAAAAAGTAAAAAATTAAAAATCGCGGCTCTTCAATTTTTATTTATAATTTAAACTAAAATTAATTTTAAAAAACATAATTACTGCACAAACAAGCCAATAGCGGTTTAAATTCATTAAGTCGATGAAAAACACCTATTGTTTGTTGAAGTATTCGTTTATTTGGATAAAACGTAAAATATAAATATATATATATATATATATATATACAAATAACAAAACATTGGTACATCGAAAATGACCAGTTCAAATAAACGAAGCTTAACCGGCACATCTCCAGAAACATTAGGAACCCCGAAAAAAAAAATAATTCCCAAAAGATGTCGGTTCCTTCCATATCCGTTGCTGAATTGGAAGAAAGAATAGGAGAATATGCGAGCTCCCACAAAAAACTGACACGGATCGTATATTACTACAGGTGAAAAGTCTAAAAGAACAAAACGATATCATGACAAACGAACTACAACAGGTAAAAACGAGGAACGAATTACTTGAACGACTAATTGAACACCTTGAAAAACAATCCAAAGCAAAAAACATCATCTTTCACAAATCTCATCTTTTCACAAAATGTGAAAACATAGAAGAAGCCGTCAAACACTATGCAGACTGTCTCACAGGCCAGAATAATATATCTCCCGATGATATTTCCGAACTACCGTCCAAGGGAAATCAAAAGATTATACTGGTAGAGACATGTAGCAAGAATATAACCTCCAAAACGCTGAATTGTTCAACCCGGATTACACAAAAGAGGAGCAGCAAAAACGACAAAAATTGCTACCGATAAGACACACAATAAAACAAAAACACCTGTCGGCAAAACCATTGATTCGAGGTTTAAAACTTCACGTAAACAACAAAATCTTCACGACAACAAAAGAAGGAAAAGTTATTTGCGATGGGATAGAATTAATCCAGGAAATGTTTGGGGAACTGTGAATACAACAAATCAAAACTTTTTTTTCATCAAAACAAAACAAACTTATAAAACGTCTTCGATGTCAAAGTCATCAACTTATGTCGAATTCCTTTCAACAAAAGAATCGATTTTTTTTCTAAAAGAATCGATTTTTTTCTGAACAATTCGAATTTTTTCTGTCAAAACAAATCTTGGTGATTTTGCAAGATTCAAGAAAGATTTTACACCGATTTGCACACACACTAGCAAGATTTGAAATTTTTAAAATGTCAAATTGAATGTCGCGGTGTTTTAAGAAAATAAATTGTGTTTTTGGTTGCAACGAATTTTCGGTGAATTTTATAGTGCGTTGCTTTTCAATTAACAATAATAATATTTTCCAAATTGAATATTTTCTGGATATTTTACTTCAAAATTGTTTCTGTCAAGTGCCACACACACAATCACAAAAAAAATCGATTTTTTTCGTCTTTTAATATTCCTTTCAACGACAGAAAAAATTCGATTCTTTTTAGAAAAAAAATCGATTCTTTTGTTGAAAGGAATTCGACATAAAATACAATAAAGCTTTGTAGGCAACTTAGCCGATGGATTTAAACGGATGGTGGATTTAAATTTATCGTTTTTGAATATAAGAGAAAAATAAAAAAAAATTCCCGAAAATTTTAAAAAGTTAAATTTTGTTGGTATATGTGTTATTTATGAGAAGCAAAGGATTATTTTCGTGTAAAAGGTGTTAATTTTAAACTTTGTTATTATTTAAAATCAAAAAAGTTTTTAAGAGCTTAAACTTTATTACACTTTCACAACTGACAGTTGAAATGTGCCATTATTTGACTTCATATAAATGTAGGTACATACATAGGTATTAAAAATTAATTTTATCAAATATTTCAAAGTTTTGTGACACAAAACTGACAATTTTGCTTGTCGTAGATTTGAGAATATTTAAAATGCTGAAGTTCTAATCATGGCGACTTGTGTAACTTACAGAAAAGTCAACGATTTTTTTTCCTCTTGTGTGTATAAAAATATCAATTAAAAATAAAATACAAATAAGGGATTTTTTTGATCCTTAAAAGGAATTTTATTTCGTTCGTATATTCACACTGCATAAATTTCAATTATTTTAACAAACATAAAACAACATATAAAATCTGAAGTTGGGAAACAAATAATAATGCAGCACCTTCTCTGCCTGAATGCAATTTCATTTCACTTTTCTTCCGGAGTATATGTAGATATTCCTGAAGGTGGCAGCGTTGCATTCCATATTCTACAGTCCACATGAACTGACCAAAACAAGATTCCAGTAAATGCATTCGACAGGTCCACCTGCGGACGTACACCGATTTTCACCGTCGTCGCTTCGTTCTTCGAGTTCATATTGAATTTAAATAACAATTTAAATTTGAAAATGTCACGAAAAAGGAGTAATAATAATTTTTTTTTGAAAAAACTTGTGAAAAGTAAACACAACAATTTCCGAAATTAAAAATTTCACAATGACGTCTAGATAAATGTCACTTTACTATTGTGTGTGTCCAAGTGCGTGTTTTGTGTAGGTGTAATGTCGAATTCTTTTTGCCATTTGGGATTTTGATCCGGGATTACGGATTTTTGTAGGTAAAAGGAAAGCAAAATGAGATTGATTTTTTTTTTGGAACTGTGTGTGTGGCATGTCAAATTTTCCATTATTTCCTTGATAATACCAGTGATAGTATGGGTAGGGAAAAATTCCTACAAATAGAAGTACACATTATTTTTTAAGGCTAGGTATAGACTTGGTCATGTATTTTTAAGGCTCTCCCAAATCAACGCGAAACATGTATTTTACACGACATTCGTTTAATCGCGTCGTTGCGGTCGTCGTCGCTATTTGGTGTGGGTACTCTCATTTACCGCCCTAAAAATATATTTTGACAGCCGAAAGGCTCCCCCAAACTAAACGGAACTGCACTTCAGCGACACCGCACGCACTTTCGCACGACACTGAACGGATCTTCATGTCGCGACAAAGTTGATTATATTATAGACTTTGTCACATAAATTAAAACATTTGTTTTGTACTTTTAAAATTAAAAGAATATTTTTTGGAACTATGTCCTTTATTTTCTAATATTTTACATTAATCTTAAAAGGAGCTTAAGACTACTATATAGTTACTATAAGACTGCCGATCCACTCATCATACAGTCGTATTTATATCCTTCCTTATCTTTCTACAAGGAGACCAAAGCATACAGTCATCTTGCTTGATAATGAAGAAGAGATAATATTATCTATGCAACATTGTATACAAACAATATTATCTCTGTTACATAAATGGTGTAGCGTTGTGTGCAAGACTGTACTAGAGACTAAAGATATCATTGAATACAAATAATGTTCTCTTTTCTAAATATATAATGCTAGGGATGCTTAACTAAAGATATCATTGAATACAAATAATGTTATCTCTTTTCTCAATATATAATGCTATGGATGCTTAACTCCCCCCCTTGTTAAACGAAATCGTCCCGATTTTTCGAGGCTCTTTTTAACATTTCTCTTTCATAAGTTTTGTTATATGCGTCAATCTTTTTTTGTTTTTGACAATCTGTTATACATTGTATAATTTTTATCGTTACATACATAAATGCTAGAATAACAATCAGTGTTACAATTGTGTATATAGTTGATAATATCGGTTTTTCTTCAAAAGGAATAATTAGTTTTCTTAAAGTATCTATGTTATCGAATTTGTAAATTGTATCTTCTTTAATTATTTGATCGATGTAAGACTCTGAATTATGATTTCTTAATATAACTTCTTTAATTTGCTTATTCATGTTTTTGTATATTTTATCGTCTAGATTTATAGTATTTTCATAAGTAACTAAGTTTATACCATTAATTGTTTGATTATTTAACTTATGCTTACCATTTAATAACATAACACCGGACTCAATTTCTAAGTCGTAATCGTATTCTTGTTTAATGTTACATTTTGAAGTTATATTCTTTAAAAGTGGAATAAGACAATTTTCTTCTTCAAAGTTAATTTCACAAATGTTTTTACTTAGATGATTTTGACAATTTTTTGTTCTTATATAAGTTTGGTTACATAAGGCAATTGTTTTATCTGTAATGATTTTTCCGTGCTTTGAACTTAAAGGTGTTACTTTATATAATTTACATGATTTAATTAGAATTGGATATTTATATATTGTGATGAAGAATTCATCAGTTCTAGCTAATAATATCTTAGAGTACTCAAGTATATTTATTATATGTACTAGAATTATTTCATGTTGAATAATATTTTTAGTGTCCTCTAAGTCTAGGCTTTCTGATAAATATTCATTATTTTTTGCTGCATTAATAGTTCTGGTCAATAATAATAATTGTTCGTACACTTGTTCTATTATTAAATGTTCTCTAAGGCTCTGACCTTCAAATTGTTGCAAAATTTGTTCAAATCTAGAATTTATAGTTTTTTGTTTATTATTGTTTTCTACGAGATTATTTATACTCGTTTCTATGTTAACTAAGTCATCATGGTCTGGATTACCAAACACATATTTGAAAGCTGTTCCTAAAAAGTTAATAGATCTAGTGTGTAGTATGTTCTTGTAATTGGTCTGCTAGATTCTTGATTTTACTTAACCAAATTTTTTCTTCTTGTGTAGGTTGATATGTACTAGCTATGATATTTACGTAAGGTTGAAATATCGAAGTCAGGTTGGTTGCATGTAACAAATAAGTTTGTTCTTTAAATAGATACACGTCATCTGTTTGTGTAAGTATAAACTTCTTGTTGAGTAACTCAGTTATATGAGTGTTTCCTTGCCCTTCTTGATTCTGTACAATTCCTAGTAATGTTAGGAATATTAATATTCTCGTCATCTAAAAAGTGATAATTTTTTATGTTATCCTTATGAATTTTTATTCCTTCTTTAGAGACTATAGTATCTCCTTTATCTTCATCTACTATTCTTGTTATGTATCTGGCGTTAGATTTCTTTCTAAGACCTGTGATTCTTACCATTATCTTATCTCCTTTTTTATATAATTTATTTATTATAATTTCACTATTGCTATATTTATTTTGGTTAAAGAAAATGTCTCTAGGTTTCAAACCTGTAACTGAGTGTATAGAATTATTTAACTCACGCACTGTTCTAAATATTTCCTCAATGAGTCTTGTTTTATTCTGAATTGTGAATATTCTAGACAGTTCAGTTATTGTACCGTTTACACGTTCGACTTGACCGTTCGCTGTCGATCTGTATACTGGAGTTTCTACTTTAGTTATGTTGTAATTCAAACACATTTGATTCACCATTTCTGTTTTGAAGCTCTTCTCGTTATCTGTCATGAGTCGTTCACATTTTGGGAAATAATTAGATAAGACCTCTTCCATAACGTCGTACAGTCTGTTTCTAGTTTCGATTTCCCGAAGGATTATATATTTAGAATACTTATCTACTGTTACAAGGAAAGTATACTTGTCGTTGAAGTATATGTCCATATGAATGTGTGTTCCCACATGTGTTGGTATTTCTGAATTATTCAGAGGTTCTCTGATAGGATTTCTTTCATATTTTCCAAATAGACATGCTATGCATTTTTTGTTAAAACTCTTTGCTTGTTTATTTAGATCGGGCCAATAATATTTCTCCGAGATTTCTTGTATATTGTTTCGTAACCCTCGATGTGCTCTTTCGTGAGTGTTTTTTACAAGTTTTAATTGTTCTTCCAAATTTGTCACGTCTTGAAGTTTTCTTGGTGTGAATATAAATCTTACTAGTGGAAATTCCTTTTTTATGTTTTCACCATATTTGTATATGTTTTCAAATTTTGTATGTAAAGCTATAATCTTCTGGGGTTGTATAACTTCTTTCATCTGCCTTAGTAAATAGTCTTTGTCCTTAAACTTTATTATGAGTCTTATTTTGTTACTAAAATAGATTTGTGTTTCGATATTATTTGTTATATCTTCAATAAGTTCGAATTGTGCAACGTATGTATTAAAAGGCTGATTTACAGTTTTTATTATTTCATTTGAAGAACTTTCAGCTGAATGTGCTGTTTCTATGGTAGAAGTATTTATGCGTTGACGTGATAATGCATCAGCTACAAGATTTAGGTTTCCTGGTTTATAAACTAAATTTGCTCCAAAGTCTTCTATGATTCCCTTCCAACGTTTCAGCTTTGTGTTGGGATTCTTTTCTGATACAGAATATATAAGGCTCTGGTGATCGGTATATATGGTTAAGTCTGTTATACCATATATGTAGTTTCTGAGTTTTTGTAAGGACCATATGATCGCTAATAGCTCTTTCTCGTTTGTGCTATAGTCCTCTTCTGTTTTACTCAGTGTTCTTGACAAGAAGTGTATAGGTTGCTTATTCTGACTTAGTACGGCTCCAATAGCTATGTTGGATGCATCAGTAGTAAGTTCAAATGGTTTACTATAGTCCGGTTGAAAAAGTTCGACTTGTTCTTTCAAATAATTTTTCAAAATTCTAACCGCTTCTAATGCTGATTCATTCAGATTTACTTTAATATTTTTACTTTGTTTTTTGTTTGCTTTACCGTTATCTCCTCGTTAATATAATATCAGGGGCTTAGCTATGCATGCGTATCCTTTTATAAACTTACGATAGTAACCTGTAAGACCTAAAAATCCTCTCAAATCCTTTACCGTTTGTGGGGCTGGAAAATTTTCTATAGCTGCTATTTTCTCTGGGTTCGTAGTGATTCTACCATGTCTGATTATGTGACCTAAGTATTCTACTTCTTCTTGAAAAAACTTACTTTTCTCATCAGATATTTTTAATGTGGCTTTATTGAGTACGTCGAATACTTGATTTATGTGCTGTATATGTTCTTCCTCAGATGAAGAATACATCAATACATCATCAATGTAAACGTGTACAAATTTACCTACAAAGTCTCTCAAAATGTCGTCCACGCATCTCTGAAATATGCTTGGTGCATTTTTGAGCCCGAAAGGCATTCGTTTAAAATGATATTTTGCGCCATTTATAGCAAAAGCTGTTTTTTCTTTATCTTCTGCTTTGATTTTAATTTGGTGGAAACCTGATTCCAAATCTAACGTTGTAAAGTACTTGGCTTTACCTAAATTTTGAATAGTCGTGTTGACATCCGGAATGGAGTATCTGTCTGTTACGGTGTGAGCGTTAAGTTTTTGGAAATCGACAACCAGGCGCCGTTTTGGTTTTCCTTTTTCGTCCAAACCTTTCTTAGGTACTGTCCATATGGGACTGTTATAAGGGCTATGGCTTTTTTCTATTATATCGTCATGTAAGAGTTTCTGTATTTCTTTGTTAACGAATTCGTTATCTGCTATGGGATATGGATATTGTTTGACATAAACCGGATTATCATTGGTCGTCCTAATGCTTGCTTCTATAGTATCTGTAAAAGGTAACGGTCCTATGCTGTTATTAGTCTTCATCAGTCTATCTATGTCTGCTTTATAAATATTATTTTCCCCAATTATGTAATTAATTCTATGAATAGATTCGACACTGCTTATGATGGTTAGAGTCATATTCCTGAAATTTATTTCCGCGTTTAAAAATTTAAGTCCTTCATATCCCAATATCATATCAAAAGACTGAATATCCTCTAGTTCAAAAAATGTTATATTTTTCTTTAGTATGTTAACTACTTTCTTAGGATCTACCATGGAATAACCATGCATTGTTTTTATTTTTATAGGTTTAATTTAAATTTTTTCGGTACAATCGCATTTTCTACTTACGTAATTATGGGTTGCTTCGGTATCAATAAGAATTTTATAAATTTTCTTAGAAATAGTACTTGTTAAATTTAAGCAGGGCAACCCGTCTACTAGTTTAAATGATCTATTCTTATGTTATTATTTACCATACATTCGGCTTCATCTGCTTCTGCATATGTACTGCTGACATCGTCTTTTCGTTGTTGTCGGGAGTTATTTATTCTCTGCTGCTTGAAGTTCTGCTGATAAGATTGTTGCGGTTTGTTGTGTGTGTTGAAACTTCCGCTGTGTTCACGTTTCACTGGTGGATTATATACATCGGGTTTGTACTGATTCCAATTTTGTCGCTGTGCATGTACAATTTGTCTCGAGTTTACCTCCATCGGCTGTGGTCCGTCATTTCTCTTGAATGGGTTTAGGCGTGGTCCTTGATTGTGCTGCTGCATATTATCGTACTGCTTCTGGGGTTGATAGTTCGTTGTTTGGCTCGAATAATTTGGTCTTCTCTCGTTTCTGCGTTCATGTGGCATATTTTTGTGGTGCCTGTCTTGAGTAAGATGTAAATGCCTGTGCACAATATCATGTTCTATTCTGCGAGCAATTGCGAATGCGTGTTCTAGATCATTTATTGTAGCTGAATATAATGATCCTCTTGTAAAGTTGTCACTCATACCATCAATGAATATACGAACTGCGTCGTCGTTAGCATTTTTAATTAGTCTGTCGATTATATTCGGCGGATCACCTGACATAGTGATTTTTGATATTATTAAATTGAGATTTTTATTTATCTCGTCGTGGTATTCAGACAGTGTGCTTCTTTTTTGCGTGATCGCTTTCATCATGTCTTGTAGCACGTATAGAGGTTCTTGATTAGAGTACGTATAATCTAATCTGTTGCGTATCGCCTCAAAATTAAAAATTGTGTTATAATTAGTTAACACATTCGCGGCTGCACCCTGTACTTTACTTTTCACTATAGTCAATGCTGCTGCGTACTTACTGTGTGTTTTAAAGTTTTTAATGCTGTCCATTAATCTGGAAGCTTCTTCGCGCCACGACCGATAATTTGATTGATGGCCGTTGAAAATAGGTAGACTTTTAAATGCGTCTAACTGTATTTCACTACCATCTGTATGTATGGTTCTTATTTCCTCTAGCACAGGTATGTTTGGTACTATGGCTAATTCAGCCTTCACTTCATTTAGTTTTGTTTCTAAATTAGTGTTTATTTGATTTTGGTTAGTTATTATTGCTGCTAACCTTACATTCTCTGTGCGTGTGTGCTCTAGGGTTTGTGTTACTGTGTTGCAAATGGTTTCTAAGGCTTCTAATCTTGCCATCAATACTGCGAGTTGCTCCATTTTGAACTCGTGTCTGTTGTCGTCGAATTTTTGTGTTTTTTTTCTCCAAATATACACTTTCACTGATTTATTTTGAAGCTATATTTGTACCAGCTATGCTAGGTAGTTCTTGTAACCGGTAACGCGAGTGTTCTGTTTATACGAGATTTCACTACTTGTTCCCGAGGTCCGCTCGATTGAAGTTAAAAAGCATATTTAACCTCCTGGCAGGATCGCCAATTAAAACATTTGTTTTGTACTTTTAAAATTAAAAGAATTTTTTTGGAACTATGTCCTTTATTTTCTAATATTTTACATTAATCTTAAAAGGAGCTTAAGACTACTATATAGTTACTATAAGACTGCCGATCCACTCATCATACAGTCGTATTTATATCCTTCCTTATCTTTCTACAAGGAGACCAAAGCATACAGTCATCTTGCTTGATAATGAAGAAGAGATAATATTATCTATGCAACATTGTATACAAACAATATTATCTCTGTTATATAAATGGTGTAGCGTTGTGTGCAAGACTGTACTAGAGACTAAAGATATCATTGAATACAAATAATGTTATCTCTTTTCTAAATATATAATGCTAGGGATGCTTAACTAAAGATATCATTGAATACAAATAATGTTATCTCTTTTCTCAATATATAATGCTAAGGATGCTTAACTCGCGCCGTGAAATGCACTTGTCGCTTAATGCTATATATAGCTCATACAATTTCCTACAAATAAGTCGTGAAGTTCAATTCCGCTGAAGTGCAGTTCCGCCTAATGTGGTCCTAACCCTAAACTAATACCCGGATATATTTACTTTGAATTTGTAGAATTTAAATCTGGATTTAAGTTTTCATCTGGATGTATCGAGTGAATAATATGGCCGTTAGTAAACAGTTTCGAAACTAAAAAATGCATGTGCGCACCTGGCCTTAATCCTAGTACGCTGCTGATGCGAAACGAAAAATCCCATACAAAAATGACAACGAAATCATAAACGGAACATTTCGATCTGCTTTTCGTTTTGCAGTACGCTGCTCGAAAAGCGAAATTTATAATTGTAGCAGATTATTTGAAGAAGTCTCCGCTCCTTTTTCGCACTGAATTAATAATACAGACAAATTTCGTTTCGCATCAGCAGCGTACTATAAGGCTTTAGGTCTAAAATTTCTGAAAAGTTTGTAACTTTTTTTTTCACAAATTTCCCAAAACTGGGTTTTGTTCCTATGCCCCCTTTCACATGGTCGTATTTATAAACGTTGTCTTACTTTGGACAGCCGTCCAAGTCATAGATAAAAGTTTTTATTTGATGTTTAAGAGCTATCTAACTTAGACTTCGGACTCGGTTGTATAAACCTCAGATAAAGAATTGAATTCTGACCAGCTATATGCATTTATTGATGATGAAGGGTTCGTTGACCCAGAGCCAGAATACTCCGAGTATGAGGAAAAGTTTTTGACCTCACATGCCGCGATAACTGACGCGATCCGTGCTAAGACACCCGCTCCGAATCCACCTCCTCCGGGCCCTACCGTTGCTTCAATTGGCGAATCACTCGCCACGCAACAAATAGAGTTTTTACAAAAATTGGAAGCTAATAAATCTCCAAAATCTGTGCATCTGCCTAAACTTCAAGTGCCTACCTTTAACGGATATTACAAAGATTGGCCAGGGTTTAAAGATATTTTTCTCGGAACAATAGACACTAATCCATCGCTTTCTGGAACTCAAAATTTTCAATACTTAAAATCATTTCTCGGAAAGCAACCTGGGGCCCATTTCTCAGATCATACATCACATACATTTCATACAACAAACAACACTTTCATACATCATACAATTTTCTGTTTCTCAGATTTCATTGGAAGTGTTGTATGATATTTTGTTTGTTGTATGATGTGTATGATTTTGACATTTCATTTTTATTAAGTGGCAATTTAAATAAATCTCAATTTTTTTACTACGAAGTCAATTATAGAGCGTTTGTTTCCAGAAATAAAAGTAAATTATAATAATATGAAATAAGAAAAAGTCATCCTTTATTTACAATTCACAATGGAGTTACTTTCCATATGCCAAGGCCAGGGAAACTATGTTGCTCGAAGCTAACATTATCTCTTCTATCGTTTTGTTCGATCCAGCAAATTGGCCAAAAAGTAATTCATTTTGGCTTATCATTTCCCAAAGGACAAGTATTTGTTGTTCTTTAGATGTCTATTAAAAAGAAAAATCATCACAATTTACCATTTTTTTAATTCAAAAATGACTTACTTTTGTATATTTTCGTTTATTTACGTTCATTTTGCCCTGTATGATGTGTATGATAAATTTCTGAGAAACAGACTCATACAACATTCCAATATTTCCAGTGTAATCTCCGGTCATACAATGTTGTATGACAGTGGATAATACAACAAATCTGAGAAACAGAAATCATACAACTGAACTGTCAAAATCATACAATGTATGTGATGTATGATTTGAGAAATGGGCCCCTGGAGACTTGTTCAAGAACACTTTATGCACCGATAAAAACTACGTCGAGGCTTGGGACAAATTAGAAGAGCGTTATGATAGGACGGTCTTAATTATTCAGTCGTTCATTGAAACTTTTATTTCGCTACCATCATCAAAGTCTAATCCTTCTTTGCTTCGCAAAATAACCGATGACGCTGATGAAGTTTTAAGGGGTCTCAACTCATTGGAATCTACGTCTAGGGATCCTTGGCTAATTTATATTTTGATGCAGAAGTTAGATTACGATACTAAACAAGCGTGGGCTATTGAGGCAGGGTGTAAAACTGATACAACCATCCAACAGTTTCTCGAATTTCTACAAACAAGGTCCAATAGCCTTGAAGCTTGCTGTCCAGTATCTAGTTCCACTAAATTTCCTATAGTTGCAAAGGGTATTTGTACTCAGCAGGGTGCCCTAAGTGTCATGAGGATCACCAACTTTTCTCTTGCAAATTGTTTACTTCGCTGGATTGTGAAGCTCGTCGTGATTTTGCTATGGAAAATAAACTTTGTTTCAATTGTTTCCATGCAGGACATTCTTCAAATCAATGTCGGTAATATTCAAGGTGCAAGACATGCAACAAGCGGCACCATACATTGGTACACCCTCCTACAAATGTGGTATCAAAGGTTTCTAGTGGTGAAACTCAGCTTAAACAATCTAACACCACATCGTCATAGCCGTCGTCGTCGGGTAGTTCCGTTTCTAATCCTCTAATCGTTAATTGTCATTCGTTGGATCCATCTCGTTGTTTTTCTGCTCTTCTTCCTACAGCTGTGGTGAGAGTTCGAGATAAACAAGGAGTTGAACATGATGTGCGCGTTTTGCTAGACTCTGGTTCGCAAGTCTCTTTCATAACAGAGCAGACCGTTCAACGTTTGGGAATGTCTCGGAAACAATCAAGAATTCCTATAATGGGAGTTGCATCTACTTCAGCTGGTGTTAGCAACGGTGTGGTATCACTCAACCTATCGTCACGGTTTGATACAAACAATATTGACATTAATTGTTATATTGTCTCAAAATTAACTTCTTTAATTCCACCGGTCTCTACCTCGCAAGTTAATATTTTTGATTATCTGTCGCTTGATTTAGCAGATCCCAATTTCAATAAGCCAGGACCTATTGACATTCTTATAGGGGCAGACAGGGTGTTCAATATTTTCACAGGATCGTCTGAACAAAAGACTGAAGAACCTATTGAATCTGTTGAAGAACAACAAGCCGAGGAACATTTTGTATCAACTTACAGTCGTGCTTCTGATGGACGTTACGTAGTATAGCTGCCTTTCAAAACAAATTCTACTCCGAAACTTTGTAACTCTTTTGATATGGCTCTAAGTCGATTGCACTCAATGGAGCGCAGGTTTTTATCTAATCCTGATTTAAAAACTCAATATACTAACTTTCTAAACGAATATATCGCATTAGGGCATATAGAGGAAGTTCTGGAGCATGAAATTGCTCAAAAAAACTCCAACTGTTATTATTTGCCTCATCATGCGGTTATTAAACGCGATAGTACTACCACTAAACTGCGAGTTGTATTCGACGGTTCAGCTAAACCTCATCATTATGAAACATCTTCTCTCAACGAGCTTCTTCTTGTTGACCCCACTATGCCAAATTTTGACATATACTTTTTCATACAATTTGGAGCAAAATTTATTAAAAGATTGTTTTGATGTACGTCAACTGTAAAGCAACGTAGCCCACAAAATTATAATCGAATGTTCAGTCTCGGATTGACGTATGTGCCTTGTGCATACAAATTACAATATAGTATTTGTAAACCGTATACACATACACCACGAGCATTTCTCAAATCATACATCACATACATTGTATGATTTTGACAGTTCAGTTGTATGATTTCTGTTTCTCAGATTTGTTGTATTATCCACTGTCATACAACATTGTATGACCGGAGATTACACTGGAAATATTGGAATGTTGTATGATTCTGTTTCTCAGAAATTTATCATACACATCATACAGGGCAAAATGAACGTAAATAAACGAAAATATACAAAAGTAAGTCATTTTTGAATTAAAAAAATGGTAAATTGTGATGATTTTTCTTTTTAATAGACAACTAAAGAACAACAAATACTTGTCCTTTGTGAAATGATAAGCCAAAATGAATTACTTTTTAGCCAATTTGCTGGATCGAACAAAACGATAGAAGAGATAATGTTAGCTTCGAGCAACATAGTTTCCCTGGCATTGGCATATGGAAAGTAACTCCATTGTGAATTGTAAATAAAGGATGACTTTTTCTTATTTCATATTATTATAATTTACTTTTATTTCTGGAAACAAACGCTCTATAATTGACTTCGTAGTAAAAAAAATTGAGATTTATTTAAATTGCCACTTAATAAAAATGAAATGTCAAAATCATACACATCATACAACAAACAAAATATCATACAACACTTCCAATGAAATCTGAGAAACAGAAAATTGTATGATGTATGAAAGTGTTGTTTGTTGTATGAAATGTATGTGATGTATGATCTGAGAAATGGGCCCCAGGTTGCTTTCCGAGAAATGATTTTAAGTATTGAAAATTTTGAGTTCCAGAAAGCGATGGATTAGTGTCTATTGTTCCGAGAAAAATATCTTTAAACCCTGGCCAATCTTTGTAATATCCGTTAAAGGTAGGCACTTGAAGTTTAGGCAGATGCACAGATTTTGGAGATTTATTAGCTTCCAATTTTTGTAAAAACTCTATTTGTTGCGTGGCGAGTGATTCGCCAATTGAAGCAACGGTAGGGCCCGGAGGAGGTGGATTCGGAGCGGGTGTCTTAGCACGGATCGCGTCAGTTATCGCGGCATGTGAGGTCAAAAACTTTTCCTCATACTCGGAGTATTCTGGCTCTGGGTCAACGAACCCTTCATCATCAATAAATGCATATAGCTGGTCAGATAAAGAATTGAATTCTGACCAATATTCCAAAAGCCTTGCTAAATGAATTTTAGTTTATCTCTAAACGTAGCAACTGTAGTTGAATCATCAATTGTTTCAGAGAACGATAATTGATTTGTAATCGAAGCCTTTGCGCGACCACGTTTTGCCTTAACGAACTGCATTTTATTCGAAGATAAAATTAAGAAATGCCAAAATTAAAGCTAATTTATGCTTTATACGCGTACAGAAAATAGTTCAGAAGGTTTTGATTTTCGATGAAATAGCTGCGACACGTGTTTTGAGAAGCATATACCTATACACGCTATGGCATATATCCAAAATCTTCAAAGCACAAATTTTGAAAGCTAAATTTCTAAACTATTTAGATTTCCATATTAGGATCTTAAGCTATATCGAAGCACAACCTGAAAGCATTCTTAAAATGTACAGGAATCGTTTTAATCGACTCTCGTGATTAATTTAAGTTAGTTACACGTGATTTAATCAAACTGTACCGCACAATTCACTTTTTAATTCGGCTTTTCAGAAGGACCAATGTTTATAATGTTCTTGAAGAATTCTTTCGTAAAAAGGAAAAGAAATGTTTATTTTAAATTTATACTCAATTGTCAATTTATTAATTATTAAGTTGATACTTAGGTATAAAAATATTTGGTATAAAAATATTAAAGAGAATTCGCTCAGTTCTAAGGTAAGTTATAAATGTTAGGTTATATAATTCAATTATAGAAAATTTTTTTTTTTTGGGACAAATTATTTTATAAAAGTAAATTCATCATTAGTAATATTAAACACGAGGCAATGTAAAAAAGAGAGTATCGTGCGAATTTAATTGTTTCCTTCTTTTCGAAAGCATATTTTACAAAGCAGAGTGGATTCATATAACGATCTGATGAACTTATGCATTATTTTTCAACAGTTAATTTATCGCATAATTTTACCTACTAAAATGGAAACTTTTTCTACTTCTGCATTGAACTTACTTGAATTTTTTGAACCAGATAAAAGAAAGGATTGTTTCGAAATGTTTCCGAAATGAGTAGAAAGCAGACAATGCGATGAAAACCATGAACTGATGTATGTATATATGCATTACTTTACAGTAACCAAATCAAGGCTTGCTCTTTCTCCTATAAAGTGGCCTTTGAATTAAATGGTGAATTCAATTTAATTTTTCAGTGAGGATGAAATTTCGTACTGGGTACCTACTTTGAGATATCTTTTTTGTATGCGCTCATGCCTTATTTTGGTCCTTTTTGGTTTTTGTCTACTCAGGCAGAGTTTTCCAAAACTGTTGCTTGCAATAGATAGAGAAAATTTACTTGAAAAGCTGTTTCTCTCTCAGATCATCACATATTTTAAAAGATTTCTGTCATCAATATCATTTCGTTGGTCAGGAGTACACCCAGCAGTAACCTCAGTAATTGTTAGTCTTGACTCTTGCGTCTATTTAAGTTTTTGGCTATGCTTAATTTCGATATCCAAAAAACACTTTATTTCTTCTCATTATCAGAAAATTATTTGGAAAATATTTAATACTTTTTTTGAGAAAAAAATAAAATATTTAATTATATTTTTATATTTATAATTTAAGACTAATATTGGGCACAAGTGCGGATAGTGAAAAAGAAGAAGATATCGTAGAATGGCTTCGTGAAGTTGGAATGCCTGCCGACTACGTTAACAGATTAGCGAGGATGTTTCAAGATATAAAGGTATTATTTTTCAAGTTATTTATTATTTAAATGATTATTTAAAACTAAACAACTTATTGGAATGCACACTTGATTTGAAAAAAAAAACAAAAACCTTTTCTACTTAAATTATTATAAAATAAAAATTTCGCTATAAAAAGTTAATAACTCCTTTTCGACGGGGTGCTTGCATTTGGTTTTTAGTGTTTAACTAAAAATCAATAAGAGCATTGAATATTAAAATCAAAGATACTACCTAATAACGTAAAGATTTGTAAAAAATTAGTTGGAACACAATTTTTTTCATTTTTTTCTTAAAACTTGCCTTATTTATTAGAATTCGCTAAACACCCTAAACGGCTGAATAGTTATGTTATGCATAAGCTTTTATGTAGCCACTATTCAACGCAACATAAATTATTATTTATAAAAGATTTCCCTACCCTGTATAGTTATAATACGCTTGTGTCAAATAAAGTACCAAAAAGAGGAAATCTATTACGTTTTACTTCCAAAACTGACAAACCAATCTCAGCTGTTCAGAAAAAAAAAAAACAATTCTGTTGCACAGCCGATTGAATTCTTTTATTTGCTTCTAATATTATTATTCAGATTATTGTTATTTGTGTGGTTTTTGTGTTGTTTGTCAATAAAGTAATATATTTTGGAAAAAAAATCATTTTTATTGATTCATTAGTAGATTTGTGTTTTCTTCACTCTACACGGTGGTGTTTTTATTGAAAAGAAAATATATCTATTAGGGTGGCTCTTTTGTTCGCAATGTCTAAAATTATTCTAAGTCCTTTCCTGAAAGTGATCAAAAATCTCCAAATTTGGTACATTTTAAGTAAATTTTGCACACATTTGAAGTAAATTTGGCACACATTTGAAGTTTTATTAAGAGTGCAAAAATTTAATTCCTCGAAGAGGTAGTATCCAAAAAGAAAACATTTCTATTTTTTACTTTCAAGGTGAAAAAAGGCTGGGATTCAATCCGTATAATTATGTTTCGGTGTTACTAAGCTAGCCGTTTTAAAAACAAATGCACAACGTGTTTGTATGTACATTGTACAGGTACATAATAATCATTTTTAGGGGAGGACAAAAAATAAATTCAAACATTGCCAAAATATAAGCGCTACCCTAATATCTATGTATTATATTGTTGTGTGTGAGTGAAAGTGACATTTCGATACTAAAATATTCTTATACAGACACTATTTAACCCTCAAACGCGTTTAGCTTATAATGCCACTATTCAACGTTGCAAAGTTTTATAAATACGATTTTCGTGTTTAGAGGCATTATAAGAAGTGTACAAGTTTATGCACTAGCTATAATGCGTTTATAAATACGGCTGTTAGTGTTTAAAAATTAAGTTTTCCAAAAGCATTCACTAAAACAATTAGCACAAATAGTGCTAAGCCTTCTACTTGGCTGATGTATTTTAGTAGTATAGTATATAGAATTTGTATTATTAAAAAACCTTCTTATATAAAACAATTTAATTTAAAAATAAAATCAATAGGTGGATTTCTGGCTGAAAGAATAACATGCTGTTGTAAGTGTTGTCGTTGATTTTTAATGATTTGTTATCTATTTCAAGTCGATTTTTTTTTTTAAATGCCCCTCCCGCCAAATCAGGGGGAGGTAAAACCCCCCTCCCATAGTTTTTTTTTCTTGTCTTGACTCGGCCTACACTCCTTAGCTTTTTGTCGAATATGATTAAAAAAAACCTCCAGTAAAAGATCAGTCCTGTGAAGTTAGCAAAAGAATTGTTTGAAATTGAATAAAAAAATGAGAGTTCCCGGTAGCAAACAAAGAGTTCTAGAGTTCCTCATACTTTTTTTCAATAGTTCTGGCGAATTAAGTGTTAAAATTCGAAAAAAAGTTTTCTTTTCAAAATACAAAAAAAATCAAAAAAAGGAGTTTTGATTAAGTTCCCGATAGCAAACAAAGAGTTCTAAACATTTTCCTAATAACTTTTTTTTCTAAAACTAATTTTCCAAAAGTTATTCGCAAGTTTAGGTGCCCATTGACTTAGAACCAAAAATTTTCTAAATCCAAAAAAAAAAAAAAAGGAGTTTTGATTACAGTTCCCAATAGCAAACAAATAGATCTAAATATTCTCCAAATGACTTTTTTTCTAAAACTAATTTTTTAAATATAGTCCAGTCAATGAAGCCAAAAAAACACCCAAATTCGGAAATAATCGCCGGGAAGCTGGATTTTGGTATATAGCTTCCTCATGGTGTTCTTAAGAAACTGTTAAAAGTATCGATACGAGCGCCGCGCCGCTAAAAATTTTACGTGGGGTTGAAGGCCCCGCAAAATGGTTTTCCAGGAATAATTCCCAAATGCTAAATTGAACAAAAAAAGTTTCAAAGACTAATTTGTAGGTTGAAATATTTCCTACAAAAAAGATTAACATACTTTTGTTTATACAAATAACGGTTTTAGAAATAAATCAATCAGAAGAGTTAAGGGTTTTACTTTTCTATGTAGTGGGGCGACTTGATTCCAAAATTGTTCATTTTGTGATAAAAGCTTAAATTTTTTTTGTATTTTTGGTACATTATATAGACATGATTTTAAGATGTCGGTCCTCTTTATTTGTCCACCCCTTTAGGTGGGAGGGGCAAATTAAAAAAAATTCTAAAATAGAAAATGATTGTAAAACACAACGGCAACGCTTACAATATTATGTTATAGCTTATCTTAAAGCTAAAAACTCAATCTTTATATATGCTTTTGATTGAAGTTATTTAAGTGCTTAGTTTTTGAATAAATGATTTTTAAACTCAAAATTTTAAAAATATGATTAAAAAAAAAAATAATAATTTTTTTTTTCAACATTTTTCGTTATTAACTACTAATTTAGGTTCAAAACTATTTTTATTTTTTTTTCAAATTTTATTTTTGAAATTTTGAGTTTAAAAATCATTTATTAAAAAACTAAGCACTAAAAAAACTTAATTTAAAAACATAAATAAAGAATGAGTTTCTGGCTTTAAGATAAGCTATAACATAATATTGTAAGTGTTGCCGTTGTGTTTTTATACTCATTTTCTATTTAAGAATTTTTTTTTTTAATTTGCTCCTCCCACCTAAAGGAGTGGAAAAATAGAGTGGACCGATATCTAAAAATCATGTCCATATAATGTACCAAAAATACAAAAAAAATTGAAGCTTTTATCACAAAATGCACAGTTTTGGAATAAAGTCGCCCAACTACATAGAAAAGTAAAACCCTTAACTCTTCTGATTGGTTTATTTCAAAAAACGTAATTTGTATGAACAAAAGTATGTTAATCTTTTTTGTAGGAAATATTTCAAGCTAAAAATTAGTCTCTGACACTTTTTTTGTACAACTTACCATTTGGGAGTTATTCCTGAAAAACAATTTTGGGGGGCCTATAACCCCCGTAAAATTGTTAGCGGCACTTATATCGATGGGGACTTTTGACAGTTTCTTAAGAACACCTTTAGAAAGCTATATACCAAAATCCAGCTTTCCGGCGATTTTTTCCGAGTCAAATGCTTTATTGACTGGACTAATAATAATGGTTTTGAAGGACTATGGGCAACTTTGTATGAAGTTTGAAATTTCTGCGACTTTCTACACCAAAGTCTGTCAAAGTTCATATACAAAAAATAAAATGACGTAGAAATTTACACAAATGCACAGAGTTTTAAAGTAAAGGAACACACCTATAACACATAACAACAAAGATTTTTTTCCGGGAAAATAAGTATATTATATTTAGATAATCGGCATCCTGAATCTGAAAATGAAACCCATTTTCATCCATCAGCTTTAGTTTTTGAGATATGACATACGGATTCTCCTATAGAAAAAAACCTGCCATGCGGCGAACAAAAATAAAATTTTTCTTCAGAAGCAACCAAAAATGATCTTTTCCTAGGAAGTTGGTCGATTGGCAGATGGCACATTAGAATAAATCCATTTATTACGGTTATTTGAGTTAATACTATTTAAATTATAGAGGCAAAAATAACAATCACCATGGGGATTTTTTGATTTTCGCCAATTCATTGGGGTATTGAGCTTCAAAGAACGTCTTGTTCTACTTGACCATAGTCGCAAACTATTAACACAGTTTCGACAAACAGTTTTAGGCACCCAGAGCTTGTATAAATTACACATTTGCATTTTGAAGTAATCAAAATAAGGTGTTTTCACGAATTCTGCCACCAATTTTTTAAACAATTTAAGCCTCATTCACCGCAAATGTTACAAAAACAGTGTGGGATATTAAAACAACTTCTCCGTGATGTAGATATTGTTAAAATGTCTTCATAACTGGATATTAACACTGTACCAAACTGCAAAATGTGCGACTACTCTACCTAAAATACAATAAAGCTTTGTAGGCCAAACTAAAGCTGATGGATTAAAACGGATGGTAGATTTAAATTTACCGTTTTTGAATATAAAATAAAAATAAAAAAAATTTCGGAAAATTTTAAAAAGTTAAATTTTGTAGGTATGTGTAATCTAGAAGAACAACGTTTGCTGAATGCTTTCAAATCGAAATACACAAGTTTTTCGATTTGAAAGCATTCGCAGTGCATTTATTAGAGCTCGCTACCAGCGCAGCGTTTTTTCAATAATTTTGCTTGAAAATCTGAGAATCGTAATTTTTCTCAAATGTCAAAAGCTGCATAACTTTTTGTGTTTTATTGCTAAAAGCATGAAATTTTCAGGGATTGTTCTTATTCAATCAAAAATGATTCTCAAACAAATTCAAATAAATCATAATTTTTAAAATAGAAGGAAAAACTTTGCTTATTTTGAGCTTTTTGTATTGATTTATTAAATGAAATGGTCTACTCTTTATTTTTTTTTATGGTCATAACATTTGATCTAAGGTTATTTGTGATAAGTTGTATACCTTTTAAGAAACTGTAAAACTAGAACAGTCAAAAAATATTATTGAGTAGTAGTATACTTATTACATATACAGGGTGCTATTTGAAACGATTCAAGTACAAATTAATATTTTGAACACCACCATTTATTTGTAGCTACATAATGAAGGTCATGAAAAATATTTCTTTATAAAATGTTAGTCTAAATAGTAAGAAAAATTAATAAAAAAAAAATAAAAATTAATTTTGGACAGGGCGACCCAAAAATTAAATCAAAATAGAGGATTTTCTAAATTAAAAAAAAAATGTGATAACTCCAAAACCGTTAGGATTTATTATTAAAATATTACAGGTAATGAAATTCTAAAGAAAATAATTTAAAAAAATGTATTTTATGAGTTTTTCTACATCATGGTTAAAGTGTTTTTTTTTTGAAAATATTGTTTAAAAAAGTTTAAACAAGAAATTAACTTTGGGGCAGGTTCTTGGTCATTGAAATGCGTTTTCGGTTTAACTAGACGTAATTTAAAGTCAACACCAAGTCCCAGATCCCTGCGGTTTTCTGTAGAAACTTTCATTTTATTTTTTTTATAAAAATTAATGAAGTTTCAAAAAAAAAAGTTTTTTTATTTGTCAGGCTTTTTTCTCAAAAATCAGGCTTTTCTTTCTTTACTGTCAGGTTTTGCTGATTTTAGAGCTGGTAACCCTACCCATGGTCCTTTATACAATTGTATGAACAAATTGCTTTCAACGATCTATTACTTTTTGAGTTATTTGGCGAAAATTATGATAAGTATGTTTATTGTTGTGAGCAACACATAAGTGCAATTATTTAAAATAAAAACTTTTCACTCGTGCAGAACAATATCAAGAAAAATTGTAACACATTAGTAGCGTTATAAGAGTTTACCATGTTTACGATGTTTACAATGTTTACCATCTTCGTTTAATACACAAATTTGTGTCGGAAAGTTTAAGATTTTTTGGGAAAGATTTCCCATACAAATTTTGACAGTTTGTTTACCACGCTTAGTTGGGCAAGATAGGTCGTTTTGTGATATTAAATATTTTCACTGGGAATTGAGTGTTGTTTTGCAACTTTTTGTGATTTTATGATGAAAGCGAAGTGTTATCTTGAATTTAAGTAAGTTTTGTATACAAAAATGCGAAACAGGCACGAAAAAGTTGAGTTTTTTTTTAAATAAATAAAGCGCAGATGATATTTTTCAGAACTATTCTTGGATATAGCCTATCCATCTCCCCTCGTTTAGGCAGGAGGGGCAATTTTGTGGAAAGTTGACTTAAAGTTTAAAAAAAAACCTTAAAAATTAACAAAAGGTCTGCAGTGTTTCGATGTATTTTATTGGAAAGCTAATACTCTATTCTTTAATTTGTTTTTTCATTGAAAAATTTAAAGTGTATAGTTTTTAGAAAATAAAATATTAAAGTTAAAATTTTGAAAAAAAAATCGTTGTTTTTTATTTTGAAGTTGATTTTTTCCAAAATGTTGCTTTTATTAGTGGTATGTTGTTACTAAATATTCAATGTTTTTACCAATTTTTAGCAAGATTTTGAAAACCAAGTGCAAAAATCATTTTTAGTTTTTGAGTTATTCGAGAAAAATTTTTTACCAGCCGGATGTCTTTTTCTTATGTTATTGTAATTTTTATTTATTGTTTATGTTTTGTATATTTTTGAATTTCCTAATGTAATTTTTTAGTTCCTTTAAAAGATAATAAAAGACTGATTTTTTTTTTTTTCTAAAAACTGGATACCAAGTTTTGGTTTTGTGTTCATTGAAAAGAAATTGAGATAGATTTTAAATGCATATTTTAAGTTCATATTTCCAATTTTTAAGAGCATATTTTAAGCGCATATTTTGCGTTTTTAAGTGCATGGAAATCCTAACCCTAATAATAATAAATGAAAAAGTCAGAAAAGTAAATCTTGTATAATATCTTTTTTAAGTGAAAACCATACAAATCTATTTATTAAAAGTACCTATCTTATAAAACTACATATCTTCTTTTGTAACATTTATTTATTGGAAGTTGTTGCTCTTTTCAATATTTTCAGCTCATCGGCAGTTTTAGACCTAGAATATTGTTTAAAATTGTGGTCCAATAACTTTTCACTTAGAAACTAAAACGATTTGGGTGTGATGTCATTTAAAAAAAAAGTGCCTTTATTTTAATTTTAGAGTGCAGGGGGCCCGCATATCGATTTGGGCCCAGGGCTCCCAAATGTCTAAAGACGCCTATGATATTAAGGTGCTCGGGTTTTACATAGACGTCAAGTTTTTATGAGAGAGCGATATAAATAGCCTTGTTAGAAGTTTTAAAACTACACTAAGAAAACTATATTCAACAAAAAATGATCTACCTTATAAAACTGGATAGAAAATGTCCAGGGCACTAGTTCTTCCTATATTTTTTTATGTCTGAAGTTTATAATGAGTGTGATATCATTTTACGTAATAAATTGTAAGATTGGTTTTTGAAAGAAATACGGCCATATTATTTATTTTGTTCTTTTATTTTATTTTATTTTATTTTATTTTATTTTATTTTATTTTATTTTATTTTATTAAAAATTGTAGTATCGATGATTGTTTCTTTATTTTATTAAAAATTATGGTGATCGTTGTGATCACTCGGGCGTATGCGCACTTTTTGAAATTTTGCTCTCCGTTTTCGTTGGGTTAGTGAATTATTTGTATATTGGTTATTTATAATTCGTGATTCGTTAATACTTACGTGATAAATCATAATTATCAGATTAACATACGAAGTTCCTTCTGCTTAAAATGAAATGTTTTCGCAAATTTGATCTTTTTTAAATTCGTTTTTGGTTGAATTTTAATAAAACAAAGATAAATAAATTTTTTTGTTAATTTATTACCTATTTTATTACTTCCATAATTTTTAAGATCTAACTTTTCACCCATTCAAAAGGTTTTTGAAAATTTATGTCTAAGCAACTTATAATCAATTGTATAAGTCAAGTTAAAGTCGTTGTACAAAGCTTAAAATTGAAGCAAATGACATTTAGGCCTATTCTGCCACATCTTTTATTCTGCTATGAATTTTCTGCTATGAATCATAAAAGATTTTCACCATAAAAGATTTTTTATAATTGGTATTCAGAAGTTCGATCTTTTATAAAATTCTGTTATGAAACTTCGAAAACGAAATATGCAAGCAAACAGAACTAAAATCTGTTGTCAATCAGCTGTTCTAAAAAAATTTCATTACTGACAAATAAATTGAAGTCGTTGTTCGTGAATTAAAATTAATTGTTTTAATTTGTATTCGTAATTTTAGTTTGTTTATATTAGAGAAACCTCGAGATCCAGTGCAATTGGACAGATAGAAGTTCGCATATGGAACATCAACTAATACTAATGAACTCAGGAACACGGCTGGGGATTTCCAGATCCTGGACAACATGCAAGTCGTCTTGAGCCAGTTTCAATGACAAAGTGGAAGTCAAGCCAGCTTATAGATTAATGGCAACATATAAAAGTCAGTTGTTGGGGATCGTGGACCATGAGCGATGCCAACACCCTTGAATAAGTGTGAAGTAATGGATGAATGTCGTGCACGTCCACCACTCTTTTGTGGCCATGGCTTACGGCCTACGCACCTCTGAACACGATTTCGTATGAGCAAAACTTACGTAACAATACTTTCGTTGCCATTCGATGTTCTCTTGGATAACATCAACTCGTAGATTGGTGGCAAATACGTCGGGATGTAATTCAGTCAGACCGAGTTTCTTTTCTTCAATTGTATCGGTGTTTTCGATCCATGTCTGACGATTTGCACAAATATTTGTTGGTATTTTGGATTTCTCTTCTATCTGGAGGATGAGAGCTGAAGATGGTGGGATAACTTTCGTGGTGGTCAGGTGTCGCGCCGAATTAATGAGATGTTTTGTTTTATTAAATAAATTAAAATCTTTTATGATAAGTCACAAAAATTTTTCTTATTCTTTTATTATTGTATTTACTTATATTTTGTATCCTTTTAACAACATTTCGTTGGCGAAATAAAATATAAGTATCCATTTTCAGTTCTTTTATGATAAAAGTCACACAAATCTTCTTTTATTCTTTTATGATTTGTAAAAGATTTTATAAAAGATTTTGGCATGCTGAATACGAAAAATGCAGTTTGTAAAAGATTTTTTGACATGTTCGAATTTTTTAAAGTTCATAACAGATCCTGATAGCAGATTTCATAACAGATTTGGCATGCCGAATACCAAAATTATAATTCATAAAAGATTTTTCGACAGCTCACACTTTTGTATGGAAAATCATAACAGAATAGCAGAATAAAAGAATAAAAGATTTCGCCGAATAGGCCTAATTGTTATGTATTTACCATTTAGGATAATAAAAGTACTATGTAATAACCAATATGCCGCGGGTTAATTTTGGCCTCTTTTATCCTACCCTTCCGGCTTCCTCTACCCATTACTTAAATATACATACATAACTACATCATTGATTTCTGATCACCCTACGGGAAGATCGCACAAATCAACACCTACATGAAAGGAGATTCCCTCTCTACTGCTTCCTTTTAAATTTTGTCTGTTGTTTATAAATATAAAATATATTTTGTTTGATAGTTTGACTTTGAAGTTTGATCATAGTAGGTTTGATTCGATCTGAACAATGAGGTCGCAATGCAAAATTATTTTATTCAATTTGTTTTTTAATTCTCAGCAATTTTGAATATTAAAAACGACAGCCCTTAATAAAAAGTTTGAAGAGAGACAAAATGACGGATAATAGTAAATTTTGAGAGAGAAAATGATTAAATAAAATTAAGTGCCTAACCTAATACAAATACCAATTACCAATACCAGACCATAGTACTGCCAGTGAAATGAAAACTGAGATGTGGGTGGGTTGGCTTTTGCGGCCGGCGACTGGCAAAACGAGTTATATTAATGCATGAGTATGAATTATGATTGTTATAGGAACATTTCGTATTTCGGGCATTTCTATTTTTGAGCATTTATCTTTAAACGCGATTTGCGGCTAAACTGGACATGCTAGAGGCATCCAAGTTGACGCCTTTCAACTTGACTTGCAGTTAAACTAAGCGACTTAGCGACTTCCAAAATGCATATTCGTGATTCTAAAAAATCAAAAAAAAAGTTGGTAAAAAAAGTTTTTTTGCAAAACTTAAAAAAAAAAATAAACTCAAAAAATGCATATCCGTAATCTTGGAAGTGCCAGTTCTCAAAAATAAAAAAAAGTTCTTAAATTTTTTTTTTTTTTCAAAACTTTCAAAAAAATAAATAAATAAATTCTTACTGTCCAAGGATTTTAACTTTCTTTTCGGGAGGCTCTGTGCCGCTCACGCAACTCAGTTGCTCCGCTTAGGGTATGCTCAGTCGCCAGGCAGGCGCCAATGTAAAAGTTGTCTTGCACAAAGGAACCTTGCTTGGCAGTTTTCCTAATCAAAATGCATTTTATTGAAAAAAAATCGTTTCTCTTTACAATCATTTTTAGCCCTTAAAAGAACCTTTTTAAGCTATAAGAAGCATTCTTAGCTTATTGGTAGAGAATTTCTGTATCCATTTTCCACTAATACACTGTCGTGGGCACCAAAATGAACTCGGCATCATCTTCACCTCGCTTTTTCATTTGAAAATTCACCAAAAACGCTTAAAAATGCCTTTTTGGCGTTTTGTTATTTGGTCCGTGGCCCCGCCACTGGTCAAAAATATTTTCAAAAACATCAATATTTTTCCTCTAAAAATTCCTAAAAACTCTTAAAATGTTATTTAAGCGTAAACATTTTTTTTTTATACATAACGGCGTTTTGCAGAATTAAAAAAAAATTCCAGCTTAAAATGCTCATTTCAATAAAATTAAAGACTGTGTAAAAAAATGTGAATTTAGAAATTTTTTTTAAAAAGTAAAAAAATAACACTTAAAAAGTAGTGAAAATCCCGTCAAATATTTATAAAAAAATCTTTCGCTGGGATTTCGTGATTCGCGATTTCGTTACGCTCCCCAATCACATAGGTATCTATTTGTATTTTTAAATAGCAATAGAACAATTATCTCCCCATTTTAATTTTAACATTTGCCTTCCTTTAACTATGCATAACATAATTCTCTTCCCTAACAAACAAATAGACATACTCACCCTACTCCTGCTTGTATGCATTCATCTCCTTTTGAGACCCCATCAACAATTTGTTTTATGTTCAAACGTTAATTTTTCAATCATCCCTCAATTATAAATTTTCTGCTCACAACATTTATCTTACTTATTGTTTCCCACTGTGGTTTTCCTACATCTGTCGTTCGAACATTTTGTTTTCGTACTTGTGTTACAGTTTCGTCATATTGAACTGCATTTTTAAAATACAAAAAAAAATATTTTTAAAACCGAGATTCAGGATATATTATTCTTTGATTACAAAATATTGACGAAAATTAAAAAATATAATTATCAATTTCCCAAGGAAAAGCACAAAATATTATTTATATTATATATTTGAAAAATAAAAGCAACTGCACATTTCCATTGCCTTTGTATAAAAGTTTATTTGACGTCGTTGCCTTTCATACTTTAGAAGTTTTGTCAAGTAGTTGATTTATACCACTTTGTAAATTTCCTCAATATTTCATAGTTTTATCAATTTTTTTTTGGGTGTTGAATATTGAGATCTATTGTCTCTAGAAAAAAAAATATAAAAACAAATTAAAAATAATATTTAACGAATTTCCCATTCATATGCGTAAGCTTCGTACTAAATTTTATGATTTTTTCAACTGCCTGGTGATTTTGAGATACTAATCATTTTTTTTTTTAATCTATAAAAGTAATTTACCTTACATATTTTCTATCGATAACCGTTTGTTTCATTAAAAAAAATATGGAAAACTGAAAGTTATACAGTTTAACGCAAAACCCCAACCCATTTTTCCAAGGAACACATACCCTTAAGCTGTTTCTTGGCTATGTGAATTTTTGAACAATACCTATTTTTATATATCGATAGAACCCAAGATATAAGCTTTTTAAACGAACCATTTTTGGAAATTTTTCACAAACCAAAAAATTGAAATTGCAGCATCTAGCGAAATGAGCAGTTTGATGACGCGTGTAAATCCCAAATCTCATCACACACCCGGAAGCCTACCTGTCAGTTGAAATGAATGTATAATGTCAAAAGTCAATGTAAACTTTTATTAACGTCAATCAAAATTTTGCAAGTCATGTTTAATTGTAATTTTAAAAATTGTAATAATGTGAAAATAATTGTAAAATAAAACAATCTTAATTTAAACCTCGAACTAACAACATCGTCTGCATTTTTTATTGCAATAAGATTACAAAATTTAACAAAGTCAAATTAAGCGGAAACATTTTGCTCCATTCGAACCAAATTTTTATTATAATTTTATTTGATCTGTGTTATAAATCTGTGATTGAGAAATTAATTGAGCTGTGATAAATTACATGTGGATAGCTGTCTTTTTGTCCGAGTGCCGTCAACGTTCTGCATTTTGCGGTGTGTTCAGTGGAGAATCTGCGAGATTGTCGTACAAAGTACCTATATTGAAATTCTGCCCACCGGATTATCTGCAATAAAACATCAAATTCATAAAATAAATTCAAGAGAGTAAACATTTTGTACTACTTTAAACTCAGTATAAGGTATAAATTTACTCATTTAAATAAATAAAATTTATTAAGTAGCAATGTATATTGAGGTAGAAATTAAAAAAAAATGTCTAAGAATATGAATCAGCTGCAAAAGATTCCATCAAAACCCCTGTACATTTTTTTTAAATCAATTTAATTTAATAGAGAAGCATGCTAAGCCATCTTAAGTAGAGCAAAATATCGCCGCTGCAATTGTGTTTAAGATTTTATTATATAAATCTCCAAAAATTCCAACAAAAGTTTTGTTTTAATTGTGTATCAATACTCTAGTGCACTCATCAATCCAATTAAATAAATTTCTAAGTATAACAAAGTCGATTTTGCAACATCCATCGCACCACCCCATTGTCGGATTAAATTTTTCCTTAGCTGCACGTACTTTGACTCTAATTTATTTAAATGAAGGGACAAGATCGTGCTTTAAGATCAAATAAATCCGAGCCCCATAATTCACCATCATTAGCAATGTCCAACAAAATAAAACCTAAAGCAGACGTACAAACAACACCAAAAGGTTCCAGTAATGGTCTTGAAGAGCGCCTAAGGAAACAGCTTGAAGTCAATTTTGCCCATCTGCAAACAACAATATGTGTGTTTTGTTGACCTTCTTAATGTTCACATTAGGAAATGCTCCAAAAACTCTTTAGCTTTCCAGTTTCATTAAGACATTTTGCATCGGAATGTTGGCACTATTTGCTCGGGTCATATGTCATTTTCCCCAGTACAAAATAGTATTTCGAGATTTTAAAACAATAAAATAGTGAACAAAGTTTATTAAACTAAATAAACAACTGAAATAAAAGGAAAAATAATGAATACTTGTAATAATTTATTTAAAAAAATATTAAACAACATGGGGTTCTGCGTTAAATCGTGTATAAAAACCTAGATACATATAATAAGGAGTTAACAATTTGTTGTTTTCATTTTGAGAACTTATTGTTTCTCATATTCTACATAAAGTAATGTGAAGTGATGTTTTTTAGTTAAAAACATTCCCGTAGAATACTTTTAAATTGATATTTCATAGCATTTCGCTGTAAAAAAGCAAACTATCTGAATATAAAAATACACTTCAATCACATGAATTATAGTTGGGTTATATTTGTCAAAATTAGAAATTCTGGTACATAGGCGCATTACGTTTTGTTGGTGATGGCAAGGTGCTGACATCTGTTAACCGCCCGTAGTGCAGAGTTATTTTTCAACGTTTTAAATTTTCTTCCCATTACTTTGTATGTATTGAATATGATACACACTCAGCCAGTGAAATGAAAAAATTGTAAACTTCTTACTATATCTATGTGTTTACAAGATTTAACACAGCTCCGCATGTAGTTTCATATTTAAATAAAGTATTTCATGTATGCACTATATTTATTTTTATTTTAATATTTTAATGATTTAAAATCTCAAAACACATTGCTCAAAAAATCAGCTAAACATTTCTTTGGGCGCCCCAGCATTTAGCTCTAACTGCATGACGATCCTTTGTCAATGCATTTGTATTTGTAACGGGTGATTTTTTAAGAGGTTTAGAACTTTTTAAAAAAAAAAAACAAAAAATTCGAAAAAATGAATGAAATATTTATTTGAATCGATAGTTTGAACCTTGCAATTTAATGTTTAAAGATAATTTCATGCAAATGTTGACCGCGGCTGCGTCTCAGGTAGCCCATCCGCTGAGTCCAATTTTGGCATACTCTTTCACACATATCGGCCGGTATCTCACGAATGAATGCGTGGATGTTGGCTTCCAGTGCGTCAATCGAAGCGGGCTTGTCCCTATAGACATTAGCCTTGACATACCCCTACAAAAAATAGTCTAATGGTGTCAAATCGCACGATCTAGGCGGCCAATTGACCGGCCCGAAACGTGAAATTAACTGTTCACCAAACTCGCCTCGCAATTGCGCCATTGTTTCGCGTGCTGTGTGGCATGTGGCACCGTCTTGTTGAAACCACATATCATGCAAGTCAAGAACTTCCATTTCGGGCAAAAAAAAGTTTGTTATCATCGCTCGGTAGCGTTCACCATTGACAGTAACGCTGCGATTCGCATCATCTTTGAAGAAATATGGCCCAATAATGCCGCCGGCCCATAAACCGCACCAAACAGTGGCTTTTTCGGGATGCATTGGTACTTGGTAGCTGTTGCAATGCTTCTGGCTGATCTTCACTCCAAATGCGGCAATTGTGCTTATTTACGTACCCATTCAACCAAAAATGAGCCTCATCGCTGAACACAATTTTTCGATAAAAAAGCGGATCCTCGGCCAGCTTTCCAAGAGCGTTGTTCATTTGTAAGACGATCCATGGTTAAATTGCAAACCAAACTGAAGCTGTTTGACAGTGACACAAGGTACTAAACACACGTCAGCTGTCAAAACCAGTGTTGCCAAAACCAAACCAGCTAAAAAATCACCCGTTATAACTCACACTTTCTTGAAAAAAGCCTCACGTCGGATGCGTTCATTGAAAATGGTTACTTATCAAAACCAATATTATTCTGTTCGAATCTTGTCATACATGATTTAACAATTGTGAATGATGATTTTTATTAAAATAATTTTATTTGCATCATCGAAAATGTGTTTTGTTATTTTTTAATAAAATAATTCACTGTATAATTTCAAATCCTTACACAAAAGTTATTTTTTCAAAATATTTTCAAAACTACCATACTCACCGAACATATATTCCTGAAAAACATGCAAAGATACAAACATAACAAGCAAATTTATTGGAAAGTTAATGTTCACATTAGAGTTACTGAACTTTGAATGTGCTGTTAACTTGTTGTTTTTGCATTTGCATGTTAAAAGTTGGCTTAATGTGACAAATTTCTTAATGTTCACATTAGAAAATCAACAAAACACGCCTAAATAATAAAAACAGAAACTAAATTAATAAAAACCTTGCAAGAAATTAAATGTGAACTAGAAAATAGTATTGACGACATAAAAAAAACAGTGACCGCCCTTTCGGTGCGAGTGAAACTTCTAGAACAATTTTCTGTTCCACAGCTCCTGCATTAATAGTGAAATATCCACTCTGCAATCGAAAATTGATGCTTTTGAACGCGATAAACTATGCTTTGACGCGATTTTGCACGGATTTCCTTTGACAGAAAATGAGGATCTTAGTCTGATGTTGGATAAGCTCTGCATCTCACTTGATTGTCCAAATATTCCTCGTCCCAAAGACATCTTTCGATCTAAAGGTGATATGATGACGTCAGTGATAATGATAGAATTTTCTTCTACAGTTGATAAAATCACTTTACTCAAACAAACTAAAGAAGCATTTTATAAAACACAACAACCACTCTCTCTTCGTCACCTTGTACTTTTAATAGAATGTTGAACAAAATAAATAAATTCTTTATTGATATGAACGATATTAGTTTTACAAAACTTCTTTGTAAACAATATTTGATGTAAGAGTGAAATCAGAAGTGACAAATAAATATGTATATATAAATAAATTGAAAATTGATAAATATGTTTCTTTCATTCATGCAATCTAGTAAATGCATTCGACTTAAGTAACAAATATATTTCTCCCCCACTCACTCAAGGTGCAGTGAAAAAAGAGAATTTTAAATTACAGAAGAAATACATATTTTTCTCTTTCACTCAATCAATGGGTTTAGTTTATTCGGTTTTTTATAAATACGAAAAAAAGAATACAAACAATAGAATTAACAAATGTGTTTCTCCCCCACTCACTCAAAGTGCAGCGAAAAAAAGAGAATTTGAAATTACAGAAGTAATACATATTTTTCTCTTTCACTCAGTCAATGGGTTAAAAGTGAGGCATTCTTTATAGTACGAGAGCTAGCAACGTCGAAAAAAAATTCATTTCAACAGTCATGATTTTTGAATATGTTGTACTGCTCACTAAGTCTAGTGAAATTTTGGTGGTCTGGCTGGTGGGAAACGTTGCGTTTTTCTCTAGGCGTCACTTTTGTAACGTTAAAAAATTGAAAAAAAAAATTAATTTCAACAGTCTTGTCTCCTATTTCATTTCATTCTATAAACTGTCTGCAGTTGGAAAATACAGGTCTGGCAGGTGTCAGACGTTTGCAAAATACGTCTGGCAAGCGATTTTTTAATAAAAGAACAATAATCGAATTTTGGGAATTTTATTCGGAAAAAAATTATTAAAAAACAATGGTAACACTGGCTTTTTGAAAGCAGATGAATTTATTCTTCTCAAAAACTAGAAGACATTTAACCATCTAGTTTTGATTGTTTGCCTAAAAATTGATAAGAGCATTGAATATTAAAAACAAAAATACTACTAAATAACGTAAAATTTTGAACAACATTAGTTAAAATAAATTTTTTCAAAAATGTTCACTAAAATATTTTGATTTAAAAATAGAATTAAAAATGGATTTTTGGCTTTAAAAAAGATATAACATGATGTTGTAAGTGTTTCCGTTGATTTATTATGTTTTTTTTTCTATTAAAAGTCGATATTTCAGAAAATTTCCCCTCCAGCCTGAAAAAAGGGGAAATACACCCCCCCCCCCCCCCTCTACCATAGTTTTTTTTCTTCTCGACCAAACATTTACACCCTAGCCTTTTGTCACATTTTGTGCAAAACGTCTTGTATATGTTTTAAGTTGAACCACATCATATTATGTTTTTCTTCAACTTACAAAATAGTGTCTGGCACGATTTTAGCAACGTCACATTGCTGCCAGATGTATTAATAAATATTAAAAGATACTTGTAGAATTCAATGAGAAAAAAAATATGACTGTTAAAATGACATATCTTGAGTTGGCCTTACTTCAAATTTGTCACGACAAATTTTTCATGAATAAAGTAGAGCTTTGCTAATTTTCAATTTCCTCGAAAACAAAAACACATAGAACCATCTAGTTTTCAGTGATTTACTAAGAGAAAAAAGTAAGTATAACATTTTTGTTGTTGTTTTTAATTTCAAGTTTGAAAATTAATATAGAAAAAACCATTAATATAAATGCAGAATTTTAAATGTGATATAAAAGAATAAATTCATCTGTGTTCAAAAAGCCATAGTACTATAATGTAAGTGTTACCATTGTTTTTAAATAATTTTTTTCCGAATAAAATTCCTAAAATTCGATTATTTTTCTTTTATTAAAAAATCGCTTGCCAGACGTATTTTGCAACGTCTGACACCTGCCAGACCTGTATTTTCCAACTGCAGACAGTTTATAGAACGAAATGAAAAAGGAGCCAAGACTGTTGAAATGAATTTTTTTTTTTTCAATTTCTTAACGTTACAAAAGTGACGCCTACAGAAAAACGCAACCTATCACATCCAGCCAGACCATCAAAATTTCACTAGACTTAGTGAACAATACAACATATTAAAAAATCATGACTGTTGAAATGATTTGTCTAAAACGTTGCTAGCTCTTAGACTATTATGTCAAATTATTCATTTATTGAATTATTTGAAATTGCCGAAATTTATAGAAAATATTGTGGTTTAACATAAAGTTTTTGTGAAATGTCATCGCAATGTGTAGTTTCCTATCCAGTGATACCTAACTTAGTAGATTTGACTATTTTATAAACGAGAAAAAAGGAGTCTGACAACAGAAATAATATATATGATTATTATTATTATTTCTATTATGTTTCTTATTATTATTATTATTATTATTATTATTATTATTATTATTATTAGTATTATAATTATTATCATAATTATTATTTGTATTATTATTATTATTTTGTTTTATATAAACTTATTCTCTTTCATTTCTTTAACTTCTTTATCTTGTTTATTTTGTTGTTTCTATTGCCCAAATCTCAACTTTGTTTTAAAGTTTTTACACAATGTTTATACTTTTTTAGTTTGCCATAAGGAATACTGTTATTTCGAGCTGTGTGAAATGTTTTTTCTTCCAAAAGGCTGGTTGATTATAATAGTCGGATCCAGAGACATTTTGTTTTTTTTTTGGGTTCGGAAAGTGCAACAGATGGCTCCGGGATCTTAGCACCTCATATATGGGATATTCGCAAAAAAAGTATGCCATCTAAAAGGTCACTAATTGGTCACAAAAGGTCAGCTATTTTATGAAATTGGTCGGGCTTGGAAAACTTGTAATCCAAGCTTGAACTTTTTCAAGGTCATTAGCGATTTTTGGCACCTCATTTATGGGATATTCGCAAAAAAAGTATACCATTTGAAAGGCCACCGGCTCGTGATAAAAGGTCAGCTAGTTTCAGTAATTGGTCAGGCTTAGGTTTTTTTTAATGAATTTTTAAAAAAAATTTCAAGGTCATAGTATAAGACTTTTAGCACCTCATTAGTGGAATTTAAAAAAAAACAAGTATGCAATTTAAAAGGTCAGTAAAATGTCATAAAAGGTCAGGTAGTTTCAGTAATTGGTCAGGCATATATTTTTTTAAATAATTTTTTTAATTTTTTTCAAGGTCATAGCGATTTTTAGCACCCCATTTGTGGGATATTCGAAAAAAGTATATACCATCTGAAAGGTTACTTAATCCTTATAAAAGGTCAGGCAGTTTCAGAAATTGGTCAGGTATAGATTTTTTT
The DNA here is from genome assembly GCA_929447395.1 of Epistrophe grossulariae. Lineage (NCBI taxonomy): Eukaryota > Metazoa > Arthropoda > Insecta > Diptera > Syrphidae > Epistrophe > Epistrophe grossulariae. The sequence goes on from OV839567.1 coordinate 70,351,026, forward strand.
TTATAAGCTTTTTAATTTTTTTAAAGGTCATACAAGGTCACGTGTACCTTTAGCACCTCATTTATGGGATATTCGAATAAAAATTATGTTATCTGAAAGGTAACTCAATCGTCATAAAAGGTCAGCTAATTTAAGAAATTGGTCAGCCTTGGATTTTTTTTTATTCATTTTTAAAGTTTTGTCCCAAATTCATCTGTGTTCAAAAAGCCATAGTACTATAATGTAAGTGTTACCATTGTTTTTAAATAATTTTTTTCCGAATAAAATTCCTAAAATTCGATTATTTTTCTTTTATTAAAAAATCGCTTGCCAGACGTATTTTGCAACGTCTGACACCTGCCAGACCTGTATTTTCCAACTGCAGACAGTTTATAGAACGAAATGAAAAAGGAGCCAAGACTGTTGAAATGAATTTTTTTTTTTTCAATTTCTTAACGTTACAAAAGTGACGCCTACAGAAAAACGCAACCTATCACATCCAGCCAGACCATCAAAATTTCACTAGACTTAGTGAACAATACAACATATTAAAAAATCATGACTGTTGAAATGATTTGTCTAAAACGTTGCTAGCTCTTAGACTATTATGTCAAATTATTCATTTATTGAATTATTTGAAATTGCCGAAATTTATAGAAAATATTGTGGTTTAACATAAAGTTTTTGTGAAATGTCATCGCAATGTGTAGTTTCCTATCCAGTGATACCTAACTTAGTAGATTTGACTATTTTATAAACGAGAAAAAAGGAGTCTGACAACAGAAATAATATATATGATTATTATTATTATTTCTATTATGTTTCTTATTATTATTATTATTATTATTATTATTATTATTATTATCGACTTCTTGCACTTTCTCAGCTGCATGAGCTGGAAAAATTTCACCGATCGTTTCTATTCGGCTCGGACGTTGATGAGGAGAGAGTTCACTCTATCTCACCAAACCCTTATTACATATCCATTTATAAATCTATTTTTTTTTTTTTTTTTTTTTTTTTTTTTTTTTTTTTATATTAGTTTAGGAATTTTCTAACTATATGGCACGTCTGCAGCACTACTGCCTTCTGTCCTGTTTTTACAATGTTTGCATTAACTCCTATCAGTTCCAGGTTTTTCTTCATATTTTTCGACATAAGTCCTTCTGCGGATATGACAATAGGGTGGATGTTAACTTTTTCCAGCTGCCATACTGATTTTATTTCGATAGCTAGGTTTTCATATTTTGTTGTTTTTTCTGCTTCAGTTCTTGGGATGTTATTAGTTAATGGGACTGCGATGTCTATGATCATTCCTGTTTTAAGTCTTGTATCTATAAGAACAATATCTGGGCGATTATAGTCAACTGTCCGATCTGTTAGTATTGGTCGATCCCAGTACAAAATATGGTTTCTCGACTCTAGCACTTCCGATGGTTGGTATTTGTAGAAAGGTACCAAGTTCTCTATCAGCCCATACTTTTTTGCTAACTCCTGGTGAATAATTTTAGCTAGTTGATTGTGTCTGCCTAAGTATGCCGAATTTGACAGCACAGAGCACCCTGCTATTATATGTTCGATAGTTTCACCTGGTTTACCACACTTCCTACACCTGTCGATCACATCCGCACCTAGGCAGTGTTTTTCATAATTCCTAGTTTTTATAACTTTGTCTTGAATGGCGATTATAAATCCTTCGGTCTCTGGAAATAGGTATCCATTTCTAAGCCATTCTAAGGAACTGGTTTTGTCGATGTGTTCCTCACGTAGGGCTTTCGGGAATTTTCCATGGAGGCTCCTATTCAGGTATCTTTCTTCGTCTAATAAAACTATTTCCACTGGATCTTCTTCAATCGTGTTTTTCAGGTTCAGGGGCGTGTAGTTGTCATCTAGAACACGTGCTTTTGAAATTATTTCTTCAGGTGAGCGAAGAATTTTATTTTTCATTTTTGTTTCTAACATCCTGCACATTTTAAAGATATTAAGAAGCCCTCTACCACCTTCTTTTCTTGTAAGATACAAGCGATGTACTGATGAATTCGGATGGAGGCAACGGAATTTTGTTAGTAATCTCCTTGTTAATCTATCAAGTTCATTTAGGTCCGTATCTGACCATTTAAGGATACCAAATGAGTAACTAAGCGATGGTATTGCCCAGGAGTTAATACTTTCTATTAGGTTCTTTGCTGACAATTTGGTGTTTAGTACTTTGGTAAGTTTTTTTTTGTACTTTTCAGTGAACTCAGTCTTTAGCCTCGTGTGGTCGATTCGTGTGTTTTGCGTTATACCAAGGTATTTATAAAGATCTTCTTTTTCCATCTCGGCTACTCCTTGGTAAGGACCTTCGGCTGGAGCGGTATTACCTTTGATGACTTTTAGTAAAGCACATTTCTCGTATCCAAATTCCATGTTTATATCTTTGCTGAATATTCTGGTAATATCGATAAGGGACTGTAACTTATAGCGGCTCTCTGCATACAGTTTAAGATCATCCATAAACAGCAGATGAGAGATTCGGTGTTCTTCAGATGGGCTAAGTTTGTATCCAAGGTTTGAACATTTCAGCATAGTGGATAATGGATTGAGTGCAAGGCAAAACCATAGCGGCGATAAAGAATCGCCCTGGAATATTCCTCTCAGTACAGGGACAGTAGCAATCTCATTCTTTCCCAATCGCAGATTCACTTTCCAATTTTGCATAAGTGAGCTTAAAACATTCAAAATCCTCGGACATACTTTGTAAATACTTAATATTTGCAAAAGCCACTCATGAGGTATGGAATCGAAAGCCTTTTTATAATCCACATATCCCATATGTAAGTTTCTTTTCTTTGTTTGCGCCTGTTTAAGAATAATGGCATCTATGGTTAATTGGTGTTTACAACCAAGTGCATTTCTGATGCAGCCTTTTTGTTCTTCTTCTATGATGTTATTGTCAAAGCAGTGCTCGTAAATTTTGTTGCTGATGAGGGCAGTTAAAAGTTTGTACAAAACCGGCAGGCAAGTTATTGGCCTGTAGTTCTCCGGTTTGTTGGGGTCTCCTTTTTTGAATATTAGAAACGTTGTTCCTTTCGCCAGATGTCCAGGTATTACGCTCGGGTTGGTAAGGGCGTCACTAAATATTTTAGCCAACGGTTCATGGCTCGCTGTAAGGTATTTTAGCCAGAAATTTTGTATTTTGTCTGGACCTGGGGCCTTCCAATTCATGGCCTTCCTTACAACTGTATCCACCTCTTCTTTGGTAAAGCCTTCAACTCTCATTTCCGGTGTTGCTTGTTGTCTGTTCTTTTCAACATCTATCCATTCCGCACTTTTATTGAATGATTTGGGGTAGGACCAGGTTGAACTCCAGAACTGTCGAAAAGCTTGTTCATCGTAGTCATCCTGTGTTCTTTCCAGAGGAATTTGGTTTTCATTGCATAATTCCAGGCTTCTGAAGAACTGTTTCCTATTTTTGTAGTAGTTGTTATTTTGGCTCTTTCTTTTATACATTTCGTTATATCTCCTTAATCTTGCACCTTTAACTTTGATCCTTTGTCTGAGGTTATCTTTCAGGTTCAGTAGCTGCTGTTCACTTCCAGGGCTCCGGAGATCAATGCGATACTTTTGTGCAATAACGGTCACTTTTCTCTTTATTTTTCTTGAAATGTTTTCTCTTTTCAGGTACTCAGATATTTGATCGTGCATCGCTCTTAGTTTTTCTATACTTTTTTCCAACCTTATTTTCCATATTGGTACTCTTTCTCTGGTACTTGACAAGTTTATATTTCGATTTGAGGTCTTTTGTCCGTTGAGTTCAAGTGCTGTCCTTGCTGCACAGTATATAGCAGTTTGGATGTCTTCAAGGGTTCTTTGCTCCATAAAAAATTCAGAGAGGATTCTATTCACATTTTCCAAAATTTTCTTTGCATTGCGAGGCTTATTAAGCTTTGGTATGTGTGGTCTTTCACCGGGTTCAATGTCTTTGTAGATTTCAAAAACGCTTAGGAATTTATCTCTCGTCTCTCTTGATGGAGCTTCTTGGGGTATTTGCTGGTTTTCTACCCATCCTAGGTTTTCCATAGGTTGATGATCGATCACTCTTTCGTGTTCTTCTATTTCATTTTGTGCGACTTCTATCTGAGCCTCAATAGATGGTAGAGAGTTAGTTGCTGTGTTCTCTGAATCCAATTCTATTTGTATATCCCGTCTTATATTTTCCAATTCAATATCCGATACATATCCTTTTCTAATTATGACTCTTCTTCGGTCAACAATGTTTTGTTCGGTTATTGTCAGCTCAGGAAATCTTCTCGAAAATTCTTGGTGTAGTTTTTGTCGAAAGCCAGGAAGCGGATTATTTTCGCAATTATTGACACGGTAATATATTTTCATGACTTCAATGTTCATTTCACGTGTCCATTTTATTCTTTGCGAGCGCATTTCCCTTCGAGCAGTCCCCATCATTGTTGAGGACGAACCAGAGGGTAATGTGGCTTGTGATGGTCCTGCCAAGTTAACCGCTTCATCCGCTGAATTTCTTCTTTGAGCTGTAGTTTGTTGAAGGGCAGGGGCCCGCCTCCTCAGCACCCTGCCACCGGCGTCTCGTAAGCTGTCATGACCATCACCGGCTCTGGCCATGCCCTGGCGATCCCCAGGCAGCGACAGTTGGCTAATTCTTGGTTCTGTTGTATTCTCCATTTTGGGTTTTATGCACTGTTTTATACCTGGTCGCACAGAGGTATGGTTTACTGTATCCTTCAGGTATGCATTTTACTGTTGTTGCCAGCATATTAGGCCGCTTTGACGATGGGATCCAAGGGTCGCCAGTGTTAAAGTTTTTCGCGGATCCCGGCTGGATTTTAGTCGCCTCTTACGACAGGCATGCCTTACCTCGGGAATATTCTGACCCCTTACCCGTAGGGGGTTTATTATTATTATTATTAGTATTATAATTATTATCATAATTATTATTTGTATTATTATTATTATTTTGTTTTATATAAACTTGTTCTCTTTCATTTCTTTAACTTCTTTATCTTGTTTATTTTGTTGTTTCTATTGCCCAAATCTCAACTTTGCTTTAAAGTTTTTACACAATGTTTATACTTTTTTAGTTTGCCATAAGGAATACTGTTATTTCGAGCTGTGTGAAATGTTTTTTCTTCCAAAAGGCTGGTTGATTATAATAGTCGGATCCAGAGACATTTTTTTTTTTTTTTGGGTTCGGAAAGTGCAACAGATGGCTCCGGGATCTTAGCACCTCATATATGGGATATTCGCAAAAAAAGTATGCCATCTAAAAGGTCACTAATTGGTCACAAAAGGTCAGCTATTTTATGAAATTGGTCGGGCTTGGAAAACTTGTAATCCAAGCTTGAACTTTTTCAAGGTCATTAGCGATTTTTGGCACCTCATTTATGGGATATTCGCAAAAAAAGTATACCATTTGAAAGGCCACCGGCTCGTGATAAAAGGTCAGCTAGTTTCAGTAATTGGTCAGGCTTAGGTTTTTTTTAATGAATTTTTAAAAAAAATTTCAAGGTCATAGTATAAGACTTTTAGCACCTCATTAGTGGAATTTAAAAAAAAACAAGTATGCAATTTAAAAGGTCAGTAAAAGGTCATTAAAGGTCAGGTAGTTTCAGTAATTGGTCAGGCATATATTTTTTTAAATAATTTTTTTAATTTTTTTCAAGGTCATAGCGATTTTTAGCACCACATTTGTGGGATATTCGAAAAAAGTATATACCATCTGAAAGGTTACTTAATCCTTATAAAAGGTCAGGCAGTTTCAGAAATTGGTCAGGTATAGATTTTTTTTTATAAGCTTTTTAATTTTTTTAAAGGTCATACAAGGTCACGTGTACCTTTAGCACCTCATTTATGGGATATTCGAATAAAAATTATGTTATCTGAAAGGTAACTCAATCGTCATAAAAGGTCAGCTAATTTAAGAAATTGGTCAGCCTTGGATTTTTTTTTATTCATTTTTAAAGTTTTGTCCCAAGGTCACGTGTACCTTTAGCACCTCATTTATGGGATATACGCAAAAAAAGTATACCATTTGAAAGGCCACCGGATCGTGATAAAAGGTCAGCTAGTTTCAGTAATTGGTCAGGCTTAGGTTTTTTTTTATGAATTTAAAAAAAAAAATTCAAGGTCACTAGTATAAGACTTCTAGCACCTCATTTGTGGAATTTCGCAAAAAAATGCATACCACCTGAAAGGTTATGTTGTACTTATAAAAGGTCAGCTATGTTCGGAAATTGGTCAGGCTTAGGTTTTTTTTTATGAATTTAAAAAAAAAAATTCAAGGTCACTAGTATAAGACTTCTAGCACCTCATTTGTCGAATTTCGCAAAAAAATGTATACCATCTGAAAGGTGATGTTGTACTTATAAAAGGTCAGCTATATTCGTAAATTGGTCAGGCATAGAGTTTTTTAATGATTTTTTGCTTTTTTTGTGTGAAATTCCACTAACGAGGTTCTAAAAGTCTTACACTAGTGACCTTGAAAAAAAAAATAAAAAAATCATAAAAAAAAATCTATGCCTGACCAATTTCCGAATATAGCTGACCTTTTATAAGTACAACATCACCTTTCAGATGGTATACATTTTTTTGCGAAATTCGACAAATGAGGTGCTAAAAGTCTTATACTAGTGACCTTGAAATTGTTTTTAAAAATTCATAAAAAAAATCTATGCCTGACCAATTTCCGAAAATAGCTGAGCTTTTATAAGTATAAAATAACCTTTCAGATGGTATGCTTTTTTTTGCGAAATTCCACAAATGAGGTGCTAAATGTCTTATACTAGTGACCTTGAATTTTTTTTTGTTTTTAATTCAAAAAAAAAAAATCTATAGCTGACCAATTTCCGAAACCAGCTGACCTTTTATGAGGACTGAGTTACCTTTCAAATGATATATATTTTTTTCGAATATCCCATAAATGAGGTGCTAAAGGTACACGTGACCTTGGGACAAAACTTTTAAAAATTAATTAAAAAAAATCCAAGGCTGACCAATTTCTGAAACTAGCTGACCTTTTATGAGGATTGAGTTACCTTTCAGATGGTATATTTTTTATTCGAATATCCCATAAATGAGGTGCTAAAGGTACAAGTGACCTTGAATGACCTTAAAAAATTAAAAAGCTTATAAACAAAAATCTATAGCTGACCAATTTCTGAAACTGCCTGACCTTTTATAAGGATTAAGTAACCTTTCAGATGGTATATACTTTTTTCGAATATCCCACAAATGAGGTGCTAAAAATCGCTATGACCTTGAAAAAAATTAAAATAATTATTAAAAAAAATATATGCCTGACCAATTACTGAAACTACCTGACCTTTGATGACATTTTACTGACCTTTTAAATTGCATACTTGTTTTTTATAAATTCCACTAATGAGGTGCTAAAAGTCTTATACTATGACCTTGAAATTTTTTTTTTAAAATTCATTAAAAAAAACCTAAGCCTGACCAATTACTGAAACTAGCTGACCTTTTATCACGAGCCGGTGGCCTTTCCAATGGTATACTTTTTTTGCGAATATCCCATAAATGAGGTGCCAAAAATCGCTAATGACCTTGAAAAAGTTCAAGCTTGGATTACAAGTTTTCTAAGCCTGACCAATTTCTTAAAATAGCTGACCTTTTGTGACCAATTAGTGACCTTTTAGATGGCATACTTTTTTTGCGAATATCCCATATATGAGGTGCTAAGATCCCGGAGCCGCAACAGATGCGTTCCGAAAACGGAGATAAATTTTCAATTTGAAAGGGGTGTACACAATAAGTTGCGCGACTTCGTAGCTGAGCGCTACAAGCCTAATCTACAGTTGAAAAGTTAAACGAAAAATAAACGAAAAAGTTGGTCAAAAATATCAAACAATTGCTGTTTTATAAGGGGTTTTGTATGATAACACACTGCCACTCCGATCATCAGACTCCTTTATGGTGCTTGGTCATTTGTTCAATTTTATTTAAAAAAATTACAGATTTCACTCATAGAGTAACTATGGGGACATTGAAAATGACTTGTGTTAGCTCGATAAAATAAAAACATGAATAATCTTTGTGATTTCTAATTTGTATCCTATAGTTGCACCAAAACTTCTGAAGATGTCTAAGAAACCATTCTTCAGTCTGAAATTACAATATGTAGATATTTTTAATGTCGAATCCCAGTTGGCGGTTAAATTAATGTTGTTCAGTTCAGTTTATTTAATCACGGCGTTGATGTTGAAGAAAATCAAGTATTTGCTCAAATTTGCTCAAATTGATTTACAAGTCTCTCAACTTATTGAACTATTTATATAGGCAAGTTATTTTATTTACTATCAAAGTGAACCCCTTTTAACGCGAGACCAAATTTATAAATAATTTGATGTGTAGCTCAAACTCAATGCAAACCTGATTTACCTAATTGTTTTTAGGTATTCTATAATATTTTGAATTTTGAACTCATCTTTTAATAAATTTAATAAACTCGAGTCGTGTAATTTCTTAACACAATATAAATGGTTTTGACAGCTAAGCAGTATTCTTTTATCTGTGTATATGACAAGCAAAGCACCAATTAAGTTGACAGCTGAGTTGACAACCAAATTAAATCGTTTTTTTTTTTTTTTCATTTGAGGACCTTAAGATAGAACTGTAATAGTCGGAAGATGTTGGAAGAAAATTCTCTCAGTTCACTTACGCATGGAGCGGTCGGTGAGCGCTCTTCACTTCCGGAAGCAAAAGTAAAAAATTGGTCGAAACAAGCAAAACTCAATCATGGGCACGTCATATGAATTCTTTGTATTCGTTTCGTTTCGTACGACCACTTAGGTCGGCATCCGACTATTATAGTTCTACCTTTAACCTTGAACATCTGAACATTAGAACTAAATCTATATAAGTTTATTAAAGAAGTTCAATTATATTGCAGTACCTATGAATATTCTAAGTTCAATAATCGCATTGGCTTAGACGTAGGTAAAGTTTTGTAACATAAATTTATATCCTGAGATTTTACTTGAATTCTAAGACCTTAACCTCAAAGATCCGATAATTAGAACAGAAGATAAAAGCCTTTTCGATATTTATATTTAAGTTGCTTAGGTAAGTTAATCCTACCTCTAGACTGATTAACGTTAACTTAAATACCTTAACCTTCAACAACTTAGAACTAATGTTGTGAGTTTATTAAAGAGAAACGCAAGTAGGTACCATTTTCACATTTCAGGCTCAAAATAACATTGGGTTGGACGTTGGTCAAGTTCAAAAATCGCATTGGAGTAGACGTAGGTCAAGTTAAAAAATCACATTGGCTTAGACGTATATGTCAAGTTTAAAAATCGCATTGGCTTAGACTTAGGTAAAGTTTTGTGACATAAATTTATAGCCTTAGATTTTACCTTAATTTTAAGACCTTAACCTCAAAGATCTGATAATTAGAACAGAAGATAAAAGCTTACCAAGTCAACCCTTTTCGATTACTACATTTAAGTTGCTTCGCTAAGTTGATACTACCTCTAGGCTGATTAATGTTAATTTAAATACCTTAACCTTCAACAACTGGCCCTTAGAGCTAATGTTGTAAGTTTATTAAAGAGATTCAGAAGTAGGTATCTTTGCATAGGTATTTTAGGTTCAAAAATCGCATTGGTTTGGACGTAGGTCAAGTTCAAAAATCGCATTGGCTTAGACGTAAGTCAAGTTCAAAAATCGCATTGGCTTAGACGTTGGTCAAGCTCAAAAATCGAATTGGTTTAGACGTATAGTCAAGTTAAAAAATCACATTGGCTTGAATGAATGAATAGGGGTGGGTATTGCACTGCGACCTTAGGATCTATTGTGCCCCCATTATGAACTGGTTGAGGTTACTCATACTACAGTTCGTCCTCCAAATTCGTTCCTTTGAGGAATTTGAGAATTTGGAGTATTTTTAGAGATTGTATTTTGCTCTCATCTATATGGTGACTGCCCAGATATCTTTGTCTTTGATGCACTAGAGCATCACATTTACCTATTATGTGGTCCGGTGTCTCCTCATGAGCGTTGTCACATTGGCTTAGACGTAGGTCAAGTTCAAAAGTCGCATTGGTTTAAACGTTGGTCAAGTTCAAAAAACGCATTGGATTAAATGTTGTTTTGTCACATAAATTTGTAGCCTGAGATTTTACCTTAATTCTAAGACATTAACCTCAAAGATCCGATAATTAGAACAGAAGATACCAAATCAACCCTTTTCGATTAGGTATTATATTTAAGTTGCTTCGCTAGGTTTATCCTACCTCTAGCCTAGTTAACCTTAATTTAAATACCTTAACCTTCAACATCTGGCCCTTATAGAACTAAAGTTATAAGTTGTAATCATAGAGGTTCAAGTATAGGTCTCTGTGCATATTCTAGGTTCAACAATCGAATTGATTAAGAATGAAGTCAAGTTTTGTCACACAAAATTTTGAAGCCTATTATTTAACTTATTTCAAAACCTTAATCTTTAAGATCCGATTATTAGTACAGAAGTAAAAAGGCAAACGCAGAACAACTAAATCAATCCTTTTATATAAATGTACATAATGTCATACTAAGGGGTCAAACCTCTTACGTCTCTGAGCCATTCTGAGACATTCCAAACCATTTACATCCACATTTCCAACGAGTTATGGTAACAAAACGGCGCACTCTACGGCTAATTGGGTCAACGAGCTAGGTTGCTCGTGATCGCCATTTCTACTTACCTACCTACCTACATACATAATGTATGTACCTAGGTATATAGATACGTAGGTATATGAATTTTGTTGGCGAAGCCAATTTTGTTATTCAATTTTTCAATATTTGCAATTATTTATTTTGATGAATTAAACCTAAACGTTTTTCACCTACACTTTTATGTTATTTCAATTATTTTTTAACTGAATAAATTAGTTTGATATTTTACCTTCATTTTAAGACCTTTATTTTAAATATCCGATTGTTAGAACAGAAGTTATAAGCCAACCAAACCAACCTAATCGTACCATTACGAATAATATTTGCAAAATACCTACAACAATTTAATCAACATAACATTTTACAGACATACCTAACCTACTTAATAATGTAGCTATGTATGTATATCATTTTTGTTCCCGATGCGAAGCCAATTTTGTTTGCACCAGCCACAGTGCAGTGGTGGTTTTTTATTGCACACATTCCACTCCAACCAACGTCTTGCCCACACCCTTACAGCAATGTATATTCTTTGTGGGTACGTTTTTTTCTTTTTCTTTTTGTTTTCTTGTTCCTCACGTCATTTGCCGTGATGAAATTAATTCTCAAAAGCCAATCTTTCACGTTTTTAGTATGAAATTTTGTAAGCTTTTGCAAACATTTTGATGCAGATTTGTAGCCTGTCATTTTATCTTTAATTATCTATCTTCACATTAAGCATCCGATAATTATAACCTGAGTAAAAGGCTTCTAAGTGCGCTCAAATCGAGTGATTTTAAGATTTCATACAAATTCAACTATCCTCCACTGAAGCTCGTCGGTTGGCGACGATCAACGTGTAGGTACGATTCATCGATTGTGTCTCAGGTTCATTTTTGCATTTTCTTTGGTAACACCAACCAAAAATTCGATCCTGAGCCCCCTATACGCTAGAGTTCATTTCGTTCATTTGTTATATATTCATTTGTTCATTTAATCATTTTGGTAACACCATATTTTTCTCAAAACGACCCTATAAACATTTTCAATGTTAAAAAACTTTTGCCACGACTGGGAGGCGAACCGGACCAAGCTCTCTTCATAGCCCTATGCCCTACCCACTGCGCTACCGAAGGTCACTTGATCGGTCCATCCCAGTTTAGGTTTTATTGTTTGACAAATGCATTTGAATCAACCAGCATTAAAACAGATATTTTTCTTCATTTATACAGAGTGATTGGTATAAGTGCACCAAAAACCTAGAGTGAGTAGGTTGGGTTAAGACAAGAAAATAATCGTATAGGAGGGGGGGTCCATTTCCCCCCGTTTAGGCGGGAGGGGCAATTTTCTAAAAAATTGACTTAAAACTGAAATCTCTTCTTTAATTTTAAATTAAGAGTTAGTGAATAGTTTTTGAAAAATTAATTTTGAAACTCGAAATTTTGAAGAAAAAAAGGTAAAAAAAAAATGTCAAACTAATTTTTTTCAAAATTTTATGTAATGAAGTATAATTTTTGTTTTCAAAATTCAATGCTCTTATTAATTTTCAATAAAAAACAAAAAACCAGATGCTGAACTATATCTCAATTCTTGAGAAATTAAAAATAATATTTTAATATTTGCTAAAAACCGGATAGTCTAAGATCCCGCCATAAGACGACCTACCCTCATCGAGTTACCGGACAAGTGGTATGCAGTTTTTTAGATAGTGTCTAAACTAACATTTTGCGCAAGGGTTGCCTGGCGAAATATGGTCAAGGCATAGGGTTGCCACGCCTTAAAGGTTGATTTTTGGGTTTTTTTAATTATGTGACCCAGCCCATATGGTTTCTTTTAGTGCTAAAAAAAATACCATATGAAAAGAAACTTTATTTAAAAATTTGTAAATACGTGTTTTTTTTTAAATCGGAATTTCAATAGGGTAAACTAGGGCAAAAGAAGAGAAAGGTCTAAATTCTATTTTCTGAATGAAAAGTGATAGGGAGTTTTTTTCATCGTTAGATCTTATAAATACAAGAAAGTCACACGTATAAAAGAACATTCTAGAAAATCTAAAACTCGAGATAAAAACATTTTAAAGTCTAAAAACGAAAAATGGACGTTGGAGAAAAAAATCACATAAAATCAGGGAAAAGCTGATAAAAAATGAAAGGATCCATATTTGCAAAATTTTTGATTCAAGCTTTTTTCAATGTGAATTTTTGATAAATTCATATTTTGTAAATCAATTTTTTTTGGTTTTTGATTTTTTTCCCTTTTACCCTAATTGATATTTTCATTTAAAACAACAGCAACATAAAGAGAATTTTACTATCATTACGATGGTGGTTTGTTGTTTTTAAAACTGTTGTCTACTTTTCGAGTTGCCGAACTTTAAATAATTGACGTTTTTAAATTTCTCATAGCGTTAAAGAAAACAATTCTAATAGTGTCAGAGAGGTGTCAACAAATTCGGGGACAGACACTATAACCAAAACGTGAGTAATTGTGTTAATAGGTACAAGTATCATGATATAAAAATCAAAAGTCTGGCAGTTTTTTTCTCAGCTTGTGGTAGATCTGGGAGGTTAAAAATTGTCATTTTTTCAATTATTATGTCAGGAGTATGACTAATTAAAAGCATATATTGAAAGCAATAAATAGTGCCCAGTACTTTTGCCTGGGCTTAAAGACTTGATGGTCCGATCAATAGAACCCAAGAAATAAGCTATTCAAACGAAACGGTTCTTAGGAGATTTTTCAAAAAGCAAACATTTGAAAATATACATGATGTAAATAACATGTAAGTGATATTTTGTGTACCTTTTAATGTTAAGTGTTATCTATTTTCAATGGAAATTGTGTTTACAAAAAAATGAATAAACATATTTTTTTTAAATTCATTAAAAATTTGTTTTTAAGAGCAAAAACATTTCTTTAATAAAATTAACAAAAATTACAAATAATTTATTCAGTTTCTGATTCATCGAAAGTATCAAAGTTATATTCTGAGAAATTATCGTCATCACTTTCAATATTATTTGTTACGTGCAATATGTCATCAACTTGCAAAGGGGTTGGGTCTCCAATGAATCCCTTTGGCTTCAAATAGCCATCGATGAACCAACCGCAATTTTCAGGACATAATTTAGCACAACAAAAATCAGTTGCATTTAGCCACATAGAATTCACATATATTGTTTTTTTCAATTTCTTCACGTTTTTCTGCGTGATAAAAAAGAACTTTTCCTCAACAGTTAAAAAAATTTTCTTGTTTTGGAATATTTTTTATTAAATTATCATTCTCCCAGTACTTCACTAAAAACGCTACTAAAGCCTCCTTCATTTAAATAGCGTACATCTTGGGTTCTATTGATCGGACTATCAAGATTGAGGTCTTTAAACCGAGGCAAAAATACTGGGCACTATTTACTGCTTTCAATATATGCTTTTAAGTGGTCATACTCCTGACACAAACACAATAATTTGAAAAATGACAATTTTTAACCTCTCAGATCTACCACAAGCTGAGAAAAAAACTGCCAGACTTTTGATTTTTATATCATGATACTTGTACCTATTAACACAATTACTCACGTTTTGGCTATAGTTTATGTCCCCGAATTTGTTGACACCTCTCTGAGACTATTAGAATTGTTTTCTTTAACGCTATGAGAATTTTAAAACGTTGATTATTAAAAGGTCGGCAACTCGAAAAGTACACAACAGTTTTAAAAACAACAAAGCACCATCGTAATGATAGTAAAATTCTCTTTATGTTGCTGTTGTTTTAAATGAAAATATCAATTAGGGTAGCTTGAATCAAAAAATTTTCAAATACGGATCCTTTCATTTTTTTATCAGCTTTTCAGACATATAAAATTTATTTCTAGAAAACCTTTCCCTGATTTTATGTGATTTTTTTTCTCCAACGTCAAATTTTTCATTTTTTGACTTTAAAATGTTTTTATCTCGAGTTTTAGATTTTCTAGAATTTTCTTTTATACGTGTTGCTTTCTTGTATGTATTTATAATATCTATCGATGAAACAAAAAACTCTCTATCACTTTTCATTCAGTAAATAGAATTTAGAGCTTTCAATTCTTTTGCCCTAATTTACCCTATTGAAATTCCGATTTAAAAAAAAAACACATATTAAAAAACTTTTAAATAAAGTTTCCTTTCATATAGTATTTTTTTAGCACTAAAACAAACCACATGAGCTGGGTCACATAATTAAAAAAAACCCACAAATCGACCTTAAAGGCGTGGTAACCATATGCCTTGACCATATTTCGCCAGGCAACCCTTGCGCCAAATGTTAGTTTAGACACTATCTAAAAAACTGCATACCACTTATCCGGTAACTCGATGAGGGTAGGTCGTCCTATGGCGGGATCTTCTAGTAGGATGGTATGCAATAAAAAATAAAAAAGGGATAATCCGCTAATTTTGTAATTGACCAAAGCACATCAAACTTGGAAAACAAAAAAAAAGTGTGTTTTTTGGAAAAAAGTACTTTTCATTTTTTTAATTTCTCACAAACTAAGATACATTTTAGCATATGAAAGTTTTCTGGTTTTTTATTGAAAATTAATAAGAGAGAATTTTGAAAACAAAAATTGTACTTAATTACATAAAATTTTGAAAAAAATTAGTTGGAAATTTTTTTTCTTCAAAATTTTAAGTTTGAAAATTAATTTTTCAAAAACTATTCGCTAACACTTATTTTAAAATGAAAATTAAAGAAGAGATTTCTGGCTTTATTGTGCATGAACATTTATAACTGACATTTCGAAACATAGTTTTCTCATTATTTTAATATATTCCGAAGATTTCGGTGGATCCTCCTGAAGAGCCCTAACGGGATGCCTTAACGGCATCCCTATCCTCCTCAAAACTAAAAGGGTAATAAAGCTAACCTCTATCGAGTTCCTCTTAATGAGTAATCTCGATGACCCCAATGGTTTCGCCCCCTGGCTTTCATCTCGTAGGCCAATTCGTCCTGAGCTAAACGACCTATTTCCATTTTTTTTTAGTTTGAAAAAAAAAACAATTTTTTTTTAAATTCAAATAAAAAAAATGTTTGTAACCCTACACTTTTCAAATACCTAAACTCTAAAATCAAAATCCCGTAATCGCAAAACAACTTCTGAACATAAATTGTTTGGTGAACCAGAAACCAAACTATATAAATAAAACAAAAATTTTAAATTCGAAAAGAAAAACAAAAAACAAAAACACCGTACAAAAGTTAAGTTTTCCCACAAAAAAGAATGTCCGAGCACTAAAACCTTAGTCTAAATTTGTTGACCAGAATAAGAACTTTCCTAATTGAAATTAATACAAGAAACTCGAAATCCTCTGTTATCTCGTCCCCTTGTTTCTGGTTTAAAATCTGCTCCCTCGTTGTATTTCCACTTCACTAATTGTATCCTTATAAATTAATATATACCTTAACAATTTAATAATTCAATAAACCTGATAAAAAGACAAACAAAATATATATTCACAAATACCTAATAAAAACCTTTCCACGATACAACACTACCAAAACAGATGAACGCCAAAAAAACAAATTCTTCACATATGTAGGTGAGGCCCCCCCACGTTGGGCTCCAATTGTTGCACTTTTTCTTCTTGAAGGTAAACCTTCATTTAAATATTTGTATTATTGCTATTATTAACAATAATAATTATTATCAAACCGAACTTGACTTGAAAACCGCGAGTTAAAATAAAACAAATTATGTACGAACACTTGTTCGAAGCGACACGGAAGCGACAAAGAAAATAAGGAAAAAGTGCACACAAGCAGCACGAAAGAAAAAGCTGCCAACCATGGCTAATCAGCTGGGGTGGGTTCAGTGAAAGAATTCGCGGAGATGAAATAAATTTTATTATCGCTTTATAGTCCAGGCAATGAAGTGAAAAAAATAGCTAAATTCGGAAATAATCGCCGGAAAGCTGGATTTTGGTATATAGCTTCCTCATTGTGTTCTTAAGAAATTGTCAAAAGTCCCCATCGATATGAGCGCCGCTAACAATTTTATGGGGGGTTGAAGACCCCTCAAAATGGTTTTTCAAGAATAACTCCCAAATGGTAAGTTGCACAAAAAAAGTGTCAAAGACTAATTTGTAGCGTGCATTTTGTGATAAAAGATCCATTTGATTTTATTTTTTGGTACATTATATGGACATTATTTTAAGATATCGGTCCACTCTATTTGTCCACCCCTTTAGGTGGAAGGGGTAAATTAAATTTTTTTTTTCTAAAATATAAAATGAATATAAAAACACAACGGCGACACTTACAATATTATGTTATAGCTTATTTTAAAGCCAGATATTGATTCTTTATGTATATTTTTAAATTAAGTTATTTAAGTGCTTTGTTTTTGAATAAATGATTTTTAAACTCAAAATTTTAAAAATAAAATTTGAAAAAAAAATAATACCTAATAATTTTTTTTTTTCAAAATTTGTCGTTATTAAGTACTAATTTGGGGGATAGAATTTTTAATACTCTTAATATTTTTCAGTCGAACGCTAAAAACCAGATGGTCGTAAGTCTTTTAGTTTTTGAGAAAATTGAAAATTACCAAAATTATTATTACTTTTTTTTTCAAATTTTATTTTTAAAATTTTGAGTTTTAAAATCATTTATTCAAAAACTAAGCACTAAAATCACTTCATTTAAAAACATACATAAATAATGAATATCTGGCTTTACGATAAGCTATAACATTGTATAATTGTATGCTATAATATTGTAAGTGTTGCCGTTGTGTTTTTGTATTCATTTTACATTTAAGAATTTTCTTTTTTTTTATTTGCCCCTCCCACCTAAAGGAATGGACAAATAGAGTGAACCGATATCTTAAAATCATGTCCATATAATGTACCAATAATAAATAAAAAATTGATGCTTTTATCACAAAATGCACAATTTTGGAATTAAGTCGCCCAACTACACAGAAAAGTAAAACCCTTAACTCTTCTGATTGGTTTATTTCAAAAACCGTTATTTGTATGAAAAAAAAAAATGTTCTACGTTTTTGTAGGAAATATTCCAAGCTACAAACTTTTTTTGTATAACTTACTATTCGGGAGTTATTCTTGAAAAACCATTTTGGGGGGCCTTCAACCCCCTGTAAAATTGTTAGCGGCGGTCATATCGATGGGGACTTTTGACAATTTCTTAAGAACACCATGAGAAAGCTATATACCAAAATCCAGCTTTCCGGCGATTTTTTCCGTGTCAAATGCTTCATTGACTGGACTATTAATCAAATTGATTAAACGAATGAAAAGTTTGATTGCAAGTACAGTGGTTTACTTGCAATAAAAAGTGGGCGCCAGGAAGTTAGGCTAGATAGACAAATTCAAAAACTAATATAAAATGATATAATGATTTTAACTAACAAATAAACAAAGGTTTATATGCTCAGATGGGGACTTTAATATTTATTTAAGTATTTGGGAAACCTTTGGACCGAAACCCAGGATTAAAACCCAACTTTTTTTTAAAATAAAAAAAGAATAAAAAGTTTAAGTTTTTAAAGGCTTACGGGAAACCGGAACAAAGAAAAAGAAAATAGGCCGTTAACTAAAAAATTAAAATTACCGCTTTATTTATTATTTATTTGTATTTATTGATTTCAAACATAAGTATATTAAAACATAGTGTCTTTTTTGTTACATCTAGTACATTTTTGGTTAATGAATAATTTTACGTTAACAGATTTGAATAATCTATATTTCATTAAAAGTGAAAAAAAGTTAAAAAGGCTTTCAAGAATGAAGATTTACTTTATGAATGATTTTGGCTTCTAAAATGGACTTTTAGGGAATTTTCAAAAGTTCTGCAGTTGCTTAGTCTTCTCAGGTCGATGGACAAGGAATTCCATAGACCGCAATAAATAAAAAGGAACGAAAAAATTTCTATTACTAAATAATATTATAAACTAAAGAAAACAATTTTCAAAATCACACCTAGACCCATGTTCTTTAACTTAGGCAATAACTTTTCGAATCGGTAAAAAATGAAACGCTCCATTCCTCACTTATCGCCTCTGGAAAAAATGGGTTTCTGAAAGTCGAAGCGATACCTTTAATTTTCCATTTTTTTTACTGTAATTTTCCATTGGAAGGCGATAAAATGATATTTCATTTTGGCATTTCAAAAACACAAATAAAATGTAAATGCAGCTGTGAGTAATAAAAAATAGCAATGCAATATAACTGTGGATGTAATAGCAGAAAAACAAATTAAAATCAAGCAAAAACTTTCACCTGAAACTGCACAATTTAATGTTGTTCGAATTGGAATGGATGAACAGGTGCATCCAAGCATGAGAGGAATAACCCTAAAAGTGTTTTACAGCGACATGGTATGAATATTTTGCGGAAGCAAGCAAATCCAATAAGTGATCAAGCAGTGAATGAAAAAATCTTAATATAGAGGTAAGTTTAAAAATTCTGTTTTGAATACAATCAATACAAAATAACGTAGATGAAGATAATTAGAAAACTACTTCTGTTTAAGTGGAGCGATTTAATATATGTATTTCAATTTTTAAGTTCAAGTGACCTCAACTCCAAAAATAGCGTTTCGCCCAGGTATGACAGTTGGGCTGATCAGTTAGATGCTGTCGTACCCTTCTAAGACGCGAATTATGGTCGATGCTTACCGACTCTTATAAAACTCACAGCATGAATATACTGTGAATTTTATATTTCTAAGGGAATTTGATTAAATTTAGACACTTAGAAAATTACTAGTAGCCCGTGGTCTGGCTTTTAAATAATAACGTAGATGAAGATAATTAGAAAACATCTTTTGTTTAAGTGGAGCGATTGAATATATTTCAATTTTTAATTTCAAGTGAGCTCAACTCCAAAAATTGCGTTTCGCCCAGGTACGACAGTTGGGCTCATTAGTTAGATGCTGTCGTAACACTTTGGAATCAGCAGTTAATGCTGTTATAAGAAGCATTAAAATCTTTTAGTAAAAAATTGTAATGAGAAAAAGCACTCTTAAAATATACATACAGGTTCCAATATGCGAGTTCCAAAAGTAATGTTTTTTTAATGGTGATTCTTTTTCAACAAATTTTGATACTTGTTTTTAAAACATCAATTGTTGATTCCAAAAAGGTATCAACCATCTCTGTACGACTTACCGTTGGTCAGATACGCTTGATTTTTCTAATTGGTGAACAGAAACGTTTCTTTATCAGCTTGGATTTGTGTTCAGCCTTGCCGCAAGTTTCACATTCGATCATATACATATGCTGGAAGGCAGTTGGAACACAGAATAGACTCTTCCGCAACTTTTCTGTTGAATAAAAAAAAAATACATTTTGGAAAAAAAATAAATTACAAATAAAATGTTGTTCAACTTACGGCAAAGCATCTTTAAAAGTTTTTGATCTTCTTTTTGATAAATGATGAGCAAATTTAAAGTTCAAATAACTTTTTTTACGTCTGTAATTTTATGCAGTTTTAACTTTTTTTATCTCACTAGCTATTTTGCTGGTGATAAGATTTGACATTTAAATTTTATCGCATTTTTCCAGTATTTCAGTTCCGCTTGTTTTAGTCGATAAAGTTATCGACTGTCAAAAGATAGAGAAACCCGATGTTGCGATAAATTGATTTTTGTTCCGATTCTCACCGTTTCTCGACTATTTTTCTAATTTTCGTTTCGTTCTAATTATCTTTTTTTTGTTATCCTCGTATTTTCTCCTCCTCTATCACCTCGAAAATTTCTGTCCTATCTAGTTTTCCTTTTCACCTCGAATCTTCTTTTTTTTTTCAAATTTCCTCGAACTTCAATTTTCAAAATCTTTTCTCGTTTTCATTTTCTTTTATTATTTTCCCCGAAAGTTTTTGTGACTTTCCAAACTTAACCCATCTCCTTCCTCGACCGTTCCAATCACTCGCAGATCATCGGTAACGGGATGCCGGCTTCCTGGAAAGCTACGTGCTCTCCTAGAAAGCCGCCATTGTTTAATTTCAACGAATATTTGCAATCACTTTCCCAAACACGGATTTAACAAGTTGTTGGATGTCTTTCCAAAACTTGCCGAGTTCAGACCCATCCCAAACTAAACGATATCCGGATAGTGTATTATATTTTATATTTATTTATTTATTTACGTCTATAAATATGATGACTCTCTTAGACTAAGTACATATTTCTTAAAAAACTATTAAAAAACATAAAATAATGAAGATATAGCTTTATACAATGTTGTCCATAATAATGGATTGGAAAATATTTCTATTTTGATTAAGTTCGATAACTTTTGCATATTGATTAAAATTTACCCAAGCATTAGTGATTGGCTCATTTTGACCATAGTTTGTTGTATGTCGAGAAGTATACAAAAAACCATTACTTCCAGGTCTTAACGTTCTAGAAGGCGCATATATACCGAACAAAGCTAGAAGAGGGGGACAGTCAACATGTCCTGTTATAACATCTCTTGCGATTTGCGAATGCTATCGAAAAGTAAGTCCTTCTACAAGATAAAGGCTTTATGCCAATTAATAAGCATCTACTATTATACGGTAGCATGCAATCAGGCCAATTCAGTCTTCTAAGCGCATATTTTGTAAATCTTTCATTAATTTTTTCAATGTGTATCAAATCTTTTTGATGTGTAAACATCTATACTGGCGGTAGGGTGAAAAGAAAACGTAACGTAACGTTGTAATCGTGATCGTGGTCGTGATCGTGATTCTGAGCTTTACGAAAATTGAGTGCGTTCAACAATATGTGCGTTCAGTAACTAAACGTTGAGTATTGAAATCGAAAGGTCGAGTTCAGTTCGGGTTGAAATTTGGTTGGCTGCTTAGAGGATATATTAAGCCCCTATTACATGATGATTCTTTGCGTCTGACTCTATTCAAACATAATGAAAGCGAAAGAGAAAAAAGATAAGATGGAAGACCAGTTGCCTTGTGAGTCGTGGGCCAAGTTTTACGAGACTCTTTTTAACGCTTCTTTAGCATTAGGCTACGCGCAAACCAACGCGATGGCGGTGGCGATCACGATAAAAATGTGGATGCCTCATATAAAAATCAAAGCACACTTCAATCGTGTAGATGTGCCTTTCCTTTGATTTATGTGTATGGCATCCACAATTTTATCGTGATCGCCACCGCTTTCGCGTTTGTTTGCAGCTACCTTTATCCGTATTTTGTATTCTTTGCATTACTTTTTTTCAATTACATGACTGTTTTGAGACCAGCGGCCTATTTCACAGAACATACATCACATACATTGTATGAATGTATGTACCTTAAAGTAGACACCAAAGATGGCTCAGTGTAAATTTTGAATTTTTTGAAAAACTTTGCGTCAACTTAGAAAACCCATAATTTAAAAAAAAAATTAAAATTTACGCCCACTCATCTCGTAGTCGTGATTCTTATCTTGTAGCCGTGGTCGTGATTTTGATTCTGAGCCAGAGATTAGTCTGCTATTACACGATGCATCTAGACGCATGCGACTTTTCGAACTACGTAAGTGCAAAAGAGAAAAAAAAATCGAAAAGATAGTACGGAAAAAAAGTGACCGATGTCGCGTGAGTAAAATTTTCGGTGCAACTATTTGACGTTTCTCTTTTCTCTTGTCCGTTTTTTACTATTCTGCTTCATATGGTTTTGTTGTTTAAAGAGTAAATTTCGATGCAACGCACTGTTTTTGATAGCCTTATAGGCTTTCCAGAAGTGAGAATTCATCTTTAAAAACAACATATAAAAAAAATTATTGCTTTTCTTGACTGATATTCATTTAAAGGCACACAAACCTTTCTTTCTTCAATATATCTAATTATGAAAACAAAAATAAAAACAGAAAAAGTTTTTTTATTGCTTGAGCACAGCCCAACACGAAAATGAAAAATAAAGAGAACTGTCAAATTAGATTCCTGACTTTGGTTTCAACGTGTAATAGCGCTTGAAACAGCGGACGAAATAACAAAGAAGAATTTGAAGAACGCGCATGCAACTAGATTCATCGTTTAATAGCAGACTTATGAATTATCCATAATCTCTGTTCTGAGCTTCACGAAAATGGAGTGCGTTCAACGCTATGTACGCTCAGTAACTAAACGCTGAGTGTTTATATACGAAATCAAAAAGTCGAGTTCAGTTTGGGTTGAAATGTGGTTAGTTGCTTAGACCATATAGTACATGGACTGCGCTTTCATTTTCCATGCATCATTACCGATTTTCAAATTTGCTTATGAAAAGTTAAGATCTATATAAAAGTACCAAAAAAAAAATGTTTGCTATCATCCACACCCTAAATTTGATGTAGGCTCTCGGTCTATGAGGCATTCGGACGAATGTTGATGTTTACACATCTTAACCGTGAGTCCCGGCACTCACACTTTTTTTTTAAAAGAGGAGACCATACGACAGAACAATATTCCAAAATTGGACGAACTAAGGTTACGAAAAGGGATTTAAATGTATAAGGATCCCGAAATTCTTGGGTATTCCTAAAAACAAATCCAGACATTGTATTAGCTCTCGATATAACATAATCAATATGTACATTAAAAGATAGATGTGAATCAAAAATAACTCCCAAATCCTTTTGATTTATAACTTTTTGCAATACAGCATCTACCATCCTATACTCAAACAATATCGGCATAGCGGACCTTGAAAAAAACATAATTGAGCATTTATTTATATTCAAGCTTAAGGCATTCAAACAGCACCATTCATTCAATGCATCAATATCTTTTTGTAAGTCTAAACTATCAGCAATTGACTTAGTTGACTTAAACATTTTCACGCAAACATCAGACATTTTGAAAAATTTGAAACAACAAGGGTCCAAGGTATGACTGCCCTGAGGCACACCAGAGAAGTTTCTAATTTTGATAGATAATTTAGATCCAATTTTAACTTTGAGCGATTGCATAAGTAATTTCTCATCCATTTAAGGAGTGTTGAGTGAACCCCTAAGAATGAAGGTTTTTTCAATAAAATTCGGTGGCTAACCCTATCCAACGCCTTTGAAAAATCTGAAAACTACATAGGTTGGACATTTGTTTTTCAGACAAAAATTTACAAAAAGAGTCAAATTAGTCGCAGCCGATCGCCGTTGGACAAAGCCATGCTAGTAAACTGATAAATGATTCTTCACCACTTCATAGATTTTCTTCTTCACAATCGATTAAAAAATCTTGGGAATCAGTTGCAACTTGGCGATGGGTCTATAGTTCTCAACATCTTGCTTTGAACCAGATTTATAAATGGGAGTAATATAGGAAAATTTCCAGGCATCTAAAAACTCACCACTTTGAAGAGATAGGTTGAATATATAAAACAGAGGTTTCGACAAATTACTCGCACATTCTTTTAAAAACCTTGCAGGAATATTATCAGGTCCCATGCTTAGACTACTATCTAAACTTGAAAGTTTATTATAAATCTCTTCCTCAGATATAGACATTGAACCCATATCAATTATTTCCATATCAATGATTCAACAAAATATCATTAATAGAAGCATCAACCATAAAGTTTGATTGAAAAAAAGTTGCAAAAATGTTACATATTTCAGAAATATCACTACTTACATTACCATTGTAATTCATATTTGAGAGAATTCCAACTGATTTCCTTTTTTCATTGTAAATTTTCCAAAAAGGTTTAGAATCACTAAACTAAACTAAATTTTTGGAGAAAAATCAAAAAGAAATAAAGTCGAGAAAAAGCTCTAGCTAGTCATTCTCCTAGTTACTATAAAATACTCGCGAATGATTCGAAGTGCAAAATAAAAATTTTGGAAACTAATAATTTGATTACAAATAAGAGTCCGCCTGACTCTTCAGCTCATGCATTTTACTTAAGTAAATGGATTGTTTTGGAACCGCCTGTTCCTCTCAAAATATCTCGAACACCTATATTTGTCGCTTTTGCAAAATGCTCAACAAAAATGCGCAATCTCGCTAGTATTTTGCAACCTCAACAAAATAAAAAAGGAAAGGAGGGACCCGAAGAATGGTCATTGCTGCGGTAAATTTTACCGTGGTTAATTGTTATTGTTATTTTTTGTTTCTATGTTTCTGTTTCTTTTTTCTTCACTTTTACAAATGCAATAATCTTAATATTTTATTTCTAGAATAACCATAATAATAAGGCTTTAGTCGTGAGCGTCAAAGCGTGGTTTAGAGTTTAAGTTACAGTAGAATGTCTGGGTTTAAATCCGAGAGACTACATTAAAAATTTTTTCTTTTAATTAATTAATTTTGTTCTCTTCTTTTGTCTATTAATATAAATAATAATAAATAATAATACTAACAGTAATGACTTTGAATCTTCCCTAGGCATCATAGTTACTAATAAAGTATCCCCTCTTCGGGTAATAAGAAATCCTCAACTAGAAAACGATCTCGTTCAGCTAGTTCATTTAAAGGAGTTCCATCTAAAAAGCCCCACAGATTTCCTAAATCGAGTTCAAAACAAACGCCAAGATCTGAATCGCCTAGATTTAAATCGAAGTCACTACAAGCTAAAAATACTTTTAAGCTCTCAAAAAACTAAATCGAATATCCCTTTACAATCGAAATGTAAGGGGACTTCGATCCGAAACTCAAAAGTTTCTTTTGGCATCTCACGCTTCTGATTTCGGTGTAGTAGATCTAGCGGAAACGTGGCTGAACTCAACATTCTCGAACAATGAATTATTTTGTACCGATTTCATTGTGCACCGTAAAGATAGGCACTCTGATCCTTTAGCCTCTGTGGGATGTAGAATTATCATTGCTGTGAGAAGTGTTGTACATAGCTGTATTTTCCCAATTCCTGATGCTGACTCTATTGATATAATTCGTGTCAAGGTTGGTTTTGGAAATAAGTTCGTTTTCATTTTAAACATGTATCTATATCATTGGCAACTCTGACACTTTTTGGTCTGCCTGTCAGCGTTGTTCTTGGAACAAAAAATCCTGGGGCCATTCTTGGGGCAATTTCAAATTTCTTATATTATTATGATATTGGAGTAAAATGACAAATGATAATGCACTAAATTGTAGATATAGATAGTCATTTAAAATATTGTTCGCTAATTTTTCCAGAGTTGGTCCAGAATTAAAAAATGAAGCTATTTCTTCTATTAAATTGAAATAAATTTTCAAAACATCTCCTTTAATAGATTTGATGGGTATCTTTGAAATCATTCTTATAAAATCACAAATAATTGTAATCAAATAATCGGAGAGCACAGCTTTATTCTTAACTACTTTGAATTGAGTAGATAATATTGGTAAGCTCAATGTAATAATTTCAAAAATATTTGCGTTTCTGACAGATTTATGAAAGCTAACATATTAAAGTTTGTCAAAACAATACATTGTCATTTTCTACAAATTCTCTTACAATAATATTTCTTTTTTATATTATTCGACAAAATTTGAAACTAACGCGAGCTTGTTGAAAACTTGGTATTTTTTTTTAATTTGTGAAATAAAATATTTTTGTTCTATTGTTGTGAACATTTGTTTTTAAATTTATGAAGCTTTTGAAACTGGGGCCACTTCATGTTGGCCCGGGGCATGTGGCGAAAATACAAAACTGGGGGCCAAATGGCCCAATTGGGCACTTTAGCACAACGCTGCTACCTGTGTTTTTTTTGCTCCTGAGATTTTAATTTGTTTTATTCAGTAAATTTATCGAAAAAAATACATATTTTGTTTCATTTGATTTATTTTTTTAATTTGCAATAAATTTCTCGAGTTGTGTTGTGAGTTTTATTAAAACTCAATTTTCAAGTTAAAATTAAAATTTAAAAAAAAATACAAAAAATTTCATTGAGTGAATGCAAAATAATTTTGTTGCCTATTATTTTGCCTGCATTTTGCTCCCGTTAAAGCTGTCTGTTTCTTTCTACTGTGGTGAGTGAAACATTTTTTGTATATGTTCTGCCCTTGGAAGCAAACTTGAAGCTACAAAAATCTGCATTCTTTCATTACATGCCGCAACAAACTTTACATTGAGTTGCCCGTGCCGTGAAGTTTCAACTACATATCTTTGGCAATATTCTACGACTTGTTTACATCATTGATTGGCATCTCGATCGACAAAAACAATAACAAAGTTTTTTGCCTTACCTTTGTGTGTGAGTTCATTTTAGTATTGTTCTGCCAAGCTTTTTTATACACTGCTCAATCAATATCTTCGGTCTGGTTTTTCTTTTGCATGATAAGCTAAGCTGTTTGTTTATCATCGTTATCAACATCAATAACTACAACTACAATTGGATTGTGGATCGTATTCTTGAAAGCTTTATTGCATACATTACACAATAGTCGATATCAGAACCATTTTTTATCAGAGCGTAAAACACACTGCACAAAAATATAGTGGACAAATAACGTGAAAATTTAAAATTTTAAAATAAAATTTTAATAATAAAAAAATACAAAATACAAAAATACAAAAATACAATAATTTGCCAAAAGATAAAAACTTTACAATGGCCAACAATAATAGGTACATTAAAAAAGTGTTTCGCCTGAAAAAATCCCATTCATGATAGAGGTATCAACTGTGGTTTTCTTTGCGGCAATTTATTTCATAAGCTCTGTGCCAGTATTTCAGAAGAAACACAGAAAAAACTTATCAGTGAGAATTCCAACATTGTATATCGCTATACTGAATGCACAAGGTTTAAGTTATCTATGAACGACTTGTGTACTAAGGTTCATGAACTTGTTTCTGTAGTTGACATGCTTTTCGCAATTAGCGATAGTAATTCTCTTCATGCTGATGTTAAAAAACTGATTGATGTTGCTGTTGATTTGCCAAAACGAAATTTTATTTCAAACATTGATGTAGGAAAGAACATAGCTTCCAATCATGGTGTTCCTTGCCCGGTTAATAAAAGCATTGAAGGTCGCTCTTATTCCAACGTAGCTCTTTCTTCAAACGACATTTCGGCAACAACATCGAAAGTAGTAGTTGGAGCAGGTGTGGTAGCGTCAGCGGAAGCAAAAGCAGCAGAAACGGAATTGATTAATAACTTTTCACTAGTAAATAACGGATTGTAATCCGCTAGTTAGTGAATGCAGAAATAAAAAAAAAACATAATCTGCGTGTTTATGGTGATGACAATGCCGTAGATCTCAATGTTGTTGTTGCTCATAAATGGTTCCATGTGAACAAATTTGACCCATCTACATCTGTGGAATATTTGACAAAATATGTAGCCGGCAAAATGGGAGTTGATGAAGCCACCATAAAATGCTATAAGCTCGTCAAAAATGAAACTAAAAATTTGAAATTCATAAATTTCAAAGTTGGAATTCCTACTAAAAACATTCAATCAGCATTATGTGGATCAAAATGGCCGAGGAACACTATAGTCAGAGAGTTTATTCCAAGAGATGGCTCAAAAAACGACAAAATTATATCGGTTCTGGGTCTGGAGGAAATGAATTGCGTTCATAAAGAGGGAGCTGATATGTAAACAAAACTGACATTTCAATTTATTTCCAAAACATGGGTGGTATTGGAGGTAAACTTAATACCCTTTCTGTTGTTGTCGACTCCTGCGAATATGCTGTTTATGCGTTTGTGGAAACCTGGTTATTATTATGAAATAAGGAATGATGAAATACTGAATACATCGAAGTTCTCATTGTTTCGTCGTGACCGTCATGACCTTGGCAGGAGAAGAGGTGGAGGTGTTCTTCTTGCAGTTCGACGACCACATTTTGTCAATTCCATAAATATTTCATCTCCCGAAGACAACATTGAACAGATTTGTGCTTGCATAGAAGGAAATAATGATTGTAAATTATTAATATTTGTTAGTTATATTCCACCAGATTCCCAGATATCTATCTACTTATCTCATATAAAAAACATTGAAAAAATTTTAGCTGATTATAATGATCATAACATTTCCGTTTGTGTATTAGGTGATTTTAACTTGGGTGGAATTAAGTGGATGCAAAATGAAAATAAAGTCTTGCCAATCGTAATTTCATCTGAAAAAGAATTTGAGCTTGTTGATTCTTTGTTTACTTTAGATTTAATCCAAGTTTGTTTTATTCAAAATTCATTACTCGACTTAGTATTTATAAACGAACATATTTATGTTACTGTTTCTGAATGCATCCCCTTATTATCTAACTCGATTCATCATGTTGCAATTTCAATCTTAGTGAAAAATGTCTATTTTAAACATTATAATTCCTTTCAAACTTTTAATAAATTTAAATATCGTTTCAATACAACCAATTTAAATAACTTAAATGAACTATTTTCTAATTTAAATTGGCAATTTGATTTAAACAATAGCTTGAAATATAATTTCAAATATATTTTATTAATGTTTTTGTAAGATTAATGGCTGCCTCTGTTCCGCGCACTTTAATTAAAGTTAATTCTCATCCTCCTTGGTCAAATTTTAGGTTGCGTAAATTAAAAAATGCTAAAAATAAAGCCTTTAAAACTTTAAAAAAAACTAATTGTCATTGTGACTTTCTTGTATATTCAAGTCTCCGAAAAGAGTATGTGTTCCTAGTGAAGTTTTGTTTTAGTAACTATGTACAGTTGATTGAGGGTGACTTGAAGCAAAATCCGAAAAAATTCTGGAGTTTCGTAAATTTGAAACGTAAATCTATAGGTTTCCCATCAACTATGTTTTATAATGATGATTCTTCCAGTGATGCTCAAACGATTGGCGACTGGTTTGCTGAAAACTTTCAAAATACTTTCAATTCTTCAGATATGATCGTTTCAAATAATTATAGTACTAAGGATTTGGTATCTACAACAGATTGCTGTAGTCTTTATTGTGAGTTGGAAGAAGTTTCTTCTGCTTTAAGTGAACTAGAAGCTTCGACTAATCCAGATTTTAATGGAATATTTCCAATTGCTTTGAAACATTGTTTTGAATCTTTATGCTATCCTCTGCACTTCATTTTTAATCAGTCGCTTTCTACTTGCCATTTGCTAGATGAAGGGAAAGTTTCTTATATAAACCCGATCTTCAAGTCCGGAGATAAAAAACTGATTACCAACTACCGTGCTATAAGTAAACTCGCTACGATTCCAAAACTTTTAGACAAAATAGTCAAAAATAAATTATATGACATAATAAAGGGTCATATTTCTGATTTTCAACACGGTTTCTTTAGTGGTCGTTCAACTACTACTAATTTGGCTTGCTTTTCTAACAAATGCTTCAATGCATCGGAAAAGCGATGTCAAATAGATGTGGTTTATACTGATTTCGTTAAAGCCTTCAGTAGAGTAAATCACCTAATTTTATTTAATAAATTAAAGTTATATGGTTTTGATGGTACCCTACCAAAATGGTTCTGGTCCTATCTAATCGGTAGAATGCAGATTGTAAAAATTGGTGATCTGGAATCAATCCCGATTTTAGTTCATTCAGGTGTTCCTGAAGGTAACCATTTAGGTCCACCGCTTTTCGACATTTATGTCAATGATTTTCCGTCAGTTTTATCGGTTTCGGAATGCTTAATTTTTGACGATGATGTAAAATTATTTAAAACTATAAAAAGATACAATGATTGTGTTGCATTTCAACAGGACTTGGTAAACTTTTATGCATGGTGCAGGCTAAATGACTTGCTTCTCAATTTCTCTAAATGCTCCGCTTTGACTTTTATTCATTTATCGAATCTAATTGTTTTTGATTGCTTTTTAGGAAGTCATTAATTGAGCAGAGTTTTTGAAGTCAGAGATTTGGGAGTAATATTTGACGAAAAATTAACTTTTGAGTCGCACGTTACTTATATTGTCCCCAAATCAAACTCTATGTTAGGTTTTCTGAAACGGAATTCGTCGCATTTTAAGGACCCATACACTTAAAAGGCTGTTCATTGTTCAATTGTTAGACCATTGTTGGAATATTGTTCTGTTATTTGGAATCCTGATATAAAAACTTGTTTGTAAAATTGAAAATATCCAAGAAAAATTTTTAAGGTTCGCTTTGAGACAGTTTGCAGTTAATGGTATTGCAAATCATTACAAAAGTAGATGTTGGGAATGCAGACTTGAGTCAAGACGAAGAATGTTTAGTGTTTTGTTTGTTCGTGATATTCTTTCGAGTGATATTGATTGTGGATTTTTACTTTCATTAATTAACCTTTACGCACCAAGGAGACCTTTGAGAATGAGAACTCTTATTTTTGAAATTCCTCACTCTACAAATTATGGACAGCGTGAGCCTATTTCTCATTGCTGTAAATTTTTTAACATGTATTATGATGATCTCGATCTTTTTGTCTCAAGATATAAATTTAAAACATCATTGTTAACATTATTACAGAATACATTTTAATTTTAGAAATATGGTTATATTATATTAATATAATTTTAAAATTTAGCAAAAAATCTGTGGATCATAACTATCGTAGATTAAATAAATAAATATACCTCCAAGAAAACCCTTGGAAATATATAAAAATGCTTCAAATGTTTCTAAAAAATGTGACCCTCTTGACGATGTTCTTCTCTCTCAACTCTTTCTGATGACGAAATTAGTTTAACGGCTACCAACGTTTCTTCGCTCCATGAAACTATGTTTGTTGACAATTAATGTGATATCATGTGACTTACAGCAAGTGAGCTGTATAAAATAAAAGCCTTGGCCGGCGGCCAAGTTGTTGAACAATGTTCAACTCCTATGACGAAAGTTTATTTTTACCACCCCCCGCTTTTAATCATGATTTCTCTTGTTCACACGACAGATCTTGATAATTGATAATGAATCTCTTGAATTAAATTTCAATAAAATCAACTTATATACGCTGATGATATAAAGTTATTCAAAATAATCAGAAACCAATCCGATTCTGAATCTCTTCAAAATGACCGAAATATTTTTTCCGATTGGTGTACACACAACAATCTTTTTCTGAATGTGTCAAAATGCCAATCGATTTCCTTTTTTAGAAAAAAAATGCAATATCCTATAATTACAGCATAAATCAATCTGTGCTTAATAGAGTAATGCAACATGTGATCTAGGTGTATACTTTTGACAAAATCTTGACTTCCCAACTCACATTAAGAAAATTGTAAATGTAGCCAATTCAATGCCCGGTTTTATTAAACGCTGGAGTAAAAAATTTTAGTGTAGCCTCGCAACATCTTCTTTATACAACTCTTTTGTTCGTCCCCACTTAGAATATGCAAGTGTGGTATGGTCACCTCACTACTCTGTACACATTGATCGCATCGAATCTGTCCAGCGTAAATATGACTTTCGCACTAAGCCATTTGAATTGGAGTGACCCAAATCAACTGCCTCCATATACCAATTGCTTCGTCTTTTAAAAATGACTACTCTGGAAAAAACTTCGGAAAGTAACCAATGTTTTGTTTTTACACTAACTACTGATTGGGTCCATTGATTCACATGTACTTTTGGACCGAATTCATTTAATAGTAAGAAGTCATAGTTCTCGGAACTCTGACATTTTTCATCTCGATTTCCATCGTACCAATAATGGCCTCAATGAACCATTGACTCGTATGAAACACGGAGAGAATAAAATAATATTGTGCAATATTTTGACTTGCAGTTATTTGTGTAGCTTATTAATAATGTATGTATATATTTTATTTGTTGCCTTTAGTAGTGTTTTAGGCTTGTTATATTTTACTAACAACTAACACCACGCTAAATGATGACTGTAACAAGTTCATATTTCCCAGTATCTGAAGGTGAAAAAACCCGAAGAGAAAACAAATGTAATGTCCTAAATGTTTGCATTAAGCAGTACTGATAGCGTTATTTGAAGGGAAGATAACAAAGGGTACTTGCGAATGTTACGGTGATGCACTTGAAGAATTTTATTTTTGTTGAGAAACTAAATTTAAGAAATATTAAATTAAGTTCGCCAAGTTTAAAGTGATAAACAAGAGACCTTACTCTAATATTGTTACTTCATTTTGCGAAAGAGAGCGCTTTGCATTTAAATTTAAAAATTATTCAACACTTTAAAGCTGTTATAATATTGAACATACTTACAAATATTAATAACAGAATTTTGTTTTATTACTCATACAATAAAATCTAATTATAGGTAAGCGAAGACCTAAATACTCTCTTCCGAATGTCAACAACCCGACATGATGCTATTAACATAAAAATTTTAAATGCAGGAGCTTGGGCTAGATGTTCTGATCGCGTTTCTGTTAGTCTTCCTTTGGAATTGGAAGATTACATTCCTGACGTTGAGGAATTTTATAAAAAAAAACATTCCGGACGAAAATTACAATGGTACCATCATATGAGCAATGGAACTATTACATTTATTAATAAAGTCGGAAGATATGATTTGGATGTAACGACATTTCAAATGGCTGTTCTGTTTGCTTGGAATCACAGGCCTGGTGATAGAATAACCTACGAAAATTTAAGACTGGCCACAGAATTACCAGGTAAATAATGTATTTGTACAGATTAACATAAAGTCCTTCACAATGTATGTATTTATACAGACTATCATAAAGCTTTTCACAAAGTGGTTCATGTTTAGGGGTTGTACATTTTGGTCACTTTTTCTCAACTATTAGTATTAGTACGCTCTAATCCCAGATTAAAACTGCTTGATCAAACACTCACGTCTACTTGGGATAGAGAACAGCTCTCGAATCGACAAGCAAGTACTTCATTTATAGCAACTGCAAAAAGCCTTGCCCACGACGCACGTTTCAAATATTTCCGTATCTCTAGCTACAGTTTACCGAGCTCGGACGAACAGTAGAAGTAAAATGGCAAAGAAAATCGAAGATTCACTTTTTGAAAATCCTCCTAAATTGGTCTTGAATTGGGATAGTAAACTATTACCTTCAGTTGCCCATGGAAGTGGAAATGTCAAAACTTTGGAAAAGAGAGTTAAAGTTCTAGTGACTGGCAAAGATTGTGAGCATTTGCTTGGTGTACCTGTTGCCCTGAAAGGCACTGGCGAGCAGATGGCTGAAGTAGTTATTCAAGTAGTCGACCGATTTGGGCTACGTGACAAAATAATTGGTATGTCTTTCGATACTACAGCATCGAATACAGGGCTCTTCCAGGGGGCATGCACCAGAATTGAAAGTGAATTGGAAAGAACTTTGTTGTGGTTGGCTTGCCGTCATCACACCCATGAACTTATTCTAAAAGAGTGTGGTCCTGACATTAATTTTTTTCGGAAGTTTCAAAGTCTCTGGACTTCACTTGATAAGAAATCATATATCAATGCTGGATGAAGAGAATTCACTTCAAGAATTTCAAGAAGAACAACTGGTGAGCTACATTAAAAATGTTTTAAAAGTCGGAAGTCATCCAAAAGAAGATTACAAGGAGTTATTGCAACTTTCACTCTCGTACCTGGGAGGTTGGTCTCAAAACGACTTCAGTTTCGGAGTCCCAGGGGCATTACATCAAGCACAGTGCATGGCAAAGGCAATATATGCACTCAAAATTGTCCTCTTCAATAATCAGTTGAATGTTTCTCAACGAGATTTGAAAGGAATAAAATAGGTTGCACTTTTTACAACCTCATTTATGTTCGCTTTTAGCACGAGGCAATTGTTAGCCGATGGGCTCCAAAGAACGATTTTGATATGCTACATCTTCTGAACATTTACCCGGATAAAAATGTCAAAAAAAGTGCTCTCACAATTGCCAAGAGACAGCTTTGGTATCTAACTAAAACAAACGTAGGATTGGCATTTTTGGACGATTGTGTTACCGAGGATGAAAAATTTAGAAACAAAACTTGCTAAGAAAAAGGAAATAAAAAGATTAGAAGGAAAGAACCTAGTTTTTGAAGTAAAAGATCTGAGCCATTTTGTTACGAGCAAAACAAAGACGTTTTTCGTTTTATTTTGGAATCTGCGACGTATCAGAATACTCTAGTGATTCTCTAATAAACCAAATTAACTATTTTAAGGTAGTCAACGATACGGCAGAAAGAGGAATATAATATAATAAATAATTTGCTTTCCATAGTTCTTATTAATCCTTCTTATTAAATTCTTTTTTTCCCAATGAAAGTACTTAACATTAAAAAATCTTAATTTTTGACTTCTTTTAAATAAACTGACCAAAGTGTGCAACCTCTAAATATTGTCCGATCTTCTTGAAATTTGGAATAGATATGTTTTACATCACTTAGACTCGGAGTGTAAGCAAAGTCTGCAAAAATTTCACATTTTATTTTTTGCCTTATAAAATGAAACACCCTAACCTATACAGGATGATGGGTATAAGGTGCATCAAAAAGCTAAAGCGAGTATGTTGGGTTAATCGTATGAGAGGGGGTCTATTTCCCCCCGTCTAGGGGGAGGGGCAATTTTCTAAAAAATTGACTTAAAACAGAAACAAAATTATTTAAAAACAACTGTAAAACTTACAATGCCATGCTATACCTTTTTGGAAAGCCAGAAATCTCTTTTTTAATTTTCATTTTAAATTAAGTTGTGTTAGTGAATAGTTTTTGAAAAAATAATGTAAATAAAATGTAATTAAGTATAATTTTTGTTTTCAAAATTCAATGCTCTCATTAATTTTCAATAAAAAACAGAAAACCGGATGCTAAAATGTATCTGTTTTAAAATTAAAAAAAAATTAAAAGTATTTTTTTTTCAAGAAAAACACTTTTTTGGTTTTCCCAAGTTTGAT
The DNA here is from genome assembly GCA_929447395.1 of Epistrophe grossulariae. Classification (NCBI taxonomy): domain Eukaryota; kingdom Metazoa; phylum Arthropoda; class Insecta; order Diptera; family Syrphidae; genus Epistrophe; species Epistrophe grossulariae. The sequence goes on from OV839567.1 coordinate 70,386,343, forward strand.
CTGCTCAGGTCAATTATTAAATTAGTGGATTATCCTTTTTTTATTTTTATTTCATAAATAAAAAAACAAACTGGATTAACTAGATTTTACCTTTACTACTTTTCATTTTTGTTTTAATTTCTCAAAACTAAGATACATTTTAGCATCCGGTTTTCTGTTTTTTATTGAAAATTAATAAGAGCATTGAATTTTGAAAACAAAAATTATACTGAATTACAAAAAAATTTTAAAACAATTAGTTTGAAATTTATTTTCTTCAAAATTTCGAGTTTGAAAATTAATTTTTCAAAAACTATTCTCTAACACATTTTAAAGAAGAGATTTCTGGCTTTCCAAAAAGGTATAGCATGGCATTGTAAGTTTTACCGCTGTTTTTAAATAATTTATTTTTCTGTAGGTATTGTATTGGTTCCCCTAAGGGTTACAACTCTCCCTCTCCTATCCCTCTCGCCTTACTCCATCTCGCAACCTCTAGTGCCTTTATCCACTCTTTCCCCCTCCCTCATTCGTCCATTATATCCCTCATCTTCACCCCTATTGACATCCCTTCATCACCACCTGACCTGCATCTTTCTATCACAAGTTCCCTCGTCTCAGGTTCACCTTCACACACTCTGCACCTTCTTTCTTCTTCATGCTTCCAGTACCATCTTTCTCTCACCTCATTCCCTAGCCTGACTCTCGCTATTCTCCTTGTTCTGTCTGCCTTCCATCCCGCTTTCAAATATTGTGGGATCCCCTCGGTCACCTTATACCACCTATTATATCTGGATTCCAATATTAGTTCCAGTCTTTCCTTCTCCTGCTCTCTTCTGTCTTCCCATTCTACTCTCTCGTACCCTGTCATACTGTCTTCTCTTCCCTTCCTTCCTCTCTTTCCCATTCTCCCTTGTTCCCATCTAGATCCTCTCTCGCTTCCTTCCCTCTCTCTCTCCCTCATCACCTCTAAACATTCCCTCGCTATTCCACTTCCTTTCCCACCTGTTAATTTCTCTTCATAATTCCAAGCCCTTCTCCCTGCCCTTATTATTATCTTATCTCTTTTGGTTTCCTATCTCAACATGTATCCTGGAGTTTGCCAGTCTACTCCTAGTGTCCATTTGAGGTACCTCTCCTGCATTCATTCCATTTCTTGTCCCTCCTCCCATCCCCATATCTCCGGCCCATATCCCATCACCGTCCACACCAGGGTATCAAAAAGCCACATCTTCCTCTCCCATACCTTCTCGAATTTCCTCCTCCCAATCCCCCATGCTTCCTTCATCACCGCTGCTGCCTTTTTTATTCTGTCCCATATATGTGCCTCCTGCCCTCCATTCTTTTTTTCACTTTCGTTTTTCCCACGTTAACTTCCAGTTTTTTCCTTTCGAAATACTTCTCCAGTTTTCGTATCATACTTTGCATCTCTTCTTCATTTTTCGGCATTACCACCACATCATCTGCGTATACCAACGAGCAAATTCTTCTTCCTCTTACTTTTAACCCTCCCCAACTCCCCTTGCCCAATTCATCTTCTATATCCGCTGTCAGTAAGTTAAAAAGAATTGGGCTCATTGGGCACCCCTGTCTTACTCCCTTTCCCGTCCAAAATCTTTCCCCCATCTCTCCTCCCGCTTTTACTCTACTCATCGTTTCTTCGTAGACCTCCCCCACTCTTTCCATGAGCCCTTCTCTCACTCCTCTTTCTTCCAATGCCTCTATCATGATTTTTCTATCTACTGAGTCAAATGCAGCTTTGAAATCTATAAACAATGCCACTAGCTTACCCTTCTCCTCTGTTATCTCTCTGTTCACCACATAGTTCAAAACATACACATTGTCTATCGTTCCTACTCCTTTTCTAAAACCCGTTTGATTTGGTGGAATCATTCCTTTTTCCTCCACTTCTTCCTCTAGCCTCTTCGCTAAAACTGCCGTATATATCTTAAATAGCGATGGCATGAGCGTTACTCCTCTGTATTCTTCCACCTTTGTTCCTGCCCCTTTCTTTATTATTGGCGCGATCACTCCCTCTTTCCACCCCTCCGGCCAACCGTCTCCTCTCCACACTCTTCTGCAAATCTCCCATGCTACATCTAACGCTTGTTCTCCTCCATATCTCCACGCCTCATTCGGTATTCCGTCTATGCCCATTGCTTTTCCTTCTTTTAGTTTTCTCACCACCTCACTGATTTCCTCTTTGCTAATTTCAGTCTCATCACCCGCTCTTCTTGTTCCCTCTGCCCCCATTCTCACTCTTTCTTCCACCCCTCTAATCAGGCTCATGAAATATCTTTTCCATTCTTCTTCTTTAATCCCTTCCCCCATTCTCTTTTTCCTCTTTCTTTCTCTATTTATTATTTCCCACACTTTATTTTCTGTATCTGCTTCTTCAATCTCTTTTATCATCTTATCCTGTTCCTCCTTTTTCTTTTTCTCAATAAGCGCTTGATATTCTCTCTTTTTCTCCCTGTATTTTTCTTTCGTTCCACTATCTTTCCTCCAACTCCTTAACTCCTTTCTTACTTCCTCTTTTTTCTGCCTGCATTCTTCATCCCACCATCCTCTCATTTTTTGTCTCCTTTGTCTTCCCCCTACCTCCTCACTTTGTTCAATTTCCCTCTTTATCCTCTCTTCTATCTCCTTTTGTGCTTCCTCTCCTCCCCCTAGTCTTACTCCTCGCATTCTTTTCTCGTATTCCCGTTTCATCTCCTCTGCCCATTTTCCTGTTTTTATTCTTTTGACCTCCTTTACTTTCTCTCTCTTTCTCCTACTTCCTTTTTCCATCGTGACCACCAATGGATGATGATCTGACTCTACTCTATCTGCTACTTCCATCCTTTTTGAATTTATTTTTCTGTTTTAAGTAATTTTTTTAGAAAATTGCCCCTACCGCCTAAACGGGGGGAAATAGACCCCCCCCCCCTCCCCGTCCTATACGATTATTTTCTTGTCTTAATCCAACCTACATATATAGAAAAAATACTACATGTCCCAAAAATTTTAGTATCGATATCAAAGAAATTCTAATGATAATGAATTAATTTATTTTTTGTTTTAACTTTAAAGAACTAGTTAATATTACATAGATATTTTTTTTTTTATAAAGTTAACGTTGTTATTTATTTGTTAGCAGACCAAAGTCAGCAGAACAAATTTTTTGTGACGTCATCATTAGGCGCTTATTAAGTGCTAACTAAGTCCCCAACAACAAAATTAAGTGTTCCAGTACTTTTGTTGTAAATCGTAGCGGAAAATACTTAAAACACAAGAAAAAAAAAGTTTTAGTTTAGTATTTAGATGCTATTTAAGTGCTCTAGGAATCCAAAAAAAATTTCCAAAAAAAATTGTTTAAAAAAAAAAAAATAATTTCGATTTTTCTCGAACAATTGAACTTTTTTCGACCCAAATCTTTTTGATTATTTAGGTGCTTAGAAAAAAAATTCGAAAAAAAAAATAATTAATTCAATTTCCATAGAAAACCATGTTCTGCTAACTTAATTTCGATTTTTCTCGCACAATTGAACTTTTTTCGACCCAAATTAACATTAATTTACTGGAGCCTTAATTTTGATGTTGGGTACTTAATTAGCACTTAATAAGCGCCTAATGATGACGTCACACAAAATTTGTTCTGCTGACTTTGGTCTGCTCACTTGAGGGACTTGAACTTATTTATACTGAATTGCAATAAATCATAAGTTCGGTTAGTATACTTATATGGTTAGTATACTTCTAGAACTTACTAAATTACCGCACTTCCAGACTCGGCCACAATTGAACCATAAAAGACATATCGATTAATCTCATCGAAGATTGAGGGCGCATAACCAAAATGTCACATCCATGTTTCCGAATTTTCGAATGAAATTCTTCACATGTACAGGGTGATACTTGTGTGATTCTTTCGTGTGGAATTCAGTACATTTACTTTCCGAGTACCTAGTTATCTATGCATGCTTTAATTTTCCTACTAGTATTTCATTATGTTTATCCTATCTTGTTTATTTATTTTTTTTGGTTCTTAGGGGGCCCCTACAGATGTTTAGTTCTTCATTGCTAAGACTTACGTTAGACATGGCTTGTGTAATTCGGCTGTATAGGCGCCCTATCAAAACCTTCGAACGTATCGATTTATCATTTTCAAGTACAGTCTTAAATAAATGTTGCCAGCATTTATACTATTTTAGCGAAAAAGCAGAATTTCTCTCTTTTCGATGATATTTTTTAAGTCAAACGAAAACAAGAACAGTAAACAATCTTACGAAAGATAGTTGTTTAAATAGCTCCAACCGAAAGGATGAAATTAGATTTTCATTATACGGTCATTTTTTAAACTTCTGCATTTATTATTTATTTTAAACAAAATTTGAATATCATTCTAGATGAAACTCTGGATGAATTCGTGACCGTCAGTAGGTAGTAAACATTTGTTTTCTCGATTAAAATATATTAATCATTCCTTGAAATGTGGCCTTATGAACGGGAAATAAATAGTTCATACTCGCAGATAAAACCAAAAGTTCTGCAACTGAGAGTTGTGAATGAAACAGCAGAAAGTGCAGTTAAGCGGGTTCGAGACTTTCATGGACTCATAACAGCAAAGGAAGAACAAAAGCAGTTACTTCTACAGTGTGTTTAGAAGCATAGGAAATCGTATTCTGACTGCAAAAAGGAAACATTAAAAAGACATCTACTTTAATTATTACATTTTTGATAGAATAGGACAAGGTTTTTTTTATGTGTAGAGTGCATCAGTGTGAGAATACGAAATGGTTTTCTTTTAATCTTTTTGAAAGAATACTTCGGATGTTCCCCCCGTTTAGGCGGGAGATGCAATTTTCTAAAAAATCAACTTAAAACAGAAAAAAAATTATTTAAAAACAACGGTTAAAGTTACAATGGCATGCTATACCTTTTTGAAAAGCCAGAAATCTCTTCTTTAATTTTCATTTTAAATTAAGTTGTGTTAGTGAATATTTTTTGAAAAATTAATTTTTTTTTTCAAAATTTCGAGTTTGAAAATTAATTTTAACATTGAAAATGTTTATAGGGTCGTTTTGAGAAAAATATGGTGTTACCAAAATGATTAAATGATATGAATTCAAAAATAATGAATGAACTCTAGCATATAGTGGCCCACGACAAAAATTTTGGTTGGTGTTACCAAAGAAATTACCAAAATTAATAAAATGAACCTAAAGACACAATCGATGAATCGTTCCTACACGTTGATCGTCGCCAACCGACGAGCTTCAGTGGAGGATAGTTGAATTTGTATAAAACCCTAAAATCACTCGATTTGATCCCCAAGCCTATTACTCAAGTTATAATTACCGGATGTTTAATATTAAGATAGATAATTGAAGATAAACAGCCCTATTCTGCTATTCATCGGGGGGAATTTTTCTATAATTTTCACTCATCACTATTCTGCTATTCATTCGAAGTGAATCTGTATTAAAGTCGGTAACGTCGGTAATACTGCGCGGTATTCTGCTATTCACGTGAACGCATTCATTCTATACAATTCAAATCCTCATATGAAATGTAGCGGATTTTTCATTTAATGGGTCGTCTGTCTGGTTGGTTGTTAGTAAAATGTAAGTAAAAACTAATTTATTATGATTAATTTAGAATATTTGTTTGTAAATAATAGATTATTAACATATTTAGGGGTAGAACGACGAACAAAGACCAATTTACGGCAATAATTTCTTCAATGAATTCTTCTTTTCTTGAAATTGAATCATTTCGCTGCGGCGGAGGTGGAAGATTCGATTCAACAATCTCCAATACATACAGAAATGCTCTTTTATTTAACCGAAAGTTTTTGGTAAACCTATGATTTTGAAATAATTGGTTTATTATTATTTAAAAATGAAAATAAATGAACTTACGTTTCGTATATAATAATATTTTTTTTTTCGATTTTCTAACATTTCTCCGTAGGTCTCTGTTCGATGATTCTCTTATTCCTCTGTTTACAGTTGGAAAAAAAAGTCCAATACTGTCCATTTCCAAATTTAATTACGAAGATGAATCAAATTAAAAATTAAAATCAAAACAATTTATCCAAGATTTTGACATGAACAGCTGTTTACGTGAATGTCAAATTGGTTTGGGATAATGTAGTTCACCCGATGGATAGCAGAATGCAAAGGCAGTGTGAAAGGGAATCGAATGGGTGAATCGAATATACGATCCACGTGAATAGCAGAATAGGGCTAAAAATGACAGGCTACAAAAGCGTACAAAATTTAATACTAAAAACGTAAAAGATTAGCTTTTGAGAACTAATTTCATCACGGCAAATGACGGGAGGAACAAGAAAACATAAAAGAAAACGAAACAAAAAAATGTACCAACAAAGAATATACATATTGCTGTAAGAGGGACGGCAAGACGTTGGAGTGGAACGTGTGCAAAAAAAACCACCACTGCAATTATAACTGCACTGTGGCTGGTGGCAAACAAAATTGGCTTCGCATCGGGAACAAAAATGATATGCATACTACATAGCTATTAGCTACATTAAGTAGCTATGTATGTAGAACGTACATGTAGATTAAATTGTAGGTATTTTATAACTTCTGTTCTAACAATCTAATATATATATCTAATATATATATAATATCAGGCTATTGTATTCAGTTCATCATAGACATTATATAAAAGTGTGAGTGAAAAAAGTTTATGGTTAATTTATCCAAAAAAATAAATTTAAAATTGAATAACAAAAAATTGGGTTTGTTAGCATCGGCAACAAAATTTATATACCTACGTCCTACGTTTATCTGTAGGTACATACATATGTACATTTATGTAAAAGGATTGATTTGGTTGGTCTGGTTGCCTTTTTACTTCTGTTCTAATAATCGAATCTAAAAGATTGAGGACTTAAAATGAAGATAAATGTCAGGCCACAAAATCGATGTGACAAAACTTGACTTCAATTTTAATCAATTCGATTTTTGAACCTATAACATGCATAGGGGCCTATACTTGAACCTCTTTGATATACTATAACTTAAGTCTGAGGATCAGATGTTCAAGGTTAAGGTATTTAAATTAACGTTAATGAGTCTAGAGACAGTATTAACTTAGCGAAGCAACTTAAATATAGAAATCGAAAGGGGATGATTTGGTAAGCTTTTATTATCTTCAATTCTAATCATCGGATCTTTGAGGTTAAGGTCTTAGAATTAAGGGCGTGTCCGAAACGCGTTAAAATTTTCTACCACTGGTTAAATTTTGACGTTTGGTTAAAATGGGATAATTTTTTTATTTTTGCTGTCCGAACTGGATTAAAATAGGATGGGTTAAATGGGATTTTTATTTAAAATTCCCGCAAGATTAAATAAATTTCCCTAAACAGAAATGTGTTTTATTATTCCAGAAAATAAATATTTTATACAAAATCCAGCTTAAAATGTATCAAAATAAAAATTCGACGCGAATAAAGTACAAATTTCTTAATTTGATTTACTTTTAAAGGTTTTGCATCGATTATGTCCCCAAACATTACGGAAAAAATCCTATTGTGTATTGCTTTATTATGCAGTCTACGAACACTAGTTCACAGCTGTCAGCAAAAAAAAAAAAAACAAAATAAAACAAAACACAACAACCAATTGACATTAATTTTGCAAGATGAATAACAATTTGAGGAAGTATTTTATATTAATTCTTTTATATTTTTTTAAATATCAGCGTATTATTACGAAGACTGCAATAACACAGCAACGACTACGCGAGGTATGTGTACATGCTCTTGTTTTCCTTGTTTGCCGGTCCATTGTTGCACTTTTAAAAATAATTTCAAATTGAATTTTTTCTCTTTCTTGAGAAAAGTCAAAATTTAACCACTAGTGTCAAATTTTAACCTTCTCTGGAGCTGTGTAACTTTTAACCCATTTTATTCACCACGCTAGTGTCAAAATTTAACCAAACGTCAAGTTTTAACCAACATTTTATCGCAATTCGGACACGGCCTAAGGTATAATCTAAGGCTACAAATTTATATCACAAAACTTTACCTAAGTCTAAGCCAATGCGATTTTTGAACTTGACCTAGGTCCAAACCAATGCGATTTTCGAACTTAAAACATGCAAAGGAACCTACTTGCATACCTCTTTAATAAACTTATAACTTAAGTTCTAAGGGCCATTTGTTGAAGGTTAAGGTATTTAAATTGACGTTAATCAGTCTAGAGGTAGGATTAACTTAGCGAAGCAACTAAAATATAGTAATCGAAAAGGGTTGATTTGGTAAGCCTTTATCTTCTGTTCTAATTACCGGATCTTTGAGGTTAAGGGTAGGTGTCCCCGACCAGCCAACTCAAAACTCATGTAAATGAATTTGAATGTGTTAGTAAGCTCTCTCTTCATCAAATTCTGTATTTGAAATTTAATTTTACTCTTGGCCTCTTTTTTCATCGCAGACGAAGCCGCAGGTAGAATCACGCACGCACATGAAAGAAAAACCACAAGTAGCAAGCGCAGAAAACACGAAGCAAATGTAGGTGTCTACAGAAAAAAAAAGCAAGAAATTGTGGCGTGAAGGGTATGTACATATGTATGAATATACCAATGCTTTTTTCTTTCGAATATCGTGTAAATATTGTGAAGAAAAATAATGATGGAATTGTTGGTGACGTAATAGTTGAAGCATTAGAATCAGGATTTTTTTTATGAAATCAGTTTGCAAATATAAAAGTTTGAGCTCCGTTGATAAACGAAATTCAGTGATTTTGAAGCAAAAAACGAGCATTGTTCAAAGACGATTATTTTTATTTATATGATTATTTTGACTTTGTTTTGTTATTTTTGGGCCTATAAAAGCAAATTCAATTTTGGAAAAAAAAAAATTAAGATAGTAGTTGTAAAATTTTTTTACGAATTTTTAAAATTAGTACCTTTTTTTAAGTTAAATTCAAAATTCAACTAAGAAAAAGTTAATGTTCCCTGGTCTTCCCCGGTCGGACACATGGTACATACTATATATGAAACCGTTAAGTATCGAATACAACAAAAATTAGCTGCTAATACCTGCGTACCTTCAAATGCACTCTATTTAAAAATACCTATTTTTCAACGATTTTTCCGATACACTCCCAAAAAGAGGGTGTGGCAAAAAAACTTTGTAGGGCTGCTTGTTAAAAAAAAGCATTTTCTACACATTCTGTTGTTTATTTTTCATTTTTTAGGAAAACATTTAATAAATAAGATTTTTGTCAAAAACGCCCTCAAAAGTGGGCGTGGTAAATATTTCGCTTTATTATTTTTGTGTGCATGTTTTTACAGCAACTTGTATAGTTTTCTAAGAAATTGGTCCAAAACCAATTTTTTTGTAAAAAAAAAACGCCCCAAAAGTGGGCGTGGCAAAAAAAGTTGATCTAAAGAATTATATTAAATTACGTTATCTACAATTTCTTCAGAGAACACACCCATCATTTATATCAACTACGACAGTAAGAAGACCTCTCTTAAGTGGGCATGTCAGTGGGCGGAAATTTTCTCTCATAATACCTTATGCTATCCTTAACCATGTCTGTAAATTTCATTCAAATCGGTTGGCTGGTTCATATTTTATAGATTTATGACCGCCTCTCCATACAACCTGAACCACTGTGCGGCACGGCGGTGGTGTAATTTTGTTTGTGGGATTGAACAAAACATAAAAAGAAGAATCTTAGGAGGAATACCTATATTTTATGTTTTGAAAATAGTACAGGCAATGGGGAATTATCTGAAAAAAATTTTTATGTTATCTAAGTTTGAATGCAGTTTTATAGGGAGGTTGATTTTGAGTATAAATCAGAGCTTGCGGGAAAGTCGGTTTTGTAGGGGTCCCGATAACTTGAAAATAAGATTTTCTCCGACAAAAAGGTTAAATACCTACTTTTTTGTTGCAATTTATATTATCTACAAATCCTTATACAACATATATATTATGTATACAGAGTAAATAACAGAAGTTATAAACGAAAAAGGAGTAAAAATTTAACCTTGATCACCCTTATTTTCGAATTGCTCGCAAACCGTTACATATAAAAAAATGTTAAATCCTTTTTTTTAGATTTGTTTTTTTTTTTATTTCCGTTAGATAACTAAATGTAGATGTGTTTTGTAAATTAAATAATTACGAGTCGAATTTGGACGTTTCAAACGATATTGTAGAAATAACGTATTAAGAATAAGTAAAAGAATACTTTTTTGTCGATTTCGCCTGCATTTCCTCTGATTTTTCTTCTGGAAATACAGTTAAATTACAACAGTTTACACTTACCATGGAGGAACGATTATTGGTTACTTTAAGTTCGACTTTAAAACAGTCGATTTGTTGAAAACCAAAAGTGATTTTCCAGTTATTTTACGGATGTGGTTCATATGTTTTCAAGATATCAGGTATTACTTAATAATATAATTTATATGGAAAAATTTGTTGACATTAAAAAAACGATACAAAAGGCGGTTTTATATTTTAAAATGTAAGATTAATTTAAAGATTAATTTAATTTTTTCCAGAATTTTGTATGAACAGAATTTTTAAATACAGAGTTCTGCATTTACAGAATTTTGGATACAGAATAATGAAATACAGAATTTTCAATCCATTTACAGAATTTCGGTCATACAGAATTTTGTAATACAGAATAACGACCCGTTCCCCAAAAAAATCAATTTTCTCAAAAACTAGAAGACATTCAGGCATCCAGTTTTTAGTGTTTAACTAAAAATTTATAAGAACGTTGAATATTAAAACAAAAATAGTAGGTATCTTCTATTTTGAAAAACATCCGTTTGAACATTTTTTTTTTAATTTTAAGTTGAAAATTAATTTAACACTATAGACTAAATAAACATAAATTGAAAATAAAATAAAATGAAATATGTAATAGAATTTGGGCTTTACAAAAACTACAGCATGACATTGAAAGTGTTGCCGTTGTTATTAAAAATATTATTTTATAGTTAAAGTTTTTTGTATTAAATTGGCCCTCCTGCCTGAATGGGGGGAGATATATCCCCTCTTCCATACGATTTTTTTCTTATCTTGACCCAACCTATACAACTTTTTATGCACAAGCCGCATTTTATTATTTACATGATCTGATCCGGATCAAATTTTAACACGTAAATACAAAACAACATGAAATCCTGCTTTTTATCTGGATTTATTTCAGAGTCCAAAAACTAGTACTTTTTTATTATTATTATGGTAAGGTAGTGTAAACTGTAGTGCAAAGAAAATAGCCAACAAACACATGAAAAATATTCAACCACAATGAAAAAAGAGATAGCTATATACCACTGGCTGTCACTGTGATCCTGTTTATTTTATTATGAAGATCTGATCCCGGTCAGATCATATGGATAATAAAATGCAACTACAATTAATTTCAGTAAAAATATTCCATTTGAAATTTCTACCCTTTTTAATAAAATAGCCTTTTTGGAAATGTAACGGTTTGCGAGCAATTTAAAAATAAGGCTGATCAAGCTAAAATGTTTACTCCTTTTTCGTTTATACCTTCTAATTTATTTGCTCTATATATTTATATTGTATAAGGACTTGTAGATAAAATAAATTGCAACAAAAAAGTTTTTAATCTTTTTTTTCATAAAAAGTAGCACAAATGGAGAAAAACGGAAAAAACAAAAAAATTTATTTTCAAGTTAACGGGACTCTCACAAAACCAAATTTCTCGCAAACTCAGATTTATACTCAAATCAACCCCCCTGCAATACTGCATTCAAACTTAGACCACTTCAAAACTTTTCTCAGATGGTATGAAAATTACTCCCCATTGCCTGTACAAAAGTGTATAGATTTTCTACGTAATTTTGTTCTTAGCGATGATGATGTGCATTCATGAGAGGTAGGAAAAAACTTCTTTGGATGGAAATACGATTTCTTGTGATTGCATTTTAAAATGTTTTGACGCATCAAAAAATAGGTACCTAACTACATATGTACCTACATACCTATATTTACGCCATCCATTTGACACATTCCTTGCTTCGTGCAGTATCTACTTGCGTAACTTTTTTATTACTATTTTTTTAATACTGTAACGTTTTACCAAGGGTTCGTAGTACATAAAACCTATTTACTTTGTTTAAAACTTCCACTTATTTACTCGTAAATAAAACACTTTACTTTCTTACAACCAAACAATTTATTATTCAACACTCACATATACCGAAACTAATTTCCGAAAACAATTTACTTATCTGTTATTACAACCAACTTTACTCTTTCACTATTAAAAACAAAATGTGTCCTCTGTCCGCCAGACAGGCGCTTTTATACTTATTATTACATAGGTTCCCGAAACTACTTGAACATTCCATAGAAGAAGCTTTTCGATGTTTTGAGCTTTGGTATTCGATTTCGAATCCAAATTCGAAAAGCTCTCCCAAAGCTCACCTCATAGATATCAGTGGTTGCGTTCAGTACAGATTTGTGGTTAACATAAATTAGCAAGAGATGGCGCTTTATAAAAGACTTTACATTATAATTCAAAAGCAGTTGAGTAATTTAATCGTTACATTGCCCCTTCTTAGGATTGATCGTCCCGAGCAATTTCATCACTTCTTTCACCGTTGTATCGATGTAAACGGTCACAATGAACTACTTTTAATTTGCCTATTACCCCTCTCTGTATACGGTAAACCACATCATTGATTCTTTTCACAACAGTATATGGGCCTTCCCAGTTTTGTTGGAGTTTTGGTGATAGTCGTTTTTGTCGATGAGGATTGTAAAACCACACAAGGTCTCCTTCTTGAAATCCTGTTGCTGTTGCTTTTACGTCATATCTTGTTTTCATTCGATCACTGGATAATTTTATGTTTGTCCTTGTTCGTTGATGAATCTTTCTTAAAATGTCAAACTCTAAGTAAAACGTGTTTATATCGGCTCTATTTTCCATTCGATTTTCCACAGTTTTCATTATAATATTTTCATATCTGACTATTGACCTTTGCTTCACTAGTATTCATTTACCGAAAATTAATCATATTTTAGTGAATTTGTGTATTTTAAAATATTTGTAATAGCACAAAAATTCTACACATTCTATATTATCCTGTCATCTCTTTCACTCCAACGTCAATCGCTATTCAGAAACAATGAATAAAATAAATGAAAAAGTCAAAGACAGAAAAACGCGCGCTGCCAATAAAAAAATTAATTCTTCTCCATCGATCAACACAAGCTTAACCTTAGTCACTTCAGCCTCAAACCATACGTCTTCTTCTGCTTCCAAACCACCTTCCACCGTCGCATCCGTTAAGGGTAATAAAATTGTTGCCTCCACTTCCATCAACAAACATCTTTATAAAACTCCTCCAGATTCCAAATGCTCGTCTGTTTGTGCTATCTCTTCTCCAATACCTGCAGCCACTGGTACCCTCACTCCTGCTTCCAATTCAATCACAACAAAAATGGATTTGCATATGGATAATGTCTCAAGTAAACTAAAATGGAGAAGCAACTTGCCTCCCTTTCGAATATAACTCGTGATATGGATGCAAAATTCGAGTCATCTATCAAAGAGGTCAAGAATTTATTTGCTAAGTTCGAACAAAACCTACAAACATCGCTTCATGAGCATCAGTCTGCGGTAGACTTGCACCTTGTGGAGGTAAACAAAAAAGTCTCCCAAAACGAACAGCGCCTTGATTTACTTGAGAGAGGGCAGCGAGCAGCGGATCTAATACTGGCTGGGGTTCCTGTTATTCAAAATGAAGATCTTCTAGAATACTTTACCAAACTTTGTAGTTCATTAGATCTGCAAAATGCAATTACTCCGAAGTCTATTTTCCGTACTCGAGTCTCCTCTTCAAGATCATCTGATGCACCTATTATTATCAAATTGTGCACTGTAAATGACAAGATGAACCTCCTCTCCGCAGTTCGTAAAACCATCCAACATCGTCGTACTAGTACACCCAGTGTCAAAGTTAAATCACTTACTTTAACTGACCTTGGTTTGGATAAAAACGGACATGTGGAGTCTGGTTCAATCTATATCAACGAGAGTCTTTCACCTTTTAATTGGTATGTCAAATGGTCATAATGGTGTGACGGGTATAGATTGTACTGGTGCTGTAATTAATATTCTTTTAAATCAAAGTAAGGGCTTAAGGATTTCTCATTTTAATGCTCAAAGCATTGTACCAAAAATGGATGAAATTCGTTTAATGTTTCTAAATTCGTTATGTGATATTATTTGTGTGTCGGAGACATGGCTGGTGCCTGAGATTCTCAATTCAGTATTGGATTTGGTTAGTTATAGGGTTTATCGCAACGACCGTTCAGTTTTTGTACGACGCTCAGGTGGCGTTGCAATTTACGTTAAGTCCCCTTTAAAATATCGTGTTGTTCTTTCAGGCAATCAGTGTGAAGAATATATTTTTTGTAAATTAAAATCACATCATGGCGTTACTTGTTTGGTTGGTTGTTTATATAAACCTCCAAGAATTCGAAGTCATTACGAAGATATCATTATTGCTGGAGATTTTAATTCAAATTTTTTAAATCCTGACTCTTTAACCAATTCTTTTCAACACACTGTGGAGTCCGTTGGTCTAGTCAGAGTAAATAATCAACCTACACATTTCACAAATACCTCTTCTACACTTCTTGATATATTTTTGACTACTTCAAATCAAGGTAAAGTTAAGGTTTTTGATCAGATTTCGTTTGGCGGATTTCTTGGTCATGATATTATACCTACTTATGATTTTCGACTTTAATATCTCTTAACACATACATGCAGAATTCCATCTCTTACCATCAATATAATCTTGATTTACTTGAGAGAGGGCAGCGAGCAGCGGATCTAATACTGGCTGGGGTTCCTGTTATTCAAAATGAAGATCTTCTAGAATACTTTACCAAACTTTGTAGTTCATTAGATCTGCAAAATGCAATTACTCCGAAGTCTATTTTCCGTACTCGAGTCTCCTCTTCAAGATCATCTGATGCACCTATTATTATCAAATTGTGCACTGTAAATGACAAGATGAACCTCCTCTCCGCAGTTCGTAAAACCATCCAACATCGTCGTACTAGTACACCCAGTGTCAAAGTTAAATCACTTACTTTAACTGACCTTGGTTTGGATAAAAACGGACATGTGGAGTCTGGTTCAATCTATATCAACGAGAGTCTTTCACCTTTTAATTGGTATGTCAAATGGTCATAATGGTGTGACGGGTATAGATAGTACTGGTGCTGTAATTAATATTCTTTTAAATCAAAGTAAGGGCTTAAGGATTTCTCATTTTAATGCTCAAAGCATTGTACCAAAAATGGATGAAATTCGTTTAATGTTTCTAAATTCGTTATGTGATATTATTTGTGTGTCGGAGACATGACTGGTGCCTGAGATTCTCAATTCAGTATTGGATTTGGTTAGTTATAGGGTTTATCGCAACGACCGTTCAGTTTTTGTACGACGCTCAGGTGGCGTTGCAATTTACGTTAAGTCCTCTTTAAAATATCGTGTTGTTCTTTCAGGCAATCAGTGTGAAGAATATATTTTTTGTAAATTAAAATCACATCATGGCGTTACTTGTTTGGTTGGTTGTTTATATAAACCTCCAAGAATTCGAAGTCATTACGAAGATATCATTATTGCTGGAGATTTTAATTAAAATGTTTTAAATCCTGACTCTTTAACCAATTCTTTTCAACACACTGTGGAGTCCGTTGGTGTAGTCAGAGTAAATAATCAACCTACACATTTCACAAATACCTCTTCTACACTTCTTGATATATTTTTGACTACTTCAAATCAAGGTAAAGTTAAGGTTTTTGATCAGATTTCGTTTGGCGGATTTCTTGGTCATGATATTATACCTACTTATGATTTTCGACTTTAATATCTCTTAACACATACATGCAGAATTCCATCTCTTTCCATCAATATAATCTTGTAGATTTCCACTCTTTACATGAAGCAGCTATATCCATTGCCTGCGATTACGTTCGCAACATTCTTTGTGTTAATGAACAAGTTTCATTTTTAAACAATAATATTTCTTTGCTTCACGATAGATTCGTTCCTTTAGTATCACGTACTCTACCTAATCAAAGATTTCCTTGGCTTACTAATTGCATACTCAATTTAATCAATACTAGATAACATATATTATGTATCTTAAATGGAAACGTTTTTTTGAATTCGTATAAAAGCTTGCGAAACCCGGGTCAATTCAAGAATTCGAGCTTCAAAGAAAATTAATTTTGCGAAAATCTTAAACTCGAATTTGCCTACAAAAATCCTTTGGAATAATCTTAAAAGTTCTAAAGTATATCTCAAAGAAGGAGGTAATGATCAAGGTGACCCTGAGGAGCTCGACAGGATATTTTTATCCCACTCAAATAATTATCTGGGTTCACTAGGACATGAACAAATCGATCACCATTTTTCTTCGTACTCACCCTTTTCATTTGAATTCTCTTCCGTTCTACCTGATGAAGTAAATTTTGCCATGAGCTCCATAAAAAGTAATGCGGCAGGCACTGACCTAATCCACCCGAAATTTATAAAAATCCTACGTCCATATTTAGTAAGACCGCTAACATACATCTGCAACTCTATTCTTATGTCATCAATTTTCCCAAGTTCATGGAAACAACCCAAAGTGATTCCCATCCCAAAAACCACAAACCCAAGCTCGTCTGATTACCGGCCTATAAGTATTTTACCTGTTTTATCAAAAGTAATCGAAAAACTGATGGTAATACAAATTAACTTATATCTTCAGAACCACAGGCTTCTCCATCCTCATCAATCTGGTTATAGGCCAAAACATAATTGCACAACTGCATTGCTTAAACTTGTCAACTTGTCATGAGTCTATGGATTGTGATGAACTAACACTTCTCGTTATGCTTGATTCCTCAAAGGCATTTGATTCTATTAGTCATAGGATTCTTTGTAGTAAGCTTGTATCGGAGTTTAACTTCCATGGAACTGCAGTGAAATTAGTAAGAAATTATCGAAGCGGCCGAAGCCAAGCAGTTTTTTGCAATGGTACCTTTTCATCTTTCCTCTAACACTTCTCGTTATGCTTGATTTCTCAAAGGCATTTGATTCTATTAGTCATAGGATTCTTTGTAGTAAGCTTGTATCGGAGTTTAACTTCCATGGAACTGCAGTGAAATTAATAAGAAATTATCGAAGCGGTCGAAGCCAAGCAGTTTTTTGCAATGGTACCTTTTCATCTTTCCTCTCGGTTACTAGTGGTGTTCCACAAGGATCAATTTTAGGGCTCTTATTTTTCTGTATGTACATTAATGACATTTTTAATTGTGTTAGTTTTAGTGAACTCCATGTTTATGCTGATGACGCACAGTTATTCTTGTCCAGACCTCTTGGTCTTGTTGAGGATGGTCTGAGTTGTCTTAACGAGGATCTTGATTCTATCCCAAACTGGGCTCATTTAAACCATCAACCCAAAAAAATCCTCTAGTATGATAATATACAAACACCCAGTTCAAAGTGAAAATTTTACGCCTATTTTGCTAAATAATACTATTATTCCCTTTACCAAATGTAATAGAAATCTTGGTGTCATAATTGACAGCACTCTTAGTTGGGATGATCATGTTAACTATATAATCCGCAGAGTCTATGGAGGACTACGTTCTTTATGGCACTCTAGCAACTTCACACCGCTAAATACTAGAAAACTTCTTGCGCGCTCTCTTCTTGTACCTCTATTTACATATGGATGTGAAGTTTTTGGGAAGCTTGATTCAGATAACTTTCGAAAACTGTCTGTTGCATTTAACTCCATCATAAGATATGTATACGGACTCAGAAGGTATGACCACGTTTCCAACTTCCAAAAATTGTTACTGGGTTGTGATCTTCGAACTTTTTTTGATTACCGTAGTCTATTACTTTTGGTTTAAGTCATTAAGTACCTCAGTCCAAAATACCTGTATGATTATCTCAGGTTTGCCAGGTCTCAACGCACATATAATCTTATTTTGCCCAGATCTAATCTCCTAACAACCAGTCGTCTATTTCTCTGTCACACCGTCATCTACAACTCCTTGCCACATCGAATCAAAGAATCTATACATGGCGATAGTTTTAACGTTGTCAAAAACAAAATATTCAAATATCTGTTTGAATCAACATAGAAGTAATCAAACATATATTTATCTAGCTTTAAATTTATTAAACTTTATTTATTTTAGTTTTTAATATAAAACAAAGTAATTCAAGAATTCAAAAATTTAATTACCTGAATATAACCTTATAATTTGTATTATATTATTTGTATTTTCTTATTATTATATAGTTTACTCATTTTTAATTATATTTTTCCTATATTATAATATGCGTAATTTTAAAGGACATATTCTTAATACGTATGTACCCTATTAATAAATTGAATAAATTGAAATGTCAATAAGCCTGTTTTTCAGGTCATCCACATATTCTTCTCTTCCCTGTGACTCATTTGGACGACACCCAAATTTCACTTCACTTGGTAGGCGTATTGTTGATCCGAACAGGATTTCCGATGGTGTTTTTCCCGTCGAGCTATGGGTTGCTATAAGGAACAAGGTGATATGTCGGTCCCAGTCTCGTTAGTAGTCGCCGACAACCTTAGATAGATGTTCTTTAAGCGTCCTGTTGAATCGATCAACCATCCCATCAGATTGTGGATGGAGCGGTGTTGTTCTCGTCTTCTTAATGCCAAGAAGCGTGCAAACCTCCTGAAAGACTTTAGATTCGAAATTCCTTCCTTGGTCAGAATGCAGTTCCATGGGAACGCCGAACATGCTCACCCAATTAAAGACAATCTGATCCACAACTGTTTTGGTTTCTTGGTTTGGGATGGCAAATGCTTCAGGCCACTTGCTGAAATAATCCATGACTACAAGGATGTATCGGTTTCCACTGTTAGTTTCAGGAAAAGGGCCTGCGACGTCTATAGCAATTCTCTCGAAAGGTGTGCCCACATTATACTGCTGCATTTTACTCTGAATTTTTGAATTAGCAGCACAAGTATCACATTTGCGGCACCACTTTTCGACGTCATCTCTTGCATGCAGCCAGTAGAACCGTTGTCGTATCTTTTCCAACGTCTTATTCACTCCCAAATGTCCTCCAGAAGTTCCGTCGTGCATTTCTTGAAGAACGTCATTAACTTTTGACCGAGGTACGACTAGCTGCATAACATAAGATTTACCGTCTGTGGATTCCCACTTACGCCTTAGTACCCCTTCTTGCACATGAAGCGAGTCCCATTGTGCCCAATATGCTTTGAGAGCCGGACTTCGGTCGGAGATATCACACCATTCTGGTTTCTCTTGGTGTTCTTTCCATGCAAGAATGGGTTCTATATCCGAATCTTCTTGTTGGGCCGTTCTGAGTTCTTCGTTACTCCAGCCGTAAATGCGATCAGCTCTTGTTCTTTGGACGATGACCATTTCCTTTTCTCTTGGCGTGTGCAATGATTACAGTCTGGTTTGCACGGTCGCCGAGATAGTGCATCTGCGTTTGAATGCATCTTTCCCCTTCGATGTTGAATCTCATAGTTATACGTCTGCCTTTCGATCCATCTTGCTACTTGACCTTCTGGATTTTTGAAGTTTAAAAGCCAATTGAGCGCACCATGGTCTGTTCGAAGAAGGAACTGCTGTCCATAGATGTACTTATGGAAGTGCTTTGTTGCCAATATCAGAGCGAGAAGTTCCCTCCTTGTCACGCAATAATTCCTTTCTGGCTTCGAGAGTACTTTGCTGTAGTAGGCGACAACTTTTTCCTCTCCGTCGTGGACTTGCGATAGTACAGCTCCAATTTCAACGTTACTTGCATCAGCGTCGATGATAAAAGGTTTTCCCGCAAGCTGATGCAAGCTTTTGGCGATCATAGCAAAATCCTTCACAAAACGCCGATAATATGTGGCCAGACCAAGAAAACTGCGTAGTTGATGTTTGTCCTGAGGCGTTGGCCAATTCTTCACAGTGTCAACTTTCTCAGGATCAGTCTTTACTCATTGGGATGAGATAATATGTCCCAAATATTTAACTTCGGTCTTGAAAAGCGCACATTTCTTTGGATTCAACTTAAGATGTGCTTCTCGAAGCCTCTGCAATACAGCTTTAAGGTTTTCACAATGTTCGTCAAATGTTTTTCCGAACACGATGACATCGTCCAAGTAGACCAGGAAAGATTTCCAAGTTAGTTCATGTAGAACGCATTCCATCAAACGCTCAAAAGTTGCTGGAGCGTTGCATAGCCCGAATGGCATCACATTAAACTGCCACAGGCCATTTCCTGTGGAGAAGGCCGTCTTTTCCCGATCTTCTGGTGGATTTCTACTTGCCAATAACCGCTTTTCAAATCCAAAGTTGAAAACCATTGGGCTCCTTCCATCGCGTCTAATGTATCTTTCTTTGTCACATCGTTCAGTCTTCGATAGTCTACACAGAATCGAGTGCTTCCATCTTTCTTTTTGACAAGAACGACTGGTGATGCCCAAGGGCTTTTGGAATTTTCGATTCCCCATCTTTCTTCATGGTCGATATCATTTCTTCAACTTCAGCTTGTTTTGCCAAAGGGAGACGTCTTGCTGGTTGACGAATTGGTCTTGCATCTCCTGTATTGATTCGATGCTGCACTAGTTGTGTTCGGCCATACTGCCCGCTGGGTGAAGAGAATATATCAGCATACTCATGAAGAAAGTCTCCAGCAACATTAAGCTGATATTGACTCATATTATATGACTTCAAAATGTGGGCTTTTAAATTTTCGGAGTCAATAGGCTTCTTTGTTTCCGCTTCGGTGATTTTAGTAATCGCGGATACAGATTCACATTGCCCTACTATTTCTCCCTTTTTGAGCTTAATTTCATACGGTTTAATGTTAAGATACAAGAGTCTTTCCTACCATGATGTTTTGGGAACATTGTTCCGTATATGGTTCCACCATGAGGTATCGATGGCTTCCAAAGTCACCTTTTATTTTCGTCCACACGAATACTTCCGAAGATGTCTTCTTTGATGACGGTCCTAATAGTTGTTGAGTTTTCGTTGCCATAAACCATCGGAATCTCCACATTTTGGTACTTTAGAACTTGCTTACCAATATCCAAAATTTTTCCATGCTCCTTCATGAAGTCGATTCCAACGATGCACTCGTCACATATATCCGCTACCAGAAATAGATGCGAAAACTCCAGTTCTGCCAAACAGATCGTAAGACGAACCTCACCATATACTTCTGCTGCCTCTCCTGTAGCGGTCTTCAGACGGTAGCTATTGGTGTTATGTAGCCAAGTCATCTTGACCAAGTCTATTCGTATAATAGAGGCGGTGGCACCGGTGTCAATTGTAGCCACGTGTTTATTGTTGTTTATTATTGCCTCTACTGTCAGACTTTTGTTGTCTCGTTTATTCTGTGACACTTGGATAGTGTTTCTGGGGCCATCGATACCAGAAACCAGCTTCTGCCCCTCGAAGTTGGTTCTTACTCGTTTCCCGCCTGGGAAACAAGTTGAGCAGGAGTGTTGGTGTTATTGCTTTGTTGTTCTCGAGCGTTGGTTCTGCTTCCACAATGTTGACATGCATCTCTTCTCGGTGGTAATCTGCACTGCCGCTAGAGGTGTCCGGTTTTGTTACAATTCCAGCATCGAGCTTGTCCGTCATGCTGGCTTCTTTGGAATGCTATTTTCTGGCATGAGCACCACTCAACTTCAAAAAAAAAATACCAAAAAAAAATTTTAAAAATATGTGCGAATTGTATTAGCTGTCATTCCCTCAGAACGGCATGGCAAATAGTGTCATAATGAACTGCATTTTTAAAAATGCTCCAAGAAAAAAAAATATTTTTAAAACCGAGTTTGTGTTCAGGATATATTATTCTTTGAAAAACATATTGACGAAAATTAAAAAATATAAGTATCAATTTCCCAAGAAAAGCACAAAATATTATAAAAAAATTAATATTTTTTGTGTTTTTGTCTCTAAAAAAATGCTGTGAAAGCTTTTAAAAAAAATAAAAATAAAAGTAACTTCATATTTCTATTGGTTTTTTAAAAAAGTTCATTTGACCTCTTTGCCTTTCATACTTTAGAAGTTTTATCAAATAGATGATTTGTCCATTTTTTGTGGGAACAAATAAATTAATAAAAAAAAAAACGAAAAACCGTGTTCAGTATTGAAATCTATTGTCTCTAGAAAAAAATAATAAAAAAAAAAGTAATATTTAACGAATTTCCCATTCATATGCGTAAGCTGTAAGCATCGTACTTGCCTGGTGATTTTGAGTCATAAATAATTTTTAATTTTTTTTTTTAATCTACAAAAGTAATTTACCTTACATATTTGTTTCATTAAAAAATATGGAAAACTCTGAAAGTTATACAGTTTAGCGCAAAACCCCAACCTATTTTTTCAAGGGACACATACCCTTAAGGTCTTAGAATTCAAGTAAAATCTCAGGCTAGAAATTTATGTCACAAATGTTTGCCTACGTCTAAGCCATTGCGATTATTGAACCTAGAATATGCATGGATACCAAAATACTTGAACTTCTTTAATAAACTTATAAATTTAGCTCTAATGTTCAGATGTTCAAGGTTAAGGTCCTCAAATGCAAATAAAATGTTAGGCTTCATTTAAAGCAGCTCATACACGATTCAATTTGGTTTTCAACTTAATTGGTGCTTGGCTTTCATATACTCAGATGAAAGAGTACTGCTTAGTTGTCAAAACCATTATTATTGTCTAAAGAAATTATACGACTCGAGTTTATTAAATTTATTAAAAGATAAATGCAAAATATTATCGAATATAAAAAAATAGGTAAATCAGGTTTGCGGTGAGGTTGAGCTACACATCAAATTATTTCTAAATTTGGTCTCGAGTTAAAAAGGGTTCACTTTGACAGTTAATCAAATAACTCGCCTATATAAACAGTTCAATAAGTTGAAATACTTGTAAGTCAATTTGATCAAATTTAAGCAAATATTTGATTTTCTTCGACATCAACCGTCAATCAAATTAACTGAATAGCATTAATTTAACCGCCAACTGGGGTGTGACATTAGAAATACATATTGTAATTTCAGACTGTAGATGGGTTTCAAAGACATCTTCAGAAGTTTTGATGCAATCACTAAGATAAGTGATGTTTTTATTTTATCGACACAAGTCATTTTCAATGTCCCCATAGTCACTCTATGAGTGAAATCTGCAATTTTTTCAAAAACTATTCACAACAGAACTTAATTTAAAATGAAAATTAAAGAAGAGATTTCTGGCTTTTCAAAAAGGTGTAGCGTGACATTTTAAGTTTAACCGTTGTTTTTAAATAATTTGTTTTCTGTTTTAAGTCAATTTTTTAGAAAATTGCTCCTCCCGCCTAAACGGGGAGAAATAGACCCCCCATTTTCTTGTCTTGAACCAACCTACTTGCTCTTGCTTTTTGGTGCACCTTATACCGATCACCCTGTATAAAAACAAAAACAATACAAAAAATTGTTACTTCTTGGTATGTGGGTATACCATATTTTTCGCAATAAAATGATCTACAAAAAACATCCGAATACACGTGTAAATAAAAATATACGTGAAAACATAAAAGCGTCACTTTTTTTGTACCTCACTGAGGTGAAGCGATTTTAAAATATTTGTACAGTGTAAAAGAAAGGTTTTTAGGCACTACTTGCTATTGTGTTACACCAAGAAAAAAACTAGTTACGTCGCACAGTGGGCAGAAATCTTTTTTGCTTTTGTAATATAAATTAAATATAATTTTCTAAAGGTTTTTTGTATGCTGAGTTTGAATCCGAAGTCAAAAAAACTCCACCGCTTCAGGTTTTTGAGATAATCCCGTTATAAAATTTAAATACGCTTGTTTGGTAGGTATTTATTGGTGTTTACAGGGTGTCCCGGACCTGGTTGGCATTATTTAAGGGTGTGGTTCTTGGGTATATTCTAAGAAAAAAATCGTTCTAATTAAGTAAAGGTCTATCTCCAATTTTGACATCATTTATCAGGATTTAAGAAAACACTTACTTTGGTGTACCCTGACCCATGTTAACAAAACTTGCTCTGCTAATTCTTGTGGTAGAAACTTCGTTGAGGACTTTATTTTTAGAAGAAACACTATCCTTTAAATAAAGATGATATCTTGTCTCAGTCTTATTATATCCAGTTTCTAGCCTTTTCTATTTTTCCTGCTCATGCCAATTTTTTGACTTTGAGATCGATTTTCTCGAGAAAATGCGTAATAAATATAACCTTTTACTGTTTTTTTCTTTTGAACGTAACGAAAAAACCCATAGATTTTATGATACTGGGAAAACCGGCAGCAGGTAAAATAAAAAAAAATGTTTTTTTTTGCATAAATGTCGAACTTTTTGACGTATTAGGTGGAAAGGACAAGGTTTCTTTTAATAAAACTGCAGTTTTTTTATCTCCACTAGCTCGAAAATTTATTTGAGCAGCGAAAAGAAGCTCCTCTGCAGATGTATCTCGAAGATCAGCTACTCTTTAGCGTTTTCTTCTCTTATTCAATAGATCAAAACTTGTCTGAAGGCGTCAAGATGGGTAAATACATTTTAAATTTAACTTTTTTTAAGTCAATTTGATTCATTTTAATCAAACACTGATCTTGTAGGGAGCCTTTTCTTCCACTTAGATTTAGGTTCAAATTTAAACTGTATAAATTCTTTTCTTAGCTCTGACACATGATTTTCAGTGCAGTTTGTACTTATCAATAAAAATTTCTCAATATTTTCAATTTTTTTTTGTCAATAGTTCTAAATTTACTGTTATAAAAGATTTCGCAGAGTTCCTGCGAAAAAAAATTGCATGTTGAGCCCTTAAACATAATAAAAATGGTTTAATATTTTGCATACTTATGAATACAAAAAATTAAAAAAAAAAATATTTTAGGCTAACATTTTTTACTTTTAACTTCAGTTTCGAATAAAGAATCTATTTAACTAATGGCCAGTCGGACCGAAATCCACTAAAACCAGTTTTTGCTAAAATTCTTATAAAATTTATCGGCTTGATGAATTTTTTGGGTTGCACGAATGTATTTCTCTGATTTTGAATACAAATAAAATGCTGTTTGCGAAACATCCCTGGATTTTGTCAGCTAATTTTTCAACTGAACGAAAAAGTTTCATTAGTGTAAGTAAGATAGCGATATGAGAGATGACACCTGGGGCCTAATTCCGTAAAACGAAAACGATCGAACCATAGAAGAAGATATAGAGGGACGGGCATATCGAGGAAAAAGTGAAGCATTTTTCAAAATAGTGTGAGTAACACAAACACAGATGCATTCACACAGGGAAGGCATGCAGTTAGACAGCTAAATCACGGGGCGCCCAAAGGAATTTTTAGCTGTTGTTTTGAGGAATGTATTTTGAGATTTTAAATCGTTAAAATAGAAAAAAAAGTTTATTAAATTAAATAAACAAGTGAAATAAAAGTAAATAAAGTGAATATATGCTATTCTTCATTGAAATAAAAATATAAAACTACATGCGGTGCTCCTTTAAATCCTGTAAAAACATCTATAATAATCATTGCAACTTTTGTTCATATCACAGGTAAGCTGTGTCTCATATTCCAAATAAAGTAAGTAAAATTACTCTGCACTACGGGCGCTCAATGTATTTGAGCGCCTTGCCATCACTAACAAAAGCTAATTCGACCCTGGGAGAGAATTTCAATTTTGACAGATAGGCACCTGACATACCACGTTTCAAAGTATATTTGCATTTTCAACAAATTAGGCTTTTTTATAGCAAAATGCTATGAAATATCAATTTTAAAGTATTCTACGATAATGTATCTACATAAAACACATCACTTCACATTAATTTATGTAGAATTTGAGACACAATCAGCCCGTGAAATAAAAAGATTATTAACTCCATATTGCAGGTGTTTTTACACAATTTAACATAGCACCGCATATTGTTTTATATTTTTTATAATAAAGTACTGAAAGCTTTCACTATTCTCACTTTTATTTCATTTTTTTATTTAGTTTAATTACATATCTTTTTTCACTATTTTAACGATTGAAAATCTCGATACACTTTCGGCAAAATGACAGATAGGCACCTTTTTTTTTTTTTTTTTTAATTTGGTGCTTCACTCACATACACTGTATATGTGATATATTTCTCTTCATTATCTTCTTATTCTAAGGATCGAACGCTATCGTTTGACAATACCCATCTGTATGCGTATATAATATTTAAGTGGACTGTTTTCTGATCGAAATAAAAAGAACGTGTTTTCGATTTGGTATCGTGATCAAAACTGAACTTTTATTAAAGGATAAAGATTTTTCACTTTTTCTTTTGCTTGTTTGTTTCGGCTTAAGGTCAAAACACAATTTTGCTACAGCGCAAACATCCTCCCGCCGTTGAAGGGAACCTTCAACCAAGTAAGGGCATAGTTTGCAGACTGGACGCTTAAATTCACCCTTAGCGGTAACCACTGAGGCAACTCGTACAAGTCCATCTCCTCCGGGATAAGTTTTAACGATTCTTCCAATAAGCCATCGACTTGGCGGTTGATTTTCGTCCTTTATAATAACGACATCGTCTTGTTGAATATTGTTCGACTTCTCAAGCCATTTTGGGCGCTTGCGTAATTGGTTGATGTAATCCTGAGACCATTTTTTCCAAAAACCATGAACGAGAGACTGCAGGTATTGCCACCTATTCGATAGGGACGAATTGCTGTTCAAATCGCTTGGGTCAGGCACAGTAGTCAAAGGTCTCGAAATTAAAAAATGGGCTGGTGTCAAAGGGTCGACGTCACCTTCGAAACGAGCACATAAAGGCCTTGAATTTGCGCATGCCTCGATTTGGCACAAAATCGTTGAAAATTCTTCGTATGTCACTGAGGTATTCGCCATCACTCTTCGCAAATGAAATTTTAAGGTTTTAACGCCGGCCTCCCATAATCCACCGAAATGTGGGCCATGAGGTGGTGAGAAGATCCAATTTATTCCGTTGGTTGTAAGCTCGTTTGTAACATCGGTTTGAAAGCTAGTAGAAGTCATAAGATTCGACCATTCACGAAGGGTTTAATTGGCACCTGTGAAATTTGTGCCGTTGTCACTGAAAATGGTATGGCACTTACCACGTCTGGCAACAAATCTACGTAATGCTGCTATAAACGCTGCTGATGAAAGCTCGGTGACTAATTCAAGGTGTATCGCCTTCGTTGCCATGCAGATAAATAAGGCAACGTAAACCTTGTATTGCTTGGCGCCACGTCCTCTCCATGACCTGGCTGTAAACGGACCAGCGTAATCGACGCCGGTATTACCAAAGGTTACACCTGGCTCCAATCGTTGAATGGGTAAATTACCCATCTTCTGTTCATAGGGGATTGCTCGTTGTCGAATGCATGTTGGGCACTGATATATGCATCGCCTGATTAAATTATGAACGCCGAGAATGAAATAATTTAGATGCAGAAGATATGTCATCTGTCGCCTTCCGACATGCATGTTGCAAAAAATGGCAATCACGGACAATAAGCTTCGTAAAATGATCATCCTTGTGAAGAATAATTGGATGCTTCTGATCGAACGGTATTGAAGCATTTTCAAGCCGTCCTCCTACGCGGAGTACTCCGAATTTGTCGATAAAGGGATCCATAAATCGATATTTACTCTTCCTTGAGACCGCATCACCGTTGCGCAAATAATTTATTTCTTCACGAAAGTATAAACCTTGCGATATCCGTACGAGAGCGATTTTGGCCAAAAGAAGATCTTGCGGTGAAAGAAAATAAATATGCGAAGGGTTAGGTATTCGTCGCTTCCGAAATAAGAGAATACATCGCGTTACGACACGTAAAAGTCGATTAAGATTTGAAAAACGTATAGAGATTTCAAAATTTGCATTGTTCGAAATATTGTTTAAGCAGACAACCTTACACTCGTTTGTGTTTTCACTATATACCGGCAAGGTTGAAAACGAAATCACCTCCTCTCGTAAAAACTGCGGACCGTTCCACCATAAGTTCAAATTGGGTAAGCAGTGTGGCATCAGGCCGCGGGTGGCACAATCAGCGGGATTTTCTGCCGTTCGAACGTGATGCCAAATGGATACAGGGAATCGACTGACAATTTGAGAAATTCGGTTATCAACAAATACGTTTCGCGGCCGGGGGTATCCGTGTATCCAATGAAGAACGGTTGTTGAATCTGTATAGGCGAAGCAATCAGTATCGTGAATCATAAGGGCATCTTTCACTTTACTAAGTAGTTTCATTAGCAATAAAGAGCCACATAACTCAAGCCGCGGTATTGAAAGTGTAGGCTTCGATGGCGCGACTCGCGTTTTTGCGCAAATGAGCGCAGTTCGAAAACCGTCAGGTCCTAATACTCTGGAATATACTGCAGCGGAATATGCTGACTCCGATGCATCAGCAAACCCGTGCAATTCCATAACCCTCCCTTCATTTGAATGCAGCCACCGTGGAATTTGAAGGGTACGCAATGAATCTAGATCCGATCTAAGCTCTGACCATTCCTCGTAAAGGTCCATCGGGATAAACTCATCCCATCCTATTTGCCTTAACCAAAGACGCTTCATGAATATTTTCATTTTGACTACCGTTGGTGAAAGCCATCCTAACGGATCGAAAACGCGCGCTGTGTCCGATAACACTTCCCGTTTAGTAATTTGTGCACTTAGGGTATGTAACGAAGAACGGAATTCAAAGCAGTCGTCTTCAACATTCCACCATAACCCTAAAGTTTTAACACCAGTCTCGCCAATACACAACTCGGTTGATGTTTCTTGATGCTCGGCATCGATTGTATTTAAAAATTCTAGCGAGTTCGAAGACCATTTTCGAAGGTCCATTCCCGATTCTTTCAAAATACGGCAGAGATCGTTTTTAACATTTATTGCATCTTCAACGGAATCGAAAGTAGACATAAAGTCATCCACATAAAAGTCATTAATAAGGCTGTCCGAAGCTCGCGGATATTTCGCTATGTTATTTATGCCGATTTGCTTTAGGACCCTCGTTGCCAAAAAAGGGGCGGAAGCCGTTCCGTACGTAATGGTTCGAAGTTCATAATCTCGCGGTTTCTCAGTTACGTTGTCCCTCCACACTATACGCTGAAAATGTATATAGTTCGCGTTAACCAGTATCTGGCGATACATTTTTGCAATATCCGCTTTCACTGCAATTTTAAATTTTCGAAACTTGACAAGGTTTGTAATTAAGTCGTTTTGTATCGTGGGTCCGACGTGCAAATAGTCGTTTAAAGAAAGTCCATTCGTGGACTTGCATGACGCGTCAAAAACGACCCTTAACTTAGTCGTCGTACTAGTGGGTTTTAGTACCGCATGATGTGGTAAGTAGAATGACGGGCGATCGCGCTCACTATCGGAAACAACAGCCATATGGCCCAGCTTCTCATACTCGTTCATAAAGGCTGAGTATTCACGTTCGAGATTTGAATCCTTGGAGAATCGTCTCTCCATTGCAGCAAGCCGTTTTAAGGCTGCATCACGTGAGTTTCCAAATTCGATTGGTGTTTTTGTAAACGGCAAACTAACTACAAATCTACCCTCGGAGTTGATAAAATGTGTAGACGCAAAATGATTTTCAATGATGTCACTTACCTCGCACTCGATGGAGTTACCATCATTTATATCTTCGTGCTCAAAGAATTTTCGAAGGAGCAAATCGGTATCATCTGCGGAGTGGAAAACTCCTAAGATATGTTCATGAACCAATGAAACATTTCCCGCAAGCACCCAACCGAAGATGGTATTTTGCGCGACCGGTGACCCTGAGGGGTGCGTAATTTTTCCCTCCGCGATAATGTCAAAAAATATATCGGCACCCAATATAATATCGATTTTTTGTGGGCGATTACAGGTTGGATCTGCTAACGGCAGATCATTAAAGTAAGATAAATTAGTACTTTGAATTTCTACACTCGGAAAATCGTTTGTAAGAGCCGAAAGAACAAATGCTTGTACCGACAAGCAATTTATATTAAGCGTCGATGAGATATTGAGATTCACTTTACCTCGAGTACCGTGAACACTTTCGCGCTGCCCTAGGCCAAGGATCGGAATTTGAGCATGGATACGCTTAAGGCCTAGCCTTTGGAGACACGGCTCCGAAATAAGAGTTGCTTGCGAACCCGATTCAAGGAGAGCTCTACACATTTGAAGTTCGTTGTGCTCATCCTTGACCCTTTCCATTGCCGTTGGGAGCATTGTAAAGCACTCGCGATAAGAATGTTGCATCGTATTAACTACTAGATTGTTCGGGGAACCTGGTTCATATTGTGACCGAGAAAAACCATTCGAGGTGCTTTGTTGGACGGTAGATTGTGACACGTTATTCGAATTAGGTAGAGAGTGAGATTCGTAATGAAGCATCGTATTGTGCTTTAATCCACAAGTCTTGCAATGCGAAAACTTGCACTCATTTATATTATGTTTTGCGCGAATACAGTTTGGACATAAGTTGTTAGGTTTAACGAATTCAAAACGAGCTGGCACGGTTAAGTCACGAAATTGTTGACACATATATAAGAAGTGCCTCTGTTTACATTTTGGGCAGGAAGGAACAATCGTGTTCATAACCCTTTTCCCCGAATCCTTAGAAACCGATTTGTAACCACTCGGCTGACCGACATTTGTTAAATTGAGGCTTTCCAATTCGTTTATACGTTCTTCTAGAAACCGATTAAAATCTGACAACGTCGAGTCTGTTTTATTTTTATTGAAACGAATCCATAACATTCGAATCCTGGAATCTAATTTTTTGGATAGGAAGTATACCATAAGCACATCCCACGCTTCAACCGGTAGTTTTAATGCTCGCAACGCGTTAATATTTTCACTGGTGACTGTAAATAAACGTTTAATTTCACTGAGTGAACCCGTTTTTAGAGACGATTGATCAAAAATGTTATCCAAATGGGCGACCATGATAAACTGCGGTTTATCATAACACGTCTTTACTAGATTCCACGCCACGTCAAAATTCTCGTTGCTTGGGGTGAGATGCTTTATAATTAATAATGCATCTCCCTTAAGCCATGTCTGGAGATACTCCAGTTTTTCAACGCCACTGAGTGAGTCTTTGGATATAACCATCGCCGTAAAGAGATCGCGAAACCGAACCCACTCGTCAAATTTTCCGCTAAACTCCGGCACCTTTAAATTTGGAAGCTTTGCTACCGCTTCTTGTTTCGTAATCGTAATTGAACGCCGCGATGATTCTGATAGCGTTTTCACAATATCGTTTAGTACACACTGGTTTTCCATTAACGATTTAAGAGTTTTACCGATGTCATTTTCTTCTTCCGATCGCGAATCACTCGATTTTTGACTTTGTAATAACTCTGTTACTTTTGTGTGTACCGCAAAAAATGTATTTTCGAATTCAACCCGGTACTGTGTTTCATCCGCCAATTGCTCTTCTTCGACTTCGGCTTCAATTTCATTTTGAATGCGTTCAAATGATTGCATATATTGTTCTAATTTAGCCTGTCGTAAAGTAGATTCAGCTAAAGACGTTGTCGATGAATCACAGTATGTGGAAATCCGCGTTATCTGCCCTTTAAGAGTTGCCCTTTGCCGCCTTAAAGCTTCCATTGCAATTGCAATTATTCCCACCGAAGAAAATTTGCAAAATAAACCCGAATCAACAACAAACAGCTGGGAGCAGCAACAGCAACCACACGATGACAGTAAGAAGAGAATACATAAATTTACCACTTGAAGATATATTTTTTTTTTAATGTGAACTTACTGAAGGTACCGTATGCGAAAGGTGCTCCGCTACAATAATCACCGATGCAAGTTAAACACAGAAATGGTTTTTGCTTTTCCCAATTCACAAATGTATGTAAACGGTGTATATTTATTATTAACACTAAATGATTATTTTAATAAGAAAAAAAAATAATTTTAGTTGGGATAGAATCCACATTTATGATTATCACGATGAATCCGCGCTCGAATTGACCAAATTTTGTATGCGTATATAACATTTAAGTGGACTGTTTTCTGATCGAAATAAAAAGAACGTGTTTTCGATTTGGTATCGTGATCAAAACTGAACTTTTATTAAAGGATAAAGATTTTTCACTTTTTCTTTTGCTTGTTTGTTTCGGCTTAAGGTCAAAACACAATTTTGCTACAGCGCAAACACCATCTCTATCACATCTAAAGAGAGAGAGAGATAGGGACAGCTATTGCCAAAACGATATCGTTTGATCGTTTTCGTTTTACGGAATCAGCCCCCTGGTTTAAAATGGAATTGAGTGACTTGTATTGTAGCTGAAGAAGAGTCCTACCCTTTTTTGTTTCACCACCATTTTTTTTTTTTTTGTTGAAAAGAATTGATGTAGGTATATGTATGTACTAGGCTTGAATAGGAAAAATAATGGATTTTACCTGTTCATTTTTGTTTTTATTTATTTTTAACCTCCAACGATCTATTTAATGTTGGATATTTTTTTTAATTGTAACTTACAAATGTCCTATCAAAAGTGAAATATTTTTTTTAAGATATTTTCGTTAAAACTTGTTTTAAAATTTAACTGGAAGAAAATGGCATTTTAGTTTATTGGCGTGTTTATCGCCTTTTAACACTAAAATTGGTTTGGTGCAACCGATAAATGCCATTTTAAAATTTTACGAAGCAGTAAATATTTAAAAGCGTTTGGTGCAACTAGCCATAAAAAAAAACACTTTAAATCTGATTTTAATGTTTGTCTAATCAAAAAGTACCGTTATTTAAAAAAATATTTTATATAAAAATTAGTGTTTTTATTTTTATTTGAAAATTTTATTACATAATTGAGTTAAAACTAATGCTATTTAAAAGAACATACCTGATTCAACAAACTCTATGTACATTTGTTTTATTAACAATAAATTTTCAATATAATTTTTGTATCACAATATAGCCCACTTATCTCGGTTAGTTTAAAACAGAAAACAATTTTAACTAAACTGTCAACTTTGATGCCGAATGGTACAGTAATGGCACTAATGACTAAAAAAAAATTCTTGAATCATGTGAGGCAGAATATCGGATAATCGAAACAGTTATTTTTATTGAAATTTGTTACATATAGAAAAAATGACTTCTCGCCGCTTCTGCTTAGGCAAGATCCCACGGTTTTTTCAATTATCTGATCCAGCTTATGGCAAGTTTTAGTGATCATGTAAAAGGAAACTTTATTCAAAAATTTTAAAATACGTGTTTTTTTTAATCGGAATTTCAGTTCGGTCCTTCGGTTTCTTCAACTGCAGTCAAATTGATCTTGACAACAAGCAGTTGAGCAAAACAATGTTTTGTCCGAACTTTTACCACTTACAAAAGGATTTCCCCAGGGTTAAATTTTGGGACCGCTTTTCTTTTCAATCTATATAAATGAACTTCCATCAGTTATAAAACATTGCTCTATCTGCATGTATGCAGACAGCAGACGATGTGCAGACATACGTAAGCTGTCCTTTGGGATTTGTTGAACACTTGGCAGCCTGTGTAAATGAAGGTTTTAACAAGATCTTCTTCTGGTCCCAAAATTTTGACTTGCTGCTTAATCCGAAAAGTCGAAGTATTTACTTATAAGTACAAATATTCTCGACGTTACGTACTTTCCGCCAATAATCCTTAGCGATTCTCAAATAGAATTTATACAATCGGCTAAAAATCTTGGAGTTATTTTCAATAGAAGTCTGTCATGGAAGGACCATATAAGCTATATAGTGAGTAAAACATATAGGGGCATATTAATAGATAGTTTTTAAACTGCTGCTGCCTGCTAACCTGTGACTATGCAACCCTGAAGTTTAAGCTATTCATAAACAAATTTAAACCTATACTTAAGAATTAACCTGGAGTTTATTTTTAACTATAGGTGATGCTGTGTTAAAGTTGCTATACTACGCTTTTAAATGTTAAAATAATATTTGATTAGCTCCATTATTGATATTGATAAAATCAACAAAAGTATTTGTTTAGTGAAAATTGTTATTAAGTTTCTGCTTTTTTGTTACCTACACACAAAAAATGTCAATTGATATTGATATTGAAAGAAATTTCAGTGTCCTGGAAGACATTGATGTATCTATGTAAGTATATGTAGTTGTGCAGTTCAGCTATTTTGTTCTCCGCTTATTTCCAATAAATTAAAATTTGTCCTGAATGTATCGCCAGGAACTTTCTCTATACAAGAAGCAATGTTGACAACAACGATAGAAATCTTAACTCTATGTTTGACAATACCTACCTATAGTCTCTTCCATCATCAAAGTGTTTTAAAAAGATTAGTGCCTGCAGCCCATCCACCTTCAGCACAGTACAACAAACGAAGATATTTAAAACAACACCAGCAACAGAAGCCATATCACTAAACAAACGCAAACAGAAAAATACCTACATAAGTATGTAAATATGTACCTACATATGTATGTACATCATCATGTTATCATGCACATGCAGAAATAGATTGAAAATATTTTGAATAGTTTGTTCCGTTAAACAACACCTGAAAATCGTCTATGAATGGCACCTGTGTTTATTTAATTAACTTGGCTTAAACTGTGGACTGTAGAGTTGCGACTTTACTAAATTTGTATGAATATGCCCCATAGTGTACTTCGTACCTTGTGGACAACACAATACTTTACCCCAACTAAAATTCGAGCCTTGCTCGCCAAAAGTCTAGTCCTACCGTTGCTGACTTATGGTTCCGAAATTTTTTCTAGATTAGATTCCGTTAATAAAAAAAAAATCAACGTTACCTTTAATAGCACTGTAAGATATGTATATGGAATACGTCGCACAGTGTGGGAATTTGCACATCTAGCGGAATTTAATTAAAAAAATGACTTACACAAATTGATGTAAAACCTGGTTTTACTTGCAGCCTAAACCTTCTACTAAACGTTTAAGAAAGAACAGTTATGCGGGAGTCATGTAAAATAAAGATAATTGAAGTCAAAGTTGAAATTGGTGATAATTTCGGTGGCATTTGGCGAGTGAAGGTGGTTTCGGTATTTATTTTGTTGCGAGTGCTTGGTGCGTTTTTTATTTAAAGTTTTGTTTTTATTTCATAAATACGATATAAGAGAATTGAAAAATAAGTAAAATTATGTTCATAGGGTGTTTTAATATATTTGTTGATCGATGGGATACAAAAAAAGGCGTAATTTTACTGAGTTCGTGCATTCATGAAAGAAAAACTTTAATTACTCAGTGTTGTTCAGATGCGAGACTATAGGCATTTGAAAGCCTGATATGTCGACTATCATTAACTGCTTTAAGTTGCTGCGCGTAGGTGCGACACCCATACATTTTTTTTTTTCATTTTCGAATTGGGTTTCAGCAAAAAAAAAATGAGAAATAAATAACAATCTTACTTAGTACAATACAATGAAATGTTACATTGACCTTGGACAAGATTTTTGTTTGCATATGTGAAGGGGGGTTCAGTGTGAGTATAACTATCGATTTTCGGGGTTGAACCCCCACAATTTGGGGGCCATCTTTGATAAAGGGGTGTAAAAGTTTTTACGTGATATCTTGAAAACAGTTATTTTTTTGCAAAAAATACTTACACCATCTTGTAGATGATTAAATTTTCTACACTTTATGTTAAGAAACTTTTTACTGTAGAGCTAAAAATAAAAAAGTTATAATTCAATAAAAACACAACTTTAAAAAAATATGATTTTAAAGGGTTTTTTCTCTTTTTTTCTTGATTTGGCCTTTAAAGATATCTTTATGGAAAATGTTCGTCTGTTTTTAACTATAACTTTTCTATTTTCAGTTTAACGGTAAAAAGTGTGTATAAATGAATAAATTGTAGAGAATTTAAAAGTTATTATTAATTAATGAATTTATTATTAGTTTAATCCACACAATGTGTTGTGATTTTGTTATAAGTTTTGTGTGTCCTAAATGTGATCTTTTGTGGTAGGTATAGAAGTACATGTTTCAAGTGAAGGTGTAAATTTTTGATACATCTAGGTATTCTTTACATATTTTAGAATGTCTAGCAAAATTACAAAAAAACAAATTTTTGAAGTTTGGATTTCGAAAATCAAAATAAAGCGGGTTGATGCCGTTTTGTCCTTCGTTTTGAACTATTTAAGTCAAATAACATTTTCTGAAGAGGCGTTAAAAGCACTTAAAGCAACTTTGAGACTAATTTGATTAAGATTAAGTGAGATGTGCGCTAAAAGTGGTAGGTCCATGACCGCTAAGTGCTATCGAACATGAAGTCCTAGAGCTTCTAAATGTAAAAAAATAAGATGCAAATTTGGTTTTGCAGTCCCTTTTTGTAAAAAATTGGAATAATTTTTATTTTTATTTATGTATTTTTTGTTTGTTCTTAATAAATATAAGCAAAAAGGAACAACAATTTTTTTTGTCGGGGAAATTAATTTGTTTAAGATATGCTTATAACTAAGTGCATAAAACACGTAGTTTCAGAACTCCGTTCATCAAAAATTTGGCTAATTATATACAAAATTTTAGTTTAATTTTATATTGGTATATATTATGTATAAACATTACAAAAAAAATTAAGAAAAAGCTTTTTTTCTGAGCGAAATTAATTTTTTAGGAAGGGTCTACCAAAGTGCAAAAAACGTGTACTTTCAGAGCTCTGTAAATCAAAAATTTGGCTAGGTATATACAAAATTTTTTGTTTAATTTCATTTTGGTATATATTAGTTATAAATATTACAAAAAAACATTACAAAAAAAATTAAGAAAAAGCTTTTTTTCTGAGCGAAATTAATTTTTTAGGAACGGTCTACCAAAGTCCAAAAAACGTGTACTTTCAGAGCTCTGTAAAAAAAAATTGGCAAAGTATATTAACTATTGTTGTTAAATTCAAACAAAGAATTATCAAAAAGTTAAACTTGTAAGCGCTATTAATTTAATTCCGCTAGATGAGCGAATTCCCACACTGTGCGTCGGTCGCTCGCTACGATAAGAGTATATTACCTTTCTCCGACCCTTAGTATGACATTTGATAATTTCATTAAATTTCGCTGTATTTCCTTGTTTTCGGATATTCTTTTGACCAATCAACCTATAGATCTGTTTAATAGATTACAATTCTTTACCTCAAGCATAGAGTACCTATATTATCTTGAGAATCGACTCGTACCCCCCTTACCGAAAAAACCCTCAAACTTTGTTTAAGCTCAGTAAGAGAAAACTCTCCTAAATTCCCTGTGAATTCGTGTGAATTGTTGATACAATAACAAATTGGTGCCAATAGCTCAAAAAGTTAAAAAATTGAAAAACACTTGATTTGCGGTCATTGAAATGCTTATGTCGGATTTTCAAAATTTAAAATTCAAATTAAAGCCAGAATGACAAAAATTTTCAAAACCGTTAAAAATTTCGTACTACAAAAATTGAAACAATTTTTAGCGAATAATTTTTATCCAGGCAAACGTAACGAGGAAGGGGAATACACAAAAAAATAAAAAAAAACGTTTGCTACTAAGAATATACTGGTGGGAGGTAGATAGTAATTCTAAAGACGGTGGAGTGTGTGGAACAAAATAGCATAACCTTGGCAAATTGGGTTCGCATCGGGAAAAAATTTTTATATATATTTATAGGTATGCACGTTTGTGGTAGCTATTTTTCATTCATAATTTGTTAAGGTTAGTTTGGTTGGCTGATAACTTTTATTCTAATAGTCGGAGCGTTAAGGTTGAGGCCTTAAAATTCAGGTAGAATATCAGGCTACATTTTTTTTACAAAATCATTGCAGTGTAACATAAAAGTATGTTTACAATACATATACAATATGTGTAAGATACAATATATGTATTATTAACTATAGTCAACAGCTTTAAGGATTGTAGCTGGTAGAAGCCTGTCATTCTGGCTTTAATTTGAATTTTAAATTTTGATAATTCGACCATTGGATCAAAAGATATAAGCATTTAAGTGACCGCAAATCGGGTGTTTTTCAAATTTTAGCAGAATTCGGGCAATTCTCAACTGAAACACGTCGCGTCGGTTGGCAATGAACAATCCCATTTTTTCAATTTTTCCGAGATTTTGTGCTCAGTTATGTATTATACCCATATCAAATTAATTTTCTATTTTCCTAGATGCGAATAAAAAAAAATAATCCTATAGATGCAATAACTTAAAAGTTTTAAACAGAAATATGTCAATATCTCGGTTAAAAAAATTTCGAAAAATCTAAAAAATTTACAAACATTCGTCAAAAAGTTGGTGTGGTCCATTTAAAATGCATTAGGGCAATTAACACATGCTCACCCTTGTGGAGGAAATCTCTCAGTGCAGCTTGAAGGGTGAAAGAGAAAAAGCCCTGAAGTCGGTTCTCTAGATTCGCGTTTCCCAAAGTGTGCTCCGCGGATTGTATGTAGTGCTCCGCGAAGAATATCCAAGTGCTCCGCGGAAATATCAGAACAAATATCAAAATTCCTTTACACTAGTTCATTTTGCGCTTCTAAACTTGTTATTTTGATGGTAGCAATGGAATTTGAAATGTTCATTTAAAAGAAATCAATACAATCAAACAAATAGCAAACAAAATTTGTTTTTAAAGCAATCAGTCTAATGCTGAAAAAAAATCAAGAAATAGTATTTTGTAGTTGCGAACAAGTTACATTTTACAAAATCAGAGCTAAATGCACAGAAAACCCTTTGACGACAACCTTGTTTTGAGCGACAGGCTATATGTAATGAGCGTTGGCTGTTCAAATTGGCGTATCTAGCCGATATTTAAAAAAAAATTATGATTTGAGTGTATCACTTCAGGGAAAGGCTATTGCCTGTTTTCGATGCCAGTGATAAAGTAGAAGCATTTAAAAAGAAAATCCAGTTTTCCCCAACGATCAACTAATTTAAAGAGGAAAAAAATTAGAAATTTCAGAAGATATTTAAAATGAGTTTCGGAAGAGTACCACTCAAATATTAAAGAAAAAGTGTGGGTTGCAAACCCAAACTCTACCGCGTTGGAAAATCCACATTCTCTGATATTAGTCGTGTTTTTTTGGAAAAGCTATTCACAGTGCAGTAGGATTCTATACAAGTTACAAATAAAAGCCAATAAAAGCAGAAGTAGAATCCTACTGCGGATGGGTAGGCTGCTGCGGATGGGTTTTTGTTGGAATGTCGTACTATTCCATATATACAAAACTCAAAAAAAAAACACTGCTATTGTTGCAATTTCATATGATAACAGATTCTTCGATAAAGGAAAATTTTGAAACGAAGAATTCTTGGTCAGAATTCTGGTTTATGTTAAATGACGAATGCAAAATTTTGTCACGCAAAGCCAAAGTGATTCTTCTGCCGGTTGCAACAACATAAATGTGCGAATCAGTATTCTCTGGTTGGAACCAAAACAAAATAAAGAGCACTTCTGGATGCAGAGTCAGATATTCGGTTGCAGTTGTCCCAAAATTCAATCAGATATATGAGCATTATGCAGAACAAAACAGGCACATTGTTCTCACTAAAGACTAAAAAAAAGCTTCCGGAGCTATTTATTTAAATATATTCATACGTACCTACATAATATATAATATGTATAGTAAATATTGCTGATAGCTTTATTGTTAATGCTTTCATATTTCATGTTATTTCATATTGGCTATTGCATTTGCATTTTGATTTTTTCCTTTTTACTCTCATTGGTATTTTCATTTAAAACAACATAAAAATAAAGAGACTTCTATTACTAGTACGATGGTACTATGTCATTTCCAAAAACATTGTCCACACTCGTAGTTTCCAAACATTTAACTATCAATATTTTGAAATTTTTCAGTGCGTTAAGGAAAACAATTCAAATATTCTCAGAGAGGTGACAGAAAATTTTTGAAAGTATAACCAAAATGTGAATTAGTCGGTTAAAAGTTTCATGATATCAAATTCTAAAGTCCGGTTGTTTTTTTCTCAGCTTGTAGTAGATCTGAGAGGTTCAAAATTCCCATTTTTCCAATTATTGTGTGAGGAGTATGACAACTTAAATTCATGTATTAAAAGGCAAGAGTACGATAACTTAGGCGCCAAGAAATGATAACGGTTTTTTGTAGAACAGTTCAATACAAGCATTTTTTAATATGGGAGGGGGGTCTATCTCCCTCCGTTTGGGTGGGGAAAAAAAACTTACTAAAAATTGGAAAAAAAAATATTTAAAAATAACCTACAATTAAGTAGTGTACCTTTATTTAAAGCCAATATTCTGTTCTATTAGCTAGTTTTTAAATCAAGTGAAATGTATGCATAATAAAAACGGGTTTTAAACTCAAAATTTTGGAAAAAAAACATTAAAAAAAAAGTTAAAAGTGTAATTTTTCAAAACTAAAATTATATATAATTTTTTTTCCGAAATTTCTGAATCAAAAACTGAAAACTAAATGATTTTATGTCTTCTAGTTTTTGAGAAAATTGAAAATTACTAGTTAGTTAGTTAGTTGAAAACTTTATTAAACAACAAAATAATTTTAAATTAACAATTTAATCTTAAGTTTAATATGGTTTGGCCAAAGGCCGTCTACCAGATTGACAGTTTTTTTGTTCAAATATTTAATAATCTAAAATACATACATTATTCATTTTTATACAATTAAAAGTCTCCTTCTATTATACATTTTCTGTAACTCAGCGCCGTGGTTATATATTTATACAAAGGTTCCCAACCTAAGTTACCATTCAGGATGTCGACGACTGCATCCAAGTCCAAGAGAGTAACACCAAAATACCTAACTCGGAATTCTTTAAGGATGGGACATCTGGCTATAAAATGATATATATCCTCTCTCACCTTGAGGTTACAAAGATCACATAAAATTGGTAGATCCGGTCGATGTGGTATAAAGTTTAAACTGATAATTTCACCTCTTGCTTTGAATATGACGCTCATCATATTGATGGGAAAGTGGTTTTGAAAGTACGTCTGTTCTTTGAGGTCGTAGTTCAGTTGGCTGTAAATCGCTCTGTATTGTGACGAA
Organism: Epistrophe grossulariae; assembly: GCA_929447395.1. NCBI lineage: Eukaryota > Metazoa > Arthropoda > Insecta > Diptera > Syrphidae > Epistrophe > Epistrophe grossulariae. Next base: position 70,427,380 of record OV839567.1, read on the forward strand.
TGAGCTTCAGTTTTGAATTTTTCATAATAACGCTGGCTTAATCTTTCAAGGATACCATTGAATATGTTTCTTAGTTCCATAATGCTTGTTTCGGGAGCAATTCGTAAGTTTTCGCCGAATACACTTGCCATCTCCTCCCACTTCCTGACAAGATTTCCTCTAGTTGTTAAGATGTGCTTCAGTACTTGTTTTGGTAACCTTCCCTCATCCATCTCTAATACTTTAATGATGTATTCAAAGTGTATCTTAAGGGTATCGAAGAATAATGGTGAAACGGTTGTTTTTAAGTGCAGCATATAGTTAGGCGTGGAACCTGGTAACCGAAAAATCCTTTTTAAAAAATATCTCAGGAACCTTTCGACTTCTTCGGATTCACCATAACCCCAAACTTGTGCCCCATAGAGCAATATGGAAATTGCAGTCGCTTGAAAAATTTTCAATTTCAAACTGTGATCAATGTATTTATTATCAATACAGCGGTTCCACACAGAAGCAACGGCCCTTTTTGCCTCGGCCAGTTTACTCTGAAAATGCTTTCTCATGTTGAGGTTTGCAGTGACTATCACTCCTAAGTATTTATACTCCCGTACTACTGCCACATATTCTCCTTGATACCTCCATTTTTCGTTGCGTGAATATATACCCCCTCCTCCTCTGAAGATCATCATTTTCGATTTTTCCAGATTGACTGACAAGTTCCATAGTTTACAATAACTTTCAAGACGGTTCATCGTTCGCTGCATTCCTTCGACCGATTCAGATAAAAAAACTATATCATCAGCAAAAATTAAGGCAGGTATTCGTACGTTTCCAAACTGGATTCCTCCACCAGTTGCTTCAATGATATTGATAAACAAGATGAAAAGCAAAGTGCTTAATACACATCCTTGTTTAACTCCCATTTGCGTTGTGAACTTCTCTGAAACAAACTCACAATCCCATACATACGCCACATTGTATTCATACATTGCTTTTAATAAAACTATAATTTTGGACGATATTCCTAATTTGTACAACTTGTAAAAAAGTGCCTCTCGCGCGATTGTATCAAAAGCAGCACGAAAATCGACAAAGAAAGCATAAAGTTTTTTCTTCCTCTGTTTGAAGCTTTCCGCAATATTTATGATTACTAAAACTTCTTTTTTATGAGATTTTTGTTTTTTTGCTCTCTTATAACGGGTGATTTTTTAAGAGGTTTAGAACTTTTTAAAAAAAAAAAACACAAAAAATTCGAAAAAAATGAATGAAATATTTATTTGAATCGATAGTTTGAACCTTGCAATTTAATGTTTAAAGATAATTTCATGCAAATGTTGACCGCGGCTGCGTCTCAGGTAGCCCATCCGCTGAGTCCAATTTTGGCATACTCTTTCACACATATCGGCCGGTATCTCACGAATGAATGCATGGATGTTGGCTTCCAGTGCGTCAATCGAAGCGGGCTTGTCCCTATAGACATTAGCCTTGACATACCCCCACAAAAAATAGTCTAATGGTGTCAAATCGCACGATCTAGGCGGCCAATTGACCGGCCCGAAACGTGAAATTAACTGTTCACCAAACTCGCCTCGCAATTGCGCCATTGTTTCGCGTGCTGTGTGGCATGTGGCACCGTCTTGTTGAAACCACATATCATGCAAGTCAAGAACTTCCATTTCGGGCAAAAAAAAGTTTGTTATCATCGCTCGGTAGCGTTCACCATTGACAGTAACGCTGCGATTCGCATCATATTTGAAGAAATATGGCCCAATAATGCCGCCGGCCCATAAACCGCACCAAACAGTGGCTTTTTCGGGATGCATTGGTAGCTGTTGCAATGCTTCTGGCTGATCTTCACTCCAAATGCGGCAATTGTGCTTATTTACGTACCCATTCAACCAAAAATGAGCCTCATCGCTGAACACAAATTTTCGATAAAAACATTTCGAACCGAGCACGAATTTTGATAGTAAAATTCAATAATTTGCAAGCGTTGTTCATTTGTAAGACGATCCATGGTTAAATTGCAAACCAAACTGAAGCTGTTTGACAGTGACACAAGGTACTAAACACACGTCAGCTGTCAAAACCAGTGTTGCCAAAACCAAACCAGCTAAAAAATCACCCTTTGCAATACAGTGCTAGCACCCACTATTACGACGTATAAACAGTGACGTATGTACCCCCTGCTTGGGCAAAGTGTAGGATTCGGGGTAGGTGCGAGGTTGGGTGTATTCAAAGTTTCTTTTGCAATTAAAGAATCTGGATTGAAAGAAACTTTGAATTTATCCTATATATCTAATGTCAACAGCTGTTTTCTAAATATGTATTTACATAATATACAGATACATTGCTCAAAGTTCCACATATAAAATTTTCAGATATGAAAATGTATAATGCATTATAAAAAATTCACATTACCTAGGTACTACTGCACGACTGCAGCAAATTTATATAATTTCTTAACATGTATGTTTGTGTCTTACATACCTATAAAAATCGACTGTAGCGCCAAATGAATTGATGTACTTTACTGACAAAGATGAACCTATCATCATCATTAATCCTCAAAAATGAAATCACCGTAAATACCAAAAAACAAAAATCTCATAAAAAAGTAGTTGTACTTATTTTCAATTTTCTCAAAAACTAGAAGACATAAAACTTTCAGAATTGATATAAGCACTGACCAAAAAAAGCCAATTGAGCACTTCATTTCACAATTTTAAAAACAAAATTGGTTTAAATTTTTTTTTCATTTTTTTATCAAAATTTTCGTTAGGAGCTTCAACGTTCGCAGCATAGAGTACCTATATTATCTAGAGAACCGACTCGTACCCCCCTTGCCTGAAACACCCTCAAATTTTATTTTAGCTCAATGAGAGAAAACTCTCTTAAATTCCCTGTCCGTGAATACGTGTGAATTGTTGATACAACAACAATTGGCGCCAGTAGCTCAAAAAGTTGAAAAATTGAAAAACACCCGATTTGCGATCATTTAAATGCTTATATCTTTGGATCCAATGGTCGGATTTTCAAAATTTAAAATTCAAATTAAAGCCAGAATGACAGTCGAGTACCAGCTATAAAAAAATTTTCAAAACCGTTAAAAATTTCTTATTAAAAAAATTTAATTAATTTTTGGAGAATAATTTTCATCGAGGCAAACGTAACGAAGAAGAGGAATACACAAGAAAAAAATAAAAAAAGTTTGCTACTAAAAATATACTGGTTGGAGGGAGATAGTAATTCTAAAGACGGTGGAGTGCGTGAAACAAAACAGCATAACCTTGGCAAATTGGGTTCGCATCGGGAAGAAATTTGCTATACATATGTAGGTATGCACGTTTGTGGTAGGTATTTTTCATTCCTTATTTGTTAAGGTGCCTTCATATGCTTAGTTTGGTTGGCTGATAACTTTTATTCTAATAGTCGGATCGTTAACGTTGAGGTCTTAAAATTCAGGTTGAATATCAGGCTACATTTTTTTTACAAAATCATTGCAGAGTAACGTAAAAGTATGTTTACAATACAATATGTGTAAGATAGGTACAATATATTATTAATTATCATTAATCATTAATTTTGTCTATTAAGGTAGCCATTTCTTTTTCTTTCTTTTACAATCTTTAAAGCTATTGACTATAGTTAATAATCAATTGTATCTTACACATACTGTATATGTATTGTAAACATACTTTTATGTTACTCTGCAATGATTTTGTAAAAAATATGTAGCCTGATATTCAACCTAAATTTTAAGACCTCAACCTTAACGATCTGACTATTAGAATAAAAGCTATCAGCCAACCAAACTAAGCATATGAAGGCACCTTAACAAATAATGAATGAAAAATACCTACCACAAAGGTGCATACTTACATATGTATGGCCAAGGTTATGCTGTTTTGTTTCACGCACTCCACCGTCTTTAGAGTTAATATCTCCCTCCAACCAGTATATTCTTAGTAGCAAACTTTTTTTTATTTTTTTTCTTGTGTATTCCTCTTCTTCGTTACGTTTGCCTCGACGAAAATTATTCTTCAAAAATTAATTTAATTTTTTTAGTAAGAAATTTTTAACGGTCTTGAAATTTTTTTTATAGCTGGTACTCGACTGTCATTCTGGCTTTAATTTGAATTTTAAATTTTGAAAATCCGACCATTGGATCCAAAGATATAAGCTTTTAAGTGACCGTAAATCGGGTGTTTTTCAATTTTAGCAAAAATTGGGCAATTCCCACTGAAACACGTCGGTTGGCTATGAACAACAACCCCATTTTTTTCAATTTTTCCGAGATTTTTTTTTGCTTTCCTATTAAACTATTGTGAAGGTCGTGTAGGGTGTACAGTTATGTATTATATATCAAATTAATTGTCTATTTTCTTAGATGCGAATTGAAAAAAAACTAATCCTATAGATGCAATAACTTAAGAGTTATGAGGTGATAAAGAAAACAACAGAAATATGTCAATATCTCGGTTAAAAAAATTTCGAAGAATCTAAAAATTTTACAAAACAAGTAGATAACCAATATCTATCATCTATATGATTTTGAGATTTTTTAAAGCATCCGTCAAAAAGATAAAAATCAAAAGGTAAGAAATTAATTAAATTTTTAATTTTTGAATTTAACGGACTCTTATTTTGAATATCTGAGCGCATAATCCACCATATTTCAAACTGAGCGTGTATCCTATGCTCAAATGTGTGGGGGCGTCGCGTCGGGTCCCATTTATAATGCACGGGACCATTAATACATTCTTATTCGATTAGTAGACATCAGTGTTTAAACAGCTTGTAGGTCGAAAGAGAACAAACCCCTTAAGTCGGTTCTCTAGATAATATACGTACTCTATGGTTCGCAGCGACTTCAGCAGATCCAGTGGAGCTACCCAGTAGGAAATTTCATCTTCACTGAAAAATTTAGCTAAATTCAACATTGAATTCAAAGGCCACTTCTTGGAAGAAACAGCAAGCACTGATTTAGTTGCTGTAAAGTAATGCATAGTTTCACCAGTTCATGGTTTTAAGCATATTGTCTGCTTTGTACATGGTCAAAATGACGAATTCAAGTAAGTTCAATGCGGAATTAAAATATTCTATTTTAGCAGGTAAAATTATGCGATGATTCAATCGTTGAAAAGTAATGTATAAGTTCAGCAGTTCGTTGTCTAGATCCACTCGTCTGCTTTGTAAAATATACTTTGAGAGAGAAGAATAATAATAATAATTCGCGACGCTCTCTTTTTTTACTTTATCTAATAAAATGATATTGAAATATCAATTCGTGTCATACGTTTTCCCGAGCAAAAAAAGGGATAAAAACTGCCCTTTCCTTTACCTGACGCGATTAATATGAGGATTTCTTTGAAGAAAAGTAATGTATCCTTGACTTTTATCATGAGCTGAGCATTAAAAATGTATGAATTTAAAAAATTCACTTAGAAAAATAAAATTCACAGTATGTTCATGCTTTGGTTTTTATAAGGGTCGGCAACAATCGACCATAATTTGCGTCTTAGAGACGCATTTTGGAGGTAAGGTCACTTCAACTTTTAATTGAATTATATCCAATCGTTCCAACTAAGCAATAGTATTTTTCTAATTTATAAATGAAAAAATGTTTAGTGAATAAGCAACCCCAAATTCCCTATTGATTTCACTAATAAATTTTCATCGAAAATAATAAATATCAATATCTAAGTAACACTCAATTAGTGATTTCTTTGTATTCATCATATTTTTCATTGGCAAATATTGAGGTAGTGAAAAAAAGTCCAAATTATTTAGCGATTTCATAAAAGAATTTTATCATATTTTTCATCAAAAATTAATGATCTGATGAATAAGTAAGTTACTTTTGTTTAGTGATTTTCGTTGAATATTCATCCTATTTTTCATCGGAGTCCTCAGTCCAACTGGTGAATAAGCAACTTCCAAGGAAGCATTAACTTGTTGTGGAATTTTCATCGAGATGGTGTCATGTGCACCCTGCCAATGACATGCCCATGTTAAAATCCTGGATGTATTTCGCACAAAGGAAGCGGGTGCTGGTCCCTTTCCTCAAGGAAGAAGCAAGTTATTCACCATTGAATTTTTAGAAATTTCCCACCGGGAGGAGTCAAGAAACAACTATTTACGAGCGCAACTATTTAAGAGCGCCTGATTTATTTTGTAAGATGAGAGAAAGAGAATGCGTTACCACCTAGTGGCATTCTTTTGAATCAAACTTATTTGTGTGAGTGATAAAGGATTTTTTCTGTTAAAAAACGCAAAATAGAAGACTTTTCAAAATTTTAATTTAAGAAACGTTATAAAAAACACTATTTTGTTTTTTAAATCCAATAAACAAAATACCGAAACAAAATTAAGAAAATATTTTGGAATTGTATTGGTTGTCATTTGTCCAAAACGGCATTACAAATCTGTGGCAGTAAGACAGAGTAGCTTATATTTAAAAAAAAGAAGAGTTTTCGAGAAAAACGCATTTTTGTCTACAATCTGTAATAGTAGTAGAGTAGCTCACAAACAGTGAACTACTTAAAATCGAAAAACTGAAAAATCGTTTATGTCGACATAAGATATTCTGTCTTCTATATTGAATTGTATTGTGTATTGAATTGCATTTTTAAATATGTTATCAGAGAAAAAAAATATTTTTAAGATGGCTTATCTGATCAGGAGATATCACTCTTTGATGAAAAAAATATTTACAAAAATTAAAAAATATAATTATTAATTTCCCATGGAAAAGCACACAAAAATTGTAAAAAAATAATACACTGTCTTTTTGTCCCTAAAAAGTTACTGTAAAAATTAAAAAAAAAAGTAACTGCACATTTCTATTGGCTTTGAAAAAAGTTAATTTTAGCTCGATAACTTTTATATTTTAGAATAATTAAATTAAAAAAAAGGTCGTTTTGTATGAGAATCTATTTTAAACAGTTCTCGTTTAATCAATAAAGCCGCTAGTTAAAGCAGTCCTTATTTAAAAATTCTTGTTTAAATTTTTCTTAATTTTAAACACTTTAAACAACTGTTCTAACTAAGGAACCTGTTTAACAAAACGACAGAAAACTTTTGTGCAACACGCCTAATTTTGACAGCTGAATAAATCAAACAGAACAAAAAATTAAAAAAAAAAAACAAAAAGAACCCAATCTGTGTGATCGAGAGATAAAAAAACTGTCGAATCGATGCGATATTTGAAGTGGTTTCCCTCACTAATTCTAGTTGCATTTTCGATGCACTTTTCCCTGTAACGCTGCTACTACATACTGAATACTGACAGACGTAAATAAGTATTCATTATCACTTTTACCAGGACTTATTGTAAAATTAATATCGTTTGGTTTAATTTCTCACTAAAAATCTGCTGCGAGCTCTTGGGTTATTTAAAACCTATGCCGACATCAAATGCAAAACAAAAAGGAAAAGGAATAGGACGAAAAACAAAGTAGAAATTGTTGTGGTACCTGTATCGATCCACCAGGAACTGAATTCGGCTTAGAACAGCCAAATTCGATTGTTGAAAATGAAAAGAAGATGTTACATGAATCCGTGGTACAACACAATATTCAAAAGAGGAAAACAATAAAAGAAAAACGATTTACACAGCCTGAAACTTTTAGTAAAACAGACTTGAACAAATTTATAGTTCTACTTCTTTCCAAAACTAATAAAACTTCTTTCAAAATATCGCGTAATTTTCTTCGAATGTTGGCTTGCACCAAAGCATTTTCTTCTTCAACATCATGTTCACAAGGAAAAAAGTTCGATTGAAGACATAAAGATGAATTATTCAATTTTGAGCTTACACGATCCCAGCAAAATAATTTATCAACGTCGAATTTGTAATTGACTTAAAATTTGATAACAAACAATAATTTTGACAACGATAATACCAAGATTGATTCATTCACAACTGATCAAAAAGCGTTCACTTCATCAAAAATTTTGGTTTTTGACAACGATAATACCGATTCATTAATTTTGTTAATAAACATCAAATATTGTATTGATAATTGACAACCATAATAGGGGTGTTAGTCTTAGATCCCTGTGAGAGATTTTGATCCCGTACCGGTTTTCGCTTTCCTTTCAACCAAAAAAAATCGATCCCTCATGATTTGGGATCAAAATCTCTGATCCCGATTTCAAGAGAGATTTACACCTACACAAAATACGCACTTGAACACACACAATAGTAAAGTGACATTTATCTAGACGGCGTCATTTTGAAATTTTTCATAATAAAAAATTATAATTCCTTTTTTGTGAACTTTTCAAATTTAAATTTTTATTCAAATTCAGTATGAACTCGAAGAACGACGCGACGGTTTTGTTCATTTTTTTGTGGACTGTAGAATAAGGAATGCAACGCTGCCGTTGCTGCAGCCATTCTACCTTCAGGGATATCTACTTATACTCCAGAAGAAAAGTGAAAAAAAATTGCATTACAATTTCTAGGCAGAGAAGGTGCTGCATTATTATTTGTTTCCCAAGTTCAGATTTGATGTTTTTTTTTTGTTAAAATATTTGAAATTTATGCAGTGTGAGTATACGAACGAAATAAAATTCCTTTTAAAGATCAAAAAAATCCCTTATTTGTATTTTATTTTTGATTGATATTTTTTTACTCACAAGAGGAAAAAAAATCGTTGACTTTTCTGTAAGTTACACAAGTCGCCATGATTAGAATTTCCGCCTATACCTATGTACGAACCTATATTTATACGAAGTCAAATAATCGCACTCTGAAGATACTCATGTCGATTATGGAATCAGGAAAACTGGATATAGCATCGATTCGCAGTGCAATGCTCTCTATTCTCTCGAGCCATTTTCGTGAAAAGAAAAGAGAACATGGTAATGAAAATCACTGCTGATCCAGAATTGCGTATTTCACTGAAAATAATGATCAATTTGAATCTTTCTATAATTTACAAAGTGGTAAAAGCACACTAATTACTGGATTCCAATAAAATATAAAACCTCAGTTGGAATGTTATCAGTTTGTTATTGTGAAAATACTGGCCGATTTTGGACCATTCGAACACTAAATGTTGGAAAAAAAAGAAATTATAATAAAGTTTTCATTTCTGAAATTGCTTTTTTCAAGAAATAACACTGATTGATATTTGTGTTTTCTTTTAAATATAACCGGCAATTTTGTATTGCAACAAAAATACACTGTTAACTGGCGACGAATGAAAAAAAAATTCTTTACAACACAACACTTTGTATATAATTTAAATAAAAAAATGTTCTTCTAATTTTTGAAAATACCCACTTGTAGGAATTTTTTACCTTCCCGTACTATCACTGGTATCATCAAGGAAATAATGCCAAACACAATTACAAAAAAAAAACAATCCTATTTTACCATGAAAAATCCGCAATTCCGAATGAAAATCCTAAATGGCAAAAGGAAATCGACATAACATCTCCTTATTTAAATTAATTTCTTTGTATCAAATCAAAGTTAATAAATCCAATACATATTTTGTTAAAATAATAAAAACTAAAAATTCACTCAAATAATTCCAAACATAATAAATTTGTTATGTTGCTTAAATCTAAACTTACAAACTATAAATAACTTCATTGTTTCTTAAATATAAACTTACAAACTAACTTTAAAAATAATAAAAATCATTCAAGTAATTTCGAAAAGTAACTTATATTAAAATAATAAAAATCATTCAAGTAATTTCAAATTCAATCAATATGTTGCTTATCATCTCTCTTTGTTACAATATTATGAAATAGAAAAATTAAAGATTTACGAAAATTCAAAACAATTCGTTTGTTGATTTAACTAGTATATTTATCCGAACAGTTGGCTACGCTAACTGTATTCGAGATGTCTCAATCTACCTTTATCTCGAATCTACCTTTATCTCGAATCTACCTTTATCTCACTCTACCTTTATCTCACTCTACCTTTATCTTACTCTACCTTTATCTCACTCTACCTTTATCTCACTATACCTTTATCTCACTCTACCTTTATCTCACTCTAACTTTATCTCACTCTACCTTTATCTCACTCTACCTTTATTTTAAGAACTTTAATTAGCCATATACAAATCTGACTATTTATAATAAACATAATAATAATAATAAGTTATAAATCAAAATCAAACCAACCAAAATTTCTCTCTCTATCTCTCTGTATCTCTTTGTCTCTATCTGTCTGTATCTCTTTGTCCCTCTCTGTATCTTTCTGTCTCTCTCTGTATCTCCCTGTATTTCTCTGTCTCTCTCTATATCTTTCTGTCCCTCTTTGTACCTATCTGTCTCTCTCTGTATCTCCCTGTATTTCTATGTCTCTCTCTATATCTTTCTGTCCCTCTCTATATTTTTCTGTCTTTCTCTGTATCTCTCTGTTTTTCTCTGTCTCTCTCTCTATATCTTTCTGTCCCTCTCTGTATCTTTCTGTCTGTAATTATATGTACATACATACATACTTTTTTTAAATTAATTATAGTATATACAAATAATTAGCATAGTATTTTGCCTTTATTTTAAGACTTTAACCATACAAATCTGACCATTAGAACTGAAGTTATAAATCTATATATCCGATTTGCCCAGTCAGCCCTTGACCTACTTTTCTACCTCTAGCATGATAATTCGCCTTGATTTTGGGAAATTAATCTTGAAAATCTGACCATTATTACTCGTCAAGTTATGAATCTAGCCTACCTTTTACTTAAGTCACTCACTCAGTTTGACGTTTGTCGATAAAAATCGATTGCGGGTCCCCTGTTCCGCTCACGCAACTCCGTTGCTCCGCTTAGGGTATGTTCAGTCGCCAGGCAGGCTCCCAAGTTAACAGTTTTCTCGGAGAAAGGTACCTTTGGGTGAACCGTACGAATTGTTTTGCTAACTTAAAGGTTCACTGTTTAGCCGGATACTTAATCAAAATTTAAAAACCTTCACCTTGAAAATCTGACCATTATTAAAAATCAATCAATTACTTGACCAAATCAACTCTTTTCTATAAATCTGAGTATCAAATTTGTTGCCCAATGCCCAGCCCGTGCCCATATTAACGAAAGCGATTTTTTTTATTCAATTTGATTTTTTTATAAATTAACTTCGAAGTGAAGTTAGCCTAACATTTTACCTTTATTTTAAGACCTTAATCTTACAGATCCGATTAATAGAACAGAAGATATAAGCCAACCAAATAATATACTCTACCCACATCAAAGTAAGTTTCATTAAAAAGGTCAAGTACACGTGCATGACATTCTACCTAAATTTTAAGACAATGCGATCATTAGAACAAAAGTTATCAGCCAACCAAACCAACAATAAGGGTACCTTTAGGATATATATGTATATATATATATATATATATTTATAATAATGTAAATATGTATATGTATACCTACAAATATAGCAAATTTTTCGCGATGCTTAAAATATAGTACATATTTATAATTTCACTCTTATTGTTTAGCCGTTTATAATAATTTCAGGTAATTTTTTTATTGAATTTAAATTATTATACTATTATGTATCATGTAGCATCTGATTTTTAAACATCAAGATAGAATTACTATTAAATAAAGTTATATGTTATTTTCGAAGGTCTTTCAGATATTTGTGAAGAAAATTATTTAATTATTTTTTTATGAAATTTTTTTTAGAACGTTTTAATGTATCAAATAGATGATAGATATATATGTTTTATATATCAAAATAAGCGCTTACTTGTTTTTAAGCGAATAAAAGTCATTTGATTAAAATCCGTTGTTTAAGTAAAAAGAAATGAGCATTTTAATGAAGCAAACACTATGTCGCAAAAAGCATGTTATAAATAAATTAATTTCAAAATTTATTTAATATCAATTTTCTTGTTGGACTTACAACTTTAAGTTGTTTAACAACTATTTAGACAATATATTAATCAATAATATGTTATCAATTTTTTTCTCTATTTTGAATATAATATATTATTTAAAATTTTTTAATCAATCAAAGTGTGTAAAAAAACATTAATTCAATTTGTTTTTACATTTTTTTCATATTGTCATAGAAATTTGAGATTTTTTTTACATTTAATGTTTGTTTTAATGACAGTGTTTTAAGACCTTAATCTTGAGAATCCGTTAAGAATTTTAGGAGTTATTAATTAATTAATGATGTCATGTCGGATGATTTTTTTGATTAAAATTGATTTTTATCGTAAAAAATCATTTAAATCCCCCTCCCGCCGCACTTGTTGAATTTACCTCTATAACACCATTGACTTTTTTATAGATAAGGGTTGGGGCTACAACTTTGTAGAAAATCATTTTTAGAAATTCGTAAAATTTTCATCAACTTTTGCATTTTTAATACCTCTTTACCACCCCTTTTCGTATAGAACGCTTCCCCCCTCCGCAATAATTTTTATACTTGAACAACTTTTTTGAATGATATTTTAGAAATCCAGTTTTCACCAAAATCATGTAAATCCATAATCTCTATAAGATCGTAAAATTTCATATCTCTACCTACTCGCATTAAAAAGATGAAAAATAAAAAGATGAAAAATGAAAAATAAAAAGTGTTAAAAAAACGATAAAACAAATTTGTGTTTTTGAAAAATTCCCTACGTCAAAAATACGACCTATGTAAATGAAAATTTTGTATTACCCGCCTAATTTTTTTTTCATCCCCTTTTGAAATTCGTAACTAGAAAAAAAACCAATGAACCTCCTGATTTAATAGAATTTTTTTGTGAAACATGGATTTTTGATATTTTTCGTTTTAAACGTTGGTAAGTGTGAAAATAATTTTTTATAGTTTTTTTAATCCCCATGACACACCTTGAAACTATGAATTCCATAAAAATTTATAATTTTGTCTTTACCTATTTAGAAAATAGAAATCCTACTTTACCCTACTTAAACCTAAGTTTACCCTATTAGTTTTTCGAATTTCAAAAAATCTCTTCTTAGTGTGCACTTTCAAATATAAGGTAATTAGAACAAAGGACCATGGGCATTTTGGGCCCACTTTCAACATTGCTCAACAGTGATGAAACTTACATATGTCATATGAAAGCGTATGGAGAGCACTTTATTTCATTATATGGCAGCTAAATTGAAATCGAGCGCAAAAATTGTGTTTTGGCATATTTTATAAAAAAAGTATTTAAAATGCAAAAAAAAATATTTAAAAAAATGGCAACATTTACTAAAAAGTGTTTCATCTTTTCTGAAACCCTGAAGTCTGTTCTTTCATTTTATTTTTAAATCAACTTATTTGTACAAATAGTTTTCGAAAAAATTTCTTTCAAACTCAAAAAGCGGAAAAAGAAAGTTACTACTTTTCTGTATATATAGGGTGTCCCATAAACAATGGTCAAAACTGAAACTGGTGATAGGGCAGATCATAGCTACTCAGAATTTAGTAACTTGTCCGTATCGTATCCCATCATAACGATTTACGAATAACGGCAGTTTTTTGGAAATTACGAAAAACAACTACTTTGAACCAGGTATTTGGTCACCCTGTCCATAATTGATTTTTGTTTTTCTTAAATTTTTCACTTGAATGTTGTATGATAGTAAGATTAATTTTCTGCATTAAAATATTTTTGATATCCTGCACCATTTTTCTAAATAAAAGATATTATTTTAAATAACTTAAAAACACTTATTTTATTTATTTATTTACTTAAATGCATTAGTAAGTTTTTTTTTTACTGACGATAGAAGCATATCTTCCGAAATGCATTTAAGTAAATAAATAAATAAAATAAGTGTTTTTAAGTATTTAAAATAATATCTTTTATTTATTTCATGAAAAAACACGTTAAAAATCTCCAATATCAAATCAACCATTTTTCTCTAAATAAATTGATAATACGACATTTTGATCAAACCTTTTTTTTTACTTCAATTTTTAAAAGAGCATCCGAAAAAAAATCATATGACTCAATACCGGTTTTTAGATTTAAAAATTGGCCATGGTATTGAAGTTTCTTAAAAGGTATAAAACTCACCAATGACGGTCTTAGATTAAAAGTTATAAGAATTTTAACTCAAACAAACAGGCTTGTTAAATAAATAAAAATAAAACTTTTTTTGAGTTTGAAAGTAATTTTTTCGAAAACTATTTATACAAATAAGTTGATTTAAAAATAAAATGAAAGAACAGACTTCAGGCTTTCAGAAAAGGTGAAACAAGTGTTGCCATTTTTTTTAAATATTTTTTTTTGCATTTCAAATACTTTTTTGTAAAATGTGCCAAAACACAACTTTTGCGCTCGATTTCACTTTAGCTGCCATATAATGAAATAAAGTGCTCTCCATACGCTTTCATATGACATAAGTTTCATCACTGTTGAGCAATGTTGAAAGTGGGCCCAAACTCCATACAAAGTTGCCCATGGTCCTTTGTATATATATTGTATATATTACACAGTAAGCTGTACAATGATGAGTTAATGAATGAGTCAGAAAGAAACTTACGTATAGTATAATTTAATAATAATTTGTATTATTAATAAAAAGATGCTATTTCTAAGTATTATAATTCCACCTTTGTGGAGCTTTTAATTCTCTTCCAAATCGCGAAACATTATTTCCATTTTCATTACATCCGGAATTTAAGAACTCTTTTGAATATTTGCGTCTGTGTCTAGATCCGTAACCAAAGGACTTTTGGGTGAAGGAATAATATGTTGCCGATTACGGCGATAAATATCGTCATTTTCAGCCTTTATCAAATATGATCTAGGCTCAGTACATTTTTCTATTACAGAACTAGGATACCAAATGAATTTTGGAGTTTTTTTTTTGTAGTAGTACACCTTTTGACCTTCACTTAAATATTTCAATTTTTTAGCTGATTTGTTATAATACAAACTCATTTTCCGTTGACTAGTTTCAGTATATTTTTTAACTTTTGTCGGATCTATCACAATGTATTTGAGGTTATCAATATGTGTTGGTAGTTTTGTACGTAGTTTTGTAGACATTAGCAACCAAATTAATAAAAAACGCTTATTCCACCTTTATTCCACGAGTTAACTAAAGCAAGGAATAAGAGTTAAGCTATGGGTTTAAAATTTCCATGAATAAAACCAAAATGTTCGTAGAATAGTAAATTGACGTTTACCAGAAATCCCTTAAGAAAATCTACTAGAATAAATAAGATGTCTGTTTGGTAACTTGAAATTTTCCCCAAGTTTCGCAAACTTGGGTATTTTTCGTATGGGCTCTGACAGAAAATTGTGATAATTTGTAAAAAAAGCTCAAGTTACCAAACACACCTTTATAATGTACATTCATATATTTTATATTTAAATTATTATTATAATATAATTTTAATTGTAATAACTTTTCTTAAATATTTATTTATCTATTATTCAATTATTTATATTATTATTATGCATTCATTAATGTCCATAACGTAATTCCACCACAAGGCTTAATTTTCTAAAAGATGTTTATCTTAATGTTAAGTTCTTTTTATCAATAAATACAAATACAAATACCTAAGAATTCTCGTGTTAATATATTTCTGTTAAAATTATTATCATTTTTCAATAGTTTGTGTTGCATCTGTTTTCTGTTTTGGTTTTATTTAAATGGAATGTATCTGATGGAAGCCATCACTTGCAAACCTACAGAAATATATCCACCTCTTGGGTCCCCATTTAGGTCATCGCCAACAACTGCAATGAGTTTCCTCATATTTTCCTTGGAAAATCTAATCGTCCTCACTTAGCACTTCCATTAGATCATATACATGTATTTTTGTATAGTTTTCTTTTTATGGTGGTTGATGGCTGATTGTCCAATAATTAGAATCAATAGTTTAAAATCTCGATTTTAAAAATCTAGCAGACATTATTAATTTTACTCAAAGTTAAATTAGCAATCTTCACTTAGGCATTTTTTTTTATTTCAGAATTAAATTGACCCATCTGGCTCTTATTTCTTCGCTAAACCACCTTCTCCGGTGGTTTAACTTAGTCCACGTCACTTTTTAGAAATTTTCTTTTATTCATAACATTTTGCACTTAGTCCACGGAATAAGACGCTTTTCCACGTTTATTAATTTGGCTGTAGAAGTTCAGATGGTGAATAGGAACTCTCATTAGGGGTCGTACGATAGTGAAGCAAGGGTCTGAAATATCTTAAAGGCATTTTTTCAATAACTTTTTTATAGTTTGCACAGCTCTTTCCACTATTCCATTAGACCTTGATAAATACGGACTTGAACTTAAATGCTCAATGTCCCAATTTTTACAAAACTGTTTTTATACTTGGATGCAAACGGTGACCCATTATCACTGACTATAATCTTTGGGATGCCATGTCGTGAAAACATAGATTTAAGTTCAAAAAATACTTTACTTGCTGAATATCCGTGTTTTAGTAAAGCAATTTCAATATTTTGAGAAATAATCAATTAAAATCAAATATTTTTTTTCAACAAAATCAAAAAAATCAATGCCAATTTTGTACCATGGTAATTCGACGATATCATGAGGTAACAAAAGCTCTTTTGCATTAGAATTTCTATGGCGAATTCCAAATTCGCAATTGTCTACAATATTTCTTATATCCGAATTTATATTTGGCCAGTATACTAAAGATCTGGCTAAATTAATACATTTCGCTGAGCCCAAGTGTCCTTCGTGAATCAATCTTAAAATTTCAGAACGTAATTTACTAGGAATTACCACTCTATTTGACATGAAAACTATTTCATCTATTAAGTTAATTTCATTCCTAACTTTAAAATATGGCATAACTAATTTGTCAATTTTTTTGTTTTCCTTGAGGCCATCTATTCTGGTTGTACTCTTTTACTTTAATCAGAACCGTGTCATTACCAGTTTCTGAACGTATTTTGTCTTACTTTGATTCGCTGATAGGTAAACTTGAAATAATCAAGTTCCAATGATAATCAATTTCATCGTCAAAATCGGTAGTGCAGCCCTTGATAATGAATCTGCCACATGCATCTCCTTACCTGGTTTAAAAATTATCTTTAAACTGTATGCTTGTAGGCTCATCATAAATCTTTGTAAACGAGATGGCACTTTTTTATAAAGGTTTTTTTCAAATATGGGGATCAACGGTTTATGATCTGTTTCAACTAATATTTCTTTTCCATTTCCAAATTTATGGAAACGGGTGCTTCCAAAAAGAATTGCAAACAATTCTTTTTCAATTTGTGCATAGTTTTGTTGGCTTGAAGTTAAACTTGCTGACGCGTAAGCAATTGGATGATTGTTATGATGTATCACTGCGCCAACAGCAGCTTTAGACGCGTCAACTGATAATTTTATAGGTAAGTTGCTAAAACAGGAGCTTTTGAGATCAACTGCTTTAGTCGGATAAATTCGTCTTGCTGGTTTCTAGTCCAGTGCCATTCAACGTCTTTTTTAAGAAGTTGTCGCAAATTGGTTGTCTCTACTGAAAGATCTTTAATAAAAGAAGCCAAGTAATTCACCATTCCTAGGAATCGTTGGACTTCCTTCACATTACTAGGACATGGCGTTCTACATATGGCTTCTATTTTACTGTCATCGGGACGAACACCATGTTCATTGAAAATATGTCCTAGAAACTTACTTTCACTGACACAAAATTGAGATTTTGATTTATTAAATCTGAGGCCGACTTCGAATGCTCTTAACAGCACCATTCTCAAATATTTGTCATGATCTGCTCTGTTCTTGGCAAATATTTGAAAGTCATCGATATAAATAATGACGTCAGGAATACCTGCAAAAAGGCGTACCATTTCCGAATGAAATATCTCTGGGACTGCATTAACTCCATACGCGGCAAGCGTAAGAAGCGAAATCTACCATACATTGTAATAAACGTACACAAAAATGACGATGCCTCATCCAAAGGAATCATCCAAAAACCAGAATTCGCATCTAAAGTAGTAAACATTTTTGCTCCCGATAAACTAGCAGGAAATTGAAAATGCGGACGCATTATAGCTTTATTTAAATTTCTCGGATCAAGACATAAACGCAAAGTACCATTAGATTTTCTGACCATAACAAAAGAACTTACCCATGGTGTAGGTTCTTTGACTTCTGTAATAACTTTAAGTTTCTAGATGCGCAAGAGTTCTTCCTTAAATTCCTTTCTCAAATTAACTGGCATTTTTCTTGGCGGTTCAACTACAGGATTCATATTTTCTCTAAGCATCAAATGACATTTATTTTTAAGGCAACCTAAACCTGTCAATACTTCTTTAAATTCTATTATGTAATTAAAGACACTGCATATTTGTTTACAACAATTTTTAGATTTTATATTAGATGTAATTTCACTTTCATTTATTGAATTCCCGTTTTTTTCTATTCACAATACCCATTTCTATTAGTTATTCTAAACCAATAATTGTTGTACACTTCCAGCCTTATTTATTAGATTTCACTAATACTCCTTTCAACGACTTAATAAATAAGAATTTGTTTGACGTGGCGTAGAGACGGAGTAAGTGCTTCGACTCGGTTTGACTATTCCGAGGTTGAAACGAGTATTAGTGAAATCTAATAAATAAGTCTGTAAAAATTTCATTTGAACATGCTTTTCTCATATTATATACAATATATTTTGGATTTTCCAATAACATTTAAATTTTCACTCGAAAATGTCAGAATGTTTGTTGTCGATTCTTCGATTAAAGATTTATCCAAATCCAATGACTCGAACTGTTGAATTGACATGATGTTAGCTTCTGCTCCTGTATCCACTTGTGCTTTAAGCACAACAGAATTTATGAACAAGTCGACATGCATTCCTTTTAGTCCAGGGAAAAAATGTAATTTTTTGCCTTAACCCAAAATTTCGGTATATACAATATATTTTGATGGTTTCTATATGAAAAAAGCTTGCTGAATCCGAAAATGCCGGGTATACTTCTGAGATCCTTGAGCGTTTTGAGATATGATGTCATCATTAAAGGGCATACGAAAAAAGGCTGCAGCTGATGTACATTACGGAAAAATTGTTATTAATATTAATTTGGCACTATATATGAGGATTTTATGATTCCCCAAATGCAAAAATATTTTTTTTCGATTTTTTTTTCACGAGTAGGAAAGGAGACGGGGTACGAATTAATGAAAAACTCAGCCTTTCGAACTATAGGTCGAGTGGTGTATCGTTTCAAGGTTTTTTTTAATGCTGAATTAAATGGAAGCACTCAATTTTCGATAGAATCACTTTTCACTAAATTTTTGATATGACGTCATCATTTAAGGACTTCTAACAAAACTCTGCAACTGGTGTGCATTACGAAAAAATGTGATTTACAATATAATTCGACAGATTTTATAAGTCTCCAAATACAAAAATAGTTTTCAAATTTTTTGGGGGAGGGGTAAACGGAAAGGAAAAGTGATGAAGTGTGCCTTAATTATATCCCTTTTTTATTTTTTTTTTCATTATTAGTACTGGAGTTTTGTATAGCGTGCACTTCGTTCTACATGTGAGATTTGAACCCTCTCTCTCATCAGAACTAAGAAGCAGCTGTTTCCTAACTTTCCCTGACATTCACTGAAGCGGGTTACATGGTAGATGAGCTCCTTAACCAGGTTGCTGCTATCAATAATGACATTTCTTAATTCTTTTGTTTAAAGTGTCTTCTTCTATTTCTTCTTCTAAACTACCTTATCATTTCCCATGAAGCACATGAGCAGTCACCACATTTGCCTTATTTTTTTAAGAGAAGAAAAGGCAAACACATGAGATAGAAATATTTTTGTCTTCATGGACACGACATAGAAGGATATGTGATTGAATTAAGCACTATTCGTTCGTATTCCCCCTTTCTTTTCACCTCCAAAAGCACGCGGCGGCGTGAAATAAAATTATTCATATGAAAGTTCTTGACGTTTGGTTTTACATTTTCATAGAACGAGAATCGAAGTTAGTGTGGAAGGGTGAAAAGTTTTTCGTTTCACTTTTTCACAAAACCAGAATCGTTGAACAAAGCTTGTAAGAGGTTTAGCCCAGTTGAATTAAACATTAAACCCAAGGCCGTAGCCAGACAATTTTTTTCGGGGGGGGGGGGGGGGGGGTATATAATTTTTCGGAAAAAAAAATTCACCAATTAGTAATCAAAACTAGAATAGCCCATTAGCCGAAATTTTTGATTGCGGTATATAGGAACTACATATGTATGTATGTATATGGCAAGTTATGTATTCGTAAAAAAAATCGAACTCGGGGTTTTGATCAAAGTTGACATTACGATGATAGCGAAGTCGAAAAAAGTGTGTCTCGCAATTCTGTCTGTCTGTCCCTTCGGCTGCAGCCTAAACTGGTCGGTCGATTTTCTTCAAAGTTGGTACCAAGCGTTTTTTGGGAATTATCCCCACTCGTTATTTTCATTTTTTTAAGACCAAAAACAACGGTACCTGCCATACACATTTTTTTACCAAAAACTGAAAATCTTATTTTTCTCAAAAACGTGCCCATAACTTAAAAAAAAAATTCAGTAATTTTGTTTACAAAAAAAAAAATTTCCGAAAAATGGTAAGAAATGGTGGGAGGTAGAACCATTTTTTTATTTTCTATTTTCTCACGGTTGAACTGATACTCACCATTTTTTTGGAGAATGTTTGAAAAAGTTTTAAAAGTTTTGTATACCAAAATTTTCAAACTTTTTTTTTTAGATTCAAAAATTTTTTTGAGAACTTAATAGTTTTAAAATGACTCGGTCAATTTTTATTAAACTTGTTACCCAGCAGTTTTTTAACATTGTCTAGCAGATTTTTAATTAAGATTATTCTTATAACCAAAAATAACGGTACCTTCCATACAAATGTTTAAAAACCGGTATTGATCGGATTGATCTATCATATCAGTGAAAAAAATTTTCTACGGTTTAAAAATGATATCTCTCATAGAACCATTTTTTTTTTGATTTTCGACTATCTCATTATCAGTTGAACTGATTTTAATTAATTATTTTGCACAAAAGCTTCAAATAAGCTCTAATAATATTACATACCAAAATTTCAAAATAAATTACTGATACTGAAATTACTGATTTTTAAAAAAATTTCAAAATTATTTTTTGAAAATTCCACATTTCGAAAATGGGTCGATGATATTTTTTTTAATTTATTTTTTTAATTCCACAATAATAAAGGCCAAAAATTGCGTACCATTTTTTTTTTATATTTTTTTCAAAATTTTATATATAAATAGATATTATTTAAAAAAAAACCGCTCCAACGATTTTGAATTTTTTCTCATAAATTGAGATTTTCTGAAGAAATCGGTTGATGTACATCGCATTGGTTTCAAAACAATTTCAGAGGTTGTTTAATCAATTTGTGTTTAATTATATATTTTTTTTTACAATTTTTCAGTCTAAACTGTAAGTTCGATGCATATTTGCTACACGGTGCTATATTGTTCATTAATAAATGTACCTACTCTCATAATACAACCTTAAACTTAACTACGTTTTAAGCAGGTGGTATACAATATAGGCTCCCATAACTAATTTTTTTTTTTATAAGATAAAACAACACAAACTTACTGCAAAATCACTAGCTAAAATAGATCTTAAAAAGCAGCTTGCCTTCGATGAAGTTGCTGAGTCCTTATCACTACACAACTCTTCCAAAGCATTAATTATCGCTTTAAAAATTTCCTTAAATCTGATCAACACATCATGGTTTTCCACCTAGCGAGTTTCACACATTGCAGTTAAATTTTGCCAGTTATTTTGCGGATAATTCTGTTTAATGAATTCCTGCAACAAATGTGTGCGCTTTGTCGATAAGTAAAAATTTCCAACGGATTTTATGATAGCAATAGTATTGCGAATAGGCTGAATTTGGCAGGAATGTGAAAGGTCAGACTTAAAGAGTGTGCGCTCGTATGCACGTATAAGGCTTCTGGAAGAGACTCGCGTACTGTAGCTTGAACTCCGTTAAAACTGCCGCTCATAGCAAAAGCACCATCGTACCCTTGTCCAATCAAATTGCTGCAATTTATGCCCATGGTTTGAAGTGCAGAGAGAATACTTGTTCTGGCAAAATAATTTAAATGTGCTTAGACTTTCTCTAAGTACATTAACTAGTTAAGATCAAACAATGAAATAAAGTTTAGTCTCTTGTTTAGCATCACACCGGTAGTTTCATTATAAACATACATATTAATTGGCGACGAGGATAAAGTATAAAAGTAAAAAAATTCAAATACAGTCGACTCTCCCTAAGTCGTACTCTCTCTAAGTCGAATTTCTCTCTAACTCGAACTTTTTCGTCATATTTTATCATTTCCTTCAATTTTCCATACAAAAACCACTCTCTAAGTCGATATATGTGTAGCATCACGTGTACCATCATCGTCAGCTCTTCGCGTTTCTTCCTATTCATTACCCTGGTGGCTCTATAAAAAGATACAGTTTTTAAAAAGTTACAACGCAAAAACAAAAAAAGGATTGTTATCCATTTCTTTGTGTGGCTTTATATAAATATATTAACCTTTATTTATTAAATAAACCTTTTAAAATAAAAAAATGTTCTCTCAATAACTCGAATTTTTCCAAAACTCTCTCTAACTCGAACAAATCTTGGTATCCCGTAAAAATTCAACTTAGGGAGAGTCGACTGTATATGCCATCAGACTCGGAAAACAGTAATTCGGTGATTCCAGTTAAAGTAAAACACGAAAATCACATGGTTCAAAAAGTGGTACATTTTATCGGAGCGTCGAATTTTTCAATTCAATTTAAACAAAAAATTCAAATATATGTCATCAGACTCGGAAAACAGTAATTCGGTGATTCCAGTTAAACTAAAAAACGAAAATCACATGGTTCAAAACGTGGTACATTTTATCGGAGCGATTGAATTTTTCAATCGATCCGAAGATGAATTTGATATATTGAGCGATTTGAAAATTTAATGGCTTTAAAAAAATTAGATGGATGGATTGAAAAATTCAATTGCTCCGGTACCACGTTTTGAACCATGTGATTTTCATTTTTTACTTTAACTGGAATACCCGAATTACTGTTTTCCGAGTCTGATGACATAGACATATTTGAATTTTTTTTTTTGATAAGAACAAGAAATCTTATCTTTTAAATCTTGGAGGAAAAGATCTGTACAAAGTCATTGGAAATGTGTCCAGACCTGACACTATTGAGAACGTTGAATACGCTGACTTAAAAACAAAGCTAAAGGGACATTTTAATCCGCAAAGAAACATCACCGCCGAACGCACAGTATTGTGAATCGCAAATCTAGCTGGACAAAATTGACTAAACAGTCGACTTCTTACTTATACATTTGTTACTCAACGAGTTCAAATAGATCAATTGTTTTAAAAATAGAAGATTTTTTTTTAACATTGAGATTTAAAAAAAAGCCAAACAAATCAGCTTATTCACTGTTAGGAAAAAAGACATTTTTAAGTTTTGAAATTTGTCTGTTTAGTATCTACTTCGAGAATTATTTATAGCTGTTAATTATATATGTAGATTGAATGTTTTAAAAAATGCATGGTAAATAAATTTATGAAGTGACTATTTTGCGGAAAAGATTCAGAGAAAATCGTTTTTATTATTATTTATTGTATTATTCATACTAGAATGTCAGTTTATTAGACTTGACCATTCTTTATTCCGTCAATTTCATTGAATTTCTGAACAACAACAACAACTTAAAGGTGCTACCACCAATTGTATACGAATTAATTTATAATTCGTTGTAATTTATTATTTGGCTGGAGATATAGCTATTTCAAGGGGTGCCAAGCCTTATCATCAGTCTCCTTATTAGTGATGCTGAGCTTTAATCCAATTTTATTTGAAAAACTTTCTACATGCACACCATAGGGATCGAACCAACTGCAACGCATATCAGATTAGCTCAGTCTTAGTAGTCGTATGCACTACGCATTCCACCGCTTAAGACCACTGACGTCATAGGTCGAGATGTGTTGTTTGTTTGTTTATCAAATTGTTGTTGTTGTTCAGAAATTCAATGAAATTGACGGAACAAAGAATGGTCAAGTCTAATAAACTGACATTCTAGTATGAATAATACAATAAATAATAAGCTGTTTTTTTTTGGGAATTCTATAGGCAGCATAGTAAAATTTTACACAGTAAACAACAATAAAGGAATAGTTTCGATAACTTAGTCAGTAAAAATAGTGAATATAATAGTTGAGATAAAATTTTGGAGTGTCTGGAAAAGTTTGACAATCAATGAGATTGCAGAAAAATATTTTTTATTGAAAGTTGGCATTTTAGGATGCGTTCGTTTATGTTTATGTTTTGTTTGCATGTGTTGGTTTGGACAATTAAGCTACGGTTAGAGGGTCAGGGTAAATAATCAATGCGTTGACTCCTTGGCGTTACAAAAAATCGTCGAAATGTTGTTTCTAGTTGCGTTGACATGAAATGTGTGTAAACGTGTGATCGCTTCTAGATACGGTTCTTAAATTAAATATAGGTGCGTATCGAAAACGCTATTTGCACTTTCTGGTGGCGGTTCGCACTAAATATGTAGGTACTGAATAAAAGGAAGATAATTGTGCATTTCGTTCCTTATCTGCCAAATAATAGTGGTAATTATTATCGCAGGATGGCTATGACGTAAATGGAAAACCCAATAAAATTGATATTTTATATTAATTTATTATATTAATTGAGTGCATTGCGGTGGCATTTGGAACAAAATACTTAATACACGTTTAAAGTTCGTTCGCTATCAGTCAAGTAAAAGTTTCAAAACAATGGTAAAGTTGTTCTTATTCTATTAAATGTCGAAATATGAAAGTGAAATGTAAGAAATAGTTTAAGCAAAAGCGAAGAAAACACTAATGGCAGATTAAGTCCACTGACATAATTTCTTCCTTCCATTTCTTAAGATTTATAACTTCATCTTTTTAATTTTCTAAAATCTGCCATTTTATTCGTCATAAGAACTGACAAGTGCAATCTAGTCATACTGACCATAAGTCGTATAAATATTGAGAAAATAATTTTCTTCATTCTTTTTTGTCTTCGTGTAAATAAATGTCGTTCATTATTTCGGGACACAGAAGTTTGGACAGTCGTGTAAATCCCGCATAAACGAAAAACCATCTGTTTACGATTTGATTGAGTTGCGATTTTCGCATTTTATTTTTTTTCAAATTCAAATTATTTAAAAAACAAAAACAAACGTGAAGTTCTTAAAACTATTATTTTTCACTTCTTGAAGCCTTAGTTAATCTAATTATATGGAAAAAAGGGATACATTTCATTTCAATCTTTCAACAGGTAGTCAACTCTAATCCAACTCAACCTCCATATAACCATTCCCTTTAATTTAACTTCACAAAAAGGGACAAGACAATATTTTTTCAACACTATTTAACTTTTTAAATAGTGAATTAGTTATAAATAGGTATTTTTTATTTGTTTTGGAAAAATCACCCAGTGAAGATCCCAAATAGTATAAAATGGAATGAAATAATATTCAAATATTTTACTAATTATGTTAACATATAGAGGCAACAATGCTAGTCCAAATAAATGCCGATTTTAACCGTTTTTAACTTCCATTTTTTGTTTTCCAATTAATTTTGCATTTCGGTGACAGCTGATTTTGACACGCATACAAACTTTTGATGATTTAAGTGGATAAATAGTGATTATACGTTTTATTCGGACTTGCATTGCTGTGCTAGATAAAGGTTCCCAATAAAAAACGTATATAATAACTTAATAGTCTGGTCTGTTACCGATCTTCCAACCTCTCCCCCTTTGATACGTACTACGAATTGTAGTCTATAGAAATAAGGTAACTAAATAAGTAAATAAGGTAAGGTAATGCTGAAACTCAAAATGCATTTGATAAACAAACAAACAACACATCTCGACCTGGGACGTCAGTGCCCCTGAAATACATTTGAATAACTGTGTTCCCTCGTTCTGTTAGAATTATAAGCAGCCCGACCTTGTTTGAAAAAATGCTAACAGAATTCTTCTCCTAGCTCTGCAGGTACTTATTTATTTTATGTTATTGATGATGGTGATTGTGATGTTGATGAATTGTTTAATTAAATATTTTTTAAATTTTTAATTTACATACGTATTTTAATTTATTTTTTTTTCTCTTGATATGTTTGTTAATTTGTGTAATGCATACTTATTTCTATTATTTCTAAATACAAGCACATCTTTTGTAAAAATAGTATTAAGATACTGAAATTTGCTCTAGTTTATAAGATATTGTATTTTACGATAAATAAATGAAATGAAATGAAAATGAAAAGGCTATCGAAAGATAATAAGGAAAGCACTGCATTCGTTATCACACCTCGAACTCGTAAACAAAGCTTTTCAATGGTATGATTAACCAAAGACTGGTAGTGACTTTTAGCATTTTCTTCGGTGAATTCAGCTAGTTTAATATTTAATTTTAAATCAAAAACTAAATTAGGCATTTTATAAGAAGACGAACATAAAAAAAAGATAATTTTATATTATGTCAAAAATTTAAAAAAGGGGAAAATGTATATTAAAAAAAGGCAGTTTCGAAAAATATATTCAATGGTATCCAGCTGTGATCGTTAAACAAATTTCTTCCTATGTATATCTTATTAAGTTCAAGGACAATTTCAGACAATCGCATGTATGTACAAAAATTCTTTATAAAATACTTCTATGTTAAAAGGATTTTTATTTTTATATGGAATATCTTTAAAATAGTTCAGCCTTTGTGGACGTTTTGGTGATGTTGTTTTAATACAGTCATCAGAATGAATCTAATAAAGTGACTATGGTATAAAAATTTCATTGCCAGATACTTTGTAGTAGTATTCACGCTCGGCATTTCCTCAACATCTCCTTTTTTTAATTAGACGTAGTCTTTGTGATAATCTGGACACTTTCGTTGTCTTGTTGAACGCATTATATTCGCAACATATTCGAAAGAAAAAAAAAAGTGTGAGTGCCGGGACTCACGGTTAATATGTGTAAACATACGTAACGTAACATGAATCACAATCACAGAATCACGATCACAAGATATGTTACGTTTTTTTTCACCCTACCGCCAGTATAGATGTTTACACATAAAAATAAAAAAATGTGCGTCTAGTATATTCATACTACAATTCACGACAGAATTTTTTGTTTGGTTTTCTTTATATTGTATTTATATTTATATTTAGCTTGGTCTCTTCTGCGCTTACTTATCTAAATTACTACTTGGATTTTTTTTTTCTTGTGCGTGATTCTACCTGTGCCTTCGTCTGTGATGAAAAAAAGAGCCCAAGAGTAAAACTAAATTTCAAATGCCGAATTTGGCAAATAGAGAGCTTACTAACACATTCATATTCATTTACATGAGTTTTGAGTTGGCTTAGCGGGGACACCTACCCTTATAGCATTTTTATTATACTAAAAATGATTTAACATCGTACTAAATCGTTTAAAATTTTGCGCTAATTATATAAATTGTAATGCAATTTTATTTAGTGGAAGCACACTTTTCTTCTGGAGTATAGGTATCCCTGAAGGTGGAATGGCTGAAGCAACGACGGCGTTGCATTCCTTATTCTACAGACCACAATCCACAAAGATTGAGCAAAACAAGATTCCAGTAAATGCATTCGGCAGCTCCACCAGTGGACGTACCGAGTACACCAATTTTCACCGTCGTTTTTGGAATTCATATTGAATTTAAATAAGAATTTAAATTTGAAAAGGTCACGAAAAATGAATACATAGTCATAATTTTATTTTTACAAAACTTCTAAAAAGTAAAAACAATAATTTCCGAAATGAAAAATTTCACAATGACGTCTAAAGATAAATGTCACATTATTATGGTGTGTGTGCAAGGGCGTGTTTTGTGTAGGTGTAAAGCTGTCTTGAAATCGGGATCAAAGATTTTGATCGCAAACATTATTGGAAACAATCTGCTCGACACTTTTAGCACGTACAATAATTAATAAGACGACCGACACTGCAAAATTAACTATTTTGTGATTATAAATAATTTTTCATTAATGTCTGACATCAGTCAAATTTAATTTGTCTGGAAAGCTGAAATAACGAATGAAAAGCTATTTGATCATTGTGAAATGCAAAGTTTTTACATGGAAGGATTTAGTTTTCGGATTACTAATTAGAACTTTATTCAGACTCTTAGAAAGCAAAATCTATTATTATTTTGATGACAAAAAATCGATTCTGGTGTAATGAGTTTAAGGTGCCAGTTTTAGCTTTTATTGAAAATTAAATTTTTTTTAAACGTACCACACTGTTAAGTCAACTTCTCGTGGAAAAGTTGAGAGTAAACGTAAATAAAAATAAATCCTGCAGCTATGATTTCTAAAGTTGAGCTCTTTTTGTTTTTCATTCCTTAAATTTGACTTGTCCTCTACGGGTCCGTTTTTGTTTTCGTTGTTCTGATGTTGAAGTTTTGAACAGTTTTGTGTTGTTCCTTTGTTCCCACTATTTTTGTAAAATCAGTATTTAGCAACAGGGTATGTGAAGCAGAGAGGGGGTTGGAAGTCTAGAAGAATTGAGATAATAAGTGAAGGAGCAGAAAGGTGGCTTAGAGGACGGATGGTTTGTGTGGGATTTGGGTTCAGTTGCTGTCCGGAATAGCGAAAATTTACAAACGCATCGTTGCAGAGATGATACACAATCACTTGCGTCAAACGTATTCACTGTTACAAACTTGCATCAAATAATGCGCAAACTTTAAGCACAACCACAATCAAGAAAATTCTTGATCCGTAGTGTTTTGTTCCGCACTTTTATGGCCAAGCATTTGATAAATTCTCCACCCAAGGCACCTTTGCCTGAGCAAAGTCCGGAATGAACTATAAAGGTTCCCCCACACCAACGTGAATCTCTCGTGGCGACGACGAAAACAATAGTAACAACGTGTTGTTTCATTGACAACCACGTGTTGTTATTATTGTTTTCGTCGTCGCGTCACCACGAAAGATTCGCCTTGGTGTGGGGGAACCTTTATATTAGAGCTCCCTATTACACGGATATTTAAAAACACGGATGCACTAGTGATGGGTAGGACACGAATTTAAAATGAGTTTGTATGAGGTACTCATTTTAGGAAATGAGGTGGTACTTTGTCCCACCTCAAATGTCCCATAGGACAAATCTATTAAATGTACATTTTCAATACAAAAATTCAATTTTTCAATGACAATGACGTCTCTTCAATCTTGATGATCATGAAAATTGAATAACAAAAACATAAAAAGTTAAATTTTATTTATGAAATTCTTTATTTTAGAACAAAAAGCAATTTTTAAAAAGATATAAAAGGTTTAAAAACATAGGTTCTTAAATAACAAAAAAATACGGGTATATGAATATGATTTCTCTTAAACGAAATACATTTTTGAATTCGAAAATGTTAAAATCCATTTCAATTTCAAACCAAAAAAAAGTACAAGATTTAAAAAAAAACCACATTAGCTTTATTTTAAATGTCGACGTGATCTGATGTGGATTTACTTTAAGCAATTGATACAAAATTAAATTATGGGAATTTTCAAAAGTTTTTTTAAAATTTATTTGTCACAGATAGCACTATTTATTTAAAAACTGGACCAAACACTAATCAGTAATCACGGACCGCAACAAATGATTTTTTTCTTTATTTCTTTCTATTCTAACAAAAACAACACAAGTAGCACAAACACAAGAAAATAAATGCAGTGCAGTTATAGGTATAACAAAAAAAAACCAACAACAACAAACATCCTTCAATTTGCAACTCTTTCTCTTTGTATGATAATCTGCCTATATTCATTATTTGTTACATTGTAGTGCAAAATTCGCATGTCCTCCTCATTTTCTCTATTCATTTTCTCTCCTCAAACTTCAAACGAACGTACTTCAAATGTCCCAACTCACAACAACGTCACAACCTGCGACAATGTCATAGCCTGTGGCAGATTGATAATGTCACGAATCTAGTTCGATTGGGACATTTGAGTAATAAGTGCCTTATTAGTTATTAATACAAAACTTCACGCATTCATTCATTCATTTCATTTTTAAGACAAAAAGACAATCGTCCTCGTCTTATTGAGAGAGAGAGAATGTAGTCAACTTCATTCTTCATCTTCTTTTTATTTATTTATTTATTTATTTACGTCTATAAGTATGATGACTCTCTTAGACTTATACATAATTTCTTACAAACTATTATAAAAAAAAAATAAAATAAAATAATGAAAATATAGCTTAATACAATGTTTTCCATAATAATGGATTTGAAAATATTTCTATTTTGATCCAGTTCGATAACATTTGCATATTGATTAAAATTTATAGAAGCATTAGTGATTGGCTCATTTTTACCATAGTTTGTTGCATGTCGGGAAATATGCAAAAAACCATTACTTCTAGGTCTTAAGGTTCTAGAAGGCGCATATATACCGAACAAAGCTAGAAGAGGGGGACAGTCTATATGTCCCGTTATGACATCTCTTGCAAATGCTATTGAAAAGTAAGTTCTTCTACAAGATAAAGGCTTTATGCCAATTAATAAGCACCTACTATTATACGATGGCATACAATCAGACCAGTTCAGTCTTCTAAGCGCATATTTTGTAAATCTTTTTTGAATTTTTTCAATACGTATCAAATCTTTTTTAAAAAGAGGAGACCATACGACAGAACAATATTCCAAAATTGGACGAACTAAGGCTACGAAAAGGGATTTTAATGTATAAGGATCTCTAAATTCTTGGGAGTTCCTAAATACAAATCCAGACATAGCGTTAGCTCTCGATATAACATAATCAATATGTACATTAAAAGAAAGATGTGAATCAAAAATAACTCCTAAATCTTTTTGACTAACAGTTTTTTGCAATACCGCATCTTCCATTTTATACTCAAACAATATCGGCATAGCGGACCTTGAGAAAGTCATAAATGAGCATTTACTTATGTTCAAGCTTAAGGCATTCAAACAACACCATTCATTCAATGCATCAATATCTTTTTGTAAGTCTAGACTAGTGATGGGCATAATCGAATGATTTCAATAATCGAGATGTAAGTATTCGAGTGATCTGAATAATCGAATGATCATTCGAGATATGAAACTACTAACAAACTAAAACCTTTCCATTTTCATTTTATGGTTTTTTTCCTGGTAGGTAGTAACAACAATAAAGAAAAAATGCTTGAATATTTGCTTCATAAATAATATTTCATTAAGATTAAAAAGGAACACAACAAATTACATCAGACTTCATAAGTTAAATACACAGAAATAATGAAAAACAAAAAACATTTCATGAATCTTCATATATACTATGCACAATGCACATTGTACATTGATGTTAATAAATAAATAAAAAATATAAATAACAGAAAAAAATAAAAAGATACTTCAATAACAAACGACCATAACTAAAATTCTTCGTTTTGGGTGAAATAGCTGTTTAAAAATATAATTTTGTCTAAATTTTTGTCCAACAAACGATTTCGGCGGTCATTTGTCAGTTGACCTGCCTTTGAAAAAACACGTTCTGATGGTACAGACGTGGCGGGTATATCTGAATACTTCAAATACAACTTATATAATTCTGGTAAGGAGCTTTTGTGAACTTTCCAGAACTCAAGTGGATTTCCTGAAATCTGGACATGAGGTAATTCCAGATACTGCCTCAGCATCAAAGTAACTGTTGTTTCGGGAGTTACAACTGTTTGTACCTTAGCCAGCTTTTCTTCGAAATGAACCCATAAAGAGTCTTCATCTTTTTCAACTATTGCTTCCTCCGATAAATTAATTGCTTCCGATGAGACTGTGGTCTCACTGCGGTTTGAAAAAAGACCAACAAGTTCTTCTTTAAGCCATTTTTCAGCATTTTTGGCATTTTCTTCTAGGCCGAAAGCTGTTTTTTTAAGTCTAGGATCTATCAGAGTTGCCTTCGCAGTTATTTTGCTGCTTTCAAAACCAATGAAGCGTTTTACCAAGGAATGTGATAAATCAGCCTGAAGTGCACAGCCTATACTAGTTTTAGGCTTTTGATTTTTAATTTTTAATTGTAGGCCTCTGATTAAGGGGATCACCAGAGATAACGTTGGAAATTTTTCTCCTGAAAGCTCTTTTGTCAGTTTGTCCAATGGCCTTATGATTGGAATACAATCTTGAATGACTTCCCACTCAGATGCAACCAGAAACTCGGGTGCCCTTGGCATATCAGTTATAGCCACTGACAAGGGAGCTTTTAATTCCATAAGCCTTTCCAACATTATTAGAGATGAATTCCACCTCGTAACAACATCTTGTTTTATTTTTAATTGCGGAA
Organism: Epistrophe grossulariae; assembly: GCA_929447395.1. Taxonomy (NCBI): domain Eukaryota; kingdom Metazoa; phylum Arthropoda; class Insecta; order Diptera; family Syrphidae; genus Epistrophe; species Epistrophe grossulariae. Next base: position 70,459,686 of record OV839567.1, read on the forward strand.
GTGCCATATCCGCTTGAACTTTCTTTAGTTTTTCTGTCGCCAAAGAGCTATGCTTGAAATGCCCAATAAGCGTTCTGCATTTCATTATAAGCTCTGAGAAACCCAAGTTGGTTTTTATGGCTTCGTTTACGCACAAATTAAGAGTATGGGCTACGCATGGATGGTGATGTTTTTTTAAGTCTTCATTTATTGCTTTTTTCACATTTGCAGCATTATCTGAAACAACGGTTACTACTTTGTGACCAATGTCCCATTCTTGGAAAACGTTATTTAATACAAAAGCAATATTGGCTCCTGTATGAGAATCATGCATTTCTCGTGTGGCGAGCACAGGTGAATACAATTTATCATTAAAATTGAAATGGCAGGTTACAGTATAATAAGACTTGTTGCTGTCTGAGGTCCACATATCAGTTGTTACCGCCACATAATCTATTCAAGACAACATTTTTCTGATTTTTGCTGCGATTTCATCGTACAAATTTGGAAGTAATGTCGTTGTCAAAGTTTTTCGGCTAGGTGGCTTGTATAATGGTTGGAGCATTTTGGTATATTGAAGAAACCCCGAATTTTCCACAATTGAAAGAGGTTGGTAATCAGTGGCTATCATTTTCAGCAAGCATTTGTCAATTTTATCCTTATCACTTTGAGAAAATTCTTTTTCTTTCACCCCATAAAGCCGCATTTGTTTGGGTTTTCTTTGGCTTACCATTCTCTGAACATCATCTGGAGCAGATCTTTTTCCGGAACTCGTTTCAGCAACAACTCCACCTGTTGAAGTTGAAGGGATATTTTGCTGTGCTAGTGCACCTGAAGAACTAGAACCAGGTCCTAAATTAACATCACAATTTTGATTTTGGTAAACTTCAGCTCCCATTTCACCATTCCATTGCACAGGATGTACTCGCACAAGATGTTGTTTTAAATTTGTGGTGTTTCCAAAAAATTTCAAGTTTTTTTTGCATATGTTGCAATTTACAAAATTTCCAGTCGAATCTTTTTGAAAGAATGTCCAAACAAGGGAAATCTTTCCACCCGGTTTCATTTTCTTCTTTTTTCAATAGAATTCAATGTCTATTTTATAAGGGTTTTAAATATTATAGTTTGTTATTCAAAATTACAGGAAACAATGTAGTGCATTACCATCAACAATAAAAAGTATAAATTTAGTCAAAATTTCTGCATCCAAACTGCAAACCCAAAAGCAAAAACCTACTTGAATACCTAACGAACCAACCAAATACAAATTTTAAAGTTTAACGGCAAATAAATAAACAAAAAAAAGAAGATATTTTTCATGTAACTCCAACGGTGTATTCATAAAGAAAATAGAAAACAGCAAAACATATTCTCTATGTGGCGGAGAGAAGCGAGAACTGAGATACATACATGAGAAATGAGACATGCATATGAGACATGAGTGATCTGATTACTATTTTCATTCGAATGAAAAAATGAGATATGCATATGAGACATGAGACATGAGTGATCTGTTTACTATTTTCATTCGAATGAAAACATTGGCATGGCACCGAGTACCGAGAATTGAAAACCGAGAACTGAATGAGATGAGAGAGAAGACATACAGTAGGAGAAATGCTGATGAGCGTATTGAAAAATAAAGATGAGAGATTATATTTGAGACAAAAAATGAGAGGTACTTGTTTGTTCTCTCCTTATAGTAAGTATGTACGTGTACGTGGAATAAACATGGGAATTGAGAAATAACATCAGTAAAACAGCTTTTATATGTGTTTGTTAATTATATGGATTTCACTTCTGGTGCTTTGGTGTAGGAAAAAAAGAGAAGTGGATATATTAAAATAGTGGTGGAATATACGTAGATACATAAACTACACAACACAAACAATCAACGCACGTCTCGAGTTCTCGATTATGTGTATCTCGTTTCAGTTCTCGATTCTTGAGTTCTCACTGCGCTTACAGCAGTAAATAGTAGGTAGGATCGGTATAGGAAATCATTCGAATGATTCAATTTAAGAATCGAGATATCTCGAGATGTTGTCTGAATCGATTATAATCGATTAAATCATTCGAATGCGCCCAACACTAGTCTAGACTATCAGCAATTGACTTAATTGATTTAAAAATTTGTACGTCATCCGCAAACATCAGACATTTTGAAAAATTAATTACAGTGGGTAAATTATTAATGAATAGTAGAAACAACAAGGGTCCCAGGTGACTGCCCTGAGGCACACCAGAGAAGTTTCTAATTTTGATAGATAATTTAGATCCAATTTTAACAAACTGTGAGCGATTGCATAAGTAATTACTCATCCACTTAAGGAGTGTTGAGTGAAACCCTAAGAATGAAAGTTTTTTCAATAAAATTCGATGGCTAACCCTATCGAACGCCTTTGAAAAATCTGTGAAAACTACATCGGTTTGGCATTTATTTTCCATGTTTTTCAGGCAAAAATTTACAAAAAGAGTCAAGTTAGTCGCAGTCGATCGCCGTTGGACAAAGCCATGCTGGTAAACTGATATATGATTCTTCACCACTTCATAGATTTTCTTCTTCACAATCGATTCAAAAATCTTAGGAATCAATTGCAACTTGACAATGGGTCTATAATTCTTAACATCTTGCTTTGAACCAGATTTATAAATGGGAGTAATATAGGAAAATTTCCAGGCATCTAAAAACTCACCACTTTGAAGAGATAGGTTGAAAATGTAACACAAAGGTTTCGACAAATTAGACGCACATTCTTTTAAAAACCTTGCAGGAATATTATCAGGTCCAAGGCTTAGATTACTATCTAAACTTAAAAGTTCATTATAAATCTCTTCTTCAGATATAGACATTGAACCCATATCAATTATTTCCGAATGATTCATCAGAATATCATTAATAGAAGAATCAACGATAAAGTTTGATTGAAAAAAAGTTGCAAACATGTTACATATTTCAGAAATATCACTACTTATAATACCATTGTAATTCATATTTGAGGGAATTCCTACCGATTTTCTTTTTTCATTGTAAAATTTCCAAAAAGATTTAGAGTCACCTTTGATCCTTGATTTAATGGACCATAAATAGTTATTATGTAAAAACTTCTTAAAAAATTATATTCTCTCAGCAGGCGACAATAATTGCCTCGAAGATTTGAATTGATCTTGCTTCTTTTTTGAGCCTTAAGTAAAGCATTTTTTAGACGTAATAAGCCCTTTGAAAACCATACCGGCTTTTTGGATCCCCGTCTTATAGCTTTTTTAGGTATAAACTTATCAAACAATTTTTGAATTACATTTATAAAAGCAGAAAAACATGAAAACAACGTAGATTGATCCAAAAATGAATCCCAATCTATACTTTGAATATAATTATTAATGCAAATGTAATCGGCCCTGTTAAAATCAAATTTTAAACCTACAATAGCTAATGGATCAGATAAACATCTAAAAACTGATAAATTAAATACTAAATTTATGGCTTTATGGTGAATACTATTATTTAACAATGGATTTTCATCTTCAACAACTAAAACATCAAATTCATTTTGAATATAAACCAAATCTAAAATTCTACCTATTTCATTTACAATATTATTAACTTGAGATAAATTTAAAGCAGATAATGTATCAGTTACAACGGCCTCAAAATCTTTTAGAACATGAATTGGAAATAAACATTTATCATCAAGAGAATAAAGCCATTTAACATTACAAAGATTAAAATCTCCTAGAACAACAGCAAAACAATTTTCATCAAAATTGGAAACAACATTTTTAATATTATATTTATCAACAACAAGAGAGAGCTACGAGTAGTTTTTTTTTGTGGACACAACCAAGAGTAAAGATACATTTTTTGTTGTTGTTTTTGGTGAGGTGTGAGGTGTGAGGTAATACATTTTTTTGCTTTGAGGTGATGGTACATTTCAGAGTGGTGTATGGGACATTTTGTATTGCCTCATGTATGAGGTACACATACCTAGGATACACGTGTTCTTATAATATCCGGATTTGATTCCGTGTATTTCGTGTATCCGTGCATCCGTGCGTCCGTGTATCCTAAGATCCGAGTATTTTAAATAATCCAATCATCACTGGAGAGGGCCAAATTTATGGGATTTTTTTGATAAAAATACGACAACGACTTGGTAGTTGAATCTGTAGTGGATTTAAATTTAGAATTGTTTAATTTTTTCTTTAAAAATCGATTTTTTTTGGAAAATCACCAAAAATAAAAATCTATAATATCCATTATCCCTCAAAATTTTGAGCTTGTAAGCCCACCCCTTGAAAAGATAAAAATCAAAAACCATTCCGTGTATTAAGAATCCGTGTAATAAAGATCCGTGTATGCTTATAATATCCGGATACACGGATATTAAGCAAATAAATACACGTGTTTTAAGAGAACGGATTTTTATTTGCGTGTAATAATTACACGGAGTCCGTGTACAAGTGTTTTTTAAATACACGGACTGAAACGTAGGCTCTACTTTATATCAAAACATTTCGGAATTTCACCATATTGCTGAAAAATTCATAGTTTTACCTGTAAATTCTAGAATTTATACATTTCGGAGGTTTACAGTTGTATGTACTCAATGCTATTATTTTGTCAACTGATGTTTTAAGAATTGAATTAAAAATTATTTTCGCATTTTCAATATCAAATGTATATATATAAAATGTGTGTAATACTATTTCTAGATCCTGAATTAAGAAGAACTTTGTGGTCCTTAGTTGCATTCCCAAAAATAAAAAAGCAAGTACTTTTTATGGATCCTGTGGCTGTTTCATCCAAAGACTACACAGAGAACACTTCCTTTTATATCAATCAAGAGTTTTCCGTAGTTAAAAATGGAAAATTACAACGAAGAGGCAAAGTAAATTTAAAATAAAAAATCTAGTACATATCACTTGAATTATAAATGTTGATTACTTATTTTTTAGATGAACCTTATAGGACGTCTTCAGCTAAGTACCGAACGATCTCAACAAGAAGACAATCATTCAATCGTGCAGCTTAGAATATTGCGGACACAAGAAGCTATTATTAAAATCATGAAAATGCGCAAGCGAACAAACAATGCTTCATTGCAGGTAAATTTTTATTTTTTTTTTTGTTTTTTATACACAAACAAATGTCTAATTCTTTTTCAGGCGGAACTAATCGATATACTAAAGAATATGTTTTTACCATCAAAAAAAATGATCAAAGAACAGTTGGAATGGTTAATAGAACATAAATACATGCGTCGTGATGATGACGATATTAATACCTTTCTTTACATGGCTTAAATTAAAACGATTTTAAACTGTAACTGTAGTTCTAGAACTATGTAAAATAAAGAAATTTTGTGTTTGTATTTATATTTCCTATATTTAAAACAAACGTGTTTCCCAAATTGCTTTGTTTTCAGAAAGGTACGAATGTTTTTATGACAGAAAATCTGAGCCCTTTCACTCAATTGGGCTTTTCCATTGTATATAGAACCTATAGTACTATCATGAAGCTGAATTTTAAGTTACGAGATTAGCTCGTCATTTCCCATGGAGGAGCTGATATCACTTTTATTGCATATAAACATTTATATTTTTGTATCCAATTTTTTACTTAAATATTAATGTTTATATTCAATGTCGCTATAATTTTGACATTTGCAATTGCCTGTATACAACTTAAAATTTGTATGTATGTATGTACATATTCAGTCGTATTTATAAACCCATTCCAAAGTATGTCTAACTTTGGACAGCTGTCCAACTACAAAATATTATTTATAATCATGTTCCATCGAGTGTCTAACTTAGACACTGCAATTGGCTGTCCAAACCTATTCTAAAGTGGGTATGTTCAATGCACAAAAAGCTGAAAATTAAATGAAATGTTCATTGAACGTATCCAAATGTTCACGAAATTGACAGATTACAGGGATGTTTGTGAGTGTTTGAGAACATATTTAGACAGCTGTTGGAATGCCTTTATAAATAAGGAGATGACCAAATATTAAGACAGTGGCTAGTTGGACAACTGTCCAGAGTGTTCTAAGGAAATCTAATAAATACGACTGTAATTGACCAGAATGAGTTTTATTTAATTTTTTCGGAAACCAGTATGAGTTATATTAATTTTTTTTTTCCAAAAATGTGAAAGAAATCATTTAAGCGACCCCCTAATTTAATATCGTTTTACTTAAAAAAAAAAACCGAAATCCTTTTTTTTTGCCCGCCCTTATGGGAAATTATTTGTTTACAATAATTTTGTCATCTAATTGAACAGTGTGAGTTTTAGTTAATTTTTTTAAAAAAATTGGATAAAAACATTTAAGCGGCACCCTACTGTGAAAATATTGTTTTACAATTTTTTCTCAAAAAAAAAGATTTTAATAAACAATTGATATTAAAAAATAAACTATTACGATAAAGTTGTCGCCAAAATGTTCCTTTACAATAATTTAAGCTTCAAGTGGTAGATTTAACAGGAAACAGTTGGGGCACTATTATTGAACTTTTATAAAAAAGTTATGTTAAATTTTTAAAATTTCATTCGGCATGGTTTAATTAGTGTCAAATCAAGACCAGATTGGATTTGCTTACGAAAATACATGTTTATCAAAAACAACACAAGTTCCTACTCTGTTTTGGATTAAGATTCCCAAATCCATTTTGAATACAGTCCCTTAATTTCAAAATGTCGTCAGACAAGGGGTGGTGTATACTAATAAAAGTTGGGTATAACAAGTTGTCACTGCGATCCTTGGTTGTATTATTTTCATGATCTGATGTGGATTGGATCTTGGAGGAAATAAAACACAACTATTATCTGGCTACAACCCTACACTGCTACACAACTTAAAATATTTTATTTATGTGAATTTAAGAATCACGCAGAATAAGTATATAACATTTAACCTATACTAGTAGTACTACGTATATTACTAGGTAAACACACAATTTCTACCGAAAATCAATGTTTTTTTTAATGTTTTTGTCTAGAATTACAGGATTTATGAAACAACAAGTTTGTCAAATTTTTCTGAAAAAAGTAATCAAAGTAATCACTCAAAAGTAACGATTACTTTGGAAAACGTAACGAAAGTAACGATTACTCAAAAGTAACGACTTTTTACATCAATAGATGCGGTGGAAAAGAAGGGGAGCCGCGCAATTTGACATAGATTGGAACAACTAAAAGACTGTTAGGAGCATAGAGTACCTATATTATCTAGAGAGCCGACTCTAACCCCCCTTGCCTAAAACACCCGCATAAAAGTATGTTTACAATACATATACAGTATGTGTAAGATACAATTGATTATTAACTATAGTCAATAGCTTTAAAGATTGTAAAAGAAAGAAAAAGAAATGGCTACCTTAATAGACAAAATTAATGATTAATGATAATTAATAATATATTGTACCTATCTTACACATATTGTATTGTAAACATACTTTTATGTTACTCTGCAATGATTTTGTAAAAAAAATTTAGCCTGATATTCAACCTGAATTTTAAGACCTCAACCTTAACGATCCGACTATTAGAATAAAAGTTATCAGCCAACCAAACTAAGCATATGAAGGCACCTTAACAAATTATGATCGAAAAATACCTACCACAAACGTGCATACCTACATACGTATAGCAAATTTTTTTCCCGATGCGAAGCCAATTTGCCAAGGTTATGCTGTTTTGTTGCACACACTCCACCGTCTTTAGAATTACTATCTCCCACCAACCAGTATATTCTTAGTAGCAAACTTTTTTTATTTTTTTTTTCTTGTGTATTCCTCTTCTTCGTTACGTTTGCCTCGATGAAAATTATTCTCCAAAAATTAATTACATTTTTTTAGTATGAAATTTTGAACGGTTTTGAATTTTTTTATAACTGGTACTCGACTGTCATTCTGGCTTTAATTTGAATTTTAAATTTTGAAAATCCGACCATTGGATTCAAAGAAATAAGCATTTAAATGACCGCAAATCGGCTGTTTTTCAAATTTAGCAAAAATTGGGCAATTCTCAACTGAAACACGTCGCTCAGAGGAGTATTTGCATCAAAAACCTGGCCAAAATTATTTTTCGTTATTTTTGTTATCATTTCTATTCAAAATTAACATTTATAACACAAAATACAATATACAGGTTGATTTTTTTATTTTACATATGTTTTGATGAAAATAAATGCCAACAAATCTGTTATGGTAAACATATTAGGGTACTTGATGTTTTTTTTTTCTAATTAGGTGAACCTAATCGCTGAATTCTTCCCACGTGGTGTATACTAATAAAAGTTGGGTATAACAAGTTGTCACTGCGATCCTGGGTTGTATAATTTTCATGATCTGATGTGGATTGGATCTTGGAGGAAATAAAACACAACTATTATCTGGCTACAACCCTACACTGCTACACAACTTAAAATATTTTATTTATGTGAATTTAAGAATCACGCAGAATCAGTATATAACATTTAACCTATACTAGTAGTACTACGTACATTACTAGGTAAACACACAATTTCGACCGAAAATCAATGTTTTTTTTAATGTTTTTGTCTAGAATTACAGGATTTATGAAACAACAAGTTTGTCAAATTTTTCTGAAAAAAGTAATCAAAGTAATCACTCAAAAGTAACGATTACTTTGGAAAAAGTAACGAAAGTAACGATTACTCAAAAGTAACGACTTTTTACATCAATAGATGCGGTGGAAAAGAAGGGGAGGCGTGCAATTTGACATAGATTGGAACAACTAAAAGACTGTTAGGAGCATAGAGTACCTATATTATCTAGAGAGCCGACTCTAACCCCCCTTGCCTAAAACACCCGCAAATTTTATTTTACCTCAATGAGAGAAAACTCTTAAATTCCCTGTATGTGAATACGTGTGAATTGTTGATACAACTATTGGTGCCAGTAGCTCAAAAAGTTGAAAAATTGAAAAACACCCGATTTGCGATCATTTAAATGCTTATATATTTTTGGTCCAATGGTCGGATTTTCAAAATTTAAAATTCAAATTAAAGCCAGAATTACAGTCGAGTACCAGCTATAAAAAAAATTCAAAACCTTCAAAAATTTCTTACAAAAAAATTTTAATTAATTTTTGGAGAATAATTTTCATCGAGGCAAACATAACGAAGAAGAGGAATACACAAGAAAAAAAAGAAATAAAAAATTTGCTATAAAGAATACACTGGTTGGAGGGAGATAGTAATTCTAAAGACGGTGGAGTGCTTGAAACAAAACAGCATAACCTTGGCAAATTGGGTTCGCATCGGGAAGAAATTTGCTATACATATGTAGGTATGCACGTTTGTGGTAGGTATTTTTCATTCCTTATTTGTTAAGGTGCCTTCATATGCTTAGTTTGGTTGGCTGATAACTTTTATTCTAATAGTCGGATCGTTAAGGTTGAGGTCTTAAAATTCAGGTTGAATATCAGGCTACATTTTTTTTACAAAATCATTGCAGAGTAACATAAAAGTATGTTTACAATACATATACAGTATGTGTAAGATACAATTGATTATTAACTATAGTCAATAGCTTTAAAGATTGTAAAAGAAAGAAAAAGAAATGGCTACCTTAATAGACAAAATTAATGATTAATGATAATTAATAATATATTGTACCTATCTTACACATATTGTATTGTAAACATACTTTTATGTTACTCTGCAATGATTTTGTAAAAAAAATTTAGCCTGATATTCAACCTGAATTTTAAGACCTCAACCTTAACGATCCGACTATTAGAATAAAAGTTATCAGCCAACCAAACTAAGCATATGAAGGCACCTTAACAAATTATGATCGAAAAATACCTACCACAAACGTGCATACCTACATACGTATAGCAAATTTTTTTCCCGATGCGAAGCCAATTTGCCAAGGTTATGCTGTTTTGTTGCACACACTCCACCGTCTTTAGAATTACTATCTCCCACCAACCAGTATATTCTTAGTAGCAAACTTTTTTTATTTTTTTTTCTTGTGTATTCCTCTTCTTCGTTACGTTTGCCTCGATGAAAATTATTCTCCAAAAATTAATTACATTTTTTTAGTATGAAATTTTGAACGGTTTTGAATTTTTTTATAACTGGTACTCGACTGTCATTCTGGCTTTAATTTGAATTTTAAATTTTGAAAATCCGACCATTGGATTCAAAGAAATAAGCATTTAAATGACCGCAAATCGGCTGTTTTTTAAATTTAGCAAAAATTGGGCAATTCTCAACTGAAACACGTCGCTCAGAGGAGTATTTGCATCAAAAACCTGGCCAAAATTATTTTTCGTTATTTTTGTTATCATTTCTATTCAAAATTAACATTTATAACACAAAATACAATATACAGGTTGATTTTTTTATTTTACATATGTTTTGATGAAAATAAATGCCAACAAATCTGTTATGGTAAACATATTAGGGTACTTGATGTTTTTTTTTTCTAATTAGGTGAACCTAATCGCTGAATTCTTCCCACGTGGTGTATACTAATAAAAGTTGGGTATAACAAGTTGTCACTGCGATCCTGGGTTGTATTATTTTCATGATCTGATGTGGATTGGATCTTGGAGGAAATAAAACACAACTATTATCTGGCTACAACCCTACACTGCTACACAACTTAAAATATTTTATTTATGTGAATTTAAGAATCACGCAGAATAAGTATATAACATTTAACCTATACTAGTAGTACTACGTACATTACTAGGTAAACACACAATTTCGACCGAAAATCAATGTTTTTTTTAATGTTTTTGTCTAGAATTACAGGATTTATGAAACAACAAGTTTGTCAAATTTTTCTGAAAAAAGTAATCAAAGTAATCACTCAAAAGTAACGATTACTTTGGAAAAAGTAACGAATTTTTACATCAATAGATGCGGTGGAAAAGAAGGGGAGGCGTGCAATTTGACATAGATTGGAACAACTAAAAGACTGTTAGGAGCATAGAGTACCTATATTATCTAGAGAGCCGACTCTAACCCCCCTTGCCTAAAACACCCGCAAATTTTATTTTACCTCAATGAGAGAAAACTCTTAAATTCCCTGTATGTGAATACGTGTGAATTGTTGATACAACTATTGGTGCCAGTAGCTCAAAAAGTTGAAAAATTGAAAAACACCCGATTTGCGATCATTTAAATGCTTATATATTTTTGGTCCAATGGTCGGATTTTCAAAATTTAAAATTCAAATTAAAGCCAGAATTACAGTCGAGTACCAGCTATAAAAAAAATTCAAAACCTTCAAAAATTTCTTACAAAAAAATTTTAATTAATTTTTGGAGAATAATTTTCATCGAGGCAAACATAACGAAGAAGAGGAATACACAAGAAAAAAAAGAAAAAAAAAATTTGCTATAAAGAATACACTGGTTGGAGGGAGATAGTTATTCTAAAGACGGTGGAGTGAGTGCAACAAAACAGCATAACCTTGGCAAATTGGGTTCGCATCGGGAAGAAATTTGCTGTACATATGTAGGTATGCACGTTTGTGGTAGGTATTTTTCATTCCTTATTTGTTAAGGTGCCTTCATATGCTTAGTTTGGTTGGCTGATAACTTTTATTCTAATAGTCGGATCGTTAAGGTTGAGGTCTTAAAATTCAGGTTGAATATCAGGCTACATATTTTTTTCAAAATCATTGCAGAGTAACATAAAAGTATGTTTACAATACATATACAGTATGTGTAAGATATAATAGATTATTAACTATAGTCAACAGTTTTAAAGATGTGTGTTTTAGGCAAGGGGGGTACGAGTCGGTTCACTAGATAATATAGGTACTCTATGCTGTTTTGTTGCACACACTATCTCCCTCTAACCAGAATATTCTTAATAGCAAACTTTTTTTTCTTGTGTATTCCTCTTCTTCGTTATGTTTGCCTCGATGAAAATTATTCTCCAAAAATTAATTAAAATTTTGTTGTAAGAAATTTTTTAAGGTTTTGAAATTTTTTTTATAGCTGGTACTCGACTGTCATTCTGGCTTTAATTTGAATTTTAAATTTTGAAAATCCGACCATTGGATCCAAAGATATAAGCACTTAAATGATCGCAAATCGGGTGTTTTTCAATTTTTCAACTTTTTGAGCTAATGGCACCAATTGTTGTTGTATCAACAATTCACACGTATTCACGGACAGGGAAGTTAAGAGAGTTTTCTCTCATTGTGCTAAAATAAAATTTGCGGGTGTTTTAGGCAAGGGGGGTACGTGTCGGTTCTCTAGATAATATAAGGTGTGTTTTATTCATTGCTGCATAGCCAGCGCAGCAAAATTTCCCTTGGCAAACAAAAACAATTGGATTGCTGGCGAAAAAGAAGTCAGTAAAAATAAAGATGGCTTTGCTGGCGATATAGCTTTCATTTATTGAAATGAACGTATAGAGTGAGCTTTCGTTTTATTCAGATTTGTGCTGCGCTGGCTATGCAGCAATGAATAAAACACAACTATAGGTACTCTATGGGACACACACCGAATTTCGACGAAGTAAGAGTAATGGATAAAGAAAAGAGAATCAATGCGGGATTTACTCTTGAAAGCTTACGCATACAACAAAATTTGACAAGAACTATGAACAATAAAGAAGACAGAGAAAATACAATAGTAAGCTACGCTTTAGCGATTACATAATTACCTGCCAACCTAACCATACTGTGATAATTTTTGTTTGTCTTTTAATTTATTAGACGCTGATTACACGAGTCTTTTTTTCGTTCGTTTCGTCTTTCGTCTTTTTGACAGGCTCGTATCGTCGTGATTACATGGTTCTTTTTTTCATTCGTGAAGACTCTTTCGTTATTTTGACAAACAAAAATTTTGTGGTGGATTTATTGGAAAATAAACAGTTGTTGTAAATAAAAATGTGTTTTCATCACTTTCTGTTCATATTTGTAGCCTTTTTAAGTATAAAAACTGGTTAACAACACGAAATTAAATGATTATAAGTTCTTCGCAAAATGCTTTGGATTTAGAGATGAGCAATTAAAATATTCGGTGAAAAATTGATGAAAAAATTTATCGAACCTGAAAAATCGGTGTTTTCTTTCTTTTTAATTTTGGCAGTAAAATACGTTGAATTCACATCAAAACGGAATTGACTTAGTGCCGGTATTTCAGAATGGATTAAATCTGTAATAAAGGTTCTGATTGAATCGGCTGATTATCAAATTCGATGATTAAAGTTTCAAATTATAGATTGGAAGATAATAATTGAATAATTATATATTGAAGGCAATAATTCTTGCCCAAAGATGATTAGCTGGGAACGAACTGACTAAATCAGTGTCTATGTTCTGTAACTCTCGCATAGATAAAATTGTTTGATAAACGCTGAAAAATGGAACAAAACCTATCCTATTTGTTTCATTTTCCATCGTATTTCGACTAATTTTGGCGATCCGAGAGTTTAAGAACGCAGGCAAAGATTGTAAACTGTAACAAATTTAGTCCAGCCATTAACGAAATATACGACCATAACCCAAAATTAAGGCGAAAGAACATTAAAACCCTATTTCTGTTATGTGAAAAAAAAACTGAAACCCATTTATATTTCAATCAAACATTTTGGGGAAAATATAAAAAGTAAATTGTTATTGTGGCAGATACCGTTCTTATAACCTCAAAAAAAATTTCGATTTTCTCCTCTAAGAAATTCCATTCAAATGATCTGTGCCTTCAATCTGTAGCTCGCATCGATAAAATAAGTCTAGAGACGATTGAAATTAAAACAAATCATATGAGTTTTGTTCCATTTTGTAAGGTTCCTCGACCAATTTTATCGATCCGGGAGTACAGAACGTAGGCACAGACGTAGAAATCAATGGACTGTTAGGCAAAAAGACTTTATTATTTATATTAAATAGACTTGTTTTTTCGGAACTTACCGCGTTAAATTTATAGAAATATTTATAATTTCTTTTACCCGACGTTTCGAATAAGTTTCATTATTCGTGGTCGCGGGATGAGACTCATCCCGAGACTCATCATGGTCACGGGATGAGACTCATCTTGTGACAACGAATAATGAAACTTATTCGAAACGTCGGGTAAAAGAAATTATAAATATTTCTATAAATTTAACGCGGTAAGTTCCGAAAAAACAAGTCTATTTAATATGAACAACATCCGCGAAAATATAAGTTTAAAATTTCACACTTTAGTATTATTATATTTATATTCCTTGTCCTTGAAATAATCGATTTCTTTGTCAAATTTCCTTTGAATCCATCCAGTTATTAGTCAAGCGAAAATAATATAATTTCACACGTTTAATATCAAAGAGAATTATGTTTTTTTGTAGAAACAACACATAAACAACAATGGACGCGTTTTTGGAGTTTCATTCTTTGCATTCGATTTACAAAAACCATTTTATTTGCATTTTTTTAATTTTTTGTAATCGATTTATTTTATTTTAAAATCGATACTTGAATATTCATCATTTTTCTATCAACTACGATTTTTGCTGACATCTGCTCTCCGCTCATCTCTTTTCGGTTGTCAAACTCAAACCATAAACGTCAACGTTCAACCAAAAAAAATCTTCAAATTTTCATTCCTGCTTTCGTTACTTCATTCCCTCTACATTTCTACACCCCTCACTAAAGCTGTCAAAAAGACGAAAGACGAAACAACCGAAAAAAGTCTTCATGTAATCAGCGTCTTATCTTCATAAATTATATTTCTTTTTGTTTATAAATTGTTTTCAGTGTTAATTTATTTAAATATCAAATATACAAAATTCAAGACACCATTTTAAAATTATAAAAAAATGTAAATCGGGCAAAATCCTAAAAAGTAAGTTTTTTGGTTTAAAAAATAAAAAATTGTTTTAAAAAAATAATTTCATATTATATTAAAGATCTAATAAAATACCCCTGAAGAAGTCGTGAATAACGACGAAACGTTGGGAAAAAGATGAAATAAAGTTTGTTTTATTTGCATTTAATTTCAAATCGACCAAAAAAGCCTGCATAATTATTCATAAAATATACGTTAAAAAAAATTGGTCGCATAATATATTCAAATATTGAAATTCAATTTGTTGAAGAATATTTTAATAATTTATATTTTAGAAAACGTAGTTTAAAAAGCCAAATGAGGTACCTACTTTAGTTAAAAAATTTCAAATTCTTTTTCAGGGCTTCCCAATCCCACAAAAGATCATACATATTTCCATTTAAAACGTGATTAGTTTGGAAATTACGAACACACCCGATTTGAATCCATTTTTAAAGCTTTTAAAAGCAAATTTCAAAACCTTATAAAACTCCATAAAAACCTTGTGATACCTACGAAATTATAGAAAAGACTAGAACGCCGAATGATCCACACGTTCTATTTGACTTCAGATAACTACGAGTTAAGACCACACGTTCAGGCACAAGTAAGATGATAGCCGTGTTTTTTTGCAAGCCCGGGGGGAATTGGATGAAAAAAACGACGTCGGTGCTAAACAATTAACATGTTAAATGCAACAACAACTAATCCCGGAGAATTCTCGGGGTTTAACTTAAGCGCACAGAAAAACTGTGTTACCGGAATGAATTACATACATGTTATCGATAGTTTGTATGAAAACTCCATGTTTTTTACTGTCATGGCGTCGCTAATCCCCGCTGTCGTTTTTTTCAACCAATTCCCACCGGGCTTGCAAAAAAACACGCCTGATGGTATAGAATTAAAATTAAGTGAAGTGACTTACACGGACAACTGGATTGAATTATAGCTTTAAGCATAGTACGCAGTTCGGGAAAAATTTTATTTCTCATACAAATTTTTTCCGAGGACAAATTTTGTCTCGAATTTTTCTTGATCACAGTACCGCAGTTCAAACACAAATCCAAACTTCTTTTTCAAACTGTACCCATAGGTTAGGTTAGGTTTATGTGGTTGTCAGCAGAACACTGGACACACTTAGACCATTGGTTGGCCCATTGTGATACAACAGGAATCTAGGAAACTGTACCCATAAGTCTCCATATAATTTTTGCAATACAAATTATGTTCGAAGCATTATTTTGCTAGGCAAATGTTGACGTTTCATGAATATCACCAAAAACATATTATCGTTTTAGCATTTCCAGTAGAGCTCCCTATTACACGGATATTTAAAAACACGGATACACGTGTTCTTATAATATCCGGATTTGAATCCGTGTATTTCGTGTATCCGTGCATCCGTGCGTCCGTGTGTCCATGTATCCGAAGATCCGTGTATTTTAAATAATCCAATCATCACTGGAGAGGGCCAAATTAATGGGATTTGTTTGATAAAAATACGACAACGACTTGGAAGTCGAATCTGTCAGTGGATTTAAATTTAGAATTATTTAATTTTTTCTTTAAAAATCGATTTTTTTGGAAAATCACCAAAAATAAAAATCTGTAATATCCATTATATCCCTCAAAATTTTGAGCTTGTAAACCCACCTCTTGAAAAGATTAAAATCAAAAACCATTCCGTGTATTAAGAATCCGTATAATAAAGATCCGTGTATATCCGGATACACGGATATTAAGCAAATAAATATACACGTGTTTTAAGAGAACGGATTTTTATTTGCGTGTAATAATTACACGGAGTCCGCGTACCCGTGTTTTTCAAATACACGGACCGAATCGTAGGCTCTAATTTCCAGTATTGAAAGGTATTATATGAATGATGACCAAAAAAACAAAATAAAACATGAAAGAAAGTTACGGGAGTAGATTATACGATTTTTTTTATTATTTTAATAGTGCAGTGTAGATTTAAAAACAAATATTTTTACCAGACGTTACTGTCCTCATTTGAGTTTTATTTTTATCTCTGCACCTTCAAAATTTTTTTTGAGAAAGAGATTGTAGAGATAAAATTTAGTTTGTCTCGATCTGCGTACTAGGCTTTAAGTTCTAATAGTCAGATCTCGAAGGGTGAGATCTTAAAATAATAAATGCATATAATAGCTGTGTTTTATTTTCCCCAAGATCCGAACCAGATTGGATTTGCTTACAAAAATACATGTATTACAAAAACAACACAAGATCCAACTTTGTTTTGAATTTGGATTTCCAAATTAAAATGATTTGATATTGGAGATTTTTAACGTGTTTTTTCATGAAATAAATAAAAGATATTATTTTAAATAACTTAAAAACACTTATTTTATTTATTTATTTACTTAAATGCATTTCGGAAGCTATGCTTCCATCATCAGTAAGTTTTATATAAATAATAATAAAAAAAAATTTTTTTTGATATATTAAACACAAATAACTCATTTCAAACAAAAACAAACTACACAAACAAATGTATAGTGAATTTAAGATCTATTATAAAATTTTTTGAAAATTGGATCTTTTATTGGTCCATCGTCACTATTCATTAAATTATTTCTATTTTTGAAAATGTAAAGAGATTCAAAAGCATCTAATTCATAATGATTATTTACATTGGGAATTAATTTCAAATTTTGTAAGCTAAAATTATGGTTATTCTCCAGCATGTGTTGTGCTACACTCGACTTTTCAGGTTCATTGTATTTTACATGTACAAAATGTTCTTTAAACCTTTTCTTGATTGGTCTTCTTGTTTGTCCTAGATATTCCTTCCTACAATCGCTGCATCCAATAGTATAAATTCCTGATTGTTGATTTTTCTCAATTTTATCTTTTGAGCCACTAATTACATTTTTGAGTTTTATCTCACTACACTGATTCATTTTGATGTTTTGCCTACTAAAAATTGGTCTTAATTTTGATGTAATTTCTGGATAAAAATTGAATTTTGACCAACAATCAAATTTACTTACGAAGAAGAAATAAACGGAAGGTTAAATTATTTAGATTTAACTATAATTAGAAAAGGTGAAACTTTCGAGTTTGATATTTATCGAAAACCTTCAAATACTCTAAGATATATAACATCGGACTCTTTTCATCCATTTGAACACAAAATATCAGTTTTCCATTCAATGATTTTTAGAGCTTTAAACATCCCGATGACGAAAGAAAGAGAATACATTGAAATACGAAAGATCAAAGAAATAGCTTAGATAAACGGATATACAGAACAATTAATAGATGATCTCACGATTGCACATAGAAGAAAACAAAACTTAAGAAATTATACAACTTTAGATTTAATCAGAAATGAAAACGATGAACAAAAGAAATGGTCAAAATTCAATTTTTATCCAGAAATTACATCAAAATTAAGACCAATTTTTAGTAGGCAAAACATCAAAATGAGTGAGATAAAACTCAAAAATGTGATTAGTGGCTCAAAAGATAAAATTGAGAAAAATCAACAATCAGGAATTTATACTATTGGATGCAGCGATTGTAGGAACGAATATCTAGGACAGACAAGAAGACCAATCAAGAGAAGGTTCAAAGAACATTTTGCACATGTAAAATACAATGAACCTGAAAAGTCGAGTGCAGCACAACACATGCTGGAGAATAACCATAATTTTATCTTACAAAATTTGAAATTAATTCGCAATGTAAATAATCATTATGAATTAGATGCTTTTGAATCTCTTTACATTTTCAAAAATAGAAATAATTTAATGAATAGTGACGATGGACCAATGAAAGATCCAATTTTCAAAAAATTTTATAATAGATCTTAAATTGTTTTAGTTTGTTTTTGTTTGAAATGAGTTATTTGTATTTAATATATCAAAAAAAAAATTTTTTTATTATTATTTATATAAAACTTACTGACGATGGAAGCATAGCTTCCGAAATGCATTTAAGTAAATAAATAAATAAAATAAGTGTTTTTAAGTTATTTAAAATAATATCTTTTATTTATTTGGATTTCCAAATCCATTTTGAACACACACCCTTTTAATTTGTAAATTTCGTCAGTAGTGTAAAGAAAAAAGACAAAGGGTGTATACGAATAAAAAAAAAACAAAGGAAAAAAAGAGTTGGGTATATTAATGATTTATGATTTATTGTACACTTATTTCAAGCAAAGCAAGCAAAACTTAATACTAATACATCATACTTAGTTAATAAAATGTAGTTAAAAATATTATACAAAAAAAAATAAACTAAATTATAATCAGAAGAATTATAATAATAAAGATAGTTGTAATTATAATAAATATAACTAATAATAATAATAGGGGGTGGGTTGGGATTTGTTGGAGAGGAGAGAATTACGGAGGACTGATTTGGATAGATTAAAATCAAAGATATTTGAGGAATTGTTTGAGTTACGCAACATACGAGACATAGGATTATAGTAACTATATTTAGTGCGGTGAAAAGGAATGCGGAAAAGGGGTGCTGACCTTACATTTCGCGGGTTAGTATTAAAGGAAATCAGACTTAATAGAGCGGGACAGTCAATGTTACCAGTTAATAGGTCGTGAATAAAAATCACGTCTGCTGTTTCACGTCGTTTTTCAAGCGATTGAAGGTCAATTAGCAGTAACCGGTCTGCATATGGGGGAAGTCGATAACTGTCGTCCCACGGAAGATTTCGCAGGGCAAATCGAATAAACCTACGCTGGATGGCTTCGATCCTTTTAATTTGGGTAATTTGATAAGGGGACCAAACCGGAGACGCATATTCAAGGATGGGGCGGACAAATGAAATGAAAAGAGATTTGGCAATGTACGGGTCTGAGAACTCTTTTGACCAACGTTTGATAAACCCAAGTGTGGAGTTTGCTTTATTTATAATGTTGTCAATGTGGCATCGAAAATTGAGTTCCCTATCACAAAATACTCCTAAATCACGACAGGAATTGGCTACGGGTATAAGATCGCCATTTATATGATATTTTCTGGGAGGAGGAGGGAGCCGTTTACGAGAAAATGTTAGACTGTGGCATTTGCTGACATTGAGCTCGAGTAGGTTTTTCTGACACCATTGGGAAAATTTGTCAAGATTTTTTTGTAATGAACTAATATCAGCAGCAGTTGAGATTCGTTTAAAGATTTTCATGTCATCCGCATATATTGATAAACCACAGTCCAGAACTTGAGCGATATCGTTGATAGCTAAGATGAACAGCATAGGACCAAGATGGCTACCTTGCGGTACTCCAGAAGGTGCATTAATAGGAAGGGAAAGAGATGATCTAAAACGGACGATATATTTTCTATCGGTCAAATATGAATTCAACCACAACATAAAGAGGGTAGGGAAACCCATAGAATTTAATTTAAAGATGATGATATTATGTGACATTTTATCGAAGGCCTTGCTAAAGTCGGTAGCAATCACATCGACTTCATCACCATCGGCAATTGTGCATAGAACATGAGAAACAAAATCTACTAGGTTTGTTGTTGTTGATCTACCAGACACAAAACCATGTTGTACGGGGGAGAGAATTGATTTGCAGTGGAAAGAAAGACTTTCATATATAATGCTTTCGAACATTTTCGGAATGCATGATAGTTTGGCTATAGGGCGGTAATTAGACACATTATTTTTTGGTCCCTTTTTATGGATAGGAACAATGTATGAAACTTTCCATGATTGAGGAAACTTACCTTGCAAAATTGCAAGTGTAAAAAGGTCAGTTAACGGCTGAATAAAGGTATTTATGCATTTTTTTAGAATGATAGCCGGTACTCCATCTGGTCCTGTGGAAAAGTCTTCTTTCAGCTTTTCAATTTTATCTTTTACCATAGATGGTAGAATATTGGGAGTTGTAAATGACGTTTGAGGAGAATTTTTTAAGTAGTGGAAAAAGTGGGTATCTGGTTCAAGGTCACGATCAGTGAACGATTGTTTGAAAAAGTCTGCAAAGAAATTAGTTATTACGATCGGATTAGAAGAAGAATTTCCATTATATGTTAGGGAGGATAGATAACCATCAGATTTTTTTTTAATATTAATGAATTCAAAGAAACATTTAGGATTTGATTTGATCGAGGATTGCATACTAGTAATGTAAGCTTTATAGAGACGGTCACAAAGGAAAGAAAATTCTGTTGAAGCATTTGAGAAAGCTTGATGGTCGTATAGAGACTTGGATTTTAAGTATTTCTGCCACAATTTATTTCTTCGGTTACGAAGAGATCGAAGTTCTCTGTTATACCAAGGTGGAGCGGTGGAAAAATTTTTTCGTGGCATAAAAGGGACGGAATGCGCGAAACAACTGTAAATTTCAGTGTAGAAAGCCGTTAATGCGTCATCAATTGAGAAGTGAGCAAAGTTAAAAACGATTTTACTGAGAAGCAGGTTTAATTTTTGAAAATTGGTTTTACGAAAGTTAAAGTAATATTCGGGGACAGTAGAAGTATAACATTTTTCATAAGAAAAAGAAATAAGGAGAGGAGGGTGAAAGTGATCAAGAGTAGAAAGAAGGTGATCACTTTCGATCACAATGGAGTTATCAGGGTCGGATGTGAAGATAAGGTCAAGTTGTCTGTCAAGATTGTTTTTAACACCACTCACTTGGAAAAGATTTGAGTCCGCAATACAATCTATGAGTAATATTTCTTTTTCCGATTTGGTATTGGTTGGGTAGAAGAAGGTGCCCTCATCGGTGGGAGACCATTCGATGTGTGGTAGATTAAAATCGCCCATGCAGATGATATCATCATTAGTGCCAGCCGCATCAAAAACAAAATCAATTGCGTCAACAACGAGTTGGTACGAACTTAAGGGTTGAGAGGGACGGATATAACAACACATGATAAATACATTCCGAGATGAAAATTTGACTTTTACTATAATGAACTCAAAGTCTGTTGATTGAGAAGATTTAAAAAACGTAGCATCGAAACAGTTTTTGACGGCCAATAGAACACCGCGACCTGATAAGTCATTGTCTTCACTAATACCATCAGCTCGAAAAGTGCAAAAATCTGCGGTGAATAATTCGGAACTAAGAAAATCGGGAGTAAGATTGGTTTCTGTTAGAGCAAAAATATCGTAGGGTAATTTTTGTGAATTTAAGAAAATGGCAGATGTTTTAGTACGTAGCCCTCTTACATTTTGATAATATATTGTGAGACAAGCTGGAAGATTATTATTTCGTTGATTAGAAGAAACATCGTTAGGGACGAAAAAAGTTACGATTGGATTGCTTACGCTGAGGATAAGAGAATCTCCTAGAGTTTACGTACGAACCATAGGCTACTAGGTCATCAGAGACCATTTGATTAGTAACGTTAAGGGCTTCATGAAAAGAGTTATAGTTGTTTCGAAGAATGATGGGATTAGTAGGAAGGCCTTCCTGGTGAATAGAAACCATAACGTTAGTTTTAGTCTTTCCTTCGAAACAGACAGACTCCGGTTTGTCGTGAAGATAAGCCAAGTAAAGCCGAACGTTGTCATATATACGACGGTCTCTAAGTCTAGACATTGTGTATCGGGCTTCAGGTGAATCCGAAGTTCGCAAAGTTAATTTGACAGTGGGAGGGAGAAGAGGATCGAGGAAACGGGGTACGGCAGATGTGGCGTTGGAACATGATGGATTAATTGTGAGAATTGGTTGGTTTTGAGAACTATTTTGTGAGGGTTGGGAGGCTGCTTTTCTTGATATAGGGATTTCTGGGTTAAGAATATGTGAAAAAGTGAAATTGGGATATTTGATAATGGGATTGTTTGATGATTTCTCGGTAGGAAGTGTATTGTTTATAGTGGGGGGATGAGTGTTAGTAGCTTTAGGAGGTTGTAAATTGCTTGCTTTGGGATTTAGCTTAAAAGTAGACTTAAATACATAATTTTTTTTTGTCTTAGATAGTTTTTGAATCCAAGGAGCAATTTTCATCTTACTGTCTTTAAGAAACAAAGGGGTTTTTAAAAACAACCATTCGTAGGCCTGCGGAAAGGAAATTTTAAATGTTCCAAATTTAAGCCGATTACAGTTGGCAAGACGAAAACGGTAGTTTTTTTCAAAAAAGTGTTGAAGCCAGGTATCTCTAGCATATCGTGGTGCTCCTTTTACAATAAACGTTACTTGTTGATTGGCTTTAAGTTTCTCAAGGCGGCTATTCCATTCGGCTAGTGTCCAGGGTATACCAAATTTACTAATACATCGAGAAGACTGCCCTGGGGTAGGTGATGAAAGTATTTGGTCTTCTTGAGTTGAAAAGCTGGTTTTTGTGTGTGCCATGGGAGGATCTAGATTATAACGTATGTCACGGAGATCCTGGGTTGTTTTATTTTCCTGATCTGATCTGTATTGGATCTGGGGGAAAATAAAACGCAGCTAATATTTTAGGCAGGAATAAAATCTATACGCTTGAACGTACAATGGTGCTTTTAAAGTTTTAATGCACAAATAAAAGACAAAATCTAAGTCATAAAGATTTATTTATGTTTCTGTTATATCTAGCAAATAGAAATCATTTTCAATGTTCCTAATATTTATTTCATGTGTGGAATCTGTAATTTTGTTTGTAAATTGAACCCGAGTTAACTGAAAAGCAGTTTTTACCAGACGAAATGTAGCTTAACAGGGCTATTCTGGCTTTGTGGGGGCTCACAACTCACAAGTCACAAGCCTTTGTGAGGTTGATATCTTGTGAGGTTGTTATGAGGTTCTCAAAAGGAGATCACAATTTCGATAGTTTTTGTGAGGCTCACAGTTGTGAGGGTACGAAAACGTCACAAAATCGATTTCACCTTTCCTTGTGAGGTTGTTGTGACTTGTGAGGTATCAGTGAGGTTTGCCAGAATAGGGCTGTAACATTCAGCTGTCAAATATTTATCGAAATCGAAGTGCGAAAAAATCGAGGTTTCACTATCGAAATCGAAATTTCACTGAAAAACTGGCCCTATTCTGAGCAGCTGTTGCATCAGCTATTATTATGAATGAATCAGCTATTATTATGAATGAATTATGAATTTTGAAATAAGGAATTTTTGAATACAGAATTTTGGAAACCAAATTTTGGTACATACAAAATTAGAACACTAACCCGATGCAAACATTGATTGTATCATTAGCCGTGTTTTTTTGCAAGCCCGGGGGGAATTGGATGAAAAAAACGACGTCGGTGCTAAACAATTAACATGTTAAATGCAACAACAACTAATCCCGGAGAAATCTCGGGGTTTAACTTAAGCGCACCGAAAAACTGTGTTACCGACATGAATTGCATACATGTTATCGATAGTTTATATGAAAACTCCATGTTTTTTACTGTCATGGCGTCGCTAATCCCCGCTGTCGTTTTTTTCAACCAATTCCCCTCGGGCTTGCAAAAAAACACGCCTATTGAAAACCACGATTGCCAATTTTATTACAACAATTTTTAAATTCTGTTCAATTCAATTTCTTAAATTATAAATGTTCATCTAACATTAGAATTATGATCGCGCGAACAACCGCGGAGGCAAAGGAAACACAAGGCGTGTTTTTTTGCAAGCCCGGGGGGAATTGGTTGAAAAAAACGACAGCGGGGATTAGCGACGCCATTACAGTAAAAAACATGGAGTTTTCATACAAACTATCGATAACATGTATGCAATTCATGCCGGTAACACAGTTTTTCGGTGCGCTTAAGTTAAACCCCGAGAATTCTCCGGGATTAGTTGTTGTTGCATTTAACATGTTAATTGTTTAGCACCGACGTCGTTTTTTTCATCCAAATCCCCCCGGGCTTGCAAAAAAACACGGCTACACTAACCCTTACAAAAAGGACCACATAAAACATACTCAACAAACATATCCCATGATGGGATCAATTTGTTTGTTTCATTGCCTCCCGGTCCGAATGCAAGATCCAATACATAAAGTCATGACACTGGACCCTTTTTAGATTGTGACATGCTCACTACGTAGTGAATAGTCATGTCGTGTCTACACTCGAAATTTCTCAGTCATGAGTATCGCCGAACTCTGATGGAATATCTCTGAATTGAAACATTTGATTCTGAGCACAATGAACCATGAGTTTAATATTAAATAAATAAGTAGTCGCAAAATATAGCAGAAATTGCAATTTTAATAATTAAATCTGCTTCAGCATCTTTGCTGTTATCAATCCAACACTTCAATAATCATTTCTTGCGTTTAAGCTTGACTAATTACACATTTTTAATTTTTATTCTCATCTACCTTACCCTTCAACGAACATGCCAAAAATGAAAAAAATGGCATTAAATGGAACATGTCGGATATGAAACATGACGACTGATCACTACAATCTTTATGTTTTCTTCCTGACTGTCACCTCCCTTTCTACCTCACCGATTTCACCTACAAAATGCCGTCAATACGTAGTGAGCAGTCACAATCTAAACAGGGTCATATATACATTAATATAATATTACCATTTCACAAGTCGACCACGCCACCATCGCCACCAACATTCGAAATTTACGAAAAGGATTAAATAATATAAATTATGAATTATAAATTAACGAAAAACATAAAGGAATACTAAGTTAATAAAGGAAACAAAAGAAATTAAGATAAAGAGTTTTAACTAAAAGAAAAATAAGAAAATAAAACCAGTGACTCGAACAAATTCAAAATCGCAATTGTGGAATCGAAAATTGTATTTTCTTTAAAAAACAATGACATAACAAATACGAAAAGAATGAAAGGAAGAATATAAAGAAAATAAGGTCAATGTTAAGAAAATAAATAAATTAAAAGAAAAATTGATATATGTATGCGGTGTTCGAACCGGAAAAAATGCAAGAAATTACAAGAAATAAAAATAAAAGATTAAACATTGGTATTCACGCAATGATGTAAAACACTGGATAAGTTTACCATTTGGTTAAGTTTACCATTTGGTTAATGAACTGTCAAATTTTGTATGAGAAATGATTTACACAATTTGGTTAAAATTCTCCAAGGATTTTGCTGGATAAAATTAACCAATTTTTTTTTGTAAACTTAACCAAACGTCATTGTGACTTCTAGAATAAGGCGTGTTCAGAAATATGATAATTAAGTATCTCAGAGAACTAAAAAAAACTGCCCGTGTTCTGTAAATATCGCATTGAGATTAGTTGGCGATGAAAGTTTTGAATAAAAGCGTTGTTTATACAAAAAAAAAAAATAATTAGGACATGCACATTTTCTGACTATTGATCAGCATTGTTTATTTACACAAATCCATATAATGGGCCATATGGATATACAAAAGTAAATGCTTTTACTTGTATTTGTTATGGTTTCCGAATTGCCATCGAAGTGAAAAGAACCATTTATTCTTACTATTCTTCGTTCATCAAATTTCAGTTGTGTAGCTCAGGACAACTTTTACTGCCGAAAACGAAAGTGAACTAAACTGAAGGAAAAGTAGATATCCTGCGCCATTATGGGCGTGCCTTATGATTTTTCTTGTATTTGTTCATTTTCGTTCGATCAGTGCCATGAGTTTGCGACTATTACAGTTCTACATTTAACCCCGAAATCGTTTTCTCATATAATTCCCGTCAGGCTTAAAAAAAACCTGTTTTTTTCGTGTACCTTACATTTTTTCCGTTCCGAGACATTCTGCTCCGATTTCAAGTTAGGTAGTTTGGGAGAAGTTCTACATTTAAAAACAATTTCGAAATCTGATCACGCTTATTTGTATACATATTTTGGAGCGTCATATTTGACGTTTAGTGAACAGCTGATTCAATTACACCGCATTTAACCAAATGACTTAAAAGGGCGTTCACGCAAACTTTTGTGTAAACTTATCATTTTACACAATTGCTAAACTTACGACGCACGTTGCGTGAATACCCTTATTGTTTTTTTTTTTCTTAAAATTGACAATTTTTTTTCATCAAATTTTCGTCTTAGAAAAATCAAATTTTCTTTATATATAGGAGGGGGGTCCGAGGATAACATTGCCTTGGGGCCTCTACATGTCTTAATCCTACCCTGACCATATAAGATAAAATGCATTGGAACGAGTTCTAGTTCATAAAACAAGCATATCAAGATAAGATTTCGATTTCGAAAAAATTATAATTAGTTTCGTGCGATACGTATTTTAAAAATAAATTAAGTAACAACCTAACAAAATAGTTCGCCCCATATCAAGTCAAGTGAAGCTATATTAAGCCGTCAAATTCCTATGAAGGATGACTACGATTAAGATAGATTAAAAACCTATGAAAAATCCGAAAATTTTGCATTTTGTTTTTCAATCAGGAAAAATGCGATTTCAGTCCGATTGGTGGACATTTGCTACGAAATATTCTCTTCACCTTAAAATATATTTTGTTAATAATTGGGCGGGTTCAATAAAAATAGCTTAGCATCTGAATTTTCAGATTTCTGAATTTATGTCGTTGAACGCAAAAAAAAATCTGAAATTTCAGTCGAAAGTCATTGTGTCAAATTCCTGCATTTACCTAAAGGATTTACATTGAAGCGAAATAAAATAGAACTTTAATTACATTTGTAAATTAAACATTGAGAGTGAGTAGTTGTGAGTATGAAAATATATGTAACTAAATCAGCAACAGGTTTCATTACCTTCATTAAAAGTCCTTTTATTGATATGTATGACTTACAAAAACATAGAAAAACTTTCCAAGCATCAATTAAAAAAATTGTTGATTTAAAAATTCCTAAACAATAAACAAAAAGTTCGTTCATTTAAATAAGTATTAAATTTTCATGACAAAAACTAAAAAAATCAACCACCAATAAGACGAAAATTATAAAGTTCAGCTTTTATGTGTGCTTTTGGCACTTCCCCACCACAAACAACTTTCATCTGAATTTTCAGATGAGAATTTCTTGTCTGAAAATTCAGATGAAACGTAACTAAACGTAACTAAAAGTCACTAAAAGTCATCTAACTTTTTATGACAGCTGGCCAATCAGAAGCTCCAAAAATTCAGAAATCTGAAAATTCAGATGTAAAACGTAATCGATTGAACGCACCCATTGTTACATATCTGTCAAGCCATCAACTGTCAATGTCAAATTTAATTTCATTGAAGGATGACTACGATTAAGATGGATTAAGAATTAACATTTAATAATTTAATATTTGGAGAAGTCTCCGCTCTTTTTTCGCACTGATTTAATTATACAGACTATTTATTGTGTGCGGAAAAATCACATTTGAGTTTTATTTGTGTTTTTTTTTTTTGTTTATCATTTTATTACATCATGGGTTTCTCTGATTTTTTGCGTTTATGTTTGATTTTGTTTTTGGAATTAGTGAAACTCTCCAAGGATATTTTCCGTTGTGTTTTCGCAAACGTTTCGTTGTCTGTTTGGAGATCACAGAAAAATTTCGCTCCGCATCAGCAGCGTTCTAGGCTTAAAAGAAAAATTAAACAGTTAATATTTGTCCGCATTCTAGAAACAGTTTGAAGAATTTTTCGTAACTTGCCGTGAAATAAAATAACTTGCTGTGGTAATAATTTGTTAATTTTGTTAATTGTTACAAAAGGTATGATTTATTTTTTGAAAAGAGGTATTGAAATTATAAATTATAATAAAGTCTTATTTAAGAGACAAAACTTGATGCAGTTGTTATAATTTGTACAACGTTTTGCAAAGAAAAAAAAACTTAATTTCGCTAGGAGTGTAAGTTTATCATTATAAACAATTACATATGTAATGCTAGATTTAAGAATTTTGTATATTACGGAAAATTAAATTGGGTTTTGAAGTTGTCTTTTTCAAAGAACTACAAAAGCGTTCGCCAATAATTATTCTCCAGAATAGTGATTTTAGGTAAGCAATTCTCTTGTACCAACATAATTTTATTTTACTCAACGTGTGGCTGAACCCACTTGAATTCAGGAGCATACAATTATTGTATTACAAATCCTCCATGTGAGAGGTGCAAAAGGTGGTGGCACTATTCATGAGCCAAATTTGTGGTGGCATGTGAGAGGTGCAAAAGGTGGTGGCACTATTCATGAGCCAAATTTGTGGTGGCATGTGAGAGGTGCAAAAGGTGGTGGCACTATTCATGTGCCAAATTTGACCCAAATGCGTACGAGACTTCAACCCCATGGTTCTGTAAAGAGGATTCCTGTGAACCTCGTGATGAAGATTCCCAGCATAGCCAAGATTTTGAAGGTCAAGGGACGTCCGGCGATAAGGATTTAAGTGATTCGATGAACATGCTCATAGAAGCTGCGGCCGTAGCTCAAGCGACTGTTTTGCAAAAAGATGGTGAGCTTGTCGCACTTCGTAAGGAAATGGATGAGCTGAAATCAAGACTTGCTAAGGTTCCATTGGTAACTGAACGTCCTGCGGGCCAGTCAGATGAGGCACGTTCATCCACTCCTAACATACTTGATGACAGGTTGAAAATGATCAAGAGGATTCAGGCAAATCATAAATCATTGATGGAAAACTTAGTGCAACAACAACAATCTACACCTCATAGTGATTTACCAGAACGGGGTCAAGGTTTTTATGAGTCGTCGTTTCGTGAGGCTGACATGTCAAGCCTGTTAACCATCCTGAACGGAAGCAAGGTGCAAGAGCTGCCAACGTTTTCAGGCGAGGACAAACGTGAATGTTCTTATTTTGTGGAGGTTTTCAACACGACAACTGTGGAAGGACGGTATAGCGGCAAAGAAAATATGTCTCGTCTGCGGAAAGCATTGAAAGGCGAGGCATACCAGCTAGTGAGTGAACGACTGAAATATTCTTCTGATGCCGATACGATGTTCTTGTGCACGATTTAACCGCGGATTTACTTTGTCTTCCTGCTCTTTCATCAAAGTGCGACCCTAAAGTTCGTTTGTGGGCTGTTAAGTTGAATGGTTTTGTAGCAATTGTGTGTTCTTAAATTAAAACTTTAAATTTATCCAAATATATTTATTCAAGTTAAAATAAAGATGGTTTTAATTTTACAAATTACTATTAATATAAGAAAGATGTTGATCCGATGATGGTTAAGGAAAAAAAGGGACGATCTGTGTCCCTCGTGGTCGGAGGTCAAAATTCACTATCGTAGCTACTGCAGTTGGTAGCAATGTTATTCAGCGAATACAGGGTGTATATGTAACACTCCTTCACCCAAAGATGAAACTACTTCCGAGTTCTGAGCCTTTTTGCCAAGCCTATCCGAACGACGAACTTCGGGATGAATTGGTAATTCCACAATCTAAGATTCAGGTTGTGGTGGTGGAGTTGGTGTCTCTGCTGTTTCCTCAGGAATGATAACGCTCTGCTCCATGGATCTATATGAATAAATTATTCTCGCAAAATTTGTTAAAATCATTGGATGTGAAGGCTGATCCATTGTCAGAAACAATGACATCAGGAATGCCATGGGTAGCGAAAAGCCGCCTTAAAACTTTCATAGCTCAGACGGACGATGTAGATCCAACTAGATGAACCTCCAACCATTTGGAGTGCGAGTCTACTACAAGAAAGAAAAGATTTCCTTTAAATGAACCCGCGAAATCTATATGAATCCTTTGCCACGGATTCTTCTCTTCCTCCCACGTATAACCCTTGATAATAGGTTTATCGGGACGCATTTGCTGGCAGATGTTACACTTCTTTACTGTCTGTTCGATGTCGCAATCCATGTTTGGCCACCAAACGTAGCTCCTTGCCAAAGCCTTCATACGAACTATTCCAGGATGGTTTGCGTGAAGTGCTATAAGAAGTTTTGAACGATAAATTTCAGGAATCACCACTCTTTGACCCCATACAAAACACCCTTTGATGGATGAAATCTCATTTCTCCTATCGAAAAAGGCCTTAAAGTCTGGTTCACTGGTAGTTGGCCATCCCCTCAAAGCCCAATGTAGGACGCGTGATAAATGTTTGTCCTTTTTGGTCTGTTTTGCAATATCCTTTGCCAGTAGCAGTGGTGAATCAAGTAAATCGATCATCAGGACTACTTCTTCTTCATCTTCTTCAGACGAACTGGATTCGTCAACTGGCAAACGACTTAACGCATCGGCATGAGCGATTTCTTTACCAGGTTTGTGTTGAAGCTTGTAATTGTATGCGCTTAAAAAAATAATGCTACGAGCATTCTCTCAGAGAGAGAGTATTTGGTGTAGGTTTGGATGGTGAAAATACCCAACAGAGGTTTATGATCTGTATATATTAAGAATTCTCTACCGTATAAGTATTGATGAAACTTTTTGATACTCGTGATTATTGCATGTGCTTCTTTGTCTATTTGCGCATACTTTCGTTCCGATTTGTTCAGTGTCTTTGAATAATATGAAATTGGGCGTTCAGACCCATCTGGCAATAAGTGAGCTAAAACCAATCCAACTTCGTAAGGTGAAGCATCACAAGTCAGTATGACCGGTAATCTATCATTGAAAGGCATTAGAACACTGTCTGACGATAACAGGTTCTTTAGATTAACGAAAGAAGTTTGGTGGAATTTTGTCCACTTCCAAATTGAATCTTTATCTAGAAGTCTATGAAGGGGCTCCGCTAATGTAGCTTTTGAACGAAGAAATGAATGATAGAAATTTAAGAGCCCTAAGAATGCTTGAAGCTCACTCTTATTTTTTTGGCGGAGGCGTATTTTGTATTGTGAGTATTCTTTCTTTTAAAGGATGTATTCCTTCTGCATCTATCCGAAATCCCAAGAAATTAATTGACGGAACGTCGAACATGTTTTTCTTTTTGTAGTTTAAGACCAGCTTTCCGTATTCGATCGAAAACTATTCGAAGTTTTGCAGCTAAACCTTCAGAATTGTTCCCAACAACAACAACATCATCTAAATAGCACACAACAGCATCAATACCACGTAACAACCCTGACATGCATTTTTGAAATTCACCTGGTGCGAACGAAATACCATATTGAAGCCTTTTAACCTTGAATGCACCTTTATGAGTGATAATTGTTTGAGCTTGAGCAGTTTCATCATCGACAGTAAGTTGTTGGTATGCTTGTGCCAGATCCAACTTCGCAAACCGTTTGGGAGATTTGAAATGAGTTCGTGCATTGACGCAATTGGATAGCAATGAGGTTGCAAAGCCTTGTTTAGAGTTTCCTTATAGTCACCACAAATGCGTATGGAACCATTTGGTTTTGAAACGGGAACAATTGGTGTAGCCCACCTTGAATAGTTCAAGAATACCCTGTGAAACCATGCGATCTAACTCCGCTTCTACCTTTGATCGTATCGCAAAAGGTATTCTCCTAGCTGGTAAATGAATTGGAGCAACTTCTGGGTTTATCGAAAGAGATATGGTTGGTCCTGTATAAACCCCCAAGCCATTTGAAAACAAATCATGATAATCATTTACTACCTCGTGAACCATTGAAAATGACTGAACGGAATGAACTCCTTGAATAGAGATTCCTAGAGCTGCAAACCAATTGCAACCCAAAATGTTTGTGCGGGTACCAGTAGCAATGGGAAGTGTCAAATTTCGAATTTCTCGACCTTTATACCAGACGTTAACTGAACATTCTCCTTCAAAGGTAATAGCATTTCCTTGAAAATCCATAATTTTTGTTTCAATGTTTTATAATTTTGGTTTGAATTGTGGCCATAACCTATCAAAACATAAATCAGAAATTATTGTGAAGTAAGAACCAGAGTCTACTTCGAACTAGCATTTACGTCCATTTAGAATAATATTCGTTCTTTGTTTTAAGTTTGGAACGCACGAAATCAGATTAACGATGGAATTTGTCGCTTTCTTAAACCCGGTGTGACCCTGACCATCTCTCTTCCCACCCCTACATACCTTTTTAATGTGTCCAGTTTTGCCACAATTATTGCAGACCGCTGTGCGAAACTTACAGACAGAACGTTGATGTGCACCTCCACAACTGTAACACGAACCAGAACTATGGGATTCGTTGTTTGTAGATTTTGCATTTTAAGACTTTTCCTTAGTGAATTTTCTCTGTACGGCGTTTATTTGATCATCATTGATGCTCGAAGTAGGTGTATTTGATTTGATCATTCGTAAACTGCGGATGGCTGATTCAGCTGCAGCTGCCTTCTCCTGTGCGGCTTGAAATGTAAGTGCCGATGTTGCTATAAGTTCTTGTTGCAACCGGCTATCACGAAGTCCACACACAAAACGATCACGTAGCATGCGGTCTAATGAATAACCAAAATTGCACTGGCTTGCAATTTTCCGAAGTTCTGCAACGTAGTCCGTAGTTTTATCGTCGGGAAGTTGGTCACGCTTAAAGAAATTGTAGAATGATGCAATTTCGGAAGGGGGTGGAGAGAAATGATCAGAGAGAGTCTTACAGATTGATTCATACTCAAGTTCGATTACCTTTTTTGGAGAAATTAAGGATTCCAATAAATCAAATAATGGTGCTCCACAAATAGTAAGAAATGTTGCCCGCTTTAGAGCAGCCTCCGTGATTCCGTTTGCCTCTAGAAAGATATCGAATCGTCTTTTGTAGGAGCCCCAAGAAGATTGCCTAGATATATCGAACGTTTCAATGTGCCCAATCGATATTGATTGTTCTTTCGCCATTTTATTTGTATTTGTAGAATTAGGAGGTTGGTCTGTAAGTAATGAATTATTCGTAGAATTATCTTTCTTAATTGCAAGAAGTTTTTTTATCGAGATCGCTATCGCTTAGTTGAATTTGTTCGTCTTCAGATGAATCGTCCATATTCTGATTAATACGAAACTCGCAGCGATCCCATCCTCGTCGCCACTTTTGTGTTCTTAAATTAAAACTTATAAATAAATAAATGCATAAATAAATTCAAAATAATAAATAAATTAATTGAATAAAATCACAGAATATACTTATTATAATAATACTATAACTATAAAGCAAGTTTGGAAATCGTTGAGTTCTCATGGAGTTCTGATGTTGAAAAAGACCATGGGAGCTTAAGGAGCTCATTTTCAAAACCTTGTTTAGAGCAATTTGGAGTCTGCGAACATGACTAATTGCACATTTGCCCCATGCTGGTGACCCATAAAACATAATTGCATAGAAAACTACTTTGTAGATCAGGAGCTTATTTTCATTACTGAGCGATACAGAGTTTTGGTAGTTATATTGATCTTTTTAATTACTTCTTGAATATGAAGTCCGAAAGTAGGAGTCTTATCTAGGTGTACTCCGAGGTACTTAGCACTTGAACGCCACTCAGTGCTTACACCATATACTTGCAGATTGTTGATAGGCAAGAAACAGGCTTTTCTTTTTCTTGAGAAAAAGATAGCCTGTGTCTTAGAGGCATTAACTCTAATCTTCCAATCGAAAAAATAATCTTGGATCACATTCAGTGCAGATTGCAGATTGGTTTCAATGTTGAAACTAACTGAATCTACTGTTGTGTCCACGTTAGGCAGCTATAAGACAACATTAAACAAGATTTTTAAACACATTTTGCAAAGTTGGAAAGTTGTCTAAAGTTAGACAACGTTTATAAATAAGACCATAAGTATTTTAACTTCTGAGTTATAATAATTGTCTCTTGTCCGAATCCATTTTCTACGACTGCTGTTACGAACTTTTATTAGTTGGAGAATATTAGAAGGTAATATGTTCGCACTATGATGACGTATTTGTTTTTTAGGAGCTGACTTTTCAATACTTTCAAGAACAGCAGTTGTAAAACAAGAAATACTTAAGTCTATTTGTTAGTGATTGACTTCATCAATTAAAGGTGCATGAATACTTGGTAACCTAGATCGCATTTCTTTTTTAAATGTATTCCAATTTGCATTTTGTATGTCCAAAATCTCGTTTTTTCTTTGTAGTGGTGAAGTTAAAGAGCTAGTTAGTACTGGAAAATGGTCTGAGCTTAGCTCATTTAAGACCATAGGTTGGGTGAAAAGACTGGGGAGGTTAGTCAAAAATAGATCCAAAGTTGATGGGTTTGACCTGTTGTTTGCAGGATAATATGTTGGATGTGGTGGATACAATATATCAAACGGATGTCTAGAATTAAGATTTGCAAGAATGTTTCCCCATGTGTTTGCTCTTAAGCAACCCCAATTTCTATGTCTGCAATTAAAATCACCCCCAATTAGATAAGTATCATTTATGGTTATTAACTTCCTCAAGTCGTTGTTTAAACGAAACCTTTTATTCGCATTAGCTGAACCTCCAGAAAAGTAAACAGAAAATATTTTTAAAGCCGTACCATTTGCAAAAGGTATTAGGAATTAGTTCATGTCGTATTGTTTTGTTCACTACCACGGCAACACCGCCCCCTCTTCTTTCATTTCTATCGAGACGATAACAAATATAGGCTTGATTAGTTAATTTGTCATCATAACTAAGCCAAGTCTCAGATACTAAACTTGTATCTACATTGTGCTTATTAAGAAAAGCAAAAAATTCTATGGTTTTGCATCGAATGCTTCTAGCATTCCAACATATTATATTCATGGATGTACTATTCATTACTTATTATTATATAGATACTTAATTGCTAATTGTGCAATAGTATTGAACTGGTCTACTTTGGTTTTACAGTTACCCAATAAAGTTATCATCTCCGCTGTAAGCTTGTTGATTTCGTCCATCGAAAAGAGAACACTGGAATTGGTGTTATCGTTTCCAGCAGTGTTGTTGTTAGCCCAAGCACCACAGGCAGTGGGAATAGAAAAAGGTACAGAAACCGGTTTTACATACGTGGGGGCTCTCCGAAGAGTTGGAAGAGGTGGGAAGTCACAGGTGTTTGTTTCGTATGTCTGACTTTTTCTTTCAACAACTAGAGTTTGACGTTTGTTCTTCGAAGAATGCTTTTCTCGCATATCAAAAAATATCATACGATCAACAATGTCAACGTATTTTGTGGAGAGATGAAGATATTTCCAAGTCACCGACAGTTTATATAATGCATGTCATGATGTTTGGTCGTAGATGCTCCCCCACCAGCGCGCAGTTTGTTAAAAACTAACATGCAGAATCATTTCGTAAAGATTATCCGGAAGCAGTAGAGGGTTTAACAAAATGTACATACGTTGATGACTATTTCAGTAGCCATGATTCTGTTGAAAAGGCAGTGACAGTGACTCGAGATGCTATTTACATTTGTAAGGCGATGAATTTTGAGTTGGTTGGGGTACAGTCCGATGATAAAGAAGTATTGCGTGCGATTCCTGAGAGTCACGTGAAAGCAAGTTTGGTAAAAATAGATCCAAATGAGTGTGAATCTACAGTGCCCAAGATCCTCGGTATGTACTGGAATCCATCACCTGACTATTTCACATACAAGTTGGCAAATATCGAGTCTGTTGAAGAAATATGCTGATCTCCGAGACAAATATTACAAAGCGAACGATGTTAAGAACGATAATGAGAATCTTTGATCCTCTAGGTCTAATGTCTTATTTTATAATCCGCGGGCGAATTGTGTTGCAAGAGGTTTGGAGAGAAGGGTTTGATTGGGATGAAGACATTTCAAAAGATTTGAAGACTTGTTGGGTGCAGTTTATAAAGGAGTTAAGACATATTGAAGGCATCAAAATTCCGCGGAGGTACGTGTCCTATAACCCCGATGAGTCAAACGTGAACCTAATTATTTTCGTCGATGCTTCTGAAAAGGCCTTTGCTGCGGTCGCCTATTTGAGGTTTGAAAAGGATGACAATTTTGAAGTTTCTCAAGTGATGGCAAAAGTTAAGGTCGCAGCAGTAAAAAAGCTGTCCATCCCAAGATTGGAACTGCAAGCAGCTGTTCTGGGCATGCGTTTAGCGGCGACAGTAAAGAAGTCACACTCAATAGACATAGGAGAAACAATATTCCTCTCGGATTCCAGCATAGTCCTTTCTTGGATTTGTTCTACAAAGTTTAAGTTTCCAGCTTTTGTGTCCGTCCGTGTAGGTGAGATCCTTGATACAATATCTCCACGTCAATGGTTTCATGTAAAGTCTCATGAAAATGTTGCAGACGACGCGACGCCACAAAGTGGAGTGATCCATCGATAGGAGATGCTTCATCAAGATGGTTTTTAGGTCCTATGTTTTTTAAGTATTCCGTGGGTTCATGGCCCATTTCAACAGGGAAGTCGAAAGTAGCTAAAGTAAATGATGAAATAAATAAACCCAACTGCATCCTAGTGCACAAGAAGACACAAAGGGTATCCTATGACATTCACGATGAGCTGAAAGCGAGATTTCGTACTAGGTGGTCGTCGTCGGTAAGGGTAATGGCCTTTCTCTTGCATTTCAAGGATATCTTGCAGAGAAGGTTGGTGGATAGAGAAATATTTATAACTCCAGAAGAATACCAACGAGCAGAAAACTGGATGTTTCGCAAAATTCAATCGGATGCTTTCCCTGAGGAGATTGAAGTTCTGCAGAAAAGCGGAAACGTAAAGCTTTCAAGTTCTATTGTTTCCTTTTCTCCGTTTTTGGACAAGGAAACTACTCTTCGAATGAGTTCTAGAGCACAAAAGGCATTGACATCTTATGCGGCACGTAATCCTGCAATTCTACCTAAGTCTCACCCTTTGGTTGACTTACTAATCGAACACTACCACGCAGAGAATTTACATATAGGATCCACAACGGCGATCGCAGATATTCGAGAACATGCCTGGGTTATATCTCTCAGAGGTGCTTTGGAACGGGTAACATCAAAATGCTAGACGTGCAAAAGGCTGAAAGCAAAGCCCGTAATGCCATTGATGGGCAATTGCCTGAAGCGTGATTAGCCTTTAGTTCAAGACCTTTCACGTATGTCGGAGTTGAATGTTTCGGACCTTTACTTGTGAGATACGGTAGAGGAACAGTAAAGGGTTATGGTATGATTTTTACGTGTTTACGAGCAGTGCAAATTGAAATGCTAAATGATCTCAGTCTTGACCAATGCACCATGGCGGTTCGACGTTTCATCATCAATCGTGTTGTTACACGATTTATTTACAGCGACAATGGTGTTAACTTCATAGGTGTAAGTAATCAGTTCGACAAAGACGTTAAAGAAATGGAAAATGCTTTATGTGAGTACGCAGCTAAGTATGAAGGCATTCGTTGGCGGTTTATTCCAGCATATTCACCCTGGATGGGAGGAGCGTGGGAACGACTCATTAAGTCAGTGAAGGATAGTGTGGAATTTGTGCTGAGAGGGATCATACCGCGTGAAGACGTTCTCCTCAACGCCTTAATAGAGGCGCAGGGGCAGATAAATCGTCGACCACATACACACGTTCCTGTTGACCCAGAAGATCCGAAACCACTCACACCTAACTTCGCTCTTCGGCGATGAAGAGATGAGAGATGAGTTTTTACGGATAGAGATCTGTGTAGCAAATTGTATAGCCGGCGTTCCCAGCACTTAATGGCCCAGTTAATTAATCGGTGGTACACAGAATACCTCCCAGATATAACACGATGTTCAAAATGGTATGACAAAAAGAAGAATTTGGAAGTGGGGAACACTGTTATTTTGGTCGATCCAAATGAGTTGCGTGCTGCCTGGCAATTAGGGCGCGTAGAGAAAGTGTATCCAGGTCCAGATGGCACAGTTCGTACAGCGGACATTAAACTTCCAAATGGGAGACTCAAAACTAGGAGATCAGTTGGGAGGCTCGCGTTATTAGATTTGGAGTCTTCACCAAGAGTTCAAACGGGCCCCGGGATGTCGTCGAGCCATACGCAAAAACAAAATCAGCATTAGTATCTAAGTTTCAAAGTAGGGGTGACAGGTAAAGGTTTTTTATTTTTTCGACTGGTCGCGATAAAATATAAGAACATGTAACATTTATATAGTTGTCCCTCTCTAAGTATAAAAAGTAAAGCAACAATCCGTTATTGCAGTTAAAAGAAATCCAAGTAAAAGAAAAATTAAACAGTTAATCATTACGATTATGGAATCCGCAAAACTGGATCCGCAGTGATGCTCAGTACACTGTTCTCTTTTCTTTTCACGACAAATGGGTAGAGAAAAAAGAGTGTACTGCTCTGCAAATCACTGCGGACGCAGTATCGCGGATTCCATAATCGACATGAATATTTGTCCGCATTGTAAAACAGTTTGAAGAATTTTTCGTAACTTGCCGTGAAATAAAATAACTTGTTGTGGTAATAATTTGTTAATGTTATTAATTGTTACAAAAGGTATGATTTATTTTTTGAAAAGAAGTATTGAAATTATAAATTATAATAAAGTCTTATTTTAGAGATAAAACCTGATGAAGTTGTTATAATTTGTACAACGTTTTGCAAAGAAAAAAAACTTAGTTTCGCTAGGAGTGTAAGTTTATCATTATTAACAATTACATATGTAATGCTAGATTTAAGAATTTTGTATATTACAGAAAATAAAATTGAATTTTTGAAGTTGTCTTTTTCAAAGAACTACAAAAGCGTCCGCCAATAATTATTCTCCAGAACAGTGATTCTAGGTAAGCAATTCTCTTGTACCAACACACATTTTTTTTAATTTTTGAAAAATGTACAGACGATCGCTCTGCTAAAACTTAATTTTTACGTTAATATGTTGCTGTAAAGGCATGTAAATTAACATAGGTGTTTTTCCTTTACAAAATATAGAGCGAATCTTTTGTATATGGAATAAATGCTTTAGGTCATTCATGTCAGTCTTCTCATAACTCACACAGAAAATCATCAATTTTCTTCTCATTCTTCTTTTTTTTAGAAAATGTAAAAATACTATACTCGTGAGGCCTATTGCTAAATTAACTCGTAAAATATTTGTATAGATAAATATTAATAGAAGCAGACGCATAATGCCTTGCATGCGAAACTAATTGTCATCGTTGTTGCTTTATATTGTGACCCTTTTTAAAATAAAAATCTTCCATATTATTGAATCGGCGAAACAAACAAAATCAGTTTTAAAATATCTAAAATTAAAGTTAACCTATTCTATAAGTGACTTCTATAAATGAGGTTTAAAAATAAAATAAAAACCGTCCTCTTTACGAAATCAACAGATGAAAATACTTTTACTGCATTGTTGTATATTTTTAATATTTTTTATAATCTTAGAACAAAATTTAAAAAAATTTTGTTTTAACTAGTCAGGGCCAACACTGGGTTAGGCAGGACGTAGACAATATAAGCATTACTGGAGAGGGCCAAAATTAGTTTAAAGAAAAAGCTTACTTGCTGCCCTGATTTTAGTGTCTATAATATTCTTCGGCAAATCTCGAATGCAAGGAAGTGAGTTTCAATGGGATCTTTGGCTAACAGTTGTAAAGGTGTAAGGAAATCGATTGCCTTTTCAAGTGGATCTACTGGACGTTTGAGCTTTTCGGCGATCAATTCGGCCAACTGCGGGACTCGACTTCGTGACATTTCTTCAGAGAGTCACCCCATTTCCCCAGACGCTAATAGCCCAATGCAGATTCTGTTTGGAACCACATGGATTGAATTTCCACTTGGAGTTGATGTACCTTAAAAACACATTTATCATAAAAACCAAATACAAACGTCACCTTGTTTTGTACTCACCTATCTGTAGTGTCTAAGCTTTGTGTGTTCATCCATCCAAATGTACGCTTCCACTGGACTACCCGCATGTTTGTAAATTCGTGCTTTGGTGACAAACAACTCTATCGATGATCGATGGCTATGTTTATGAATTCCAGCGCATCACTTTATTTGAAGCTTCTAAAATGTTCGCCTCATGCCGAATTGATTTTCTTTCACGTAGTTTCCTTTTACAACAATTGGTTTAGTGATGTCACTATCCAAAAAAAAGTATATGTCGTTGTATTTTGTACTTGGTTTTAATGGTTCTTCAATAAAGAGCTCAGTGGTAACCGATGTTGGGACTTGTAACTTCCCTGTAGATGGGTTTGGTTAAGAATGCGATTGTGAACAAACATCACTGATTGTTTTCTGGAGTTGCGGATGCACATCGTAGAATAGAAATGATGTTTCATTTTATTAAGGCCATTGCAATTATTACTGCCACCACCACCTGAACTAACAACACAAAAATACGAATGAATTAGCCGACGCGACGTACTCACAACTAACAAATGAAGCATTAATTGAAGATAATACCTTTGCGAAGATGTATTAAAAATTTAAACATCGAAAAAATTTCAATAATAATGTTTTTTCTGCCTAAATTTATTTTTTTAACGAAAATTCAACAAGTTGAGAACAACGTTTCACATTTTCCACTTCTTTGACGTTTAACTTCGTCACTTTTTATATGTTATAAAGTTAAACTGTTATACAAAAAAGTAGGCAGCTCCACTACTGACGACTGGAGAGGGTACTCTTGCGGGAAATTTTAGAAACCTTGAAGCGATATCAGATGACAGTATCTGTTATAAATCGTATATGACTTGTGTAGTGCTGATAGAAATTTATTTAATTTAAATAAAAAAAACAATTTAAGCAAAACCAAAGCTCTTTTTTTTGAAAAAAGTTAATCTTTGAATTAAAAACAATTTTATTCTTAAAATCGATGTGTTTCCTTAAGATTCTTTTCAAAAAAAACCCCAATTATGTTGGCCATGAGATATGTACAAAATATTTTTCTTGCAAATTCATAGTTTTTTCCATAAGGGAATAAGTTAAATCGTGAAAATATCAATAAAGCAACGAAATATAAGCACTGATCTCTATAATACACTGGATAGTCACTGATCTCTATATACACTGGATAGTGTATTCATACAAAATTTTTGAGGCAAAAATATAGTCGTGGCCGGTACCCTCATATAACAGTATAACAGCGGCACCAGCGGAATGGACGCTACTGATACTGCATTTTCTTTTATTTTTTTCAATATTTATAGCCGCAATGCTTGTTGACATAAACTGATATCAAATAAATGCTCAATTTCGGCAAATATCTTCAATCTCTTTCTTCGTTTGTATAGAGCGAGATATGAGGTCGTGGCCGGTACCCTTTAAAAAACTTGCCTCACAAAAACTGTTATACACTATTGGCTATTCACTATCCAGTGTATTATAGAGATCAGTGTGGATAGTGTATTCCCTACAAAGTATAACAGTTTTTTTTTACTCCAATTGAAGATGACATTTGGGAAGGCAGCTCCACTTTTTGACATCTTCCGAGCACAAAAAAAAAATCATTTTGACGTAAGAATTTTATCTGTGAAAACAAAATAAAACTGATAGCTGAGATTTTCAAGCTACTTATTAGAATAAATTAAGCTATTTAAAAAAGAAAGTTTTATTATATTTTTAAGAAATGTAAAAAGTGTATTGATGACATTAACTCCTGTTTAAATAAATAATACATGTATGTTTCTTTTTTTCTTATTTTTAAGCAAATAAAAAGCACACAAATTCAAATACGTTGGTTCTTAATTCGTGGTAGCCGCTGTTTCTGTTGAGGGTGCTGTTGCTGTTCTAATCTCTTTCTCGCTTCACACTTATCGGACCGCAGCCATCTTCGATGGTGCCTAGAGAAACGGAGCTTGCTTCTGGAATTTGTAACATCACTTCCAGGATGAAACAGTGCATGTCTTTGTTTCTTTTTTGATGGCATTCTCGAAGATGTCAGTGGATTGCAGTGGACCGATAGCTATTGCACCTGATATGCTAGCCACACTACCAGTTGCTTTATTTTTGTATGCATTATGAACGGAAATTTGCATAATTCACAGGAGTTTGTTTCAGAAGCGGTCAGCCATTTGCTGATGGCAGGTTTGGCCAATGGTAAGTCGTACAGAGATGAATGATACCGTTTTGGAATCAGCACTTAATGCTGTTAAAATAAGCATTAAAATATTTTACTCAAGAGTTTTAATGAGAAAAAGCACTCTTAAAATACGCATACAAGTTCCAATATGCGAGTCCCAAAAGTAAAATTTTTTTAATGGTGATTCTTTTTCAAGAAAGTGTATCTGTACAACGGTAAGTCGTACAGCGATGGTTGATATCTTTTTGGAATCAGCAATTGATGCTTTCAAAACAAGTATTAACATTTCTTGAAAGAGAATCACCATTAACAAAAATTAAATAAAAAAAAACTTAAATAAAAATAGCTTTTTCAAAAATATAAAAAAAAATTGTTTAATTTATTTCCTTTGAAGTTTTAACATAGTAAAAAACTTAAGGTAAGCCAAAATTAGTAGTATTTAGTGCACCTATATTATGTTCATACCAACAGCACTTCCACATAATTATTGTATTATCCAAATACATTTCTATTTGGAATATAAGACTGTTGCTACGCACGGATGATAACCTTCTTCTATCTCAATGATTGGTTTTTAAGAATCATCCACTATCCCTGGAACACAAATAAAAATTGACTTCGAGCATTTTCAGCAAGAGAGCTTAGGAAATCCAAAGTTGACACATTAGTTGCATTTGTTTAGTTCCTAAATATAGAAATTGCGTTATAGGCATTAAAAAACAAAGATTTCATATAAGTTGCTCTTAAATGATTTAAGCTTAAAAAAGTGACTTTTTTAAATCGTGGTTAAAAAGGAGATTAATTCAATTTTTCAGAAGTTACTTTTATATGGAATTTATTTGAAATCTCTGTTCGATTTGAAAATGGGTTTTAGAAACACTTGGAGGACTTCAATTCAAATTCAAAAACGTTCTAATAATCTAAATGAAGCAAGTAGTTTGGAAATGACAACGTTGTTTATCTACCAATTTCAGGAAATTTCTATTACTTTTAAGAAATGTCTTGAAATTCGTAGATAAACCACGCTGTCGTTTCAAAACTATTATGTTTATAAGAATGGTTGGAATGGTTCTAAGTTTCGTTTTAAGTTCCCTAAGTGTTTCTGAAAACCATTTTCAAATCGAAAAAAGATTTCTAAAAATT
This sequence comes from Epistrophe grossulariae, assembly GCA_929447395.1. NCBI lineage: Eukaryota > Metazoa > Arthropoda > Insecta > Diptera > Syrphidae > Epistrophe > Epistrophe grossulariae. Next base: position 70,503,263 of record OV839567.1, read on the forward strand.
TCCATATAAAATTAATTTCGGCATTTGCTTTAAAACTGAAAAATGCAGGAAATTACTTTTATATGGAATTTTTTTTAAATCTTTGTTCCATTTGAAAATGGTTTTTAGAAACACTTAGAGGACTTCAATTCAAAATCAAAAACGTTCTAATAATCCAAATGAAGCAAGTAGTTTGGAAATGACAACGTTGTTTATCTACCAATTTCAGGAAATTTCTATTACTTTTAAGAAATTTCTTGAAATTCGTAGATAAACCACGCTGTCGTTTCAAAACTATTATGTTTATAAGAATGGTTGGAATGGTTCTAAGTTTTGTTTTAAGTTCCTTAAGTGTTTCTGGAAACCATTTTCAAGTTGAAAAAAAATTTCTAAAAATTTCCATATAAAAGTAATTTCGGCATTTGCTTTAAAACTGAAAAATGCAGGAAATTACTTTTATATGGAAATTTTTTAAAATCTTTGTTCGATTTGAAAATGGTTTTTAGAAACACTTAGAGGACTTCAATTCAAACTCAAAAACGTTCTAATAATCCAAATGAAGCAAGTAGTTTGGAAATGACAACGTTGTTTATCTACCAATTTCAGGAAATTTCTATTACTTTTAAGAAATTTCTTGAAATTCGTAGATAAACCACGCTGTCGTTTCAAAACTATTATGTTTATAAGAATGGGTGGAATGGTTCTAAGTTTCGTTTTAAGTTCCCTAAGGGCCAGTTTCACAGTGCACACTTAACAAAATAAGTGGCACTTAATTTTCCCATTTTGGCACTTACGCCGCAGTTTTACTACCTGAGTAAGTGGAAATTAAGTGGCCAACATGGGAGACTTAAGTGTCACTTATTCCGATAAGTTTACACTGTGAAATTGGGAATTAGTTTTCCATATTCGGCACTTAAGTGACACTTACTTCACTGTGAAACTGGCCCTAAGTGTTTCTGGAAACCATTTTCAAGTTGAAAAAAAATTTCTAAAAATTTCCATATAAAAGTAATTTCGGCATTTGCTTTAAAGCCTAGTACGCTGCTGATGCGAAACGAAATTTTTCTGTGATCTCCAAACAGACAACGAATTGCTTGCGAAAACACAACGGAAAATATCCTTGGAGAGTTTCACTAATTCCAAAAACAAAATGAAACATAAACGCAAAAAATCAGAGAAACCCATTATGTAAAAAATGATAAACAAAAAAAAAACACAAATAAACCCAAATGTCATTTTTCCGCACACAATAAATAGTCTGTATAATTAATTCAGTGCGAAAAACGAGCGGAGACTTCTCCAAATAATCTACTACAATTATACATTTCGCTCTTCGAACAGCGTACTGCAAAACGAAAAGCAGAACGAAATTTTCCATTTCTGATTTCGTTGTGTCATTTTTGTATGGAATTTTTCGTTTCGCATCAGCAGCGTACTAGGCTTAAAACTGAAAAATGCAGGAAATTACTTTTATATGGAAATTTTTTAAAATCTTTGTTCGATTTGAAAATGGTTTTTAGAAACACTTAGAGGACTTCAATTCAAACTCAAAAACGTTCCAATAATACAAATAAAACAAGTAGTTTGGAAATGAAAATGTTGTTTATCTACCAATTTCAGGAAATTTCTATTACTTTTAAGAAATTTCTTGAAATTCGTAGATAAACCACGCTATCGTTTCAAAACTATTATGTTTATAAGAATGGTTGGAATGGTTCTAAGTTTTGTTTTAAGTTCCCTAAGTGTTTCTGAAAACCATTTTCAAATCGAAAAAATATTTCAAAAAATTTCCATATAAAAGTAATTTCGGCATTTGCTTTAAAACTGAAAAGTGCAGGAAATTACTTTTATATGGAAATTTTTGGAAATCCTTGTTTGACTATAGTGAATTCAGTTTCAATGCGATGTTTGGCTAACAGTTGTAAAGGTGTAAGGAAATCTGTTGCCTTTAAAAGTGGATCGTCTTGACGTTCGAGCTTTTCGGCGATCAATTCGGCAACTGCGGAGACTCGACCTCGTGACATTTCTTCAGAGAGTCACCCATTTCCCAGACGCTGATAACCCAATGCACATTCTGTTTGGAACCACATGCATTGAATTTCCACATGTTTTTAGCGCACTTGGAGTTGATGTACCTTAAAAACACATTTATCATCAAAACCAAATACAAACGTCACCTTGTTTTGTACTCATCTATCTGTAGTGTCTAAGCTTTGTGTGTTCATCCATCCAAATGTACGTTTCCACTGGACTACCCGCATGTTTGTAAATTCGTCTTTTGGTGACAAACAACTCTATTTATGATCGATGGCTATGTTTATGAATTCCAGCGCATCACTTTATTTGAGGCTTCTAAAATGTTCGCCTCATGCCGAGTTGATTTTCTTTCACGAAATTTTCTTTACAACTTAGTTTAGTGATGTAACTATCCAAAAAAGTATAATGTCGTTGTATTTTGTACTTGGTTTTAATGGTTCTTCAATAACGAGCTCAGTGGTAACCGATGTAGGGACTTGTAACTTCTCTGTAGATGGGTTTGCTTAAGATGCGTTTGTGAAAAAACATCACTGATTGTTTTCTGGAGTTGCGAATGCACATCCGTAGAATAAAAATTATGTTTCATTTTATTATGGCCATTGCAATTATTACTGCCACCACCACCTGAACTCACAACACAAAAATACGAATGAGTTAGCCGACGCGACGTACTCACAACTAACAAATGAGGCATTAATTGAAGATAATACCTTTGCGAAAATGTATTTAAGATTTAAAAATAGAACAAAATTCAATAATAATGTTTTTTCTCCCCGAATTTATTTTTTTAATGAAATTTCAACAAACTGAGAAAAACGTTTCACATTTTCTACTTCTATGACGTTTGACTTCGTCACTTTTTATATGTTATAAAGTTAAACTGTTATACAAAAAAGTAGGCTGCTCCACTATAACAGTTCTTCAAATGGAGTCAAGTTTCTTGTATGGATACGCTATCCAGTATATTATAGAGATCAGTTAATATATCTTTGTGCTGTGAAGCTTAAAGGCTCTCCCAAACCAACGCGAAACATTCGTCGACGCCAGTTTTTTGTTGCTGTTTAGCGTTGTGTGTTTGACATATTTTTTATTATTAGGGGTATTCCCGATCCGATGCAACTGGTCTTGTATCATTGCAAAAATGCAAAAGTGTAAAATTGCTATACCCTAACCCCATTGTAAAAAAAAACTTTGCACATTTGCAATGATGCAAGACCAGTTTGCATTGGATCGAGAATACCCCTATTGTGAATGATTCGCGACGATTTCGCATTGGTTTGGGAGAGCCTTAATTCGGAATAAATAAATTATTATAATATGTCTAGAATAAATAAAAATTATTAAAATATGTCAACCCAAATTCAAATCAACGTTCTATGAATAATTATTATTGAAATTCTTGAGAGAATCGAAATTTTTTTGTCGCAATTATATGCTTTTTCCTAAGGCGGATAGCAGAATACGAAAATTTACGCGAATGTTTAGTAGAACAGAGCTGTAAGTATTATTCTTTTTTGTTAATCGTGTCATTGTGTTAGAAAACTGGAATTTTTTTCACTTAATGGCTTCACAAATTCTGCTCCACAAGTGGAGCACCAATCGTTTGACTTCATAAACTGTACAATTATCCGTTTTTTTTTTTTATTCCAGAGAATGTCTAAATATATACAATAGGGGTATTCCCGATCCGATGCAACTGGTCTTATGCACTGATCTCTATATACACTGGATAGTGTATTCATACAAAATTTTTGAAGCAAAAATATAGTCGTGGCCGGTACCCTCATATAATAGTATAACAGCGGCACCAGTGGAATGGACGCTACTGGACCTGCATGTTCTTTAATTTTTTTCAATATTTACAGCCGCAATGCTTGTTGACATCAACTGATATCAAATAAATGCTCAATTTCGGCAAATATCTTCAATCTCTTTCTTAGTTTGTATAGAGCGAGATATGAGGTCGTGGCCGGTACCCTTTAAAAAACTTGCCTCACAAAAACTGTTATACACTGTAGGCTATTCACTATCCAGTGTATTATAGGGATCAGTGGTCTTGTATCATTGCAAAAATGCAAAAGTGTAAAATTGCTATACCCCAACCCCATTGTAAAAAGATTTTTTTGCACTTTTGCAATGATGCAAGACCAGTTTGCATCGGATCAGGAATACCCCTAATATTGAATGTAGGTACTTGCGTAGGTCAGCTGTCAACTAGCTGAAAATAGTTTTTTTCTTTTTCTTTTTGTTTGCGTTTAGGGTTTTTTTCTTTGGAGAACTGAAATTATAAATAAAGAAATAATGTTAATAAAGCCATCTAAGTATACCTTGATGGAGATAAAAGAAATTTAAGTCTTAAAATTAATTATTTTACATGAATGTAAACACACGGAGTTGTTATGGGGGCCAGTTTGTTATATCGCTTAAACAGTGCTTTTTTTTGCCACCAGGTATCGCATTTTGACTTTTCTAGTCGTCATCCTGGTGGCAAAAAAAAGCACTGTTTAAGCGATTTAACAAACTGGCCCCGATAACAACTCCGTGTGTTTACATTCAGGGGCCTATTTCACGGAACATACATCACATACATTGTATGAATGTATGTACCTTAAAGTAGTCTCCAAATTTGGCTCATTGTACATTTTGAATTTTTAGAAAAACTATGCGTCAACTTAGAAAACGCATAATTTAAAAAAATATTTAAAATTTACGCCCACTGATATGGTGTCTATTTTACGTCACATACATTTCTGTAATGTATGAGATGTATGTTCTGTGAAATAGGCCCCAGGTAAAATAATAATCGCATATAATAGCGATAAAAAAAATTTCGATTCTCTCAAGAATTTTTAAAAATAATTATTCATAGAACTTTGATTTGAATTTGGGTAGACATATTTTAATAATTTGTATTTATTCCGAATTTAACTTCACAGCACAAAGTATATTTCGTTGCTTTATTGATATTTTCACGATTTAACTTATTCCCTTGTGGAAAAAACTATGAATTTGCAAGAAAAATATTTTGTACATATCTCATGGCCAAAATGAATTCGAATCATTGGGTTTTGTTTTTGAAAAGAAACTTAAGGAAACACTTTGATTTTAAGAATAAAATTGTTTTTAATTTAAAGATTAACTTTTTTTTAAAAAAAGAGCTTTGGTTTCTGCTTAAATTGTTTTTTATTAAAATTAAATAATTTTCTATCAGCACTACACAAATCACATACGATTTATAACAGATACTGTCATCTGATATCGCTTCAAGGTTTCTAAAATTTCCCGCAAGAGTACCCTCACCAGTCGTCAATAGAGATCAGTGGATGAATGAGATTCCTCGCTTTCGGGGATCTATCCAATGGGTGTCAACCTGTCCCAAAAATTTTCGGATACGTTTGGTTGTTGTTGCATCAGCTGTTTTGTCACAAGGGATTACAACAACACAAACCTATCCGGATAGCTTTGGAAGGATCCCCGAACGCGACCATTGTATAGATCAGTGGGTGGAACGCACAGTACACATATTAAAGGTAATATCATTAGAGTTTTCATTTTTGTCCATTTCTGCGCATCTGTCAAAATTGAGGTATTATGGTGGTAAAATGGTGGATCCAGAGTCCCTTTACTTGTCTAATTTCAATATTTTGTTGTTGTTTCTAATGATGCGTGATGAGTTCCTGTGGGCACTGGAACAGCCATTTTTAATTTTTTCCAACTTTGACAACCTGCGCAATCGGGCTTTTCCACCAGCCGTCAGTTTCAAACAAGCAAAAAAAAAGAAGGAAACAGCTGGTCTGAACTTGGAGAAAGGTAAACAAACGCCAAATATTTTTACAATGCATTAGTTTGCTTTCCAATAAAACCTGTAAAACGATGGTTATAACACCAATTTAACAAAAAATCAATTTCAATAACTTATCAAGCTTATTTATATAAAAAATCACAGAAATTTCTAAAAATCCACATCGCACTGAAAAAGCATTTGTTTACATTTCTCCAAGTTCGATATCACATGTTTTGTTTTTGTTGTTTTGAACTGTTAAAATTAGAAAGAGAAAAGACAAAGATAATTTTTGGAAAAGCCCAATATAATACCACTGATCTCTATAATACACTGGATAGTGAATAGCCTATAGTGTATAACAGTTTTTGTGAGGCAAGTTTTTTTAAGGTGTACCGGCCACGACCTCATATCTCGCTCTATACAAACGAAGAAAGAGATTGAAGATATTTGCCGAAATTGAGCATTTATTTGATATCAGTTGATGCCAACAAGCATTGTGGCTGTAAATATTAAAAAAATTAAAAGAAAATGCAGGTCCAGTAGCGTCCATTCCGCTGGCGCCGCTCTTATACTGTTATATGAGGGTACCGGCCACGACTATATTTTTGCCTCAAAAATTTTGTATGAATACACTATCCAGTGTATATAGAGATCAGTGGATCAGTGGTGTACTGTGGGTGGAACGTACGAAAGACTCTTATCTTAATAATTCATAATCTCTGCCTTAAACATTTTTGATATCATAAACAAATATATTTGGTGCCTGTGGTTATATCATTTAAATAAATTAAAAAAAATAGTGTTGAACAGAATTTGCAAGATTATTTTTAAAATTTAGGAGACGGTGTGGACTTATTTATTTGAAATGGTAGATAATTTATTTATTTTTATTAATTATACTAAATTATCTTGAAAAAATGAAAGCTTGCAAACTTTTATTTATAACCTTGTTAATAATAAGAGTCTCTCTAAAGACCCCACAGCGCGTAAGCGAAAGATTTCGCGTATGCGAAATTAATGTCGAATTCCTTTCAACAAAAGAATCGAATTTTCTTAAAAGAATCGATTTTTTTCTGTCGTTGAAAGGAATACGAAAAGACGAAAAGAATCGATTTTTTTTTGTGATTGTGTGTGTGGCACTTGACAGAAACAATTTTGAAGTAAAATATCCAGAAAAAATTCAATTTGGAAAATATTATTATTGTTAATTGAAAAGCAACGCACTATAAAATTCACCGAAAATTCGTTGCAACCAAAAACACAATTTGTTTTCTTAAAACACCGCGACATTCAATTTGACATTTTAGAAATTTCAAATCTTGCTAGTGTGTGTGCAAATCGGTGTAAAATCTTTCTTGAATCTTGCTAAATTAGCAAGATTTGTTTTGACAGAAAAAATTCGAATTGTTCAGAAAAAAAAAATCGATTCTTTTATGTCGAATTCCTTTCAACAAAAGAATCGAATTTTTTTTTAAACGAATCGATTTTTTTTTCTGAACAATTCGAATTTTTTCTGTCAAAACAAATCTTGCTAATGTCGAATTCCTTTCAACAAAAGAATCGAATTTTCTACTAAAAAGAATCGAATTTTTTCTGTCGTTGAAAGGAATACGAAAAGACGAAAAGAATCGATTTTTTTTTGTGATTGTGTGTGTGGCACTTGACAGAAGAAATTTTGAAGTAAAATATCCAGAAAATATTCAATTTGGAAAATATTATTATTGTTAATTGAAAAGCAACGCACTATAAAATTCACCGAAAATTCGTTGCAACCAAAAACACAATTTGTTTTCTTAAAACACCGCGACATTCATTTGACATTTTAGAAATTTCAAATCTTGCTAGTGTGTGTGCAAATCGGTGTAAAATCTTTCTTGAATCTTGCTAAATTAGCAAGATTTGTTTTGACAGACAAAATTCGAATTGTTCAGAAAAAAAATCGATTCTTTTAGAAAAAAATTCGATTCTTTTGTTGAAAGGAATTCCACATAATTTTGCAAGATTCAAGAAAGATTTTACACCGATTTGCACACACACTTGCAAGATTTGAAATTTCTAAAATGTCAAATTGAATGTCGCGGTGTTTTAAGAAAACAAATTGTGTTTTTGGTTGCAACGAATTTTCGGTGAATCTTATAGTGCGTTGCTTTTCAATTAACAATAATAATATTTTTCAAATTGAATATTTTCTGGAAATTTCACTTCAAAATTGTTTCTGTCAAGTGCCACACACACAATCACAAAAAAAAAATTGATTCTCTTTTCGTATTCCTTTCAACGACAGAAAAAATTCGATTCTTTTTAGAAAAAAATTCGATTCTTTTTAGAAAAAAATTCGATTCTTTTGTTGAAAGGAATTCGACATTAGAAAAAAATTCGATTCTTTTGTTGAAAGGATTTCGACATAAGTGCTCACTTCTGTTTTTTTTTTGCTTGCTTATATAAATACAGTGCTGCATCCAGCATTACGGCGTATAAACAGTGAGTTGCATGCTGCCCCCTGCAACCCCCTGCTTTAGCACACTATAGGATTTTTGGTAGGTGCGAGGTTGGGTGTATGTAGTTTCTTTTGCATTTAAAAAATCTAGATTTAAAGCCAAACTCGCACGTACCACAAATCCTATAGTTTCGCGTACGCGCTGTCGGGTATTTAGACGGGACGTTCTAATAATAATTCCCGCGACCCGCACTTGATCAGTTTGGTAACGTTAAATTTCTTACGAACTTGCAAACATTTTCAAAAAATTACACAATTTGGAATTTGTTGAAAATAAAATGATACCAAAGAGACTAAATAATTGCTATTTTCATGTTTTGTAGCATGGCCTTAAAAAGTATCCCGTCAATGCCTACATTTTTGAACTCGCATCCATAAAATTAATTGGGAACATCAACGTTTCTCGAGCAATTTTATCGAATCGAAAGCTACAGAACTTTGGCACAGGATTTTAATTCCCTTTTTTGGTTCCCAGCTTTGGGTAGTTATTATTGAGGTCTCTACTCTACTCTCTGAAATATCAGGAATATAAACAAAATTCCTTGGAAAAATTTCTGTTTTTGTTTCAAATACTGAGGCAAAATAAATTGTTTTTTTTTTGTCTGTGTTCAAATCTAGTAAACCTATTGGCGCAAAATTTTAGATGAAGTACGATGTAAAGAAGATTTTAGGATGTAGGTTAAAGCCATGGTATAAGAATACAAGGTGTTGTATATGAGATGCAGGGTCGCCATATTTTGTTCGTGTGACGTCATCGCGAGTAATTATAATTGTAATACTTTATTTGGCTTAAGAATTGCCATTTCAATTTACAAAAGTTTTATACAATTATGTACGTAAATACAGTAAAATTAAAAAATATTAAAAAAAATTTAAAAATAAATATTGTAAGTTTCGTAAGAAAAATAAAGTTTGACTGAGTCATGTTTCAAAAAATTTTTTTAAGCTAACTTTGACACTTCATATTTAAAAAAAATGTACCACACTACCTTGGCAAGTTTTTTTAAAAAAATGGCGCGTTTCATCAAGATTTCAAAATGGTACAACACTTGCTACTTATTCATTCGTACAAAATATTTTTCATTTTTTTTTGCAAAAAGGACCTTAGTTTATTTCAATCACTTTTACGAGAATAATGCTTTTTTGTACTCAAAAATCTATTTTACCAAGGTGAATGTGACATAAACAGAGGCACTAGAATCAGACACTGTTTGCCGTCAATAAGAGTGAGACAGATCTACATTACATAATATGGTACGCTACGATCTACGTTCGGTACGCTACGTTTCTTGTTTTACTTGCAACATCTCACAATCGTGCGCTTTTGTTACCCTGAAAAGCCAGAAATCTCTTCTTAATTTTCATTTTAAATTAAGTTGTGTTAATGAATAGTTTTTGAAAAATTAATTTTTTTTTTCAAAATTTCGAGTTTGAAAATTAATTTTTCAGAAACTACTCACTATACTATACTAAATTTAAAATGAAAATTAAAGAAGAGATTTTTGGCTTTTCAAAAAGGTATAACATCATATTGTAAGTTTAACAGTTGTTTTTAAATAATTTTTTTTTCTGTCAGTTTTTTAGAAAATTGCCCCTCCCGCCTAAACGGGGGAAATAGACTCCTATAGACAATAAAACTGCTAGAAAAAAGTTATAACCCTTTAAATTAGTTTTTTTTGAAAATGTTCGTCGATTATTGGCTATATCTTTTTTATTTTCAATTTAACGGTAAAAAGTCTCTTAACCAAAATTGTAGAGAATTAAATTCTCTACAAAAATGTTCTACAATTTTTTATGTCAGACCCTTTATTTCTCAAGATATTGAGAAAAGGGGCTTCTTACCCCTTTTTGAAGATAGCGGCCAAATAGGGGGGGGGGGGGGGGTTCCAGGCATTTTTGCTTTCATAAAGTTAAAATCGCTTTTTTGATTAATGTCCTTTATTGCAATTAATATTTGTTCAAAGTTTACTTCAGAGAACCTAAAAACTATATTGCACTCATCCAACAAACATGTATAAACTGGATACGAGACGGAACTAGTTAAATTTACTATACTTTGGACAAAAAAATTATTAAACTCATCACTTAATATTGGACTGTCGTTTGTTTAGTTTCCATTTCAAATTGCACTTCCCCTATAACGTCATTTTTGTTTCTATGTAGTACATATTTTTTCAATTGATCCCACATATCTTTTTGAGAACGAGCATTCTCAACTTCTTATAAATGTAGATTTAGCGTTTAGTAATTTATTTTTGTAAGTACATATTTCGATAACGTCGGTATTCATTCCAGTCATTACTATTATTTCTCAATGCTGCTCTGATGTACAAGTGAATTTTATGGACTTTATCTTGTTGGAGCTCATAACTAATCCAATCAGCATTAACATAAGGGACGGTTTTTTCAACCACCATAGAGTTCACTATAGATTTTAAGTTTATTGCAAAAAGTTCACATATGGTTGATCTGGGTTAAAGTTATTGAAAAATGGACTCGTACTAAGTTTACATAAAAACTCATCATAGTTGTACTTACAGAATTTTATCACTTTTTTGTTAATAACTTTTACCCTTCTGCACTTTACTATGATTTCAATTGATTCGTGATCACTTATTTTTTATAAAATATTTACTTTAGACACAATTACGCCCATATTATTCACTCGACACATCAAGATTAAAATTTAAATCCGGATGTATTTACATTGAATTTGTATACTTTACATCTGGATTTAAGTTTTAATCTGGATGTATCGAGTGAATAATATGGGCGTTAGGGACTCATCATTTGAAGCAACATAATCAATAAGGGTTCTAGAAGTTGACGTAATTCTTGTAGGCTCATTTACGGTCATACCCAAATTATTGTCATTCATGCATTCAGCTAATCTACGTCGATATGTAGCATGATATTGCACCCATACGTATCACAGAATTATTAGAATATTTCATTTTTATTATTAAACACCAACACTTCATCTCAATGACAAATTTTTTGGTTAGAGAACATTTCAAGTTATATAGAAGGAAATTCGACAAGACACATTAAATAGAATTTAATTGCAAACAATTGACTCGTTCTTTAGCTACTTTTATTTTTCTGAGAAGCGATGGACAATTTGGATCATTTGCTGCATGATCACTATTTATATCTAGGTGCAAATTTGTTTTAACTGCACTACAGTTTACACATTTCTTGAGATCAAAACTACAATTTTTTATGTCATGATTTCCCGAACATTTAACACAAACTTTTGTTTTTTGAAATCTTTTGCAATATGGTTGAATTCACAACAATTAAAACATCTTAATACTCTGTAGTTAGGATAAACTTTACAATAATCCCAACCTATGTTAACTCTATTTAATTTAATTTAATTTAATTTAATTAAATGCGCATGGGTAAAACTGTCCACTTCTATTATTGTATTATACCACTTGGTTTTTGGAGACATATAAATGCAAACGCATTTAATTTCTTTTTCACTCAGTTGGTTTTGACATTTAAGAGCGCGAATGAGATCAATATCTGTAATTTGTTCTTTCATTCCAACTATAAGAATACGTGGTTTCTTTTGCAGAGGAACATCAATATCGTAATTGTCTTGCATTTTTGTTTTGATTTCAGTTTCAATTTTCTGTATTGATTCCTTATTTGCTTCAAAGTAACGCATACATATTAGAAGGATCAATTACACTTTTTATGTCATCCTGAGTTTTTATATTGTTTTGATTAGTTTTAGGTTTAATAACAATGCACTCACTCTTTTCTCTTAAAACCTGAGAATACGAGCTTGAGTGATTAGTTAAATGATCAAGGGAGGATGAACCCGCCACTTCACATATACTACCATTACATTTAGACTTAGTAAGCAAATCAATTGCCTCTTTTATGACATTGTTTACTTTTACAATATTAGATAGTTTATCACTAATAATCTTTAAAATATTGTTGCAGTCGTCGCAAAAAAATTTTAAACCGGGTTTTATAACAAGCATTGAAACATCATATTTGTTGATGTTTTGAGATGAAACTGTTTCTTGTATCTATTTTAAATAAAGTGTATAATACTCGATATGATATTATAATAAGTTTATTATAAGTATTTAATGTACAGAGATTAAATAAATAACATATATTAATTGTATCAGTTGATAATTTATTATTGATAACCTTCCAAGTCGACGGCTGATTGAAGAGAGATCAGATAAAGTTAAGAAGATTGTCTTTTACAGAGAATGACGCTGATTACATGAAGACTTTTTTTGGTTGTTTTGTCTTTCGTCTTTTTGACAGCTTGGGTGAGGGGTGTAGAAATGTAGGGGGAATGAAGTAACGAAAGCAGGAATGAAAATTTGAAGATTTTTTCTGGTTGAACATTGACGTTTGTGGTTTGACAACCGAATAGAGATGAGCGGTGAGCAGATGTCAGTAAAAATCGTAGTTGATAGAAAAATGATCGATATTCAAGTATCGATTTTAAAATAAAATAAATCGATTACAAAAAATTTTAAAAATGCAAATAAAATGGTTTTTGTAAATCGAATGTAAAGAATGAAACTTCACAAAAACGTCCATTGTTGTGTATGTGTTCTTTCTACAAAAAAAACATTATTCTCTTTGACATTAAGGTTCCCCCACACCAACGCGAATTTAAGGTGGCGACGACGAAAACAATAAAAACAACGTGTTGTTTTCATTGACAACCACATGTTTTTATTGTTGTTTTCGTCGTCGCCACGAAAGATTCGCGATGGTGTGGGGGAAGCTTTAAACGTGTGGAATTATATTATTTCGAAATTTGACAAAAAAATCGATTATTTCATGGAAAAGGAATATAAATATAATAATAATAAAGTGGATTTACCTTACGGTCCATTGATTTCTACGTCTGTGCCTTGGTCGAGATTGGTCGAGAATCCTTAAAAAATGGAACAAAACTCATATGCTTTGTTTTAATTTCAATCGTCTCTAGACTTATGCGAGCCACAGATTGAAGGCACAGATCATTTAAATGGAATTTCTTAGAGGAGAAAATCAATTTTTTTTTGTGGTTATAAAACGGGATCTGCCACAATAACAATTTACTTTTTTTATTTTCTTCAAAATGTTTGATTGAAATATAACTGGGTTTCAGTTTTTTGCCTAAAAAATCAAAACAGAAATAGGGTTTTAATGTTCTTTCGCCTTATTTTTGGGTTATGGTTTTATATTTCGTTAATGGGTGTCACAGTTTCCAATCTGTGTCTACGTTCTTAAACTCTCGGATAGCCAAAATTAGTCGAAATACGTTGAAAAATGAAACAAATAGGATGAATTTTGTTCCATTTTTCAGCGTTTATCGACCAATTTTATCGATGCGAGAGTTAGAGAACATATAGGCACCGATTTAGTCTTAGTGCCAGTTGGTTCCCAGCTAATCATCTTTAGTAAAGGATTATTGCAACTGGTAAATCTTCAAATCTCGAATCTATAATTTGAAATGTAATCATTGAATTTGATAATCAGCCGATTCAAGCAGAACCTTTATTACAAATTTAATCCACTCTGAACAAACGGCCCTAAGTCGAAAACATATTTTGATGTGAATTCAACGTATTTGACTACCAAAATTAAAAAGAAAGAAGAAAACATCGATTTTTCAGTTTCGATAAATTTAGTCATCGATTTTTCACGGCATATTTTAACTGCTCATCTCTAAAAAGAAAGCATTTTGCGAAGAACTTATTTTTTATTACAAGAAAATTCAATCTTTTTTGGTTTAGAAAATAGAACCTAGACCTTTTTCATTGTTTACCCTAATTTACCCTACTGACATTACGATTTAAAAAAAATCACGTATTTTGAAATTTGAAAATGAATTTTTCTTTCACATAATATTTTTGTTTTATCACTAAAACCTACCATATAAATATAAGGAGGAGGCGTTAATGTGTAAAAAAATCAATTTTTTCGTATAATTTAATAAATTAATATTACACTGACATTATATATTTTGACTAAAAACTTAACTGTTAATGTACTGATTAATGTTTTATTTATTAGTTTACATAAGTAAACAAGAAACCACAAAATATTAACGGAAATTAATGAAAACAGCGATTTGGAAACCTGAAACTCATTTTACTAAAAATTAAATAACTTCCGCCACACAGCGAATTTAGGCAAACGGTTAACTGATAAATAATGTATGAATATGTACCTATATATGATATAAAGGTCGTTCTTATCGGAGCTGGGCCAGCGCTCCATACATTTTTGCCCATTGTCCTTTTTGACAAAGCGTACAGAACACGACCATTCACTTTTTCTTCTTTTTCTCCATTTTGATTTCATTATTGTGGTTTATTTGAATTTCGTATGCTAATTATGTGATGCTTGTGGGAAATATTAATTTGTATACAGTTTGAATTTGAATTTGAATATTAATTTTAATTTTAATTATTTATATTTTTTTATTTTCAGGCACTTCACTTCAAAGAACAGGATATTGATGGTAAGGTTCGAATTTCTTATAAAATTTGCACATAAAGTCTACCTGTCTCATTGGGCGATCTTCGCCCCCCTTTATCTTCAGTACCAATAGAGTAAAAAAAATTAAATTCAGAATATTTGCTAAGCTGGCCAAGCACAGGCTCCTCACCAAAGGACAATGGGCAAAAATGTATCCAGCGCTGGCCCAGCTCCAATAAGAACGACCTTTATATCATATATATGTAGGTACGTATTCATACATTATTTATCAGTTAACCGTTTGCCTAAATTCGTTGTGTGGCCGTAAAAAAATCTATTTGTTCGTATAATTTAATAGTACACTGACATCACATATATTTTGACTAAAACTTAACTGATAATGCACTGATTAATGTTGTATTTATTAGCTTACATAAATTAACGTAAAGAAACCACAAAATATTAAAGGAAATTAATGAAAACAGCGATTTGGCAACCTGAAACTCATTGTACTAAAAATTAAATAACTTCGGCCACATAGCGAAAAAGGCAAACGGTTAAACTGATAAATAATGTATGAATATGTACCTATATCTTTAACATTATATAAAGACGAAACGATTATTTAGTTTGTCACGCGAAATCTCAGAAACTATTTACCTGATTAACTTGAATTTTTTTTACAATATTTTTAATGTTTAGAAGGTTGTAAATAGCAAGTTTTTGTTTATCTAATTTGTTTGTTTATTACGAAAATTAAATTTTTTAAATTTTTGGTCAACTTTTTTCTTGATATTGACCCACATATTCACTTATAAATACCAAACTAATTGATACTTAAAAAAAACAAAAATTATTTCCAAAAGTCAATTTTTGTATGCAAATTTTAAGCCCTAAATCTTTTCTTAATGATGCATACAACCTGAGAAATAAATATAAACAAATGTCTAAGTCATTAACTTTTTCTATTTTTTTAAATCCAGAAATTTGATTCAATCGCATTCACGAGGTCGCTGCTTTGTTTCATTTCATAACATTTCCACCCTTTTGCATTTTCTCTACCTCCCTTATGTTTTTTTATTTATGTTGTGCAGGTTTCTCTTTGTTTAATCTTTTTCCAAAATGGAACATTTTGAGTATAACGCTGCAGGCAGGGATGGCCGAACTAACGCTTTTTGGAATAAACTACATTTTTTACATTTGCTACGTAGTTTAGATATGTAGTAAACTTTGAAGATTGAATTTGAGTTGAACTATTTTTATTGAAATTTTATTATTTACCTAGCTTTACTATGTATGTAGCAAACGTAACATTTTGTAGTATATAAGGCGTGTAGTTTATTAAATTAGCTACGCGTAGTTAATCATGTAGAAAATGAAGTGTAGTTAATTCGGCCAACCCTGGTTGCAGGTAGTCATGCAAGAAGAAGATGTTTACTTGGGTGCGAAGTATTATATGTATATTTGTATATGCAATAAGAAAATCAACGGGAGATAAAGATTCTGTTTATGTGTCAAACATGAACCTACTTAACATACAAATAAGTAAACCATTTTTTAAGAACTCACATTTATCAAAACGTATAAGTGTGTAATGTATAAACTTTTTGTTAATAAGATGAAATAGAAATTAGGTACGGGTAGCGGTAGCCCTATTTAGTACTATCGGTCTATATGTAGGTATGTTAATATTAATTCTTAAATTTTTGCGAAGCAAGGCGAGCACGGGTCTACTAGTATGATATAAAGGTCGTTCTTATTGGAGCTGGGTCAAATTTGCCCATTGTCCTTTGAACTCCTTTACATAAGTAGTTCCTGAGGTATAGAACTTCAAAAATCACGAAAACTGTGGCTGACACTGACTGACAATTATGGAGCACATCCCGGCAGAAGCTTGTAATTTCACATAGTGGTAGGTCTTTTGTTGCATATAAAAATCGAAAATTTGAGGATTTCCATTTTGGGGGCGTAATATCCATCCACTTTCAGAACGGAATTGCGATCAATTAATTGGAGCACTTCCGATTGCTGTAGAATGATGAAATTTGGTAGAGCGGTAGGACTTGAAGTGCGTACAAAGGAAAAAATAAAAAATTGAGGCTTTCCAGAGAGCGTGGTATCCTCCCACTTTTTTATCAATTAAATGAATTACTTACCATTGTTGTAGATTGATATTAGTATCTTTGGAGGTTTTGATCTGGCATACAATAAATATCTTTACAAAAAGGAGTGAGATCAGACCAAAAACATAAATGTTAAAAGATAGCAAATTTTTTCTGTACAAAAACCTATGTAACAAGTCTGCCGTGAAAAATAGTGAGATCTAAAAGTTTGCCAAGTTCTAACTTTAAGAAGGTTTAATATCAAATATTAACTACAAATTATGAGAGACATTTATTATTTAGGGATTACTGACTAAAATTTGGTGGGTTTACTTGGCAAGTTTTCTTTTTATTATTCACAAGTCAAATTTTAAAACAAAACAACTACCATGCAATGTGCACAAAATTTGCTACCTCGTGATTACAATATTAGCCAAAAATAGTGAAGATTTTAGTACCTATTACTAGATAATAAATAACACAATTCCCACAACACTATAAATCGAATCCAGTGCCTACGTTCTGTAACTCCCGCATCGACAAAATCAGTCGAGAAACGATCAAAATTGAAACAAATCGTATGAGTTTTGTTCCATTTTTCAACGTTTCTCGACCAATTTTAACGATGCGAGAGTTACAGATCGTAGACACAGAGTAACACAAAATCGCACGATTACGAGAAGTTGCGACCATAGATCAAAAATATAAAGATACTAGAGCTCCCTATTACACAGATATTTAAAAACACGGATACACGTGTTCTTATAATATCCGGATTTGAATCTGTGTATTTCGTGTATCCGTGCATCCGTGCGTCCGTGTGACCGTGTATCCGTGTATCCGAAGATCCGTGTATTTTAAATAATCCAATCATCACTGGAGAGGGCCAAATTTATGTGATTTTTTTGATAAAAATACGACAACGACTTTGTAGTCGAATCTGTAGTGGATTTAAATTTGATGGAAATGACCTAAATAGTAAATTTATAAATGTTCCTACCACAACTCCCTCAAGCAGTTACACAATTGATTCAATTGATTTTCCTGTTCAGAATAACGCTGATGATTTTTTTTGAATATTTCAGTGCACGAAGATGAAAGCATGTTTAATTTTTCTGGAATAAATGATATCGACGTGGGTGAGGCTGTGATTTCTGTTAAATCCAATGCTGTCGGGGTAGATGGCATTCATCCTGTGTTTATAAAAGCAATTTTGCCCACAATATTGCCTTATATAACACATATTTTTAATTCGATACTTACTACAGGGATATATCCGTGCCAATGGAAATTGGCTAAGATTATTCCTATACCTAAAAACCCTGATTACACTGAATTTAGGCCGATATCTATACTGCCTCTCCTATCGAAAGTTTACGAACGAATTTTACAAAAACAAATCAATGAATATCTGAATCATAATGAGTTGCTAACCCAACAACAATCTGGGTTTCGTGTAAAGCACAGCTGTACTACAGCTCTAATAAAAGTAATTGATGATATACGTATTGGTCTTGATAATGATGATGTAAGTTTTTTGGTACTACTCGACTTCTCAAAAGCTTTTGATATGGTCGATCATTCCCTTCTATGTAACAAACTGCGTAGCCATTTTAATTTTTCCGAATTATTAACAAAGTTAATTTTTAATTATTTAAATGGAAGAAAACAGGCGGTGTACGTAAGAAATACGTTGTCAAATTTTCTACCCGTTCGTAAAGGTGTTCCGCAAGGATCAATTTTAGGCCCACTTTTATTCTCGATATACATAAATGAGATTCCCAATGTTGTTCAAAACTCAATGATGCATATATATGCTGATGATGTCCAGATTTACCAGAATTGTCCTTTAGGTTTTATTGAGAACTGTGTTGAAAATATTAACCAGGATCTTAAGAACATCTCAGATTGGTCCTTGCTGAATAATCTTACATTAAATCCTACAAAATGCAAATGTTTGGTCATATCCCGAAAAAAATTAGATCTTTCGTACTTCACTTTAAATAATTCAAATATTCAGTACGTTGACTCAGTTAAAAATTTGGGCATTTTGTTTAACCGATCCCTCACTTGGAACGATCATATACAAAATGTGGTTGGTAAGACATATGGCGTTCTGCGATCACTATGGGTTGCTCAATGCTCAAGCATACACGCCTCTGCCAACAAGAATGATGTTAGCCAAATCTCTAGCAATTCCAACACTTTTAAATGGCTGTGAAATTTATTTTAATTGCGACGTTGAAAGCAAAAGAAAGTTAAAAGTAGCTTTCAATGGTATAATCCGATATATTTATGGTCTTCGCCGATATGACCACATATCACACTTATCTAAAAACCTACTTAATATGTCAATTGAAATTTCATTAAATACCGCACAATTAAACTTTTCTTTAATATAATCAGCCCTATCAAAAATTCCATCGTAATCGAAAATTTGCTACGAACCACGAAAAATGTATTGCAGAATCCATTCGTAGTGGAAAATCTATTAAGAATTTCGAAATTCGGGAAATTTGCTATCACAAATTCCGAATGAAACGGAAATATGACTTCCTTTTCTACGACAACTGATTCTTGTCGTAGCCAAGTGGTAAACGATTGTGTTTCATTAAAAAAATAGTTTTTTTTTACAAATTCTAAAATTTGCAATGGTTGCAAACGCAAACTATTCAATTTTTATTTCGTTAAAAGTTCTTAAACTCTTAAATAATTGAATGCCACGCCAGTGAGAAACATTGCAAAGAAGTCGGAACAAAACAATTGCGCTAAAAAAAAACAAAGGAAGTAAAAAAACACATCACTTTTAAAACAAGCCGGATTAAAATTTGTTCCTCAGTACATTTGAAACCACTTTTTATATATTATTTTCTTGGGAAAAAATGCTTAAACATTGAATAAATAAACAAATATCAACAACACAGTTTTTCACGATCAATAACTTGACAGCTGTAATAGTGCTCTGAGATTAACACGTGTATTTATTTGCTTAATATCCGTGTATCCGGATATTAAGCATACACGGATCTTTATTACACGGATTCTTAATACACAGAATGGTTTTTGATTTTTATCTTTTCAATGGGTGGGCTTACAAGCTCAACATTTTGAGAGATAATGGATATTATAGATTTTTATTTTTAATGATTTTCCAACAAAAAAACGATTTTTAAAGAAAAAATTAGATAATTATTGTTATTATTATTATTATTATTATTTATTCATTAAATTTCTAACACATTAAGAATAAATCTTATAAATTTGTGTAGTTCTTAATAAGGGCAGTTAATTACAATATTTAAAGTGAAAAAATTATAAAAGAAACAAATAAGATTAATTTATAAATTAAATCATACATTTATAATACGAGGTAGAAAACAAAAATAAAAAATATTAATGCAATATTCATAAAAAGAAAGAGAGAAAAGAGTTAAGAAATAAAAACTTTACAAAATAAAGAAAGTTAAGAATTTTAGATGCTGCCTTAAAATAGAGAAAAAATTAGTCGCCACGATTTGAAAAATATGAGTGTAAACTTCTTAAAAAAGTTTGCATGTCGTCTATCACTCTTAAGTACAAGGGAAGTAAATTCCATAGACGCGTCACAGCTATTGAAAATTGTCTTTCTGATACCAAAAATGAAAAACGAGGTATAATTATGCCCATAGATCTCTGATATACCGGAAATTGTAGCTTATTATATAAATACATCGGTTTGCCAGTTTTCATTCAGGCCTATCACAGAATCCATCGTGGAAAATCTCCGAATGGATTATTCAACTACGAACCCCGAAAAAAAGTATTCACCAAATCCGAATGGAATCGAAAAAAGCAATGCCTCATTAAAAGAATTAATTCTGAATTTCGAAATCAGCTGTCCTATGTCACAGCAATATTTGGAGCTTCTAAAAACAAAAATACCTTAAACTTTTTAAAAAGTCCCATCTTTTTTCCCTTTTTATTTTACACAAAAAAAGCTGAACATTTGTGTTAAGTATGGCTGGACTCTTTGTTTTAATAAACATCGCAAAAAAATCCCTTAATCTCAGAGCACTATTACAGCTGTCAAGTTATTGATCGTGAAAAACTGTGTTGTTGATATAATAATAACCCTGGATGGTTATTCTTCGTCGAATCGACGAACACTTCTTGTATTTTGTATGATTTCTCTTTAACTATTCATCAATATTAATTCTATCTTCGTACAACACCGGTTGGCGTTGATTTCTACCAGTGAGCGGACGTATGGTATCCTGCGATAAATGAAAATAAATTTTTTTTACAGTTATGTTCGTCGAAACGACGAAGGATAACTTTAGTGTGATTTTTTTTTATGCTTTTGTTACTTTTTGTAAGGGGTCGAACACTTAGAATCTGGTTTTTGGTGAATATTATGTAAAAGAACTAACAAAACCAATTCATAGTTCAAAGAGAAATGTAACAATGGATAATTAGTTTAAGTCTGTCAACCTTTTGTTGGAGTCACATAAGTTGACCGTAGTTGTTAAGAGAACGGATTTTCATTTGCGTGTAATAATTACACGTAGTCCGTGTACCCGTGTTTTTCAAATACACGGACTGAATCGTAGGCTCTAAAAGATACCAATCCTTCGTACGTTTCACCCCCAAAATCCATTTGTTACATTGTTGTATTTGTAATTTGATTTCTTGTCGATGAATATATGTGAATTAAAAAAACAATTTAATGCGGTGAATTTGTTTTGATTTGACAGTTCGCTTTTTTTATATAAACCAACAAACATACTAGTGCAACTTGATACATTCTACCACTAAAATGGCGGAACTTTATGCATTCTACCACTAAAACGGCGGCCATTTTGGCTATGTTCAAAAAGCATATCATCTAGTGAAACGAATCATAAAGTCTAGACTTCACCTTATATTATTAAATTTGCAGTGGAACTTTCGGGTAATTATTGTATTAGATCGAAAGAGTAATGATTAATGAAAATACAATATAATAAAAATAAATATGAAATCGAAAATGTTGTTTTTTCCTTTTTAAGGCTTTTCAAAACCAAGGCTTTTCGCCTTTCAAGTGCATAAAAAGTCTTGAATTTTAACTTCTCTTTCTTATGGGCTTGCAAAAATGTTTTTAATGAAGTTGAGTGTATGTTTGATCTTTAACTGCCATATTATTTAGTCATTAAACCCAGGTCAAAATTGAAACCCGGATGTATATTTCACTCAATTAACCCAATTTTGTTGTTTTGTGTGCTCTTATGTTAGGTTAATGCATTTGGGTTAAGAGTTCATTTAAACCCATGACTGAATAATATGACGGCGATAACTTTTCATGGCGAGAAACGACGAAAAATGGAACAAAAACGGAACAAAACTCAGGAATCCTATGGATTTTGTTCCATTTTTTTGCCGTTTCTCGCCCCGAACATTATCGCCAAGTTACAGGCATGGGTCCTGGATTTAAAATTCAACCTGGATTAAAAGACTGAATAATAAGACAGTAAAAGTATTTTAAGGGTAAACAAAGGCCGTCGTAAAAGTAGTAAACTGCGTTAATCTGCCTTATTAAATATTGACAGATTTACGATTTTACAACGGTTACGATCAATTTTACAACTTTAAAAATGAGCATAAGTGTGTACGAAAAAGCGTATGAATATTGTGATTGATTTATTTTACCGTCATATTATTCAGTCATGGGTTTAAATGAACTCTTAACCCAAATGCATTAACCTAACATAAGAGCACACAAAACAACAACAAAATTGGGTTAATTGAGTAAAACATACATCCGGGTTTAAATTTTAACCTAGGTTTAACGACTAAATAATATGGCAGTTAAAGATCAAACATACACACAAGTTCATTAAAAACATTTTTGCAAGCCTATAAGACAGAGAAGTTAAAATTCAAGACTTTTTATTAAAAAGGAAAAAATAGTCGTAAGAGCTCGCAACAGATTTTTGGCGTGAAAGGAAACCAAACTACATATATTTATACCATATGTAGTCCTGGGGAAGTAGATAACGAATACGTTCGTCTGCCAGCACAAAGTGGCAGCGTTTCCAAGAAAAAGTGCATCAAAAGTACAACTTTTCTGAAAATAGGAATACCGAGGGAAACCACTTCAAATGCATCGCATCCCAACGCCCTCGATTACCTGATTACAAATATGGTTTCGACAGACGTCTAGGTGGCCGCAAAACCACTGACAGACGTCGCCGAAAATGCATTTTTTTTTTGCGTTTAAACTTGGGAAACCACTTGAAATCGATGGCATCCGAAAGTTCTCCACTCGATGAGTGCGAATATTGCCACGACAGACGTCTAAGTGGCCGCAAAACCCCCGACAGACGTCGCCGAAAATGCTTTTTTTTTTTTTTTTTTTCATTTTCGGAATTTTGGGAAACCACCTGAAATGTATCTCAAATGAAAGGTCTTGACCCCCTGAGTGCAAATATGTACACGACAGACGTGTAAGTGGCCGCAAACCCGCGACAGACGCAATTAAAATCGCGAATTTTTTATTGAAATTTTTATATAACTGGTAAAACACACCAAAAAGGATTGCAATCGGTAGGACTTGCCAACAGGAGTATAAATGTGTAAAAAAAAAGACGTTTTGGGTTCCACCCAACAGCTGGAAAGCGCGATAAAAATCGCGGATTTTTTAAATTTAATTTTTTCGCGGATTTTTTTAATTAATCGCGGGTTTTTTAAATTAAATTTTTTTTAATGGGCTTTTGAGGGAAACCACTTGACATGTATCTTAAATGAAAGGTATTGACTTCTTAAAAATTAAAATATAAGGGATAGGGGTTGGGGTAGCGATAAACTGAGGACAGTCGCGGATGCTATTATTAATTTATCAGTTCAATTTTAGTGGTAAACTTTTTAAAATTAGATCAGTCAAAAGGGTTAAAAAAGGTTAAAAAAAGGAAACAAAATATTCGCGACTTAATTCGCGGATTTTAAAAGTCTGCCGTAACTTAAAACGTCTGTCACCGAAATTTTCCTTTTCATGAAGTCAAAACCTATTGATTAAGCCAGATTTGAGGAGGTTACCACTTTAATCGAACGAACAAAACAATAATAACATCCGCGACTTATTTCGCGGATTTAAAGAGTTTGGCGTCTGTCTGTTGACTGATCCAATTTTAAAAAGTTTACCACTAAAATTGAACTGATAAATTAATAATAACATCCGCGACTGTCCTCAGTTTATCGCTACCCCAACCTCTATCCCTTATATTTTAATTTTAGGAAGTCAATACCTTTCATTTAAGATACATGTCAAGTGGTTTCCCTCAAAAGCCCATTAAAAAAAATCAAATTTAAAACATCCGCGATTTTAATCGCGCTTTCCAGCTGTTGGGTGGAACCCAAAACGTCTTTTTTTTTACATATTTATACTCCTGTTTGCAAGCCCTACCGATTGCAATCCTTTTTGGTGTGTTTTACCAGTTATATAAAAATTCCAATAAAAAATCCGCGATTTTAATCGCGTCTGTCGCGGGTTTGCGGCCACTTAGACGTCTGTCGTGTACATATTTGCACTCAGGGGGTCAAGACCTTTCATTTGAGATACATTTGAGGTGGTTTCCCAAAATTCCGAAAATGAAAAAAAAATGCATTTTCGGCGACGTCTGTAGGGGGTTTTGCGGCCACTTAGACGTCTGTCGTGGCAATATTCGCACTCAGCGAGTCGAGGACTTTCGGATGCCATCAATTTCAAGTGGTTTCCCAAAAGTCTAAACGCAAAAAAAAATGCATTTTCGGCGACGTCTGTCAGTGGTTTTGCGGCCACCTAGACGTCTGTCGAAACCATATTTGTAATCAGGGAATCGAGGGCGTTGGGATGCGATTCATTTGAAGTAGTTTCCCTCGGTATTCCTATTTTCAGAAAAGTTGTACTTTTGATGCACTTTTTCTCGGAAACGCTGCCACTACGTACTGGCAGACGAACGTATTTGTTATCACCTTCCCCAGCACTACATATGGTATAAATATCGTTTGGTTTCCTTTCACGCCAAAAATCTGCTGCGAGCTCTCGGTCTAAAACAACATTTTCGATTTCATATTTATTTTTATTATGTATTTTCATTAATCATTACTCTTTCGATCCGCTGCAAATTTAATAATATAAGGTGAAGTCTAGACTTTATGATTCGTTTCACTAGATGATATGCTTTTTGAACATAGCCAAAATGGCCGCCGTTTTAGTGGTAGAATGCATAAATTTCCGCCATTTTAGTGGTAGAATGTATCAAGTTGCACTAGTATGTGTGTTTTAACTAATGCTATTGAACTTGATACATTCTACCACGGTCAGCTGTTTTTTCAGCTTGTAGGCAAGCCAGTTTAACAGCCGAGGATTGGTATCTTTATATTTTTAATGTATGGTTGCGAGTAAAAGAAGGAACGTAACGTACCGAACGTAGATCGTAGCGTACCAAATTCCTCACTCTAAGGCCCAATTCACATAGAACTGGCGTAAGGTTTTGGTGTGGTTCTGGCGTGGTTGCAACATATGTCACTTTGTGTAATTTGCATGTTCTCTTATGGGACAGTACACACACATATGAAGAGTCGAGGGTATGGTTTGCCCTGTCATTGCCACGCCATATTGAAAACTCTAGTGGCCTAGATAAACGTCACGCCACAATGAAACCCATTCATATGTCAAACCAAATCAAACCAAAAGAAAATAAGCATGAGGGATGACTATGAATTCAACATTGAATTCTGCGATGAGATCCAGATTTATGAAAATTATATAATTACAGTAGGGCAGATTACTGCAATAGAAGCGTGCAAGACCAAACATGGCAGAAAATAGCCCAAAAATTCAATGAAAATGGTAGGTATTTTTTTAATTTCATTTATTTTTATTCTTTGTAAACTTGTAAACCACAAACCGCTAAGCATTAATTATTGGTTCATTGATTACTTTGGAAACGCTCAGGATACATGTTCAGCTCTCGCATTACGTTGAATGCACCACTTCTTTTCCCTTTTTCCAACCACAAAGGGTGTACCCAGTACCTTCTTTTTTTTTGTATCTGATTAAGATACATGAGGTCAAAAAGATCATCGTCTTCATCTTCCCAAAGCATTTCTATGTTTTTTTTTTTTTTACTGGCAATGATTTTTCAAAAAAAAATCAGGAGGAAAACAAAACAAGTTTTTATAAGTATGCACTTTTGCTTATAACAATTTAAATGAATTCATCAAAAAGAGATCTGTCAAAAAGAGAACTGTCATGTCCATTCACTGTCGCTTCTGTGTGAATTGAGTTCATCACACCCACTCCACGCCCGTTGCTGACCTTAACCACAGCACCATAAGCCAGTTCTGTGTGAATCGCGCCTAATGTACGCAAACAGTGCCTCTGTTTATCTAACATCTTGGTAAAACTGATGTTTGAGTACAAAAAAGCATTATTCACGTAAAAGTGATTGAAGTGAACTCAGCTCCTATTTCCAAATAAAAAAGCAATAAATCTCGATGAAATGGGCCAATTTTTTAAATATCTTGCTGAGGGTGGTGTTGTAATTTTTGTTTTAATATTAAGTGTCAAAGTTAGCTTAAAATTTTATTTTGAACCATGAACAGTCAAACTTTATTTTTTTTACGAAACTTAAAATATTTATTTCTGGATTTGTGATTGTGACCAACAGCATGGTTATATATAGAATGAATAAACCACAGTACCTACAAGTATGGTCCATTATTTCATTAAGGGTATTCATGCAACGTCTTAAACTTTACGATGTCGTAAAATCGTAAAGTTTCCGACACCCGTTTCATGAACGCACCAAAAAAAATTTTGCGTAAATGTGGTAAACGATATGGTAAACAAATCAGCTGTTCGTTAAACGTCAAACAGCTCAAAATATTTAATTTTAACATTCGTAAAATTTGTCATCCGCAATTTAAAAATGCCTAAAATAAGCCAAAAAAGTAAATACATACAATTGTATAACAACACACCCGTTGTCTTTTTTCTTTACCTACACTACTGACGACATTTACAAATTAAGGGTGTGTGCTCAAACTGGATTTGGTAATCCAAATTCAAAACAAAGTTGGATCTTGTGTTGTTTTTGTAATACATGTATTTGCGTAAGCAATTCCAATCTGGTTCGGATCTAAAGGAAAATAAAACACAGCTAATGATAATTAATTGTGATCAACACATAAGTGCATGTGTGAATGCATTTGTGTAACTCACACAATTTTGAAAAAAACCTCATTTTTCCTCGGTATTTCCGTTTACGATGTTGCATGAATACCCATACTATTTTTCCAAATATTGCTATTAAAGGTATTCATGCAACGTCTTATAGCCAAACTACAACCACGCGTCAGGTCGCTCTGGCTTTGACATATTGAATAGAAACAATGGGCTCTTATGAAGCAATCTGAAATGTTACCACGCTTCGCGTTCGCTTTAGATCGTAAATATCGTAAGCCTGAGCGCGACGCCCGAATAGATCTATTTTCTATTTGGATGGCGCTTTGACAACTCAGATGGGTATATAACAACGTTGTCACTGCGATCGTTGTTTTATCTCTTCCGTATTACAGTGCAGTCACAAAAAAGGATTATGTTTTAGTGTCTATTATTCAATGGTTCTTAAATGACTAACTTTCTTTACAATAATTAACAATGGTTGAGTGATTTAGCTTATGTACGTATCTAAAAAGTGACATGAGTATAAGAATGAGAGAGAGTGTAAATATGAATACATAACACTTCCCCTTCCTTATTTCAAAATATAGATACAAATAAAAATTTTATAATTTTCATGATGAAATGACAAATTAAGTAATCCTTATATATACATACATATATACAAAAAATATAGTTTTTTATTTATTATTAAAATTCATATATCGTTATGTTTCTATGTGTAATTCATTTTTATTAAATTTAATAACAATTTTGAATTAATATAAAGAACTTAAATTTCGCTAGATTCAAAATTTCTCGTATAAGTTAACCTACTAGGAGCTTTAAGATTTCTTCATGTTTTTCTACGAGGTTGTTGCAAGCAAATATTCTTCTTTCCCCCCCGTAAAAATAAAATCTTTTCTTTGAATTTCTGGACTTGAATTTGATCTTTTTCTTTTGCTTACATTTGTATTTAAATCTAAATTTTTTGTATTCGAGTCTTGAAATGTTTTTTTTGAAGTATCAAAAACAACTTTTTTCTTAAAACGAGTTTTTATTTGATCTCCATGTACTTTTTAAATTACACCGTTAACTTTTGTCAAATAAATAACTTTCGATAAACGTTTTTTTACTTGGCCCGGTTGCCACTTTACAAAATTATTTTTAATGGTTCTG
Source organism: Epistrophe grossulariae (assembly GCA_929447395.1). NCBI lineage: Eukaryota > Metazoa > Arthropoda > Insecta > Diptera > Syrphidae > Epistrophe > Epistrophe grossulariae. Next base: position 70,531,456 of record OV839567.1, read on the forward strand.
TACCATATTAGATCATTTTTATTGAGTAATTGTTTCTTTTTCTCTTTGTATTTTTGTTTAACATAAGTTTTTTTTCTCAAAATTTTAACTTTTTCATTATTTTCAATTTTACTAGTTTTCAAATAATCAATCAATGTTCTTGGTTAATATGCAAATACTAAGGCAGATGGTGTGAAATTTGTTGTAGTCGAAGGAGTATTGCGATACTTAAACAAAAAATTATCCAGCTTAGTCTGAATTAGCAAAAACTTTGTCTTTTTATCAATGATTACTGCAATAGAAGCGTGGAAGACCAAACATGGCAGAAAATAGCCCAAAAATTCAATGAAAATGGTAGGTATTTTTTTAATTTCATTTATTTTTATTCTTTGTAAACTTGTAAACCACAAACCGCTAAGCATTAATTATTGGTTCATTGATTACTTTGGAAACGCTCAGGATACATGTTCAGCTCTCGCATTACGTTGAATGCACCACTTCTTTTCCCTTTTTCCAACCACAAAGGGTGTACCCAGTACCTTCTTTTTTTTTGTATCTGATTAAGATACATGAGGTCAAAAAGATCATCGTCTTCATCTTCCCAAAGCATTTCTATGTTTTTTTTTTTTTTACTGGCAATGATTTTTCAAAAAAAAATCAGGAGGAAAACAAAACAAGTTTTTATAAGTATGCACTTTTGCTTATAACAATTTAAATGAATTCATCAAAAAGAGATCTGTCAAAAAGAGAACTGTCATGTCCATTCACTGTCGCTTCTGTGTGAATTGAGTTCATCACACCCACTCCACGCCCGTTGCTGACCTTAACCACAGCACCATAAGCCAGTTCTGTGTGAATCGCGCCTAATGTACGCAAACAGTGCCTCTGTTTATCTAACATCTTGGTAAAACTGATGTTTGAGTACAAAAAAGCATTATTCACGTAAAAGTGATTGAAGTGAACTCAGCTCCTATTTCCAAATAAAAAAGCAATAAATCTCGATGAAATGGGCCAATTTTTTAAATATCTTGCTGAGGGTGGTGTTGTAATTTTTGTTTTAATATTAAGTGTCAAAGTTAGCTTAAAATTTTATTTTGAACCATGAACAGTCAAACTTTATTTTTTTTACGAAACTTAAAATATTTATTTCTGGATTTGTGATTGTGACCAACAGCATGGTTATATATAGAATGAATAAACCACAGTACCTACAAGTATGGTCCATTATTTCACTAAGGGTATTCATGCAACGTCTTAAACTTTACGATGTCGTAAAATCGTAAAGTTTCCGACACACGTTTCATGAACGCACCAAAAAAAATTTTGCGTAAATGTGGTAAACGATATGGTAAACAAATCAGCTGTTCGTTAAACGTCAAACAGCTCAAAATATTTAATTTTAACATTCGTAAAATTTGTCATCCGCAATTTAAAAATGCCTAAAATAAGCCAAAAAAGTAAATTCATACAATTGTATAACAACACACCCGTTGTCTTTTTTCTTTACCTACACTACTGACGACATTTACAAATTAAGGGTGTGTGCTCAAACTGGATTTGGTAATCCAAATTCAAAACAAAGTTGGATCTTGTGTTGTTTTTGTAATACATGTATTTGCGTAAGCAATTCCAATCTGGTTCGGATCTAAAGGAAAATAAAACACAGCTAATGATAATTAATTGTGATCAACACATAAGTGCATGTGTGAATGCATTTGTGTAACTCACACAATTTTGAAAAAAAACTCATTTTTCCTCGGTATTTCCGTTTACGATGTTGCATGAATACCCTTACTATTTTTCCAAATATTGCTATTAAAGGTATTCATGCAACGTCTTATAGCCAAACTACAACCACGCGTCAGGTCGCTCTGGCTTTGACATATTGAATAGAAACAATGGGCTCTTATGAAGCAATCTGAAATGTTACCACGCTTCGCGTTCGCTTTAGATCGTAAATATCGTAAGCCTGAGTGCGACGCCCGAATAGATCTATTTTCTATTTGGATGGCGCTTTGACAACTCAGATGGGTATATAACAACGTTGTCACTGCGATCGTTGTTTTATCTCTTCCGTATTACAGTGCAGTCACAAAAAAGGATTATGTTTTAGTGTCTATTATTCAATGGTTCTTAAATGACTAACTTTCTTTACAATAATTAACAATGGTTGAGTGATTTAGCTTATGTACGTATCTAAAAAGTGACATGAGTATAAGAATGAGAGAGAGTGTAAATATGAATACATAACACTTCCCCTTCCTTATTTCAAAATATAGATACAAATAAAAATTTTATAATTTTCATGATGAAATGACAAATTAAGTAATCCTTATATATACATACATATATACAAAAAATATAGTTTTTTATTTATTATTAAAATTCATATATCGTTATGTTTCTATGTGTAATTCATTTTTATTAAATTTAATAACAATTTTGAATTAATATAAAGAACTTAAATTTCGCTAGATTCAAAATTTCTCGTATAAGTTAACCTACTAGGAGCTTTAAGATTTCTTCATGTTTTTCTACGAGGTTGTTGCAAGCAAATATTCTTCTTTCCCCCCCGTAAAAATAAAATCTTTTCTTTGAATTTCTGGACTTGAATTTGATCTTTTTCTTTTGCTTACATTTGTATTTAAATCTAAATTTTTTGTATTCGAGTCTTGAAATGTTTTTTTTGAAGTATCAAAAACAACTTTTTTCTTAAAACGAGTTTTTATTTGATCTCCATGTACTTTTTAAATTACACCGTTAACTTTTGTCAAATAAATAACTTTCGATAAACGTTTTTTTACTTGGCCCGGTTGCCACTTTACAAAATTATTTTTAATGGTTCTGTACCATATTAGATCATTTTTATTGAGTAATTGTTTCTTTTTCTCTTTGTATTTTTGTTTAACATAAGTTTTTTTTCTCAAAATTTTAACTTTTTCATTATTTTCAATTTTACTAGTTTTCAAATAATCAATCAATGTTCTTGGTTAATATGCAAATACTAAGGCAGATGGTGTGAAATTTGTTGTAGTCGAAGGAGTATTGCGATACTTAAACAAAAAATTATCCAGCTTAGTCTGAATTGGCAAAAACTTTGTCTTTTTATCAATGAGATATTTTTTCAAACTACTTTTCACGGTCTGTACCCCTCTTTCAGCACTTCCATTAGATTGCGGGTGATAGGCTGGAGAATTGAGAAATTTAATTGAATTTGCTAAAAAGAATTGTGAGATTTCTTTTGAAGAAAATGGAGGACCGTTATCCGAAACAATCTCTTTCGGAAGTCCAAAAATAGAAAAAACTTTCCTCAAGACCTGTATCACATCCAATGAAGTAGTTTTTTTTCATAATTTCAACATCTATCCACTTTGAAAATGAATCCACCAATATAAAAAATTTTCTCCCTTCAAAAAAGAAAAAATCAATATGGACTCTTTCAAATGGATAACCTGTAGACGGCCATTTTGATAATTCAACTGGGCTAGCCTTGTTTGAAAGCTATTGGCATTCATTACAAAATTTCGTAAAATTTTTAATATCACGATCGATATTTATCCACCATACCGAACTTCTAGCCAACATCTTCAGCCTTACAATGCCAATATGTCCGTCATGCAACAAATTAAAAATTTGTTCTTTTAAACAACTAGGAATAGCAATTCTATCCCCCATTAACACGCATCCATCTTGTTAAGAAAACTCAAATTTTCTGTTCAAAAGTTTTTGAATTAGCAGGTTTTTACTGCTTTTTGGCCACCCCTTTTGCATAAATTCTAGAACCTTCGACAGAACTTCATCATTTTTTGTGTCATCACAAATTAAGAGGTAATTCTTCAGAAGAATTAAAAAAATTTATTAACCCAGAGAAAACATGAGTTGGTTCATCTAAAGGCAATCTTGAGAGTGCATCCGCATTTCCCATCAAAGATCCTTTTCTATATTCAATATCGTAATCATATTGAGAGAGAATAAGTGCCCATCTCTGAAGTCTAGCTGCTGAAATTGAATTTTTACTTTTGCTACCGAAAATTCACTGTAATGGAAGATGATCACTATAAATTTTGAAATAATTCCCATAAATATACTTATGAAAACGTTTTACCGCGAAAATAACGGCAAGAGCCTCACGCTCAATATTTGAATAATTTTTTTCTGCAGCTGACAACGAACTCGATACAAAAACTATAACTATCTCTGTGAAACAACACGGCCCCAACTCCGTAGGAACTGGCATCGCACACTATTCCTAAAGGTTTCTCAGGATCAAAATGCACCAGCAAATTATTCCGATACAACCACTCTTTGCTTTCTTTAAAGGTGTCCTCGCATTTGCTATCCCAACAAAATTTAACATCTTTCTTTAGCAGATTATAGAATGGTGAAAGCTTGGAAGTCAAATTAGGTATGAACCTACCATACAAATTTAAAAGACCTACATATGATTTCAGCGATGTTACATCAGTAGGAGTCGGTGCTTCCAAAATTGATCGCATTTTAACCGGCTTAGAACTTATGCCCGCTGAATTTATCTGATGACCTAGATATTCTACATTTGTTTTAAAAAATTGGCATTTCTCGACTTTCACCCTTACATTGTGTTCTTTAAACCTTTTAAGCACCTCCAAAATACTACCATAACACTCATCAAAATCCTTGCCCCCAATTATTATGTCATCTATATAACCTCTAACTCTTTTGATGCCATGCAAAATTTTATCAGTAGCAGCCTGAAATATAGCTGGCGCGCATTTTACACCCATAGGCATACTAAATAATTCTCTATGGGTATTAATCGTAAGATACTTCTGTGAAGGTTCTGATAAGACTATTTGTTGGAAAGCTCCAGTGAGATCCAAAATACAAAAAACTGTGCAACCTGCAAAACCGTAAAGAATCTCATCAAACCTAGGGAACGGATAATGTTCTGAAACAATGTGTTTATTTATAGTTGCTTTGCAGTCTACACAAATACGTTTGTCACCGCTTTTCTTCAAAACAACTACAATAGGTGATGCCCACTCACTGTACTTAACTGGAGTTAGTACACCCGTTTCAATCAGCCTATCTAATTCTTGATTCACCTTTTCACGCAGACCAAAAGGTACTGTATATGCCTTATGGAAAATTGGCACAGCGTCTGGCTTAACGACAATGTCAGCAACAAACCCCTCTATAACAGAATTACTATTCTGCTCAAACACGCTTGGAAACTTTAACAGCAACTCATTTCTAATGGACTTATCATTGGTCACATTATTCATATTGAAATTGTTTTTCCAATTTTTGAAAAGTACGCTTAGCCAATCCCGACCAAGTAAAGGAATAAAATCCTTCTCTGTTGCGACAACAACCAACTCTAAATTATACACCTTATTTTCAATCAAATCAGACACCACCACCTTAATAACCCCAACAACATTGACCCTTGCACCAGTAATAACATTCAGACTTCTTTTAAATTCATGTAAAATGCAACTCAAAAATGCTCTTTTATATAAATGCTCACTAATAACGGAATAACACGCGCCCGAATCGACTTCCATATTAAATGGTACTTGATTTACAACAACCTTTACAATTAAAGCATCAGAAAGCGAATAATTTCTTATATTTCCTAATGTTAATCTCGATAATTCACATTCTGTATCAATGTCATTAGATACGTTATTAACTTTAAAATTATTTTTTTTATTCGTGCAAGAATGAGCATAATGCCCCATCTTACCACATTTATAACAAACAACATTATTTTTCTTAACATCTTCTTTAGATTGACTCTTTTGTACATTACCTTTGCGGTCTTTCGAAATAATTTTTTTTTTACAGTTCTTATTAAATCTACCTCTACTCAACCAGTTTTGACTACCACTACTACTACCACCACCACTACTGTTTATTTGCAGACCCTTCACTTCTCACTTCGTCATCTCCATAGGGAGTGCAGTTTCACATATTTCGGTAAAAGTTTTCTTTAACGGTTCTTCCAGCAGCTTCCTCTGAATGCCCTCGTCTCTTTGTGACCAAATAAATTTATCAGAGAGAGCTTGGTCTAAGTAGTCTCCAAATGCACATTTATCAGCAATGATTTTTAATTCTTCAATAAAATCATGTAAACTCTCATCATGTCTTAGATTTCGTGACATAAATTTATGCCGTTCAGCACGCACATTGACTTTAGGTTTAAAATAAACTGTGCAATTATTTCATTGTATGAAAAGTCTTCCACTAGCCGAGAATCTATTAAAGATTTTAAAATTTTGTACAAATCTCCGCCGGCCAAAGAAATAAATAAAGACACTTTTTTATCTTCAGTCATACTATTTAAAACGAATGAATGCTCCATTCTTTCTATATAATGGTCGAAATCATCTTCTACCATAAACTGTTCAATATTGCCTATCATGGACAATCCCGCCATAATCGGTTTGTTATCACAATAGCCATTACGGTTTTTATATCAAAACGTTTAGTTCACTTTGGCTAGCTTTTAGAATACACAATAGTATTTTTATAATTCGATTTTTTTTTTACGTGTAATTTTTCAAACTTTTTTTTTTAAGTTTAACACGGAGTCACACCACGATCCTCGTCGCCAAGAATTATGTTTTAGTGTCTTTATTATCCAAGGGTTTTAAATGACTAACTTACATTACAATAATTAACAATTGTTGAGTGATTTAGCTTCTGTACTACTTATGTATGTATTTAAAGAGTGATATAAGTATAAGAATGAGAGAGAGTGTAAATATGAATACATAACAAAAAGGAGACGATGAAAAGAGAGTTTAATATATTTTTTTGAGTGAAGTGTACACAGGCAGTGGCATTTCATTTCGTTTTGTGAATTTTTCAATAGGAAAAGAAAGGAAAAATTAAATGTGTGTAGGTAATTGTTTTGAGACTTTTACCTAACAGCGTTGGTAGCGTTTTTCGATAGTTTTCTTCAATAATGAAATTTGTTCGAAATGTCAAACAAAATCTAGTTTATGTGTGGTGTGAACGGATTTCGTGATCTTGTTGCCGAAATCCGAGATTTTGTGAAAACCATATAATGGTAGATTTACATTCATCTTCATACGAGTACTGCAAAAAAAAGGATGTAAAATTAAAATTTACATTAATTGTTGAATAGAGGGAAAGGACCAACATGTTCATCTTCGAAAATTGAAACATCTCGTATGAGTTTTGTTCCATTTTTCAACGTTTCTTGACCTGTATTTGTAACTGTATTTGAACTGGGAAAATAAAATACAACTAGTAATAATAATAATAGTAATAATTAATTATTTTTCACATCCCGATTGCAAAAATAAAGTCATTCTTCGAATTACTTGCCAAAGATCAATATGCTTGAAGAAAAATTTTTGGAAACTAGCATTGTGTCAATGTCGTAAGACGGTTGTTTCATATTTCATTAAAATCAAAAAGAAAACATCGACATTAGTAAATACTTTCATTAGCAAAGCTATTTATTTCAATTGTTGTTAGTACCTAATTGAAACCATAAAAACGCAGTGTTACTTTAAGGAAACAGAATTTTTATTCTCTCATATCTCAACGCCCGAGGTTTGAAGCTACATTACGTTTTGCAAAAGGTCGCGCTTTATGACACATGATATCGTAAAGTCGATGAAAAGCCTGTCAAAAGCCCTTGCGTCCGAAGCGAGGTTGTGGTTTGGCCATTAAACTTTACGATGTCGTAAAATTGTAAAGTTTCCGACACACGTTTCATGAACGCACCTAAAAACACTTTTCGTAAATGTGGTTAACGACATAGTAAACAAATCAGCTGTTCGTTAAACGTCGAACAGCTTAAAAAAATTAATTTAATTTTAACATTCGTAAAATTTGCCATCCGCAATTTAAAAATGCCCAAAATAAGCCAAAAAAGTAAATCTACACAACTGTTTGAACTGAACTCAACCATATATTTTATTTCTGTTGTCAAACTCCTTTTTTCTCATTTATAAAAAAGTAAAATCTACTAAATTAGGTATTGTAAATTACATTGCACTAAAACTTTATATTACACCAAACTATTTTCTATTAATTATTATTAATTAATGAATAATTCAATTTTTCTTCAATAAATGAATAATTTGACATAAAGAATGCCTCACTTTTAACCCATTGAATGAGTGAAAGAGAAAAATATGTATGTATTACTTCTGTAATTTAAAATTCTCTTTTTCTCGCTCCTTGAGTGAGAGGGGGGGAGAAACATATTTGTTACTTTTGTTTGTAGTCTTTTTTCTCATTATAAAAAGCCGAATGCATTTATTAGGTACCACTGGATTGCATGAATTAAAGAAACATATTTATTAATTCTTTAATTTAAAATCCTTTTTTTTCGCTTGCACATTAGTGAGTGGGGGAGAAACATTTTTTTCGATGCGGGAGAAACATATTTATTTGTCACTTCAGATTTCATTCTTGCATCAAAATATTGTGTACAAAGAAATTTTGTAAAACTAATATGTTCATATAAATAAAGAATTTATTTATTTTGCTCAAACATTCCATTTGAAAATTTAACCGCAAAACCTTATTGAATGTGCGAAATTTTCGCACGGGCCTTCTGGTGGTCTATTAATTCTTGAGGTATTTGGCGAAAATGATGGTAAGCATGTGATCAACACATAAGTTATTACCTACCAGACTTTGTTCGTATATCCACCACTCGAATCTTGCCATCATTTCCTGGGATAAAATTAACGATTCGTCCCAAGTTCCACTGGTTGGAGGGGGTGTTGTCATCGTGAATCAAAACCAACATGTCAACCTTTAAGGATTTGTGAACGCCTTCTCTCCTTTTGAATTTGGATTGCAGCTCAAGCAGATATTCCTTCTGCCAACGTTCCCAAAAATGCTGTCGGAGAACACTAATTCGCTTCCATCTTTCAATGGCACTGATAACCTTGGGTTCTACTATAATTCGCTCCGGAATAGAACTCTGGGACATGCAAATTAAGAATTAGTGGCCTGGTGTGAGGGCTTCAAGGTCATTTGGATCGGAGGAGCTTACTGCAATTGGACTAGAATTAACAGATTCAATTTCTACAATCAAAGTATTAAACTCTTCAAAATTCAATATAGTTTTGGACGAGACACGACGAAAATGAAATTTAAAAGATTTGACTGTGGCCTCCCACAGTCTAGCCCCTCTGCTGCGCACCACGCTTGAATTTTGTCTTTTGTTTGCTGCGCAAAGAATTCAGTTTTTAAATCTTCTAACTCTCGCCTAGGACCTACAAAGTTTGTTGCGTTATCGCAATAGATACGCTGCGGGATACCACGTCTAGCCACAAACCGTTTCAAAGCTGCAATGAATGATTTCGTTGTAAGGTCTCCAACCATCTCGAGATGCACAGCCAAAACAAACGAAAACAGCAACATAGACCTTTCTTGGTGGACGACCTCTTACTCCTTCTGTTATGTAATGCGGTCCACAGAAAACTACACCGGATTCTAAAAACGGCCTCGTGAATTCAACTCTGTCCTTTGGGGGATTACTCATGATCTCTCCATGAAGTCGAGGATAATACTTAAAACAAAGTATGCACTCTTTCACAATTTTAAGTGCCAACTTTCTGCATCCAATTATCCAAAATTTTCGACGGATGATAGCTACAAGCGATTGTGCATGAAGGTTCTTCTTGTGTAGATAGCTTACGTAGTTACGCACAAAAATGGCAAAAATGGAATTGGTTGGCAACAATATAGGATGTTTTGTCCCATACTCTAGATTGGCATTATTGAGTCTTCCTCCTACTCGTAACAGCTCAAAATCACCTTCTTTACCCAAAAATGGATACAAAGCCTTTACTTTACTTTGGTTCAATTTTATTTCGAAATCACCTTTACTCAAAAATGGAGATAAGCTTTTAAAATATTTTGCTTTGGAATTTCCTTATTTTTTTTCAAATGTTTTATTTCGGTTTGAAATGAATTTTGGTGTATCTTCCAAATGAGGTTCATGAATGTTCCCTGCAACTCTCTAGCTTCAATTGGACCCTTTGTCATTAGGTTTGGAGCAAACCATCCGACTATAAAACGACGAACATATGACAAAATACGAAGAGTTTTTTGAAAGTCTTTAAATTTTGTGAATGGATCTTCAAACTTAGGATTAGTTCTTACATTCATCAACGATATCAAATTTAACTTGGTTTTGGCCAATTTTCTTGCTCTTTGTAAAGAAAAGGTGGCCCTTTGAACCAAAATAATTTTAATAACTCATCCACTGTTGTACCTCGCGAAACAATATCGGCTGGATTCGACTTTGATCCCACATGTCTCCAACTAGCTTGGTGAGATCCCTGTTGAATCCGAGAAGCACGATTGGCGACGAAAGTATCCCACGAAGATGGATGTTTTGCTAACCAATGAAGGACAATTTCTGAATCTGTCCAAAGAGTAATTGATTCTATTCTTTTAAGCACATTATCCAAAACTTTCTGCAATAGCTGTACCACAGCCGCGCAAAGTTCAAGTCTTGGAATTGGTTGTACCTTCCGAGGAGCGACTCTTGATTTTGCAACAAGTAACCTGACAACGACTATTCCATCCACCACTGAACAATTGTATATGCAACATCCATATACTCTCTTTGAGGCATCTGCAAAGCCATGAACTTGAAAGCCTCCAATTGGAAAAACGCATCGTTCCATCCGTATCATCTTCAGATCCGATAACTGGTCTTTAAAAGAACACCATTGACTATGCAAATTCTGCGGCAACGATTCATCCCACGATACTTTTGATATCCAAAGATCCTGCATAAACACCTTCGCCCTCACAATAATCGGGCTTATCAGACCTAGGGGATCAAAAAGCTGTGACATTTCAGACAATACACTGCGCATGGTTACTCGAGTTGAAGTTGTAATATTAGGATCCAGGCAACAAAATTCATCTGATTTTGGATCCCATACGATGCCCAATGCCTTGATGATGTCGGCGTCGTTAATCCTTAAAGTTTTTTTCTTTTTCGTCTTCCGGTATCCTTTCCAAAAATGTTGGCTCGTTCGAAAACCATTTACGGATTTCAAATTTTCCTCAATCTAACTTCGTCATATATGCGTTCTATTTCTGCAATGGTGTCGGCTCCTGAAATGAAGTCGTCCACATAAAAGTCTTCTCTTAACTTTTGAGCCCCATCTGGATACTCTTCGCTGTACTGTTCAGCCAGATAGGCAAGGCACCTTGTTGCTAAATACGGAGCAGATGTCGTTCCATACGTGACCGTGAGCAATCTATAAATATCTGATTCTTTGTCTGGATGATCTCGCCACAAAATACATTGATAAAATGTATCCTTCTCTTCAACTAATATTTGGCGATACATCTTTGCATTATCAGCCGTCAAAGCGAACTTGTAGCACCGAAATCTTAAGACGATTGCAAATAGGTCATCTTGAACAACCGGCCCCTTTAGCATAGTATCATTCAATGACAAATTTGACGACGTTCGACTGCTGCAGTCAAAAACAACTCTCAATTTTGTTGTTGTGGAATCTGGTTTAACAACGCACTGATGAGGGGTGATGTATTTCACTAATGAATGTTAGAATTTAGGCACTTTCACCATGTGACCCTGATCTAAATATTCGTGTATAAAAGCGGTGTATTGTTGTTTTAAAGGAGGATCCCTGTTAAGCCGTTTCTCGAGTGCTTTTGTGCGCAACGCAAAGAATCTCCTAACTGCAATGTGTATTCTTTAAATGGGAGTCTAACAACGAATCTGCCTGCTTTATTTCTCTGCACTGTACTGAGAAAATGATTTTCGCAAAGAAGTTCCTCTGCGGTCATCAGAGGTTTTGAAGGTTTCCAAAATCGTTCAACTATATCGGAGAGATAAGAGTCCAAACTCGGATTTTCAGCAACAACTGACGAAGAACCAACTTTTGCCGTTTTTACCCTTCCTGACACGACCCAGCCTAATACAGTTTTTTGCAATGTTGGGTGGTAATTATCCAACTTGATCTTACCTACTGATAATAAATCGAAAAAAAAATCTGCTCCTATTAACACATCAACGGATGATGGTAGATTAAAACTAGGATGTAGATGGCAAGTTGTTAGGTATTCTCCAACTTTCGATATCGAGTGGTTTGTCAGGTTGCACACTAGTTATCTTTGGTAAGATTAAGGCTTCGGCTGAAGTCTCAAATGCCGTTGACCTTGATTTAATACATATATTTCTGCTGCATTTCACATCCACATCCTTTTTCCCAACTTCAGCAACAGTTGCATTCACCCGAGTTTTCTTAAGATGTAATCTTTGAACAGCAGCTTCAGTTACAAAATTCAACTGTGAGGCAGAGTCCAACAACGCCCTTACCTCATGAAACTGTCCTCTGTTGTCCCTAAGCTTTACTATTGCCGTAGCCAAAATAACTTGAGAAGGCTCTCTGATCTCGCCAACCTCAGTCACCGACGAATGCAAAGAGGTGTTTACAGGGTTAACCACTTCCGGCTCTGCCAGCAAACGACCTGTTGGTTTTTGAGCATATCGATGAAGTAGCATGTTATGTGGCCAACCACATACCCTGGCATTTTGATGCATGCGGTGCATTTTTTTACCGTGTGTCCAACGCCAAATTAATTTATGCAAAGCATCCGCTTTTTGACTTTAATAAACCGATCTGCAACATTCAGGTTCTGGAAAGCAGTGCACTTATCTATGCTGTGTCCATTTTTGGTGCAATACTGACAGCCTGAACTTGAAGCTGAATCCGTGTCAACTGTTCTTTTGCAAAGAAAAACAAGATAAAATCAAAGAAACGAAGCAACTACTTGGTCCGAGGTCAATAATCAACTCTAGTTATAATTTCATTTAAGTTTCTCTCTATGTTACATTCTATGTTACATTTTACAATATATTTTTCGATTGGTATAATGCGTTAAATCGATTGCAGGGTGACTCAAACAGTAAGAAAACTCTTCAATGAGGCAAAAAAACCAGGGAATGGCAGAATTACTCCCAAGAACTAACAAAGTACAATAAGGAGATAAGAAAGGCCAAAAGAAATAGTTTTACTAAGTTCTGTGAGGGTATCTCCTCAACCCCTGCTGCGGCAAGAATACATAAAGCTCTTGCAAGAGATAAGTTAATTAGATCATTAGCACTAAGGTATAATGATGGGAGTTTCACAGAGAATGAAGAGCAGAGATCCACTCTGTTGCTTAACACGCAGTTTCCAGGCAGTCTACCGTTGGGAGATAATTCTCCAGAGAGAATACTTCTCAAACCTAACAGAGAAGACTGGAAAGCAGCTGCAACTATATATTCAAGTAAAAGGATAGAGTGGGCGATTAGCACCTCCCAACCTTTTAAGTCACCAGAGGTAGATGGTATCTTCCCAGCCCTTTTACAAAAGGGGAAAGAAGTTCTCAAGCCCTATCTTATTAGTATCTTTCGAATTAGTATAGCTCTTGGGTATACAAAAAAAGTGTCAAAGACTAATTTGTAGCTTGGAATATTTCCTACAAAAACGTAAAACCTACCTTTTTCATACAAATAACGGTTTTTGAAATAAACTAATCAGAAGAGTTAAGGGTTTTGCTTTTCTATGTAGTTGGGCGACTTAATTCCAAAATAGTGCATTTTGTGATAAAAGCATCAATTTTTTATTTATTATTGGTAAATTATATGGACATGATTTTAAGATATCCGTTCACTCTATTTGTCCATCCCTTTAGGCGGGAGGGGCAAATAAAAAAAAAATTTCTAAAATAGAAAATGAATATAAAAAAAACATCGGCAACACTTACAATATTATGTTATAGCTTATCTTAAAGCCAGATATTCATTCTTTATGTTATTGAAGACATGAGATTAGCTTTAGACTGTAGAAATATAACTTTCCTGGTGCTTTTGGACTTTTCAAAAGCCTTTGACACGGTTGACCATTCTAATCTTTGTGGGAAATTATCAAGGTTGTACAATTTTATAAGCTCAGCAATTAAACTGATTAACTCCTATCTACAAGGTAGGAAACAAGCTGTTATGTTAAATGGCAATCTATCAAACTTTCTCGCTACAACGAGGGGCATTCCACAAGGCTCGATTCTCAGTCCTCTTCTATTTTCCCTCTATATCAATGAACTCCCTCAAACTGTTTCTGAATCAACTTTTCATATGTATGCTGACGACGTTCAAATTTATAAAAGTTGTTCTCTTGGACAAGTTAACAATTGTGTCATTGATATCAACTATGACTTACATAATATTTCAAACTTCGCTAGAAGTAACGGACTTGTTCTGAACCCTTCCAAGTCCCTTCTCTTGACCCTTCTCAGTTCCCACAAATTAAACTAAATGGGGTTACAGTAGAATATGTTGAGACTGCAAAGAATTTAGGAATTACGTTTAATCGGACACTAACATGGGAAACACATATAAACATAGCCATTGGGAAAGTATATGGAGTACTCCGCAGACTTTGGCCAACACATTATTATATACCACCTAAAACAAGGCTATTGCTGGCTAAAACCATGATCATACCTATACTCTTATACGGATGTGAAATCTACTGCAATTGCGACCAAGTAAGCAGAAGGAAACTTAATGTGCCATTTAATAGTATAACTAGATACATTTATGGACTAAATAGATTTGATCATGTTTCCTTCTTCTCAAAATCTATATATGGTATTTCATTTGATAATCTAATCCGCTATCGAACGTTAATTTTGTTGTTTCGGACTATGCTCACTCATCAGCCTTCTTACATTTTCTCCAGAATACATATGACCTCATCAATTCGATCTCAACAAATTTTACATTCTCGCTTCACATGTTTGACATCCGAACGACAATTCTTCGTCCATCCAACGCGGCTATGGAATAATCTCCCACGAAAAATAAGGGTAATTAGAACCTTGAAGTGTTTTAAAAATGAACTAAAGACACACCTTTCCTTACAGTAAAACCTGCAGATTATAAATGTTTTTATACCTTAATTGTTTTTATAAATATTTATAAATAATTAATGTAATTTTAAATTTTTAAACAAGAATATTGTAATTGAAATTAATTTTTGAATTAATTAATTTTCAGACAACTATAATTTTATAATTTTAAATATATTTAGGTACATTTTTTTTTTCTTTTTCTTCTCTTTTTCTTTCCTTTTTTGAAGCTATTTCAATTATTATTTACATTTGTATAAAACTATGATAAATTAACAAATCAACGCTTGTATTAGTTTATAAGATATTTATCTTAATATGCAAGCATGCCAATAAATAAATAAAATAATATAAAATTTATGTTTTCAAATGAAGTTATTTTAGTGCTTAGTTTTTGAATAAATGATTTTTAAACTCAAAATTTTAAAAATAAAATTTGAAAAAAAGTAATAATAATTTTGGTAATTTTCAATTTTCTCAAAAACTAAAAGACTTACGACCATCTGGTTTTTAGCGTTCGACTGAAACATATTAAGAGTATTAAAAATTCTAACCCAAATTAGTAGATACTTAATAACGAAAAATTTTGAAAAAAAAATTATTAGGTATTATTTTTTTTTCAAATTTTATTTTAAAAATTTTGAATTTAAAAATCATTTATTCAAAAACAAAGCACTTAAATAACTTCATTTAAAAACATACATAAAGAATGAATATCTGGCTTTAAGATAAGCTATAACCTAATATTGTAAGTATTGCCGTTGTGTTTTTATATTCATTTTATATTTTAGAAAACAAAAAATTTTAATTTACCCCTCCCAATTAAAGGGGTGGACAAATAGAATGGACCGATATCTTTAAATAATGTCCATATAATGTACCAACAAAAAAAAGTGGATCATTTATCACAAAATGCACAATTTTGGAATTAAGTCGCCCAACTACATAGAAAAGTAAAACCCTTAACTCTTCTGATTGGTTTATTTCAAAAACCGTTATTTGTATGAAAAAAGCAGGTTCTACGTTTTTGTAGGAAATATTCCAAGTTAGAAATTAGCCTTTGACACTTTTTTTTGTACAACTTACCATTTGGGAGTTATTCTTGAAAAACCATTTTGGGGGCCTTCAACCCCCCGTAAAATTGTTAGCGGCGCTCATATCGATGGGGACTTTTGACAATTTCTTAAGAACACAATGAGGAAGCTATATACCAAAATCCTTTCCGGCGATTATTTCCGAATTCAGCTATTTTTTTCGCTTCATTGACTGGACTAATATACCAAGTCTATGGAGAAGGGCTAAAGTAATTTTAATACCCAAAATTTGGAAAAAAGATACAACCCATCCAAAGTCTTTCAGGCCAATAAGCCTAACATCTTTTATACTGAAAACCTTGGACAAAATTATTGACAACTTCATAAGAACTGAAGTTCTAATACATTGGCCTCTTAATCAGCGACAGCATGCCTATAGAGCGGGTAGATTTACAGAAACCGCTCTATTCGAGCTCACTAATACCACAGACAATAAACTGTACAGATGTAGCATTCCTATAGAAAAAAATGTCCCAATTTATTTTTACACCACGCAGACGATCAGCAGGCAAGAAAGGTCTTTGCCTGTTCATAGTAAAGCATGGAAAGAAAGCTATTTGTCTTTTGCAAAAAATTCTCTTGCGTACTCGCTCATATGTTTTCCCTCTTGCTCTGTTACTCAGGATATAGGAATGAAATGAATGGGGAAAAATTGAGTAAAAACGTGTTTTTTTGTTTCTGCAATAATATGCAGTCAGCAACGATCGAGAGGAAGACGAAAGACATTACGATAAAAAAAAAAAAAAAAAAAAACTATTTCATTGCGATTATGTTTGTTTTTTTTTTGTGCTGTGTTGTATGTACGATTTCTTTTTAAGGTCGTCTGAGGCTGGCGACAAAGAATAAAAAGTATATGAACTCTTTTTCTTTGAATTCATAAATGGATATTGGATATATTCTTTATGTGTGTAGGTAGAAATTTTTTTTTGAGTGGTGGAGGTTATTTTTTTAATGACGGAAAAATGTCTTCTTTTTTGTATAGTTTTCGTATTCTACATATTATAGATTCGTTAGATCGGAGCATTTTATGATTAGCTAGGTAAACATCATTTTAATTTTATTTAGAACCATTTTCCAGTTTCTTATATTAAGAATTTATTTCTAGGGATTATTAATACATTTCAACATTTTGAACTTGTGTTTAGTAAAAGGAAACAAATACAAAATAATAAGAATTAATCGGCCTGTAACATAGGATTTCAGTATTTCGTAGAGCTGCGTTGGGAGGTCTCTATGCTGTTTGTACTCAAATCCCAAACCTTGTCAAAGGCTTGAGCAACATCTAGAAATAGAGCGGAAAATACTTGTTTTTCAATATGATTTTTTTTAGTGGTCTCTAGGTCAAATGAAAGATGTTAGTTATTAAGCGACGTTTCGAGCATAATTATGCTCATCATCAGGCAAAACTTGTCAAGAACATTTAAATTTAAATCATCAAAATCGAAAAGTGTTTTTACTGAATTTAAATGGTAATAACTGGCATGGCATTCATATTGATGATGAGCATAATCATGCTCGAAACGTCGCTTAATAACTTACATCTTTCATTTGACCTAGAGCTCACTCAACTAAATCATATTGTTAAATACAAGGGTCACTAAAATAATAATTTATTTATTCATACTTGTTTTTCTTCAATACCTTTTAAACAACATCCGTAATTCGATGCACTTGGTTTTTTTTGGAATGTTTATTTCTGAATCCAAAGTGAGGGTTTGGGATTAGTTTTCTTTCTTCTATTACTTCGCTAAGCCTTTTCATGAGCAGTTTTCGAAAACTTTTGAGATATTGGCCTGTAGGAAGCTACTTGGTGGCTTTCCTTGCTTAGGAATAACAATGACTTCTGCAATTTTCCAATGATGGGGTACATATCGAAGCTTAAGACATGCGTTTATTATATATTGGAGTTTTTTGAAGGCTACTGTTGGCATTTCTTTCAAAACCTGAGCAGTAACTAGATCATCAACTTCGAAAAGAACTTCCAAACGAAGTTAAGTTGCAAGAAAGAGTGGGCAAGTGAATCTGTAAACTACACTCTTGAAGCAAATACCATCAAGTGGTACACTGATGGGTCGAGAACCACTGATGGGACTGGGGCAGGTATTTTTGGGCCTAGAACCAAAATTTCCCTGCCGATGGGACAGTCTACCAGCATTTTTCAGGCGGAAGTAAAGGCCATGGCAAAATGTGCAGGAAAAAATCTCGAAAGAAATTACCGTAACACAAACATTGCCATCATGTCAGACAGCCAAGCTGCACTCAAAGCACTAAACTCTTACACAATCAGCTCAAAACTGGTATGGGAGTGCGTGAGCTGGTTGAACGAGCTGGGCAAACACAACAAGGTAACACTCTATTAAGTACCAGGTCACGTTGGTGTCCAAAACAATGAAGAGGCAGACTCCCTAGCGAAAATAGGAGCAGCAACACCCTTAACGGGTCCAGAGCCCTATTGCGGAATAGGTGAGAACGTGATCAAGCACAAAATAAAAATAGAAGAGGAGGCCAAAAGACAAAAAAATTGGAATGAACTCCCTAAGCTAAGACTGGCCGAACTTTTACTTGGAAATTATAACCAAGAACGTTTTACATCCTGCATTAGCTTAAGTAGAAATAATCTAAGGAAAATAACGGGACTCCTCACTGGTCACTGCAAGCTCCGAAGACATCTCAGCATCCTCGGCTTGGTGAGCAGCTCCTCCTGTAGATTCTGCGACGCTCATGAGGAGACACCTGACCATATTCTAGGTAGTTGCGAAGCACTCATGCATAAACGACACAGATATCTGGGACGGCACCATATAAGAGGGAGCGAATTAGCCTCTCTAAAAATACCCCAGATATTGAAGTTTCTCAAAGAAACAAATCTGGAGGAAGAGTTATAAATGAAACACCTCATCTAGCTCTAAATGGGGGCACAGTAGATCTTAAGGTCGCAGTGCAGTATATATACATACAATCATAAAACCCCAAACCTTCATTCATTCGTTCAACTAGATCATACCCGAGTACTTTTTTATTTGATAGCTTGTGTTGACACATGCTTTTTACTTCTTTGAGCGTGAAGAATTCAATTTCCAATTCATCGTTTCTATCAACAAAATGTAAATTATTTGCACTTTCTGGAAAGGGTTTAAAAACATTCGAGAGATGTTCCGCGAGGATTTCAGCTTCCTGTTTCGGGTTTGCAATCCATTTTCTGTCTTGTGCTTTGATAGGCGGATTTTGAATTTGTGGTCTTTTTAGGAGTTTGCTTTCCATAATTATAATATTAATAATTATATATTAATAATTATAATATGTAATTAAAAATCGAAATATTTTGTATAGGTATTTATACATTATATAAAGTTTTGAGCAAAATTGTGCAGCTTATGCTTCGTCCTAATCTTTGAACCTTCCTTTATTAAACTCACCCTATTAAATCCCCAAAATTTAAAAATCAACAAAAAATAACCTCAACAAGAAAAGATTTTTCATAAACATACCAAATAAAAAAAAAAGTTCTTTTAGCACGCCTTAAATACCTACTCATACAGTTTACAAATTTACCTAAATCAAACATCACCCTGATATATGACCAATAATGAATTGAAAGGCAAAAACTATTCGATCTTCCATCAAATCTAGATGAAAATAATTGCATATATGATAGAGCCTACGATTCAGTCCGTGTATTTGAAAAACACGGGTACACGGACTCCGTGTAATTATTACACGCAAATAAAATTCGGTCTCTTAAAACACGTGTATTTATTTGCTTAATATCCGTGTATTCGGATATTAAGAATACACGGATCTTAATTACACAGATTCTTAATACACGGAATGGTTTTTGATTTTTATCTTTTCAAGGGGTGTTCTTACAAGCTCAAAATTTTGAGGGATAATGTATATTACAGATTTTTATTTTTGGCGATTTTCCAAAAAAATATCTATTTTTAAAGAAAAAATTAAATAATTCTAAATTTAAACCCACTGACAGATTCGACTACCAATTCCTTGTCGTATTTTTATCAAAAAAATCCCATAAATTTGGCCCTCTCCAGTGATGATTGGATTATTTAAAATACACGGATCTTCGGATACACGGACACACGGATGCACGGATACGCGAAATACACGGATTCAAATCCGGACATTATAAGAACACGTGTATCCGTGTTTTTAAATATCCGTGTAATAGGGAGCTCTAATATATACCTACAAAATCAACAGCTAACCGACGACGACGCTCTTCCACTTAACTACCCTCATTAAGGACGGTATTCACCGAGCACTCATAACTTATGAGCCTCAAAAACCTATTCACCAAGCAATAATAAGTTGATATTTATGAGCGCTCATAAAAGTTATGAGTGGTCCTGACCACTCATAACTTATGAGCGCTCTCTTCGAAAAATATTCCGACATTTTCGAAACTACTTCCACAACCACTACCCCAACAAACACAGACATCTCCATCGCTACCACCCCATCTACCTAAAAAAGTTTGATTTTAAAGTTTGGGAGTGCCTGGTTGACAGAGAGTGGCTCTCTTTTTCGAAATTCGAAACATATTTATGAGTGGTTGGTGAATACCACAAAGTTATGAGCCTCATAAACTTATGAGGATAAACTTATGAGGCTCATATGAGCGCTCGGTGAATACAGGCCTAAATCTATTAAAAATAATACTTAATTCAAAAAAACCTCTTCTCTGTGCAAACTGAAATCTGACATAAAATTTTCCTTGAATGAAACGTTTTTGTTTATAGTACCTATTTAAATTAATTTTTATTTCAATTATTTTTTTGCAAACATTCTCAAAAATCAATTTCAATATTTTTCTTAATAATATCATGAAGCGCACATGCAAAATACATATGTATATAATGAAACACACACACATAAATCCAACGATGTTGATTTTCATGCTCGATTTGGAAACCGCATACCAGACTCAGATTTTTGTATATCAAATTTGTCTCAAATTTGACCTGCGGTAGGACAAAGCGACTAAAGATCATGAAAACAAAAACAGTAAACACACGATTCCTAAAAAAAACGGAGAAGCAAACAGGTTTTTGAAAATGTTGTCCCTACTCTTAGAAGTTTAACTTTTAAGAAAGCTCTTTTTGGACGAATTTCGTTTTCATGGAAATTTTTTCCCATATGGATGCTACATCTGTATAGTTTATTATCTGTGCTAATACATTACAAAAAGCTCTGGACGCAAAAGAAACAGCATTAGCTGCTGTTTTAGATACAGAGGGGCGTTTGATAACACCTCCCATGATGCAGTCAACATTGCCCTTGTAAGGAAGCGCGTTCCCATCACCATAACCAGATGGATCAATGAAATGTTAGGCACTAGAACAGCAGGGGCACAAGCAGGTACAACTGTTCAGAAAATCATCACTACAAGAGGTTGTCCTCAGGGAGGGGTACTATCACCCTTGCTTTGGAGTCTCGTAGTAGATGAATTGCTAGAAAATCTTACTTACCAAGGCATACACTGTATCGGCTTAGCTGATGATATAGTAATCACAGCCTTAGGGAAGTTCGAAGAAACTCTGTGATATAATCCAGAGAGGACTAACTATAACTAGGAAATGGTGTCTGTCACTAGGACTATCAATTAATCCCACTAAAACGACGATTATACCATTTACCAAAAAGAGACTTCTACCGCGCATGAAGCTTATTCGATTAGCTGGCGAAGAAATCGAAAAAAGAGAGAGGTAAAATATCTAGGAATTACACTAGACAGCAAACTTCCCTGGAACAAGCACGTAGAAATAACAGTCCGGAAAGCCACAAAGGCCCTAATGGGGTTGCAAACTAAACATCCTCAGATGGATGTACACCATGATGGTAAGACCCATCTTTACCTATGGTGCAGTTGCATGGCACAATAGAACCGAATTAGTAACAACAAGGAAAGCACTAGATAAAATCCAAAGGCTCGCATGTATATGCATCACTGGACCAATGAGAACTTGTCCTACAGCAGCTACGGAGGTAGTCCTTCATCTGTCTCCTCTACACGAGGTCATTGAAAGTGCTGCAAAGGGAGCTATCATGAGATTTGCCAAAGAGGGAACTGGGACAGGTAAATGCATAAGTTTCAGCACAAGAGACAGCTTGTCAAAGTCCGCAGTAACAAACTCATTGACATCCCAAGAGATAGCATAATTAAAAGGTATAACTTCGAGAAAAATTCCCAAACGAAGCTAAGCAACAAAAATACCATCAAGTGGTACACTGATGGATCGAGAACGACTGAAGGGACTGGGGCAGGAATTTTTGGGCCAAGAACCAAACTTTCTATTCCGATGGGACAGTCAAATAGTATTTTCCAGGCGGAAGTGAATGCCATAGGTAAATGTGCAGATAGTAACCTCGAAAGGAATTACCGCTGAAGCAGCGCTGGAGGCACTCAGCTCCTATTCCATCAACTCCAAAATTGTATGGGAATGCATAGGCAGGCTAAATGAACTTGGCAAAAACAACAATGTCACATTTCATTGGATACCTGGACACGTTGGTGTTCAGGGTAATGAAGAAGCTGACTCCCTAGCAAAAATAGGAGCAAAGACTACCTTAACGGGACCTGAGCCCTATTGTGGCTTAGGAGAAAATGTTATCAAAAACAAAATCAAAAAAGAAGAGGAGGCCAAAAGATCAAAAAATTGGAAGGAACTCCCCAAGCTGAGGCAAGCCAAACTCCTACTTGAGAACTATAACCAAGAACGTTTTAATGACTGCATCAGCTTAAACAGGAACAACCTCAGGATCATAACGGGCCTCCTCACTGGCCATTGCAAACTAAAAAGGCACCTAAACATTTTAGACCTAGTAAATAGTGCCATATGTAGATTCTGCAATATTCTAGACTCTAGAGGAAACACCAAACCACATATTAGGCAGTTGTGATGCACTCGTGCACCAAAGAAAGAAACACCTGGGACGATACCAGGTGGAGGAATACAATATATCCTCCCTGAGAATACCCCAAATACTTAAATTCCTTAGAGAATTAGGCTTGGAGGAAGAGCTATAATATTGAGAATCCTCATCCAGCTCCTAATGGGGGCACAATAGATCTATAGGTCGCAGTGCTATACACCCCACAAATATTCATTCATTCAACTTAATGAAAGGCATCAATTTAGCAATGAATAATATATTCTTCAGCGAATCAGTTAACATGCAAGATATTAAAGAAATAATCAAACATGAAACGTTAAATTTACCCATCATTAATATATTGGAATATAGTGAAATATTCACAGCAATAACTAATGATTTAATTGTGCTAATATATAAATATCCAGTTATCATAAACAAATGTAACCTTTATCAACTTATTATGTTGATTGGAAAATATGTCTTCCTTCGGCTGTTTTGGTCACAATAATTTTAGCAATGAAACAAGATTTGTTTGTTAGATTTGTTGAAGGAAAACATATTTTCCAATCAACATAATACAAATCAAATTGGTCAATAAATCTACATCTTTATCAACTTACACCCATTAGTAACAAATTTGGCAAACCAAATATAAAAACAAATATAGCGTATTCTAATAATAAAGATTTTATTCAAACTAATGAATGTTAGAATTATTTAAATAGAAATATTTGTAAAATTGATCATAAAAAGACAATTTTACTAAAGATATCTTAATGAACAAAGAATCTTATTGTAAAATGCTATTAGAATACAATTTACCTATATATCAAATAAATGAAGGCATAATCCTTATAAATGGTAAAAATACTGTAGAAAATAAAGAAATAAATGGCATAAATTTAATACAATTCGAAGAATCAGTAAATATAAATAATTATACTTATATAAATAGACATGAGGAACTTAAAGAAGTCTTGTTATTTAAACACAATAATACTATAAATATCAAAGAATATATTAGAAGTAAAACAAGTCATGCTTTCGACAATATAGATGAATTAAAACCATTTATTATACCTTATGAAGAAAATATCCTTATTATTATACATATTGTAATACGTGTTGTAATATTCTTAATAATCAGTGTTATAATATTCAAACTATCAAACTTGTTAATGATATGTATCAAACACTGATCTCTATAATACACTGGATATTGAATAGCCTATAGTGTATAACAGTTTTTGTGAGGCAAGTTTTTTAAAGGGTATCGGCCACGAACTCATATCTCGCTCTATACAAGCGAAGAAAGAGATTGAAGATATTTGCCGAAATTGAGCATTTATTTGATATTTGTTGATCTTAACAAGCATTGCGGCTGTAAATATTGAAAAAAATAAAAGAAAATGCAGGTCCAGTAGCGTCCATTCCGCTGGTGCCGCTGCTATACTGTTATATGAGGGTACCGGCCACGACTATATCTTTTCCTCAAAAATTTTGTATGAATGCACTATCCAGTGTATATTGAGATCAGTGGTATCAAAAAAAGAAAAGAAAATTGAAAAATTATATAAAGATTAGTTAGAATTATTAAGATTACAACAAAATTGTTAAGATTTTCGGGACGAAAATTTTTAAGGGCAGAGGGAGTTAATGATCATTATAATCATTACTAAATAAATAAAGAAATGATGACTAAACATCAAAAATAAGATAATATAAGAAAAACAAAGAAAAGCAAAAGATACCACATGTTTCGTACACAAGCCAATACAAAAGAAAAGCATTCAAAATAAAAGATAAACATTTAGGTTTATTGGGTAAAATTATTTTATTTTTCATGATTTGGGCAACAGACATACAAAACCCATACTCAAAATTCGTGTTGACTTGTTTAATAAATTTCATTTATTAAACAGCGTACTGCAGAACAAATATGAGAACAAAATTTTTCGTTTATGATTTCGTTGTTTCAATTCAGCTGTCTTTAGTACGAATATATATATATATTCAATAGTCAAAAGCATAGTACAAGCTTAAGCGAAGCGAAAATATCCATATAAAAATTGAATCAACGAAATAATAAACGAAAAATTTCGTTTTTATTTTTATTCTGCAGTACGCTCTTCAACGAGCCAAATTGATTGACCAGACCATGGACGTATATATATGGACTGCTAGTCTAACGTCAGTTTCATACAACAATTGTCAAAAAAATGTCGCCAAAATAAGAGAGCGATGCTAGCCCTTTCCACGCCACTTCAGAGAAAAAAATGAACTGACATAGGAGCTCGCGGCATCTGTTTTTAAAAATTCAAAAAGTATTTAGCGATAAACTAAACCTGACATTTTTAAATTTCCTGCATATGAATGTGCGATATCTACGGTATTTTGCCTCTTATTTTTTTTAAGTGTTGGTTTGGAGGTTGGATAATCAAAATGAAACAATTCACCAAAAATAATACAATTGGCCGCGTTCGAATGATAGGCCGATAGGGTATCTAATGTGGAATTCCTTTCAACAAAAGAATCCAAAGAATCGATTTTTTTTGAACAATTCGAATTTTTTCTGTCAAAACAAATCTTGCTAATTTGATTCTTTTTAGATTCTTTGGTTGAAAGGAATTGGATATAAGATCGTTTTGCATCGGATATATTTTCAAATGACCAAAACCGGATTGGATAGGTTTGTCTGGCATTTTATATTTTATATATATTTTATATTTTATTTTGTTCGGTAAAAATCAAAATCTATGTAAAAAAAAACCACAAATTATAAATCCCGCGTGTTCTTTAATCCATTGCCACAGAATGTGAGAGACTTGAGAGACTAGACGCTGAAAATCAGCTTACACGTATTTCAGATGTCAGCTGTTTTTTTCACAAAAATCCTAAAAATTTTAGGATACCCTTCAGATTTATTTAGGAAAACAACTGTTTTTTTTATAGAATTACAAAACCAACCAATCCGGATTGCTTTTAAATTTTACTCGAACGCGACTATTGATGAAGAAATTGCCGAAAATAAGATTTCAACAGGAATCCCCCAAAAAAAATGTAAAATTGCATTTACCTACATTTTGTTTAAAATTGTTTAATGTCTTTTGCCTTAAATATTTCACTTTTTAATCACTTGTTAATTTCAACTACGCTTATTAGGTAAAAGAATCCGGTTTTGATCGTTCGAAAAAATATCCGATCCAAAACAATCTTAAGATACCCTATCGGCCTATCACTCGAACGCGGCCATTTTTTTCCTTCTGTACAGATATCACAATTGAGGTTTCATTTTTTTCCGCTAGTTGCAGTGAGGAGTGCTAGTGTCGCCGAAGCTAAAATGGAACCAACCTGAGATTGGCAACTAGCAGTCCATAGGCGTTTTTCTTTTTTAGATCAGAATAGAGTTCTGAACAGAGTCCGAGCATATCCAGCATGCTCTGAACATCCTCTGAACAAAGCGTGTTCTGAGCGCTCTGAACTATTTTTGAAACACACCTGAACACTTAGCTTTATTTTCAATTTCACCTGTCAAATGCTTGAGTTCAGCATTCAACTCGGTCTGCTCAGTTATTTTATTCTGAGCTCATAGAGCGCGCTCTGAACGAGCTCAGAACACGTTCAGAACGAAAAAAGAAACACAAATTTGAAGCTCTGAATGTTCAGAGGTAAAAAAGAAACACAATTTTTTGTTTGACAGTTCAGGCTCTGCTCTGAACTAAAAAAGAAAAACGCCTCATATATAATACGTCCATGGACCAGACTATTTGGAGAAGTCTCCACCCTTTTTCGAACTGAACAAAATGCACGAACCATAAATTGTGTACGGAAAAGTGACATTTCATTTGTATTTGTTGTTTCTATAAATACAGCATAGGTTTCTGTGATTTTTTTTTCTTTATTTATTTTTTGGAATCCATCGATTTTAAGACCACAGATAATTTTCGTTGCGCTTCGGCTGGGTACTAGGCTTAAAATAAATTAAATATAATGTTTAATACAAATATTGCTACTTTTTGACTTTCTACACAAACCATTATAATCGCCCACCACAGAAGGGACACATTTCTTTTGTAAATCTATATGTACTACTATGAAATAAAATTCTTAAAGATGAACTTCTATTGATTTATACATTGTAATTTTATTTTTAGAGTTTCGTGAGTGTTTCTATTTATTTGTGCACTCAAGGCAAATAACTAACTTGGATGAGCTTACGCTTATAATGAGGTCTCTAGGATTTTCTCCAACTGTGAAAGAACTAGCAGCTTATTTAAACAAGTATAATGGAAACATGAGCTTTGCTGACTTTTTAGAAACAATTCATAATCACTCTAAAGCGGAAAATCTACCAGATGAAGTAATTGCAGCTTTTAAATCAATGGATACAGAAAACAAAGGCACTGTTTCAACTAAACAATTGGCTAGTTTAATGCAAAGCTGGGGAGAAGGTCTAACAGTTCGTGAGGTAAACAATCTTAAGTCGACTTAACACTTTTCCGAATTGCTTTAAAGGAAGCCAAACATATATACAATTACATATGATATGAATATTCGGCATTGTATTCAGTTGAAAAAAGTAAAAATTTGTTAACAAATATTTTATTTAGATTGACAACATATTCCGAGAAGCCCATGTCAAAAACAATGCTTTAATCAACTATTCTGATTTTGTGAAAATCGCTTCAGCACCTGTTCCAGATTATTACTAATTTTTTTTATTTTCAAAAATTTATAAAATTACACTTCAATAATAACAACATAATAACGGATTTTCACTGTCTCTGAGTATTGCTAATAATCGATAATAATAATTTAGTTGTTTTCATAATTCAATTTTAACATTTCGGAAAGAAATTTTTTGCATAAAAACGTTCCATTGGCCAAGATTTAATTGGTAGGTTTTATTCATCATAGCTCTGTTTGGTAACGTGAAATTAAATTGCACAAATTTTCACAAATTGTCTAAAATTCCTGATTGTTAACTCAAAAAAGTTGCAACGAGAGAGCAAAAAATTTCCACTCCATTGGCTAACTGGCTGAACACAATGCCCTGCTGCAACTGGAATCGGAGCCGGAGCTGCAACTGCTTTCAAAAAATGTCGTACGTTGTTTTTTTAATCTGATCACAATGAGCTGTACAGCTTTTTGTATATATTTTAAAGAAAAAAAAAACAACCACGAGTTCATTATTCACTGTTCTTATTTGCAATAGTTTTCTTTTAATTAATAATTTTTTTCGCGACACAAATAAGCACTAAAAACTTCAATATATTTTTAGGCTTCTTTTTTCTTCATATGAATTGAAACGTCAAAAATGCTGTACGTGAAAAGTTAATAGTTGGCGAACCTTTGCGGCTCCGAATGCAGCTCCGTCTGCAGTTGCGTTCCATTCTGCTCGTAGCATTGATTTTGTGTGTATTTAATATTTTGACAGATGTTCCAGCTCCGACTCCGGCTGCGGCTCCGACGCATTGTGTTCAGCCAGTAACTTGCAAATTTCTGTGTGCAAGGAGTTTAAACACAGTAAAATACATAGCTGCCAGTGTCTGTCACTTGACATCGCTAGTAACATGGACGTATATAATACGTCTATGCCTAGTAAAGCTAAAAGCCCTTCCACACTATCCCACTGAGTATTAATACAAAAGAATTCCATGCTACTGCCAAATTTGTGAGAGAGAAATTTCTTTTCATTTTTTGACCACACACAACAGTTTAATTTAACCTCAATAAAAATGTAATGAAATGTGTGAAAGAATTAAAACCATTTATAAAAATTCTCATGTATTAACGGGATCACTACGTTTTCCCACGATCGTTTTCCCGTGTAACGTTTGCCCGCCGATTTGAAAGGTAGTTTTTTTGCTACAATCCCGCAGCATGATATCCCGAGGAACGATTGCCTATGAAATTTTCCACGGGACTTGCGGCGGGATAGGCAATACTAATTAGTACTTTTTGACAATATTATTTTGCATTTATGCAATAAATATTTTATGTTTGTTAAAATATTTAATATTTTTTTTGTCACATTAAGCGTTTTTATTTATTTATTATTTTCATAAAAAAACTACCAAATGATGAAAAGAAACTTTTCATACACTAAACCTCGCACCTACCCCAAATCCTATAGTGTGCCATGCATACCTCACCTTAACACAAGAAAAGTCTTTTGTACAAGAAAACTACTATTGAAATGAATTTAGTTCATGCGCTGTCGATTTGTTGTATTAAAAAAAGTAGGAATCGGTGGGCAAACGTTACACGGGAAACTGTGTTTCGGGATATCGTTCTTCGGGAAAACGTTTTGCGGGAAAATGTTTTGCGGGAAAACGCACCGCGGGAAAACAGCTAACCCGTATTAACACATGTCAAATCGTGTAGGCTGGGAATATCATATTTTGTTTCCACACTATTATACATGATTTGTTTCACACTTTTTTGACATGTATTAATACTCAGTGGGATAGTGTGGAAGGGCTTTAAATACAGATGATTGTCATATCTTCACTGGGTCCTCATCGCGTAAGACGACGATCGTCTGACGATATCGTTTGTGCGATTTTCTTGCTTCACGTAACACGATTTTAAAAATCGTCAGCACGACGCGACGTCGCACAGTGGTTCGGTTTGTATGGGAGAGCGGAAAAAAGTCTGTTTTATCTGAACGGTTCAACAGCTTTAAATGAAATTTGGCAAACATGTTAAGATTAGTCTTATACATATTTGGTCAAAATTTGGTTGAAAAAAAATAATTAGAAACAAAGTTATTGACATTTTTCTAAAAATTTGAGGGTTTTGATGTTTGTATGGGAGAGCGGAAAAAAATCTGTAACATCTGAACTGTTTAACGGATTAAGATGAAATTTGATTCGCATTTTAAAATTAGTCTTATACACATTTTGTCAAAATTTGTAATGGCCAAACCACAACCACGCTTCGGGCGCTCGGGCCTTTGACAGGCTTTTCACCGACTTTACGATATCATGTGTCATAAAGCGCGACCTTAAGAATTTGCAAAACGAAATGTAGCTTCAAACCTCGGGCGTTGAGATATGAGAGAATAAAAGTTCTGTTTCCTTAAAATAACACTGCGCAGATTCTTCGCAGATAATAAGGAACTAAAAATGTCCCTGTTTTTATGGTTTCAATTAGGTACTAATTACAATTTAAATAAAAAGCTTTGCTTATGAAAGTATTTATTAATGTCGATGTTTTCTTTTTGATTTCAATGAAATATGAAACAACCGTCTTACGACATTGACACAATGCTAGTTTACGAAAAACCTTTCTTCAAGCATATTGAACTTTGACAAGTAATTCGAAGAATGACTTTGTATTTGCAATCGGGATGTGAAAAAATAATTAATTATTATTATTATCACTGGTTGTATTTTATGTTCCCAGATCAAATCCAGTGCCTATACAATTTTTAACTCTCGCATCGATTAAATTGGTCAAGAAACGTTCAAAAATGGGACAAAACTCATACGAGATGTTTCAATTTTCGAAGATGAACATTTAACAAATGTAAATTTTAATCTAACATGCTTTTTTTTTTTGCAGTACTCGCATGAAGATGAATGTAAATCCACCATTATATGGTTTTCACAAAATCTTGGATTTCGGCAACAAGATCATGAAATCCGTTCACACCACACATAAATTAGATTTTGTTTGACATTTCGAACAAATTTCACTATTGAAGAAAACTATCGAAAAATATATGCATTGTAGTTAGGTAAAAGTCCCAAAACAATTACCTACACATATTTAATTTTAATTTTCTTTTCCTATTGAAAAATTCACAAAACGGAATGAAATGCCTCTGCCTGTGAACACTTCACTCAAAACTGTAATATGAAGAGATAAAACAACGACCCCAGTGACAACGTTGTTATATACCTATCTCTTTTTTCCATTTGTTTGTTTTATTTGTATGTACTCGTATCAGTTTCTTTACACTCCTGCGCCATTTTGCAAATTAAAACAGTCATCTACCCGTAAAAGTCGGATCTTGTGTTGTTTTTCCTAGCACACAAAATAAGACAAGTGAGAATTCGGCATTACAGGTACGAAAACAGAGAAAATTCACTCTCCGGAACCAGACAAAAACTGCCTAAATCAAACAAGTCTAACCAAACAAGGGTACTTCCAAAACAGCTGTTGAGCATTAAATTTTTTTTTGTTGGAATTTTAGAGTGAAATAAATAAAACACAAGCAGATTTCACTTTAAATATGATTTATTTGTTATATTTTTATTGTATCCAATTAATAAAATCTTATCTACATGCAAATTAATTTCCAAGAATCCATAATATTCAATTGTATCTGGATCTTGAACCACAATTTAACAAACCACACGTACATAGGAATAATTTAATTTTTAATACAGCAATTGTTGCATTTAACACTTATTTTAGTCACTCACACACAAATATTCCAATGGTTTTACTGAAATAACATATTTTTGTATTTTTATTTTAATAAAAACTTTCACATCCAAAAGAAATGGAATAGCAAATTAAAAAAACATTGATTGTTGTTTGCTGAGCTGTCAAAGCGCGACCAGAATAGAAAATAGATCTATTCGGGCGTTGCGCTCCGGCTTACGATATTTACGATCTAAAGCGAACGCAAAGCGTGAGGTAACATTTCAGATTGCTTCATAAGAGCCCATTGTTTCTATTCAATATGTCAAAGTCAGAGCGACCTGACGCGTGGTTGTGGTTTGGCTATTAAACGAATTTTAATGAAATTTGAAACACATCTTAAAATTAGTCTTATACATGCTTGGTCAAAATTTGGTCAAGAAATAATTATTAGAAAAAAAGTTATTGGCATTTTTATAAAATTTGAGGGTTTTGATGTTATATTTAAATAAAAATTTTTTTTTGTAAAATCTTAACTTTTCATTTTGAATAAAATATTATTATTAACTATGTATATTATAAAATTAAATATGTGTTTGTTATTATATTTCACTTCACTTTCACTTATTGGTTGATCAAAGAGTACAAATTTTTCTTATACACCTTGCACAAATGCTCAATAACTCAATACTGACTTTTTTTCATTAATCCTTTATATGTATAGATTTAAGTAAGAGATTTTATTATAATAAGCCATTACTAATCCTTACAGGTAATAACAAATTACGCAATACACAACAAAAACAAAGCAATAAAACTTAAAAAAAACATCTTTTTTTATTTTTACCTGCCCTACTTTTAGCGAAAAATAAAAAAAAAATAAAGGATTATCCCTAATCCTTTTCTCTATTTTGTATTAAGCTCTATCATATAACTCAAAACATCATAAAACTATATTATTTTTCGTGTGTTGTTTTCAAGAAAATTGAGTTGAAAGTTGAAAAATTTTCCAGGCAGAAATAAATGGTTTCGCAAAAATCGAAATTCTGAGACCTGGGTCAATGTATTAATTTTGTTTCATTTTTAAAATAAAGTTTGACATTTTTTCTTAAAATAATGGGCTTAACCAGTTCATTCTGACAGTTAATACCGAAGAAATCAAACTTTTTGGTAAACACCACCGTCAAGACGGAGTTTTTTGAAATCCGATTCAGTGAAACGTTTTTGAGCATAACTTCCACATCTGCACGTATCTGCAGCTGATTTTTTCTGTGCTTTAACAAGAATGTATGGAGCATATGCTGGCATACTTACTTTCTTGGCACTTTTGGCGCTTTTTTTTTAAACCAAAAAGTTTTTAAAAAAAAGCATTTTTTCTTAGTACTAAAGCTTCAGGCTACTTATAGAAAGTATCTTTTATAAATAATCAATATTTTTTTTATTTTTAGATAATCGAAAATAAACCAATTAAATTATTTAAGAAGCTAGAGAATTTATTTAAAGGAACTTCGGAAAAAACATCTCAAAATTTGTTGAAAATACGGTTCGCGATTTGAGTAAAATTATTTTTCAACTTTGAGGGCTTGTAAATCAGAACATACAATATATATTTAAAAAAATACTTTTGAATCATACGCTCGGGTTATCTAAGAGTACTTAAACATAAAGTTTAAAAGGATAAATATGACTTTTTCAAAAGACTTTTTTCCGCTCTCGCACCACTGTGCGTCGCACATAAGAGTATTTGCACTAAAAATCTGGCCAAAAGTCGATTTTCTGAAAAGTAAAATTGACAACTAAAAGCTTGGTATAGCGGGTGCTAATTACACATGGGTCAAATTACTGTATTTGTTTTTTTTTTTTTTTGTTGATCGTGTGTTGTGATGAAATGAGATCAAAGTTAACAGTTGCATCTACTGCACTTTTATTTTAAAGCGTGCTACTTTTGTAAGTGTTATTCAATAAGTGATATCGCAGTGTTGTGATAAGAAGCTAAAAAAATTTAAATGGAGAATACTGCTTCAGGTATGTATTTACAATTTCAATTGAATTTTGAAAACATTAGTCGTTGTTTTTTTGTTTCAATTCGGGCTTAGAACTAATGTATAAAAGATAATATTTTGTTTAAGTTATTTTTCAAGTTTTAATGATTTTGTTTTAGTATACCCTGTTATTCTGCAATGAATCGAAGTTTATAAGTTAGTTTGAATAGTTTGAAAGTTGATGAAACAAAAATTGGTTGCTCCTACGTGCGATCTATAGTACTGTGGGTCAATGAGTTTTTCGCTTTCGAAAAGAAAAAAAATACTGAGAACTATTTATTAGGTACGTAGAAAAAAACGTGAGCATTTAGATGTTGGCAGGTGGAAATAAGTCATTAAACTAATTTAATGAGAATGTGCTGTGCCGTGAATGTATGTGTTATAAATGTATGTATGTATTTATATGTATGTATGTTATATGTATGCACCATGTTAATACGTAGCACATTTTCCTATTAGGATCATCAGGTTCCAGAGTTGTGACGAAACAATTTTTATTTGATATGATGGAAGAAAATTGCCAGTGGAATATTAATGAAAAAATTAATTACTTAAAAAATTTTTTACTAAGTACTACTTCTTTTTGTTCAAAAGAACAACTTGCAATTTTTAAGCCAAAAGTAGCACCATTTTTGTGTGACCTAAAGCAAAAATGGATAGAATCAAGAAGGAAAAAAAAAAATTTCTTCTTAGAAAGAAAGAAATCTTGGCTTGAAGAAACTTTTACAATCCCAATCACTACTGCCAGACCAGGTAGACCTGAAAAGTCATTTGAAGAATTAAGCTATAGGAGTAAAAGGAGAAAAACTGAAAGTATACGGGATACTTTTCAAATTGAGGAACTAGCGTTTGCGACTCAGATGAAGTTAAGAGAGTCTGGGAAGATTGTTGCTTCAAAAGTACTAACAGAAATTTTAAAAACACCTCGAAGAGCTCAGAAGTATAGGCAAGCATACTACGATAACCTTAAGGAAAATAAAGAAAAATTGTCGATACTAAAAGCACCATGTTTATTGAAGCAGGGTTATCGCGAAAACAGTACGAAATTATCGCAGCAACAAATAAGCCAAAAAAGATTGTTATCCTATCCAAGGATCATACACTGTAACTGAAACCTTGGCCGAAATAAATCTCCAGAATTTGTTGGATCACACTACAACTCGATTACTTGTGTATTTGCAAGATGTTACAGGCAGCTTGAATGAAAATGAATGCAAGTCTCTACAGCTAATTACAAAATGGTGTTGTGACGGATCGCAGCAATCGCAATACAGGCAAAAATTTGAAAATAGTTCAGAGTCAGATGCATTTATATTTCAAAGCTCACTTGTTCCGTTGCGGTTGGTTTGTGCTTCAAAAATCATCTGGCAAAATCCAACTCCATCTTCTCCCCGATTCTGCAGACCGATTCGAATCAACTTTGTGAAAGAAAGCACAGACATTACAAAAAGTGAAATTAACTATATTCAGGCCAAAATCGATTCATTAATCAAAACTTATGACTAACATGGAGGTAAAGCATACATTACTTTTTACTATGGTTGATGGAAAAATATGTAATGCAATAACTGAGACTACATCAACGCAGAAGTGCTATATATGCGGATTAACATCTAAAGATTTTAACAAATTAAGTACACCAAACATAATTAATGAAAAATCTATTGAGTTTGGGTTGTCAATCCTACATGCCCGAATCAGACTTTTTGAAAGCCTTCTGCACATTGCTTATAAGCTCCCAATAAAAAAATGGCAATTACGAACACAGAAGGACAAAGAGGCATGTACAATTCGAAAAATTCAAATTCAGAGAGAATTTAGGAACAAACTTGGACTTATTGTGGATTTTCCACGAGCTGGTTTTGGCAACACAAATGACGGAAACACCAGTCGAAGATTTTTCAATCATCCGGAACTTGCTGCTGAAATAACAGGAATCGATGTACAGTTAATTTTCCGCTTTAAAATTTGGATTGTACACCACGGATACAGCTAGGCTTTATGTCGAATTATACCAATGGTACCCTATGACTCCAACCATGCATAAAATTATAATGCATGGATCTGTAGTCATACAAAACGCTCTGCTTCCTATGTGATCTTACAGACTCTACCGTCTTAATTATGCCAGGAAGTTCTCTAGGAGAGATTGTAATATGGATGTCCTAAACAGATTGCTACTGAGTTCTGATCCACTCATAAGTTGCCTCAGAAAGTCACCATCGAAAACAAAACGGTCATTTTCCCAAGAGACCCTAGAACTGCTTCTTCCAGAGGACTCAAATACAAAAAACGAGAGCTTGATGTCTTGGGGTGAAGATGAAATTAGCGAAGATTCATTTGAGGAAGATTCGTGGGAAGAATTCAGCGATTAGGTTCACCTAATTAGAAAAAAAAAACATCAAGTACCCTAATATGTTTACCATAACAGATTTGTTGGCATTTATTTTCATCAAAACATATGTAAAATAAAAAAATCAACCTGTATATTGTATTTTGTGTTATAAATGTTAATTTTGAATAGAAATGATAACAATAATAACGAAAAATAATTTTGTCCAGGTTTTTGATGCAAATACTCCTCTGTGCAGCGTTCGACTTCCTTCTTTTTGGACTTGTTCTTCCTTCTGATAGTGGTGCGGAGGAAACTGAGGGTGATGAGGATGAAGACTCTATTAGTTGACCTGGATTTTTTCTCTTCAAATGATCGCTCAAATTGCTTGTATTCCCAGAATGTTTGTATTCTTTCTTGCATAGGAAACATTTCACAAATTTGGTGTCACCACCGACCGACTCGAAAAAAATCCACACTGAAGATTTTCTTCTTGAATCATCCCGATTGCCTAAAAACATATTTAAAAAATAACTCCAGCAAGCAACACAATTATTTGAATGAAAACTACCAAGCAAACTATAAACATCCTTATTAAATTTTAAATAATTTTGAAAACAGCAAAATTTGAGAGAATACCTGGAACAAACTAAAAAGAATGACAACAAACAAACAATAGTGCAATTCGGTGGTTTTCCAAATTAAAAATCAAAAATTTGAATGATGAGACGAAAAGATCTCCAGTAGTAGGTGTTGTAGAAATTGAAAATTGAACACTGGTTGCATTCAGAAAGATAGCGCTGTGGTAAAATAATTTGTAATTTTTGAAACGATAGTTTTTTAAAACTCGATGTACACGATAGTTTTTTACTATCGATACTATCGATAGACTATCGATGTTTAAGCAACACTATCAATAGCCCAGGGGTGTTATAGATGGACAGAAATTAAAAATAAATGCAAATAAAATTAATAATGAAAACTTATATTTTAAACGTAGTTTCATCGCATACAATATCGGAGGACTAAAAAATAAGCTGATAATTTCCATGTTTTTTAATAAACTGTTGGAATTCGATGTAACTTTTCTATTTGAAACCCATCTTATAAAGGAGGACTGCAAAACATACGAAAAATATTTCCCAATGTTTAATTGTCATTGGATTCCTGCGAAAAAGACAGCAGAGCGGCAGTTAAAGAAAATGCATTTAATTTTTGTAAAGTTGAAATAATAGAAGAACAATTTGTAATAATGGAATTGATAATCAATGAAAAAAATCTTTTTATCGTACCTGTATATATAAATAGTAATAATTGCAAACACGATTTTGAATTGTTGTACGATATTTTATGTAACCTTAATACTCTTAATGTGATGGTCATTGAAGATATTAAGTCCGTTCGCGTACGCACCAGAAACTACCCAAAACTACCATTTACTACCAGATTTAGTCCGAAGGCGTTCGCGTACGCAAAGTTTTGTTTTCTTCAGAAGCCAGTCTGAAAGACAAAGAACAACAAAAAATACAAAATGGCTGTTATTTACTTTTTTTTATCTTGTTAGAAGTTTTTTTTTTATCTGTTCATTTACAAAAGTGAAATATTTTAATAAATTAAGTGAACTTTTTGATAAAAAATTTAATAAATACAAAACTTAGGTAATTAAAGAAACTTATTTTGTGGAGTGTACTTTAATTCAGTGTTTTTTTTTAATTCTGTCTAATTTAGTTATAATTTCTGTACAGAATTTGGGATTACTAAAAACAAAGTACGTGATGTTCCTGTTTAGTGTGTAGGTATTTTTCATTTGTAAATATTTACAGTGTTATTTTAATTTGTTCATTATCAAATTTAATAAAGAATATGAAATTATAATGGAAAAATTCAATAATGTCGCTTTGTTTACTTTTTTGCTTTTGTTTACTTTTTGTTGACGTTTAAAAACACTGGCAAATATATTGTTTAAAGGCGTTCGTGTATTCTCGGACAGTTTAGCTTCTCTTTGAGAGAATTTCACCCCCACTCCTCCAAATTTGACAGTTTGCCAGATTTAGAACTGCCGATTGGAACCAGTTTTTAAAGTGAGCACACATAAAAGAAATTCAAAAGGTCGTAAAATTAATGCCGAGAGGAGGAAGGTTATTGATATGTGTAATGACTTTGGATTGGCCATTTTGAATGGATGTACAAACGGAGAATTTACTTTCATAGGCAAACAAGGTAGTTCAACAATTGATCTTTGTCTAATCGGTGGAGATTGGGTTAGTATTACTAAGGATTTTAAAGTTGGTAATGCACCCTACTCAGATCATGTACCTATTGAACTGATAATCGAAATACAAAGTGGTAGTAAAATCGCCAAAAAGGCTTCAGCCGAAAATTCTAATATTTTGCAATGGAAAACAAGGCTCGAATATGTATATAACACCAAAATGTATGAGCTGCTGCAAACTAAAATATTTAATACCAGAGCAAGTTATTTGCCATTGCTCGAACTGGAAAAAATTTTAGGAGATGCGGTAAATGTTATGAAAACAACGCATGTTTTACAAAAAAAGTCAGAATGGTATGACCAGTCTTGTGAAAAGCTAAGAAAGAAGTCATTTGCGCTGCTTAATTTTCTAAGAAAATACAACATTAAATCAATTCGAATAGAGTATGTCGATACTGCAAAACAATTTAAGAAACTATGCAGAGAAAAAAGAAAAACATACGAAGAAAACTTGGCAAGAACGTTAAGCCATTGTAAGGATACCTCTGAGTTTTGGAAAATAACAAAAAAAATTTACGGGAATGAGGGAGAGAAAAAAGTTCTCAGAATTTCAATCGAGGACTTAAGAGACCATTTCGCAGAATTGCTGAAAACCTCATCAGAACAACATATTTGGAGTTATGCGAAACCACACTCAGAAGATGATATCCTTGATGCTAAGATAACAACGCATGAAGTAGAAGAAGTATTAGAGTCGTTTAAAGATGGAAAAGCAGCAGGCACAGATGGTATTCCGTCAGAGTTTTACAAATATACTTCGACCGAGTTTAAGGAAAAATTAGCAGAAGCTTTATATATTATTTTCAATTTTGCAGTACAGCCTGATTGCTTTGATGAGGAAATATATATCGCCCATACATAAAAAAGGTGACCCTAAGAACTACAGGGGGATATCATTTCTTAATGCTGGTTTGAAAAGGACCATGGGCAACTTTGTATGGAGTTTGGGCTCACTTTCAACATTGCTCAACAGTGATGAAACCTATGTCATATGAAAGCGTATGGAGATCACTTTATTTCATTATATAGCAGCTAAATTGAAATCGAGCGCAAAAGTTGTGTTTTGGCACATTTTATAAAAAAAGTATTTAAAATGCAAAAACAAATATTTAACAAAAATGGCAACACTTAATAAAAAGCGTTTCTGAAAGCATGAAGTCATATTAAAATCAAAATTTAATAGTTTGCACATACGAGTTAGAGGCTCATGCAATCCATAGTTAGTTCTGTGGCGGGGTAGATTCATCAGATCAAAACCGCGAAGGTTGTGAGTTCCTCTACGATAATTGAAATTTATACAATTTAATAATTCAGGTGCATCAATATCACCAGTTAATAGCTGGTGAATAAATACAATATCATTATTCAGCCTCCTCTGTGACAAAGTTTGAATCTGGAGAAGTTTAAACCTATGTTCATACGGAGGAAGGTTATAACGATCAGACCATTGCAACCCTTTCAATGCGAAACGAATAAAATAACGCTGTACTGCTTCTATCCTATTCTTATGAACCTCGTAAAGAGGTGTCCAAATCTGCGATGTATATTCTAAATGGGGACGAACTATGCAATTGTAAAGGGCGAGAGTAACGTATGGATCCTGAAATTCTTTGGCCCATCTTTTCATAAAGCCTAGCATGGATGGCGTAAGCCTTATTGACGATTAAATTAATGTGCCCTGTGAAATCTAGTTTAGAATTAAAAAGAACTCCAAGGTCTTTAATACTTTGGACACGACTTAAAATATGTTGCGATATTTTATAATTAAACAAACTGGGAACACGTTTTTTGAAAATGTTATTGTCTGGCATTTGGTTGGGTTGAGGTTTAAACCATTCTTTTGACACCATAAAACAAAACTATTAATATCATCTTGAAGAAGTAAACGATCATTTACAGATTTAATGTTTTTAAAAATGTTCATATTATCTGCAAAGATAAGTATTTCGCTATAACGTACACATAAAGGTACATCATTAATAGCTAATATAAAAAGAAGAGGTCCTAAGCGACTACCCTGAGGAACACCCGATTTTGCAATAAAAGTATTTGAAAAAGAGTCCCTGAATTTCACCTGGTAAGATCTATTTTGGAGATAAGATGAAATCCAAGTGATGAGTCCGGGAGGAAATCCAAACACTTTTAATTTAAACTTGATGATTTCATGAGAAAGTTGATCAAAAGCCTTAGAGTAGTCAGTATAGATGCAGTCGAGCTCATACCCACGTTCCAATGCAGCTGAGCACTTCTGCACAAATACAAGTAAGTTGGTTACAGTCGATCGCTTTTGCATGAAAACATGTTGCTGATTGCAAATTATATTTTTACAATTAAATGTCAAACTATCAACAACAACCTGTTCAAAAAGTTTAGGAATGCAAGATAGTTTAGAAATTGGCCTATAGTTAGTTATATCTGATTTGTCTCCTTTTTTGAAAACAGGGGAAATAAATGCTGTCTTCCATATACTTAGAAATTTATGTTGAAGAGGAGAAGCTAAGACTGATTTACACTTTTTCAAAATAATTGGAGGGATACCGTCAGGTCCTGGTGAGTAATCATCACGAAGTGAGGTTAGGTAATTAAAAACTTTATCAATGTCAAAATAGATATTGTTAATGGTGGTTTGTGGACAGGCTTCTAATTAATGGAAGTAGTCTTTGTCAACAATAACTGGCGAGTCAATAAAAGATTGACAAAGGTTGTTTGCAAATGCCTCACAAATTTCTGGAGTACTCTTTAAAATAACGGGTGATTTTTTAGCTGGTTTGGTTTTGGCAACACTGGTTTTGACAGCTGACGTGTGTTTAGTACCTTGTGTCACTGTCAAACAGCTTCAGTTTGGTTTGCAATTTAACCATGGATCGTCTTACAAATAAACAACGCTTGCAAATTATTGAATTTTACTATCTTGGAAAGCTGGCCGAGGATCCGCTTTTTTATCGAAAAATTGTGTTCAGCGATGAGGCTCATTTTTGGTTGAATGGGTACGTAAATAAGCACAATTGCCGCATTTGGAGTGAAGATCAGCCAGAAGCATTGCAACAGCTACCAATGCATCCCGAAAAAGCCACTGTTTGGTGCGGTTTATGGGCCGGCGGCATTATTGGGCCATATTTCTTCAAAGATGATGCGAATCGCAGCGTTACTGTCAATGGTGAACGCTACCGAGCGATGATAACAAACTTTTTTTTTGCCCGAAATGGAAGTTCTTGACTTGCATGATATGTGGTTTCAACAAGACGGTGCCACATGCCACACAGCACGCGAAACAATGGCGCAATTGCGAGGCGAGTTTGGTGAACAGTTAATTTCACGTTTCGGGCCGGTCAATTGGCCGCCTAGATCGTGCGATTTGACACCATTAGACTATTTTTTGTGGGGGTATGTCAAGGCTAATGTCTATAGGGACAAGCCCGCTTCGATTGACGCACTGGAAGCCAACATCCATGCATTCATTCGTGAGATACCGGCCGATATGTGTGAAAGAGTATGCCAAAATTGGACTCAGCGGATGGCCTACCTGAGACGCAGCCGCGGTCAACATTTGCATGAAATTATCTTTAAACATTAAATTGCAAGGTTCAAACTATCGATTCAAATAAATATTTCATTCATTTTTTCGAATTTTTTGTGTTTTTTTTTTAAAAAAAGTTCTAAACCTCTTAAAAAATCACCCGTTATTATTATTAAAAGTAAAATTGACTGGGTAGCCATCAGATTTCTTTTTTAAGTTAACAAATTTCCAAAAACTTTTAGGATCACTCTTAATTGAACTTTCTATATTATACAAGTAGTCATTGTTTAAACTATTGGAGAGGTTTTTAAACTCATTAAAAAGGGTTATATGAACTTCACAATTTTCAGAGGACGTACTTTTTATATGATTCTTCCAAGCCCTGTTTCTTTTATTACGAAGAATTTTATGTTCTTTTGTATACCATGGATGGCAGAAGCTAGAGTATTTGTAAGTTTTTTGTGGAACTGTATCTTTAATACAGTTATTTAAAACAAGATAAAAGTAAGCAACTGCATCGTCAATGTCATATGACGCTGGAATATTTACAATACCAGATGTAATTAGTTTTTCAGAAAGCAGCTCAAAATCTGTCTTGCGAAAATCAAATGTATGTGAGTAGTCTTGAGAATTAATATTGTTAAGTAAATGACCGCCCAAGTCAAGGAATATATCTAAGTGTGGATGGTGCTTGTCTATGTTTGATATGGCTGAAGTAGATTCCACCACTACTGTATCAACAGCGTCAGAAGAAAAAACTAAATCGAGTGTTCGATTTAAAGAATTTTTTATACAACTAACCTGCTGTAAGTCTGTAGAGATAATATTGTCCAACAATTGAAGTTCTTGCTGTGATGAAGACAAAGATGCTTCAAAGAAGGACTAGTCTTCGGAAGGTATCCAATCAATGTTTGGAAGATTAAAATCACCCAATAGAAGAATAATGGAACTCAGGGAGGCGATGTTCGTTAAAGGGTCGAGTGCTAAAGAAAGCTCAGAAAAAACGGGAAGTAAGCTTTTAGGAGGAATGTAAACGTTCAAAATATATAAATCTTTTGATTGTAGGGATATTTTGATGCAAATAAGTTCTATTGCAAGATCAAATGGGAAAGTAATGAGAGTTGTATTGAAATGATTTCGAACAGCGATTAAGACACCTCCTCCTAATTAACTCGCATTGTCAAGATAACGGTCTTTTCTGAAAACTAAGAACTCCTGATCAAAGATCTACGTGTCCAAGACTGAGGCGGTAAGCCACGTTTCAGTGAAGACAAGAAGATCGTAAGGAAATGCTTGGGAGTTTTTAAAAATATTAGAAGTTTTACTGCGAAGCCCTCTTACGTTTTGGTAGTAGAGGGTAAGCCTACTAAGTTTTTTTCAGCATTATTATTTATTTTGGGAGTTCGAACGCGTTTTTGTCTGGTTGGGATTGCAAATTCTTTTACTAAAGTATTAGAAGGCCATGAACTATTACAAATGGGATTAAAAAGTGGATGTGGTGCAGAAATTTTAAATGAAGAGACGAAACTGTTGGGTTTACTAATTTTTGTGCATTTAATACAAGAAATGTTAGGAATACTTTTAGAGGCAAAGAGGTGCTGTACGATGTCTTCCGGTGTTATTTCAGGCAGAAGACGAGACACAAAAATGGTTTTAGGTTTGGGCACAGCTTCTAACATTCTAGAGCTGTGTCAATCGTGATTGATTCGGTCTTCATGACTCGTGCATAAAAAAGGGCGTTATTTATCGATAAAAAAAAATCAATTTAAGGTAATTGTGGGTATCTACAATGAGACAAAAAAAAAACATTTTGCCGAAAGTTTTGAGGGTGTGACTGTACATTTGAGGACTATTATTCAGATAGATTGCGCTTTGTATGTACATAGGTATAAAACTGAGTTAAATTTTTAATAAGTTTAAAACAAACTTTAAAAGAAAATATTTGTTTCTTGAATATAGGTACGGAGTAAAAAACTACGACTGAAACTTTTTTCAGTCTAAATTGATCAGTTACGTCACTTTGAACAAAATGATTGGAATAATGATTGATTGAAAAGATCGAATCTTTGAACCAATCAATCATTGATTGATTCGATCTTTTAAAATGAACGATTGGCACAGCTCTAACGTTCTAGGAGTATTTAAATTATTTAAGTGTGTTTGATTTATTAATTCAAAAGAAGGAGCTGAAACTAAAAGTTTATTTGATGGTGATGGATTATTAATATCAATAACAGGTTCTGAAACTTCTTGATTTAAAGCAGAACCATTGTTAGGCAAAACGTTTAGATCAACGAAAATACCAGAATTGCTAAGATCGAGTAAGTTATCAGTTTTATTAAGATCGGGAGTACAGTTATCTTTAGCGCGGTTGCTTAAATTAGATCTTTTAGGAGCTGGGCCCAAGTTTTTAGCTGAAGATGTACCTTCACGTCCTCTTTTTTTGCCTTTTTTATAATTAATGATGGAGTCAGTGGGGGAAGAGGTAGAAGGGATACCCCTTAATGTCTCCTCAGCAATATTAGAATTAATTATAGTATCAGTTTGTGGTGTTACTAAATCACTTGTACAAGATGATTTATCAACTAGAATATTGGGAAAAGAGAGTTTATTTACTTTGGTGACAACATTTGAAACGTTTAGGGATAACTCTTCAAGAACTTTAGAAATTTTAAGAATGTCAACCTTTAATGCAGACATATTGAACGCAAGATTTGATAAAGAAATCTTCCTACAATTTTCGCAATACCAAAAACAGATGTCAGATGAATTGATCTTATCCATGAATGCATTAGTTGCA
This sequence comes from Epistrophe grossulariae, assembly GCA_929447395.1. Classification (NCBI taxonomy): domain Eukaryota; kingdom Metazoa; phylum Arthropoda; class Insecta; order Diptera; family Syrphidae; genus Epistrophe; species Epistrophe grossulariae. The sequence continues at coordinate 70,575,684 of OV839567.1, forward strand.
CCCACACACTTGACATGGAAAAGTAAACCGCAAGGGACATAGCATGCAAACTGAGAAGTTGTTCCAGAATGGTCGGAACACTTAATTGCTGAACAAGCCATGAATAAGTGCGTAAAAATAATAATAATAAATAGATAACAAAAAATATATATATATATGAAAGATTAAAAATTAAAGGAAGTGAAGTGGCAGAACAAAAAAAAAAATTTATGAGAAAAAAAAAAGTTAAAAACCGACACGGGAGTTGAACTTGGACAATCACAGCTCTAACCCGATAAAATGCGCCCAGACACGTTCGGCCAGTGAGCAGATAACAACTAAGAGTTAAAAATGAAATTAAAGATATGAGGATAAGTTATTGTAACTACGGATATCAAAATATATAGAATTATAAGAGTGGTAAACAACAAAGAAAAGAAAAAAAAGCTTTGAAGGAAAGCACTAAAATTGAAACGAGGTGAGTTTAAGAAATTGAAGAAATAGAATTATCTGAAGGGGAAGGTGACAAATTTATATAGGAGATAAAGAGAAAAAAAAGAGAACTGCTAAACACTATGCAACAGAGAACTATATTTGAAAAGTTGTAGGTATGTACTATGTAGGTATATGAAATTACTTCACAGTGCAGCAGTAAAATAAAAAAAAATTATAAATGAAAAAAAAAAATACTCACTACGTGCATTTGGCTAAACACAAATAATAATTAAATTTAACAAAAAAAAATCACTACAAATGAATCACAAATAGAAAACATGCAACTTTAAACTATTTAAACATTAATTATAAAAATAAGACAATTGCAAAACTATTAAAATAAAACCAAAAGCAGAGAGTTTATGACAAACACGACCACTAAGTAGAAGACTAGTGTTACCACTGATCTGAATAAGGACAAACACCTCACAGTTAAGGCTGATGTTGCTAGAACAGCTATTTGCTCCAATTGGAAAAAATATTCAATAATAAATACATTTCAACAAATGCCAAGTACGAGGTTTTTAATGCTACAGCAAAAGCAGTTCTATTTTAGAGCACAGATCTGGGGTGTTAGGAAATATGAAAATGTTGAAAATTTGCTACGATTTTTCCTTAGGAAAATATTTCTTCTGTCTATTAGTACACCAAAGTAAATGTATCACTTAGAAACTGGGTTATCGACACTATTCGTATCTACACTGAAACTGAGTGCAGACTATTTGGTACAAGTGCTCAGTATGGATGAAAACCGACTGCCAAATATTATGTTGCGAAGTATCATACGTCGTAAAACCGTGTTCTACAAGGATTGGATAGATCTGGCTAATAATTGTGGTATAATCCTGGATTTGGATGTCTCAAATGCAATCCATGCGAGAAAATCAGTTTACGAGATTATTCAATCCATCGATGAAAACGAAAGGTACATATTCATTGAAAAAGCTAGATCTTCTACGGAAAGGATAGTCTACTCAAAACTTAATTATAATCTTAGCGAACATAATTATTTTAAACGAGAATTTTCAAAGAAAATCATTTCAACTATTTTTAAAGCAAGAGGTGAGCTTCTTAACCTTAACTGGATGCCAAATAGAAACGACTTATTAAGTATTTGTTCCTTATGTTACATGGGGGGGGGAAGAAAACATCAGTCACTTCATTGGAATATGTCCAATATTGAAGGAGATAAGGAGACTCTATTTTGGAAAAAACCATCTGATCGAGGATGAAGTTAAGAGTTACCTTAATGGAAAGGACTGGTTGCTGCTACAAAAATATATAATCGACGCGTTGTCATATAGAAGCAGAATCATCGATGAAAACTTCTGAGTTGCATTTTTTTTTGTTTTAGCTAAACTGAAAGCCCTTTTTCTAGCTTGTTTTTTTTTACAATACAATGTCATTTAAATAATTTTTTTTGTTATACACAAACTACAAAGATCATTTGTTTCGACTAAACTAAAAGTCACGAAAATCATTAATTTTCTTTTGAATTTTCTTTTGCTGCATTAATTTTATTAATTAAAAGTATGTTCTTCTAATATCTAAATATTTAAAATTGTATATATAATCTTAACTCGGTGATAAATATTTCGTGTAGGAAAATGATTAAACAAGATAAATCACTGAACAAAATATATACTACTGTATAACTATATGTGTAATTTTAAGTAGTTTTCTGTTATCAGTTTATCAATTAGAAAATTATTTTATTATTATCAAATGAATACCTGAAGCTATAGGAACGTTTTCAATAAATAAATATTGTTTGTTATTTGTATAAAATAGTCTTTCATTTAGATAATCCTTATCAGGTTATGGGCCCAGGTCTCGTGTAAACTGCATTAGAAGAAAATGGCATCCAATGAATTGAAGGTTTTTGTAGACAAGCTAGAATGTCCTAGTGATTGGGCGAAATGGAAATGGCAAATGGGAATGCTTTTTCGTGCACATGATCTCAAGGGAATTGTTTCCGGAGAGAAAGAATGTCCTACAATCACATCAACATCAAAACCCGAAGAAAAGAAGGAACATAACGATTGGATGAAACAAGATGCAAAAGCTGCTGGTTTGATTGCTGCATCGCTTAGCTCACCGATCGCCGAATTTGGGATAAATTATGCGCTCGTTTCGAAAGAAGCAGAATCCAAAGGCTCAACATGTTAATAGATAGTTTCTTTCAAGCAAGAAAAGATGAACAAGAGGGCATCAGTGCACACATTGCGAAATTACAAAAGTTATTTGTAGATCTCAATGATGAACTAGCCAAGCATAAAGAAAATACCCTCTCTGAACGGATTCTACATGGCAGAATCATGTCAACCCTTGGTAAGGAATTTGACAATTTCAGAGATTTGTAGGATACGATTCCTGTTGAAAAACAAACCCTGAACATATTGATCAAAAAGTTATGCACCATCGAAACAAGAGAAACGAAGCAAAATCTGAAAAGTGATGGCGCTGCTTTTGTGGCAAGAGGAAACAAATCGCACTTCGAAACCTACGTGCGATTTGATGTACCCAAAGTAATTTGTCTGGGTAAGCAAGGTGTCACGATGCAGGCATATGGTAAAGGCAACATCAAAATTCAGGTGAGCATTGAAGGGATGTGGAAAGAAGCAACTTTGAAGGAAGTATGGTACGTCCCTGAAGCAAGTGCACACTTGTTTTCTGTGAAAGCTGCAGCTCGAAATGGTTTTACGACAACGATGAATGACCGAACTGTTGCAATTCAAAACACTTGTAGTTGTGAAGTAATAGTAGAGGATTACCTTCAAGATGAGCTGTATGTTTTGAAAATACAAGTTATGAAAGTATCAGAGCTTGTGCAGGTGTACATGTCAAAGGCTTCAGAAACTGAAAGTCATCAAATATACCACGAAAGATTTGCTCACCAGAATAAACGCCATGTTAAGAGAGTCCTTGCTAAGATGAATATCAGTTTTCCTGAAAGCGGTGAAGAGTTCTGTGATGGATGTGCAACTGGTAAAATGCATCGACTTCCTTTCAAGTCAAGAAGTGATCGACCATTTACGGTTGGTGAGTTAATCCATGCAGATGTTCTTGGCCCAAGTGAAACAACATCAGTAAGAGGATCCCGATATTATGTTTTTTTCAAAGATGATTTTAGCAAATTTCGTAGGCTCTTCTTTTTGAAGCACAAGAGCGACGTATGTAAATCACTTGAAACAATCTTGAACGAAGCTAAAACCAAAGAACACATTGTCAAAAAGTTGAGATGTGATGGCGGTAGAGAGTTTGACAATAAAGAGGTAAGAAGAGTGTTGTCAAAATTCGGCATAGAACAATGTATAGGACCTCCTACAACAAAATGGAGCCGCAGAACGTGAAAACCGGACAATTGTGGAAGCAGCCAGAAGTATGAGAGTCTCTAGTACGTTGCCGAAATGTCTGTGGGCTGAGGCATGAAATACAGCAGCATATGTCTTGAACCGCACAGGACAAACAACAATTGAAAACAAGGTTCCATATGAATTATGGCATGGGAAAGAACTTGGAACTCTTAGCCATTTACGCATCTTTGGCACTGGATGTTATGTCTATATACCGAAGGAACTTCGTAAAAAGTTTGGTGAAAAGGCTATGTATGGAAGGTTGGTTGGCTATATGAACGAAAAAGACGGATATCGAGTTTGGATTCCAAATCTGAAGAAAATTGTCTGCAGCCATGACGTGATTTTCAAGCCAGAAGTAGTTTGCAATACGAAACCGGAAGATACATTCCTAGAAGATATACAAAATAATGAAGAAATTCCTAGTGCTGAAGAAGATATTAGAAAAAGTGTTAAGTGTGTTTTTCAGAATGCAGACAGTGAAGCAGATACTGAAGAAAATGTTAGAACAAGTGTTGAGTTTGGCTCTCAGAATGAAGACGATGAAGAAGATACCGAAGAAACTACTGGTTCTGAATAAATAAATCAATCATGTTCAAGTGTTCAGAATGAAGAAAATGCTGAGGATTAATGCAAAACGAACTTAACATCAACACAAGAGAAAGAAAGAAGCCAAGTTGGATGACAGGTGGGGAGTATCTCATGTTTGCAGGAGAAGGTGAATCAAGTCTAGAACTGAGGTCATACTCCGAAGCCTTGAAGTCAACAGATAGTGCGCATTGGCTCTCAGCAATGGAAGACGAGTTATCATCTTGAAGAAAATCAAACATTTGAGCTTGTGAAACGACCTGAAACGACCTAAAAAAGTAAAAGTAGTCAAGAATCGATAGGTCTTTCGAGTGAAGAATGCAGGGAAAGATGGGAATAGTCGATACAAAGCACGACTTGTTGCAAGAGGGTATGTTCAACAAAAAGGTGTCGATTACAATGAGACATTTAGCCCTGTAGCCCCTTACGACACAGTTCGCATGCTGTTAGCCCTAGCTGCAACCAAAAGACTGAAAATTCAACAATTTGACGTCAAAACAGCATTTTTATACGGTACTCTTGAGGATGAAGTATACTTAGAGCAGCCTGAGGGATTTGAAGATGGAACTGGACGAGTATGCCGATTGAAAGGGAGTTTGTATGGCCTTAAACAAGCTCCACGATGTTGGCATAAACGATTCTTGGCTTTTATAAAGAAAGCTGGACTGAAGAATAACACAGCTGATCCATGTCTATTTTATCGCAATTATGTTGAAAAGGTTCTCTATGTAGCGATTTATGTTGACGATAGATTGGTTCTTGGCAATAACGAAGAAGAAATTAAAAATTTTATGTTTGCACTCAAAAATGAATTCAAAATTACACTCGGAACTCTTGACAATTTTCTCGGGATGAAGATAAAAATTGAAAATGATGGTTCAATTAAGGTAAGCCAAGAAAAATATGCAAACAAATTTTTGATCGTTTCAGAATGGGTGCATGTAATCCAGTTATGACTGCAGCTAGTCGAGAGGAAGATAATTCAAAATTTGAAGATGTAAGAGAACAAGTTCCATAACGTGAAGCTGTCGGGAGCTTGATGTATCTGGCAACAGCAATTCGACCAGACATCGCTTTTGCAGTAAGTTATGCAGCAAGGAAGATGGAAAATCCTACCAAGGACGACGAAATAGCGTTATGCGAATTTTTCGTTATCTAAGTGGTACTACCGACTTATTTTTAAGACACCAAGGGAAGAGAAAACAACAATTGACAATTTATAGTGATGCTGATTATGCAGGTGATCTTAAAACCAGACGGTCAACTACTAGAGTGATATCAATGTTTTGTTGGTGGGCCTGTATCATGGACGAGTCAGCTTCAACGAACCGTGGCCTTATCAACAACGGAAGCAGAAATTATGGCTGCAAGTGAAGGCGACAAGGAAGCTATGTGTCTTCAACGTCTTTTGCAAGAACTTACAGGACAACAAGAACTTGCACCAATGTTATATGTCGACAGTGCAAGTGCTGTAAAACTAGGGAAGAATCCCGAGTTTCACAAAAGAACGAAGCATATTGAGGTGGAGGAGGAGCTGATCAGTTAGCAGATTTGCTGAAAAAACCACTTGAACGAGTACGATTTCAGATGCTACGAAAGAAAATAGGTATCGAGCAATTATAATTCTTTTCGATGTATTTTTGTTTTGTGTTTATGGAGGAAGTGTTAAAACAAGATAAATCACTGAACAAAATATATACTACTGTATAACTATATGTGTAATTTTAAGTAGTTTTCTGTTATCAGTTAATCAATTAGAAAATTATTTTATTATTATCAAATGAATACCTGAAGCTATAGGAACGTTTTCAATAAATAAATATTGTTTGTTATTTGTATAAAATAGTCTTTCATTTAGATAATCCTTATCAGAAAATAATATTAAATGTACAAACTCTGCACTGTTGAATAACCATCCCCAATCCAAAGATGAGGTATGTGATAGCAAATGTTGTTAAATCACAAATGCTTTCGACTGTCAAGTTTTGAATGGAAGTTTTAATGGAGATTTGCGTGGTGAATATACTTTTATAAGAGGAGCATCATGTTCGGTAATCGATTATTGCTTTGCAGTAATCAGGCACGACCTGCTTTCAGACTTTCGAATCGGAGAACAGATTTTATGCCTTTAGAGGTTTCATTTCAAGCAGCAGTTAATGGGAATATGATTAACACAAACGAGCTTAATCTCTTGCCAAAATTATTCTGGAACGAAAGAATGGCACAAGCTTACCAAAATAATTTAAATACTGAACTTTTTCATCTATACACCGTCGAGACTACTCCGGTATTGTTAAACTTACAGATATTATCAAAAAAGCTGCACCAACTTTATCGCAATTTAGAGGAAAAAAAGGGAAAAGTAAACAAAAATGGTTGGATAAAGATTGCATGAAGGCAAGAATAAAGTCGTTTGCGTTTCTTAAATTGATTCGAAAATGCAACAGCAAAATTTTTAAAAGATTTTACGCTATAGCAATTAGAGAATTTAAAAGTATCTGCAACGCAAAGAAATTAGAGTACGAGCATAGGAATATTGCCAAGTTAAATACCTCCCGATCTTCATCAGAATTTTGGAAAGCAGTCAAGCTCGTAAATGGAAGGAAAAACTGTATTGCAGCAGGTCTCCAAGCACAACATTTATACGCACACTTCAGAGCTCTTTTAAACACTTCACAGACATCGCTCAGAATTGAATACGCAGAACCTCAAAAAATTGATGAATGTCTAGATGCAAAATTGATTAAAAAATCAATAATATTCCCGCTTCATAAAAAAGGAGACTATTCGAACCTAGAAAATTACAGAGGAATATCTTTCCTAAACACCGCTTCTAAATTATTCACTGCTCTTATTTTCAAAAGGCTTACAAAATGGATTCAAAGTAAAAACATCCTACATGAGTTTCAAGCCGGCTTTAGAGAAAATTATTCAACGGAAGATCAAATTTTCACCTTGTTAAACATTGCTCAAATATACAAGCAAAAACGTAAAAAACTATACGCTCTTTTTGTAGACTTCAAATCAGCTTTTGACTCTATTCCACGTGAAGCACTCTTTTACAAGATATATAAGATGGGTATAAGTAGTAAAATAGTCAACATCATAAGATCGCTGTATGAGAACAATATGGCTGCAGTATGGGATGGTAACTTGCTGTCTGAAGAGTTTGCAACGACTATGGGTGTGAAACAAGGCTGTATTTTAAGTACGCTATTATTAATTATATTACATAACAACGACATCACAGATGATATTGGGGGTGGTGTGGAAGTAAACCGAGTAATGATGATATTGTCTTTATATCCGATACAATTAATGGGATGCAACTAAAAATCAACAGACTCGAAAGGTACTGGAAGACTTGGAATTTATCGGTGAATCTAGTAAAAACTGAAATTCTGGTGTTTAGAAATGGTGGAGGACGATTCTCAAGACACGAAAAGTGGATTTACCGAACGGATCCTGTTATAAGAGATTACAAGTATCTTGGTGTTCTGATAACATCTAATCTTAACATGGAAAAACATTTAAAAATAAAATTATCCGAAACAAAACGAGCAATCAATTCAGTCTGGAGTTCTTGCATTCAAAATAAATTTGTAACACATAGTGCTAAACACAAAATTATCCGAGCGACAGCCCAGACTATTCTTCTGTCTGCTGCACAGGTATGGGGATATGGAAATTCTGACTCTCTCTCTCCCCGTGTTTTTTTGCAAGCCCGGGCGGAATTGGATGAAAAAAACGACGTCGGTGCTAAACAATTAACATGTTAAATGCAACAACAACTAATCCCGGAGAATTCTCGGGGTTTAACTTAAGCGCACCGAAAAACTGTGTTACCGGCATGAATTGCATACATGTTATCGATAGTTTGTATGAAAACTCCATGTTTCTTACTGTCATGGCGTCGCTAATCCCCGCTGTCGTTTTTTTCAACCAATTCCCCCCGGGCTTGTAGAAAAACACGCCTTCTGCGGAAAAATACCAGCGGTACTGTATAAAGCGTATTTTTAGGTTACCTAATAGTACCCCTAATTATATGATGCACCTAGAAACAGGCTGTTTACCTCTTATCTTGGAAACGTTGAAAATGCATTTTGACTACGTAGTAAAAGTCATAGAAATGGAAGAGGAAGAGGAACGCCTACCAAAAATTGTGCTGAAGTATATGCTAGAAAGAGGGGAACATTGCGTCAAAGAGTGGCACGAACTTGCAAGTCTTTCTGGTTGTGACCTCAGCTTTTACCCAAGTGACGGAGCTAACATTCTGAGGAGAAAATTTGATAATATATTGGAAAAATCAGGATCGTTTTTATACAACAAATATGTACATGAAGCTAAATCGTCGCTACACAGGATGTACTATAGTAAAATCAAATATAAGCCGTGTTTTTTTGCAAGCCCGGGGGGAATCGGATGAAAAAAACGACGTCGGTGCTAAACAATTAACATGTTAAATGCAACAACAACTAATCCCGGAGAATTCTCGGGGTTTAACTTAAGCGCACCGAAAAACTGTGTTACCGGCATGAATTGCATACATGTTATCGATAGTTTGTATGAAAACTCCATGTTTTTTACTGTCATGGCGTCGCTAATCCCCGCTGTCGTTTTTTTCAACCAATTTCCCCCGGGCTTGCAAAAAAACACGCCTATAATCTTCAAAATAATACATACTTTTTGGATGGAAATAAGACTGAGTTGATAAGAACAATATTTATGTTAAGAGGCGAATTAACTAACTTAAACTTCGTGAATTAGAGAAGAAGATTTCTAAAATTTTTATTAACATTTTGTACCTATTTTACTTTTATAAATTTGGATTGAATTAAATTAATCTTATTTTAAATTACATTTATTAATACAAAAATGTCAATCTGGTAGACGGCTTATTGCCAAATCATATCAAATGTATATATAAAATTAAAGAAATTAGTGAAAATAGATTTATTACTTAATCCTGAGACATTATATGATAAAATTTTTTTTTTAAACAACTATTATTTCTTTTACTTTTAATAATAGTTTGGGGGCAGACGGAATTACAATTAAATATTTTGTTGAGGCAGTGGCGTAACGTAACGTAACATGTTGATATTCAACACTGAATTTTGGCTACACGCAGGAACGCCATTCGCCGTAGTGTCATCAATCAGCTGCTGCAACAATAACAATCCACATTCGCCGTCACATTGTAAAGCCAAATTGCTGTCAAAATAAAACTGCGATCATCCGGAAACACCTAAACTAGTTTTCGATTACTTGTTGTTCCATATATATTTGTCATTGTCATTTACCGGTGTTCTTTGCATATTAATGGCAAATTGTTTTATTGTTTAATACAAAATGGACATACTCACCGAGTGTTATTTTATTTTTTTGTGGTGCTTGAGATTTTAAATAGCTATTTTAATTATTTATTATCTTAATATAGAAAAAAACTTTAAACTATAAATCCCTTGATTACTGTGTATAAAATATAGCTTTAAATCTTAGAAATTCCACTCAATAGATATAGTTTGCCATACACAAACTATAGATAACGTTTCGTAGAATAACTTTAGAAATTTGATACTAACAAAGATGAATGTCGGGGGAAAAGCCGTCAGCTGACATAATGAAGTGTGCGCAAGTGTTTTTACCGTGTTTCTGTAGATGCATATTTCAATGCTTCAGCTGACAAACTTGCCACCTGTTTACAGCCAGCTGACAATTTTTTTTGTATAATATAATGTATGAACTATAAAACCACAAAATTTCAGCTCAGCTAAAATCACCAACCATCTTTTTTATTTTTACATGATTGGGGGGTGCTGTACCCAAACCCACCCATGGTGCCACAGATGACTTTCATTAACCTCTATTATAAAACCAAATTAACCATATAACCAAAAATTAGCCCTGTTTCTTTTGGTCACCAAAATCTGTCATCAGCTCCCGGACTATTACGCTTTTACTCTGCAATTCACTTTTTTGCAAGAGGCTCCTACCGAAGGGACATAGGGCTTTATTTTTCGGCAGCAATGAGCAGATCTATGATATCTAGATCTATAGATGATGTCTCTAGGGTGCTTCAGAACCATTTGATGAACAAGTGGATAAAGTTCCCGAGTGTTGAGAAATACGAACCTATTATTAGGTAGATTTACATAGAAATAAATGTTATTTATTCAAAAAACTAATAATTTCTAATTAATAATATATTTAAGGTTTTTTGAAAAAACTGGCTTTCCTGGGGTGATTGGTGCTATCGATTGCACACAAGTGCGAATACAAAACCAAGCCGTGATATTGAGGCTTGTTACTTAAACAGAAAGGGTTTTCATTAAAAAAATGTACAATTGGTAAAAAATACGATAATTTGTAACCAACAATAATTATGAAACTTATTTTGTATTTTTAATTTTAGATATGTGATTTCGAACTGAAAATCATAGGAGGGTTTGCAAGATTTGGAGGTGCAGAGCATGACGCATTTATTTGGGAGGCTTCTCGATAAATACGGTATTAGAAAGAAGATACGAAGTAAGCGAACCCGAAAGTCATAAACCATTGCTCTTAGGTAGTTAAAATTTTTCATTTCACATTTAAGCGTTTCACCAGTTTTTTTTTTTTTTTTAAGGAGATTCCAGATATCCACTTCGTCCATGGATAATGACCCCCTACCGCGCTTCATCAAATTCAGATGATAGACGGTTCAACACTGTCCATGCACGCACACGCAATTGTGTTGAAAGGTTGAACGGCGTTTTGAAGTCCGTATTTCGATGCCTTAAACTGGGGCCAGTCTGCAGGAAACATCATCAATGCATGCTGCGTACTTCACAACTTTAGAAGAAGTCATGGAATGATGGACGAAGACGCGCCATCCAATAAAAACGAAGAGGAACAACCCACTAATCACTTAAGAGCTGCAATGCAACTAATATCCGTGACCAGTTATGGTCATCCATTTGCCTGTAAAAACAAAAAAAGTATTAGAATAAACAAAAAAAACTAAATAATAATTATTGTTTTGAATTTCATTCATTCGCTTCGCTTTCATTCGTTTTCTTGGGGACTTTATTGTATATCTTAAAACTGTACTTATCTAAAACCTTTGGCTTTAATTCTGAATTGTTTCAAGATTCAATAAGAGGACTCAGTTCTGCTTTCCACAACAAACAATCGAAACAATTCAATTCCGCATTTTATAGGTATTTACTTCCAATCATTGATTTTTAAATTTACAATAATCTTAAAGCATAATGAAAATGACCTCAAGAAAACAATACAATAGGAAAATTTAAATTAATGCTGCCTATGAAGAAAAAATAGGGAGCTTCTACGAATATCTATGTATAAAAAATAAAAAATAAAATTTTCTATGAATTATTGTGCAACAAAGTTAAAAAATGTATAACATTCATGCTATCAACAATAAAAAACAGCAAAAAATCGTCGGCCTCATAAGCAAACCTCGTAACTCACAAATATCAAATTTTTCAGGAGAGAGTAACGTGCTATGCAAAATTTTAATTTAAGTTTATTAAGAGTTTTAAGATTGATACGAAATTTTCTAGGTAGCTGCGCTGACGAATTTTCTATAAAATAGCATTCAAAACTCATTTTCGCTAAAAGGTGGAGTTACGAGGTCTGCTTATGAAGCCGACGAAATGCCAAAAAATAAAACAACAAAACCAACTGTGAAACGTGTGAACAGTTTTACTTAAATAACCTTTATTTAATAATATTCTAAAGCCTTGCCAACTGAATTTTGCAAACAGCAACAAAACTGAGCAGCTCAAATAATGCAAGATTGCTGTTCTTTAACAACCACTGCTGTAATAGCACTGTTGTTCTATAACAGCCGCTGGTGTTCTTTAACAGCCACTGTTGTTCTATAACAGCCGCTGCTACGAGATACACACAGAATTCACCAAATATAACTCGAAAAAGATCGTGTTATTTTTTGCATACGAAACCAAACTTTGAGCAGAGACAGACAAACGCAGAGAATCATTAAGTGAAACAGAGAGCTGTATAAATGACCTCAATCAATCCACCACAGTACATCGATTGAAGATAAGATACACACAAAATTCACCAAATAAGTCGAAGAAAAGCGTGTTATTATTTTGTATAAGAAAGCGGGCGTTAAACAGAGTCGACCCAAACTCAGAAAATCATAAGTAAAGAAAGAGAAAGGAAACAAATTTGTTTTATCAGCGAATTTTGAATTGAATTGAATTTTATTGAGACTTAAGAAAATTCTACAGAGTACAATTCATAATATGTATTACGTAGAAAAGCTATGTTTAACTGCGGCTATAATGTATTGCCTGCTCTATCTAGTTACATTTTTGGGAAGCCTCGTGGCTGACATTTATGATATATTAAAAATATATAGTCATTCTGCTCTTGCTCAGGAGCAATATTTCAGTTACGTGTTGGCTGTTGCAACGGATAAAAAATATACATATATACAATACCTACAAATACAAATACCTTACGAACTAATATGCCATAGAATACATTTATACATATATATAAAATTTCATGTTATAGAGCGAGAACGCTCTATGTGGAATTTTCAAAATAATGAAATCACTTGCATGTATGTTATTTAAAGACGATTGTTTAAATACAATTTCAATTTTTACATAAATTTACTTCTTACGAGTTGTTTTAATTTATTTTGAAGCACATGTTGGCGGCAAGGCAATAGAAAATGTAAAAAAATATGTAAAAGGGTATAACTTAGTAGAACACTAAAAACATGATTGAATATAAAAGATAATTCACAACTTTTAACACATTATGAGCAGTTATAAAGAGATAATTATTCACTTTAACAAATTTTCATATGAAATGATGGTCATCTCACTGATTTGGTATGATGCAGGGCGGTCATCCTTTGTCCATTGTTGTGATCAAGGTTTGTCATCTGTTATTAGCACAAGAGGTGCTGGTAGCCTGGGGACGGGATTAGCAGTTGCTGGAGTGTATGTATCTCCGGTTTTGATCTAGATGGAATCCTTCCCTCAGTGAAGTTCCATGCAAGGATTTCATGTGGGCAATACATCGGTCACGGTCACATGATACACTTGCTAGCGGGTAATGTGATACCACGCCAGAGTCCCGTAATTAACGGGATTGGCTTCAAGACTAGTTCAAGCGACACAGCTTGGAAATTAAGGTTTTCAGTTGCTGGAGTGTATGAACAACTCCTGTTATCATCCAGGTGGACACCATCCCCACGGAGTACCAACTTTCGATGAGGAAAAAAATTATTTTAAAATAATTAACTTTTACTGTTTTAATAAAACTGAATTTGCAGGTTGTGCCCTCCACACAACCTGCTTCGTTGCCACCCAAACTCACTCTCTGTTCTATCAGCGAGAAATTTTATAACCCGATATATTTCGGGTTGCCTTGCCTTGGCTTTGGCTAATGCACAGAGAGTGTGGACTGTGGAGTGTAGAGTGTAGACAGTATACAAATACTAAAAAGAGTGTGCGTACTTATGTACACACGCTAGAAGTAAAACTTCTTTCACGACAACAGGGCAAGTATTTGCAAAATCGTGATGCTGAATTTTGAAATTCGTGACGGGAATTTGTATGTCGGTTTGACATGTCACTGACAGCTCCATAGAAAAATTTTTTACCCCCATGCCGCAAAAGAAGTTTTACTTCAATAATATTGACGTGTGTGTTTCCGTGTGTGCTTGAAAATAGTTCAATTGAGTTGCTGGAGTGTGCAACTTGTGTAGGATTTAATGAATAGATACATATTAAGTATTGCCCGTGGGTTCTATGTTGCTCTTTATTTAATAAACATTGTTGTGTGGCAAGGTTGTTTGTTATTTAGCAAACATCGTTGTTTAGTAGAAAATTTAATAGGTAACCCGGTAGGAATCGGGTTATATGGACGCCACGCCACTGGATATATTTACATAAATAAATAAAATTGTATCCACTTTGGCTTCAAGTCTATCAAGCCTCTTTTCTACATTTGAATGCATATTTCGAGCCTCCTCCGAAGCACTCTTATAGCCACTGTCCACTTTCCTTACCTTTGATGGGCCGGGTTCAGATACTATGTCCTCTTAATTATTTTTGGATTGCACCTTTTCGAACGGCTAAAAACAAATATAGAGGATAAAATATGAATTATTTGTAAGACAAAAAATAAAATAAACAATCAGGCTATCACTGAATCCATCGTAGAAAATCCCCGAATGGATTGTTCCACTACGAACTCCGAAAAAAAGGATTCACAAAATCCGAATTGAATCGAAAAAGGCAATGCCTCATTAAAAGAATTAATTCTGAGTGTCGAAATCAGCTGTCCTAGGTCACAGCAACACTTCGAGCTTTTAAAAACAAAAATCCCTTAAATTTTAAAAAGTCCCATCTTTGTTCCCTTTTTATTTTACACAAAAAAAGCTGAACACTTGTGTTAAGTATGGTAAGAATAAGAACCAGATATGCCAAATTTATTCTGAAATAAAAAAAATACCTAATTGAAGATTGATAATTTAACTTTGAATAAAATTAATAATGTCTGTTTGATTTATCGAGTTTTTTAACCATTTGGACAATCAGCCATCAACCCCCATAAAAAGAAAACTATACAAAAATATATGTATGTATATGATCTAATGGAAGTGGTAAGTGAGGAGGATTTCAGGAAGAAATATGTGTAATTTCCCAAGGAAAAATTTAGGAAACTCATTGCGGTTGTTGACGATGACCTAAATGGGGACCCAAGAGGTGGACATATTTTTGTCGGTTTGCAAATTATGGCTTCCCTCAGATATGTACATTCCATTTAAATAAATAAAAACAAAGCAGAAAACAGAAAACAGAAATAACACAAACAATTGAAAAATGATAATAATTTTGACAGAAATATATTAAGAAGAGAATTCTTAGGTGTGTGTGGTAAGGTGTGTGTGGTAACGTGAGCTTTTTTTTTTTTACAAATTTTCACAATTTGCTGTCAGAACCCATACGATAAATACCCAAGTTTGCGAAACTTGAGGAAAATTTCAAGTTACCAAACAGGTATCTTATTTATTGTAGTAGATTTTCTTAAGAGATTTCTTGTAAACGTCAATTTACTATTCCACGAACATTTTGGTTTTATTTATGGAATTTGTTTAGCCCATAGCTTTACCCTTATTCCCATGATAATAATAATAATAATTTTGACAGAAATATATTAAGAAGAGAATTCTTAGGTGTGTGTGGTAACGTGAGCTTTTTTTTTTTACAAATTATCACATTTTGCTGTCAGAACCCATACGAAAAATACCCAAGTTTGCGAAACTTGAGGAAAATTTCAAGTTACCAAACAGGTATCTTATTTATTGTAGTAGATTTTCTTAAGGGATTTCTTGTAAACGTCAATTTACTATTCCACGAACATTTTGGTTTTATTTATGGTTTTATTTTTGTAAGTGTCTGAATTTAATCAAATTCCCTAAGAAATATAAAATTCACAGTATATTATTCATGTTGTGAGTTTTATAAGAGTCGGTAAGCATCGACCATAATTCGGGTCTAAGAAGGTTACGACAGCATCTAACTGATGAGCCCAACTGTCGTACCTGGGCGAAACGCAATTTTTGGGAGTTGAGGTCACTTGAACTTATAAATTGAAATATATTCAATCGATCCACTTAAACAGAAGTAGATTTCTAATTATCTTCATCTACGTTATTATTTAACCCTTAACTAAAGTGGTAAAATTTAGTATCGTATCTATAGATGTGGGTCCACTGGACCCAGCAAATTTAAAATGTTAATAACAGCGAATTTATAAATTATTTCATAAATTTTTTTTTACTAAACTTATTCATTGTTTAATGGCAAAGATAATTTAAAGAGAAAACAACCTTGGGAAATTTCATTTTACTGCAAATTTGAAAGTTCACCAATGAATCGCAATTTAATTTACTTAAAAACATGTCATGTAAAAAAATATAATATAAAATAAAAAAAAAATAATTTAAATCAAACAAAATATATTTCCTCCTTTTTAATGCTTCCTTTTTAGAATTATTAAAACAAACACTTAAAATCTTCTTTTTGAACAATTCTGACATTGATCAAAAAATTACACAGTGGCTCAGTACAATTAATGCAAAAAGGCATCTTCATTGTATTTCTTGAATATCTGCTAATTTCGTTCACAAACCAAACAATTGAGCATTCAACCATTGCTCCAACATGCCCTCTTAATTCTCAAACACAAAAATTTGATTTGTCGTTAAAGATATTTGAATTAAAGCAATAAAACTAAATTTGTAACAAATAAAAATTAATCACGTATCTATAGACGTGGGTCCAGGGGACCCATGTGTATGCTGAAAATGACCTTAGGAGCGGCGTGTAAAATGAATCCTTCTCACTGTATACTCTTCAGCTTACTGTAGGAAGGTACCTAGAAGCGGGGGGAGCGGCGGGCACTGCGGCGTTTTCTACACACTTTCAAAGATTGAACATGGGTCCACTGGACCCACCACATCAGTTAAGGGTTAAAAAGCCAGACCACGGGCTACTAATTTTCTAACAGCCAAATTAATAAAAAACGCTTATTCCACCTTTATTTCACGACTTAACTAAACCAGGGAATAAGAGTTAAGCTATGGGTTAAAAATTTCCATGAATAAAACCAAAATGTTCGTGGAATAGTAAGTTGACGTCTACCAGAAATCCCTTAAGAAAATCTACTACAATAAATAAGATGCCTGTTTGGTAACTTGAAATTTTCCCCAAGTTGGGTATTTTTAGTATGGGTTCTGACAGCTAATTGTTATAATTTGTAAAAAAAAAAACTCAAGTTAACAAACAAACCTAAGAATTCTATTGTTAATATATTTCTGTCAAAACTGTTATCATTTTTCAATTGTTTGTGTTCTGTTGTGTTGTGTCTGTTGTCGGTTTTGTTTTGAAATATTAAAATGGAAAATATAAACAAAAAACGCAAACCGACAGGAATGTGTCCACCTCTTGGGTCCCCATTTAAGTCATCTTCAATAATTGCAAGGAGTTTCTTCATATTTTCTTTGCAAAATCTATACTTCTTCCTAAAATTCTCCTCACTTACCTAGAACTTCCATTGGATCATACCAATTTTTATATATTTTTTCTTTTTCTGTCGGTTGATGGCTGGTTGTCCAATAATTGGAAATGGGTTAAAAATTCGTTAAATCTAGCAGACATTATTATTTTTATGAAAAATTAAATTGGCAATCTTCACTTAGGTATTTTTTTTTATTTCAGAATAAATTTGACACAGCTGGTTCTTATTCCTTCACTAAACCGCCTTCTTCGGTGGTTTAACTTAGTCCACGTCACTTTTTAGGAATTTTCTTTTATTCATAACATTTTGCACTTAGTCCACGGAATAAGACCTAACCTTTAACTATTCCATGTTTCCATGCCAAATTAATAAACATGGAATAGCGAAAGGTTAGGTCTTATTCCGTGGACTAAGTG
This sequence comes from Epistrophe grossulariae, assembly GCA_929447395.1. Classification (NCBI taxonomy): domain Eukaryota; kingdom Metazoa; phylum Arthropoda; class Insecta; order Diptera; family Syrphidae; genus Epistrophe; species Epistrophe grossulariae. The sequence continues at coordinate 70,593,598 of OV839567.1, forward strand.
CAAAATGTTATGAATAAAAGAAAATTCCTAAAAAGTGACGTGGACTAAGTTAAACCACCGAAGAAGGTGGTTTAGCGAAGGAATAAGAACCAGATGTGTCAAATTTATTCTGAAATAAAATGCATAAGTGAAGATTGCCAATTTAATTTTGAATAAAAATAATAATGTCTGCTAGATTTAACGAATTTTTAACCCATTTCCAATTATTTTACAACCAGCCATCAACCACCAGAAAAAGAAAAATATATAAAAATAGGTATGATCCAATGGAAGTGCTAAGTGAGGAGAATCTTAGGAAGAAGTATAGATTTTGCAAAGAAAATATGAAGAAACTCATTGCAATTGTTGAAGATGACTTAAATGGGGACCCAAGAGGTGGACACATTCCTGTCGGTTTTGTTTATATTTTCCATTTTAATATTTCAAAACAAAACCGACAATAGACGCAACACAACACAACAATTGAAAAATGATAATAATTTTGACAGAAATATATTAACAATAGAATTCTTAGGTTTGTTTGGTAACTTGAGCTTTTTTTTTTTACAAATTATCACAATTTACTGTCAGAACCCATACGAAAAATACCCAACTTGGGGAAAATTTCAAGTTACCAAACAGGCATATTATTTATTGTAGTAGATTTTCTTATGGGATTTCTGGTAGACGTCAACTTACTATTACACGAACATTTTGGTTTTATTTATTGAAATTTTTAACCCATAGCTTAACTCTTATTCCCTGGTTTAGTTAAGTCGTGGAATAAAGGTGGAATAAGCGTTTTTTATTTATTTGGCTGTAAGTGTCTGGATTTAATCAAATTCCCTTAGAAATATAATATTCACAATAAGGGTATTCACGCAACGTCGTAAGTTTACCAATTGTGTAAAATGATAAATTTACACAAAATTTTGCGTGAACGCCCTTTTAATTTATTTGGTTAAATGCGGTGTAATTGAATCAGCTGTTCGTTAAACGTCAAATATGAAACTCCAAAATATGTATACAAATAAGCGTGTTCAGATTTCGAAATTATTTTTAAATGTAGAACCTCTCCCAAACTACCTAACTTGAAATCGGAGCAGAATGTCTCGGAACGGAAAAAAATGTAAGGTACACGAAAAAAACAGGTTTTTTTTTAAGCCTGACGGGAATTTTATGAGAAAACGATTTCGGGGTTAAATGTAGAACTGGAATAGTCGCAAACTCATGGCACTGATCGAACGAAAATGAGCGAACACAAGAAAAATCATATGGCACGCCCATAATGGTGCAGGATATCTACTTTTCTTTCAGTTTAGTTCGTTTTCGGCAGTAAAATGAAAGAAAAATAAAAAGAATAAATGGTTCCTTTCACTTCGATGGCAATTCGGAATCCATAACAGAAAAGAAATAAAAGAATTTACTTTTGTATATCCATATGGCCCATTATATGGATTTGTGTAAATAAACAATGCTGATCAATAGTCAGAAAATGTGGATGTCCTAATAATTTTTTTTTGTATAAACGTTTTTATTCACAACTTTCATCGCCAACTAATCTCAATGCGATAGTTACAGAACACGGGCAGAGTTTTTTTTTAGTTCTCTGAGATACCTAATTATCATATTTCTGAACACGCCTATTTTAAAAGTCACAATGACCATGACGTTTGGTTAAGTTTATGAACAAAATTTGGTTAATTTTATCCAGCAAAATCCTTGGAGAATTTTAACCAAATTGTGTAAATCATTTCTCATACAAAATTTGACAGTTCATTAACCAAATGGTAAACTTAACCAAATGGTAAACTTATCCAGTGTTTTACATCATTGCGTGAATACCCTTAATATATTTTTCATGTTGTGAGTTTAATAAGAGTCGGTAAGCATCGACCATAATTCGCGTCTTAGAAGGGAACGACAGCATCTAACTGATGAGCCCAACTGTCGTACCTGGGCGAAACGCAATTTTTGGGAGTTGAGGTCACTTGAACTTATAAATTGAAATATATTCAATCGATCCACTTAAACAGAAGTAGATTTCTAATTATCTTCATCTACGTTATTATTTAACCCTTAACTAAAGTGGTAAAATTTAGTATCGTATCTATAGATGTGGGTCCACTGGACCCAGCAAATTTAAAATGTTAATAACAGCGAATTTATAAATTATTTCATAAATTTTTTTTTACTAAACTTATTCATTGTTTAATGGCAAAGATAATTTAAAGAGAAAACAACCTTGGGAAATTTCATTTTACTGCAAATTTGAAAGTTCACCAATGAGTCGCAATTTAATTTACTTAAAAACATGTCATGTAAAAAAATATAATATAAAATAAAAAAAAAATAATTTAAATCAAACAAAATATATTTCCTCCTTTTTAATGCTTCCTTTTTAGAATTATTAAAACAAACACTTAAAATCTTCTTTTTGAACAATTCTGACATTGATCAAAAAATTACACAGTGGCTCAGTACAATTAATGCAAAAAGGCATCTTCATTGTATTTCTTGAATATCTGCTAATTTCGTTCACAAACCAAACAATTGAGCATTCAACCATTGCTCCAACATGCCCTCTTAATTCTCAAACACAAAAATTTGATTTGTCGTTAAAGATATTTGAATTAAAGCAATAAAACTAAATTTGTAACAAATAAAAATTAATCACGTATCTATAGACGTGGGTCCAGGGGACCCATGTGTATGCTGAAAATGACCTTAGGAGCGGCGTGTAAAATGAATCCTTCTCACTGTATACTCTTCAGCTTACTGTAGGAAGGTACCTAGAAGCGGGGGGAGCGGCGGGCACTGCGGCGTTTTCTACACACTTTCAAAGATTGAACATGGGTCCACTGGACCCACCACATCAGTTAAGGGTTAAAAAGCCAGACCACGGGCTACTAATTTTCTAACAGCCAAATTAATAAAAAACGCTTATTCCACCTTTATTTCACGACTTAACTAAACCAGGGAATAAGAGTTAAGCTATGGGTTAAAAATTTCCATGAATAAAACCAAAATGTTCGTGGAATAGTAAGTTGACGTCTACCAGAAATCCCTTAAGAAAATCTACTACAATAAATAAGATGCCTGTTTGGTAACTTGAAATTTTCCCCAAGTTGGGTATTTTTAGTATGGGTTCTGACAGCTAATTGTTATAATTTGTAAAAAAAAAAACTCAAGTTAACAAACAAACCTAAGAATTCTATTGTTAATATATTTCTGTCAAAACTGTTATCATTTTTCAATTGTTTGTGTTCTGTTGTGTTGTGTCTGTTGTCGGTTTTGTTTTGAAATATTAAAATGGAAAATATAAACAAAAAACGCAAACCGACAGGAATGTGTCCACCTCTTGGGTCCCCATTTAAGTCATCTTCAATAATTGCAAGGAGTTTCTTCATATTTTCTTTGCAAAATCTATACTTCTTCCTAAAATTCTCCTCACTTACCTAGAACTTCCATTGGATCATACCAATTTTTATATATTTTTTCTTTTTCTGTCGGTTGATGGCTGGTTGTCCAATAATTGGAAATGGGTTAAAAATTCGTTAAATCTAGCAGACATTATTATTTTTATGAAAAATTAAATTGGCAATCTTCACTTAGGTATTTTTTTTTATTTCAGAATAAATTTGACACAGCTGGTTCTTATTCCTTCACTAAACCGCCTTCTTCGGTGGTTTAACTTAGTCCACGTCACTTTTTAGGAATTTTCTTTTATTCATAACATTTTGCACTTAGTCCACGGAATAAGACCTAACCTTTAACTATTCCATGTTTCCATGCCAAATTAATAAACATGGAATAGCGAAAGGTTAGGTCTTATTCCGTGGACTAAGTGCAAAATGTTATGAATAAAAGAAAATTCCTAAAAAGTGACGTGGACTAAGTTAAACCACCGAAGAAGGTGGTTTAGCGAAGGAATAAGAACCAGATGTGTCAAATTTATTCTGAAATAAAATGCATAAGTGAAGATTGCCAATTTAATTTTGAATAAAAATAATAATGTCTGCTAGATTTAACGAATTTTTAACCCATTTCCAATTATTGGACAACCAGCCATCAACCACCAGAAAAAGAAAAATATATAAAAATAGGTATGATCCAATGGAAGTGCTAAGTGAGGAGAATCTTAGGAGGAAGTATAGATTTTGCAAAGAAAATATGAAGAAACTCATTGCAATTGTTGAAGATGACTTAAATGGGGACCCAAGAGGTGGACACATTCCTGTCGGTTTTGTTTATATTTTCCATTTTAATATTTCAAAACAAAACCGACAATAGACGCAACACAACACAACAATTGAAAAATGATAATAATTTTGACAGAAATATATTAACAATAGAATTCTTAGGTTTGTTTGGTAACTTGAGCTTTTTTTTTTTACAAATTATCACAATTTACTGTCAGAACCCATACGAAAAATACCCAACTTGGGGAAAATTTCAAGTTACCAAACAGGCATATTATTTATTGTAGTAGATTTTCTTATGGGATTTCTGGTAGACGTCAACTTACTATTACACGAACATTTTGGTTTTATTTATTGAAATTTTTAACCCATAGCTTAACTCTTATTCCCTGGTTTAGTTAAGTCGTGGAATAAAGGTGGAATAAGCGTTTTTTATTAATTTGGCTGTAAGTGTCTGGATTTAATCAAATTCCCTTAGAAATATAATATTCACAATAAGGGTATTCACGCAACGTCGTAAGTTTACCAATTGTGTAAAATGATAAATTTACACAAAATTTTGCGTGAACGCCCTTTTAATTCATTTGGTTAAATGCGGTGTAATTGAATCAGCTGTTCGTTAAACGTCAAATATGAAACTCCAAAATATGTATACAAATAAGCGTGTTCAGATTTCGAAATTATTTTTAAATGTAGAACCTCTCCCAAACTACCTAACTTGAAATCGGAGCAGAATGTCTCGGAACGGAAAAAAATGTAAGGTACACGAAAAAAACAGGTTTTTTTTTAAGCCTGACGGGAATTTTATGAGAAAACGATTTCGGGGTTAAATGTAGAACTGGAATAGTCGCAAACTCATGGCACTGATCGAACGAAAATGAGCGAACACAAGAAAAATCATATGGCACGCCCATAATGGTGCAGGATATCTACTTTTCTTTCAGTTTAGTTCGTTTTCGGCAGTAAAATGAAAGAAAAATAAAAAGAATAAATGGTTCCTTTCACTTCGATGGCAATTCGGAATCCATAACAGAAAAGAAATAAAAGAATTTACTTTTGTATATCCATATGGCCCATTATATGGATTTGTGTAAATAAACAATGCTGATCAATAGTCAGAAAATGTGGATGTCCTAATAATTTTTTTTTGTATAAACGTTTTTATTCACAACTTTCATCGCCAACTAATCTCAATGCGATAGTTACAGAACACGGGCAGAGTTTTTTTTTAGTTCTCTGAGATACCTAATTATCATATTTCTGAACACGCCTATTTTAAAAGTCACAATGACCATGACGTTTGGTTAAGTTTATGAACAAAATTTGGTTAATTTTATCCAGCAAAATCCTTGGAGAATTTTAACCAAATTGTGTAAATCATTTCTCATACAAAATTTGACAGTTCATTAACCAAATGGTAAACTTAACCAAATGGTAAACTTATCCAGTGTTTTACATCATTGCGTGAATACCCTTAATATATTTTTCATGTTGTGAGTTTAATAAGAGTCGGTAAGCATCGACCATAATTCGCGTCTTAGAAGGGAACGACAGCATCTAACTGATGAGCCCAACTGTCGTACCTGGGCGAAACGCTATTTTTGGAGTTGAGGTCACTTGAGCTTATAAAAGGTTCAATGCCAGCTATTTTCTGGCATGTATAGTAACAGTAGAAGGCCCTATGCAATCCATTTTGGCGCACATTAGAGAACTAATTTAAGTTCCTCGAGACACTTCATCACAACTCCTATGCAAGTATATAGCCTCCAATGAACAGTGTAATAAGATCTTATAAAGATAAACTTAAGGAAGCTATTGCCCTGCTATGAAAGCAATAACTCACATTAAATTTTCCATTAAGGCCTTATAAAAGCTACTCAATGAAGTTGTATACTTGAAAAAAAATTTATTCTTTCAAATTTTTAGATTATATTTTTATTTACCTGAATTTGTTTCCTTATATCAGGAGGGGTTGGAACCGCTTTTCTCTTATCTGAAATGTATAGAATTTAATTAAATTAAAAAAAAAAACTTCACTTTTACTTACATGGTCCGAGATTTGAACTCGCGTGCTTCCAATCAAATGATCCAGCACGCTACCCACCAGGCTAATATGCAATACAGTGCCAACGTTCTGTAACTCTCGCATCGGCAAAAACAGTCGAGAAACGATGAAAATTGAAACAAATCATATGAGTTTTGTCCATTTTCCCACGTTTCTCGACCAATTTCATCGAAGCGAGAGTTACAGAACGTAGGCACAGAAGAGGGATGTTAAAATGTTTATGAGTTCACTTCACGTATCTGCTACAGCGACATATTTTGTTAATAACGGTCAAGTTTTGGAAGCCTAAGCCACTGAACCCATATTTTTTTAGGTCGTTGTTGTTGTTATGGTTGTAGAAGTTCGCTTTTAACATTTTATAAAAGCTACACTTATCTTACAGAAGCCAATAGAAAAACAAAATGGACGCTTGTTGTAATGGTTGTAGAAGTTGCTATTTACATTTTATAAAAGCTATATCTCATCTTACCGAAGCCAATAGCAAACCAAAATGGACGCTTCTTAATCCAAATAAATTCCCTCAATTAATAGTTTCTATACAAAGGTAAAATAGTTCACTAAAGAAGGCAATCATTTCCATAAAGCTAAGTACAGACGATTGTCAGATCTTACAATATTGTCAGAACTGTCAATGGTCTGACAATAGCTAACAATAAGCTGACAATTGACATATTTCTTACAGTGAAAAATTGTCCTTTCAAATGGTTGGTAGATTTCTTCCCAGTTTGATTGTCAGCTATTTTTTATCTCTCTTTGTCAGCAATTGTAAGATGTTTTCAATTAAAACATCTGACAATGACCAATGAGTCCTTATCGACTGAAAATGATAAAAATTGTGTGTTCAGACGATTGTAAGATACCTGAAAACTTTTTGTCAGATTGTCGTCTGACAATGACGTGTCTGACAATATTGTCGGACAAAATTGTGTGTTCAGACGATTGTAAGACATTTAGAACAGTTTTTTCACTGACAGATCTGACAATATTGTAAGATCTGACAATCGTCTGTACTTCGCTTAAGTTTGCTGTTAATATTTTATTCCCAGTCAGTACACTTATTTGTTTCAGAAAATATTCCTATGAACAAAATAGGCGATCCTGTTTTTTTAAACTTTTTCCACGAATTAACTATTACTAGTATCGCCTATGGTCGAAATTCGACCAACTGTATTTATTTATAAAGTGTTCAATCACTGAGCAAAGGGTAAAACACACGTGCATGAAAATATTTTTTTTTCAATTTCAATTTTTAATTAAAAACATTTTTTCACTCATACTTTTATGTTACTCTGAATATAACTTGACATTCTACCTAAATTTTAAGGCCCCAACCTTAACGATCCGACTATTAGAACAAAAGTTATACCCAACCAAACCAACCATGACGGCACCTATACAATTATTATGAATGAAGAATACCTACCACAAACGTGCATACCTACATGTAGCAATTTTTTTCCCGATGCGAATCAATTTGCCAAGGTTATGGTTTTTTGTTGCAAACACTCCACCTACTTTAGAATTGCAATATATTCTTAGTATCTAACTTTTTTTAATTTTTTTTTGTGTATTCCTCTTTCTCGTTACGTTTGCCTCGATGAAATGTATTATATATTTGTTAAACGTTTTTAGTATGAAATTTTGAATGGTTTTGAATTTTTTTTGTAGCTGGTACAAGCCTTTAATTCTGGCTGTAATTTGAATTTTGAAAATCCGACCATTCGATCCAAAGATATATGCATTTAAGATTTGTTATTGTAGACGTTTGGTATGTGGAATCCATGACTTCATTAGCGATTTTTGGCACCTCATTTATGGGATATTCGCAAAAAAAGTATACCATTTGAAAGGCCACCGGATCGTAAAAAAAGTAATCAGTAATTGGTCAGGCATAAGTTTTTTTTATGAATTAAAAAAAAAAAAATTCAAGGTCACAGTATAAGACTTTTAGCACCTAATTAGTGGAATTTATAAAAAACAAGTATGTTATTTAAAAGGTCAGTAATTGGTCAGGCATATATTTTTTTTAATAATATTTTTAATTTTTTTGAAGGTCATAGCGATTTTTAGCACCTCATTTCTGGGATATTCGAAAAAAGTATATACCATCTGAAAGGTTACTTAATCCTTATAAAAGGTCAGGCAGTTTCCGAAATTGGTCAGCTACAGATTTGTTTTTATAAGCTTTTTAATTTTTTAAGGTCATACAAGGTCACGTGTACCTTTAGCACCTCATTTATGGAATATTCGAAAAAAATATATATCATTTCAAAGGTAACTCAATCCTCATAAAAGGTCAGCTAGTTTCGGAAATTGGTCAGCTATAGATTTTTTTTTATGAATTCAAAAAAAAATTCAAGGTCACTAGTATAAGACTCTTAGCACCTCATTTGTAGAATTTCGCAAAAAAATGCATATCATCTGAAAGGTTATGTTAAATTTTTTGTTGCATTTTTTTGCGAAATTCCACAAACGAGGTGCTAAGTCTTATACTACTGACCTTGAAAAAAAATTTTTGTAAATCATAAAAAAAAATCAATGCCTGACCAATTTCTGAAAATAGCTGACCTTTTATGACCAATTAGTGACCTTTTAGATGGCATACTTTTTTTCCGAATATCCCATATATGAGGTGCTAAGATCCCGGAGCCTGTAGTTGACCGATTTACCTAATCTTTTCTGATGACACTTCTAATTAAAAATTTTTCAAATGGTATATTTATTATTGTCTCCCGTTCGGTTTCAAAAAGGAACTACAAAAAAATGCTTAGCGTATTAATATATAATAGATTTGTAAAGGCTTAGATGATTTATCCAATTGGTATTTAATTTCTCTTATAATGTGAGAAAACAAATTGCCTTTTTGAACTACATATTTAATTTCTAATCTAAATGAAAACGGTGAATTTATAAAATTTGATATAATAATTTTATAAGTAAGCCCAATTTCAGTTGACAGCTGTATAATTTTGAGCAGTATTAAGATTAAATATTTATAAAGTTTTTTAAAGCAAGCCATACAGAAAATGTTGCTGCGTTCGATTCCATTGATAGAAAAGCCTTATTTTATAAACTCAGCAATCTAGGTGTGTCAACGAAAATTATTTGAGTATTGCAAAAATTCTACGATGGAAATCGCACTGCAGTTTTGGATGGGAATATTTTATCTTAATGGTTTCAAACGGAAACGGGAGTAAAACAGGGTTGCCTTCTTAGCCCTCTATTATTCTCACTATTCTTAGATGACCTTGGAGAATTTCTACCAGGAGGAATAACCTAAGCTGGAACAAATATCAAACTTTTGCTGTACGCCGATGACATAGTTATACTAGCAGAGAACACAAATACAATGCAACTGATGATAAACAAGCTACAGAAATATTGCTCTTTGTGGAATTTACAGTTGAATACTACCAAATCAAAAATTATTATTTTTCGAAACGGAGTGGGAAGATATGCAAGAAACGAGAAATGGACTTGGTAAAACGAAGAACTGGAGAAAGTCAAAGAATATAAATACCTTGGAGTCCTCATCACCCCACAGCTTTCTATTAAGAAACATCTCCAAGAAAAATTAAAAGAGGCCAAACGTGCAATAAACTGCAGCTGGAGCAGGGTCTTCAGCAAAAACGATATTGCTCCGAGCGCTAAGTATAGGGTCTTCGATGCAGTGATCAGATCGATTATGTGCTATGCGGCTCAAGTTTGGGTTATCTACCAATTTGAAGACGAGGACAAATTATTAAGGTACTTTCTCAAAAGAATATTTAAACTTCCCTATAACACCCCAAACTACATGCTCCACCTAGAGACTGGACATCCACCATTACACATATACACAATGAACTTACACTTCGCATATATTCGGAAAATCTTGATGCAACCTACTCATCGTCTTACAAATAAAATAGCCAAACACCTCCAATATAGAAACAAACAGATTTTTTGTGAATGTTCAAGACTGGGAAGGGAACATAATGTCAGGATTATGGATGAAACTGATGTATACCTAAGGAGATCGCTGGAAGAACTGATCCAGAAAATCGAAAATTCCGCTCGAAATAACTTTTACTTGCAAAGCCAAAAAAGCCAAACAAGGATTACATACAAGCTGCTTTGCCATGATCTCGGGTCTGAAAATTACTTTCACGACAACTATAGCCTTGATATGATTTCCACCATTTTCAAAGCCAGAGGCGAACTTTTACCTCTCAACTACCGGCCACATAGAAATGATGAAAATTTAGTGTACACTTTATGCAACCTTAGAGCAAGTGAAGATACTCAACACTTCATTGGAATATGTCCTGTGCTCAGACCGATCCGAGTATCAGTCTGGGGACAAAGCACATTATCAATTGATGAAATTATACCAATACTAAATGGAGTGAGCTGGAACTCTCTTTTCAGACACAAAAAAACTGCACTAGATATCGACAACAAATATTAAATGGGCCTTTTATATATATAAATGATAATATTTATATTAGATTGTGATAAGCTAAAATATATGAGTATCTACATACATACATCTATTTAAATTAGAAAACACTCTTTTTATTCGGCTGACGGCAATTTAGCCGATGCTCTTTTGTGAATTCTGTAAAACTATTTTGTACTTAACCCTGGATTCATAAACATGGGTCTCACAGACCTCGGTTTCCAGTGAACTCCGAAAATTAACCCAGAAAAAAATGGTGTTTTCTGCGATTTCAAATATAAGCGTAACACCAGATTTTTGTGCAACTCCTGTAAACGTCCCATGTGCGGGGAGCATCGCTGGAATTGGTGTCAAGATTGCTCCGAGTCAAAAAATTTCATTATTTTTTCTTTTAATTATTTTAAACAAATGTTGCTTTGAGTAACATGTGTTTTTTTTTGCAAAAATATTTGTAGATAAAAAATAAGATTCTTTGAAGGTAAGGGTTCTCACAGACTTCTGTTTATGAACGATCTAACAATGAATATAGTTTATGAATCTAGGGTTAAAGAAAATAATAAATAAAATCACATATTACCACAGAAAATGTTAATTTCTTTCAGTTGAATGCTCTATAGAAGCTTAACTTTTGTTTGAAAAAATTGGGAGGCCTTGAACAGGCTTCTTCATACATTAGTATACAAGCATTTTATAGAACTTGTGTACCACCTTTTAAAAGGCATTAAAGAAGTTATTATTAAAAACATAAATTGTAAAATGGTTGACTTTCATAATAAAGCCAAATAAAATGTATATGCTAGCTATAGTTTACTAAATTAAAAAAAATGGACCTTACACAAGTTAAATTGTTAGTTGGAACGGAGGAGATTAAAATGGGCCACAAATGGGGTTTTCTCCGATAGTCATCCCACAGAACAAAAAATACGCCTCAAACTTGATAAGCGATGTTAAAATGAGGCTGTCGTCCAACGCTGCTGATGACTTGCATGACCGTCGACGACCAGGTCTCTTTGGTGTCGTCGGCAACTCAATGAAAAATGTGCCACAAAGTCGGTCGGCGCTGATTTTTCAAAAATTGCTGTCCTGGTGATGGATGCCGATGATGTTGCCGTCGACGACCACGTGCCTAAACCGACCACACCTTTAAAAATGTTAAAAAATGCGAGAAAAAAAATCCGTGTCGATTGGACCAATGTTTAGTTGCTTACTTTTCACGATTTTATTTAATTGCTTCAAAAAAAGATATATAATTTAATTTTTATGTTGAGCTGGTGTGATGGCAGTGGTAGAGGTCTGGTGGCGATGATGATTGAAGAAAGAATTTTTGAATTGAATTGAATTTTATTGAGACTTTAAGAATATTTTACAGAGTAAAATTCGGGAAATATTTACTTAGCAAAGCTATGTTAAAACTGCGGCTATAAAGTATTGCCTGCTCTATCTAGTTACATTTTTGAGAAGCCTCACTTATAATATATTAAAAATATATAGTCATTCTGCTCTTGCTCAGGAGCAATATTTCGGATAAAAAATATACATATATACAATACCTACAACCGGTAAAAGGTAGATGAGAGGAAGACAGATCCTAACAAAGGACCTGCACGAAGCCTGGATCAGGGTAAGAGGAAAAACCACCATTTAACTCCTCCCCAAAGGCAAATTGCCAAAAAACCCAGGACGTCGGCCACAAATACAGCGGGACCAAGCACCGCAAACAACGTAGCTGGCGAGCAACAGCTCTCGTACGCAAATACGGCCAAGAGTGTTAGAATTGCGGTTCTGCCTAGCAAATACCCTCAGGTTACCCTCAGCGCTGACGAACTATAGGCGCTGGAGGAGGCCATTATTGAGGAGGTGTCTCTTGGGTGGAGGCACAAACTAAAATTCAATGGCCTGCACTTTAGAGCGGGGCTTCTGTTAGTCGATTGTGCTGGGCAAGAGACAGCAGAGTGGCTCAAGGAGAAAGCGTCCAAACTGAGCACTTGGAAGGGAAGTGAATTAATGGCGCGCATGGGTGATGACATCCCCAAAATGCACAACATCACGCTATTCTTGCCAAGAAGCATGGGGCAAGCTGACAAGAAGTCACTGTCGCTCATCCAAGCCCAAAATGATGGACTGATGGTGCATGCCTGGAAGATCCTTACTAGCAAGGCTGAAGGCAAAGGACAGCTGCTGGTGATCGGCATCGACGATTAGTCCGCAGAGACCATAATGAAAGCAGATCACCAGCTTCATTACAAGTTCGGTAAAATCACCGTCACCGGTCTCCGAAAGCTTACGGCTCCCAACTTCTTTGAGCCTAGCGAAGAAGCAAAAAGCTCGGGAGCACCAACAGTACAAAATATGGAGATAGCAGGCCTAAGAACTGCAGAAATCACCCATCCTACCAACGTTCCTATCCTCCCCACGCCCAACATTCCCATCACCCTTATACCTTCCACTTCCACATTAATAACCACCCAACTCATCCAACCCACCCAAAACTCTGAACCTCCCAAAACTCCCAAGCCCACTCCAACCTCTGAAACTCCCAAACCTAGTACAAACCCCCACCCCGAAATAGTAGTTTTTTCAAGCCAGGTACATAAACTGGCAATAGATGAATCTAGCCAAATGAGCGAAGAGATGGAGGGCATTGACCTCTCTCCTAGCCCATCATGCTTAGATGAGGTGCTTCCCACAAATGAAGAGGAAGATAGTCTGCTTGCAGATGAGGGGGCACTAGCCCCCATCTGTTAAACAGACCAATGACTGGACGCGGGATCACTACCAGACTGGCCCAGGTTAACATCCACCACGCTAAGGCAGCATCAGCTGTCATAACAAGAAAATTCACTGCTGATAACCTGGGGCTGGTTCTGATCCAAGAACCCTGGATTTACGGGGGCCAAGTTAGAGGCCTAACATGTAAGAACTCTAAAGTAATATGGGATACGAGAAGTGACTCGCCCCGAGCATGCATAAAAATAAGAAATAATATAAATTTTATATGTCTTTCAGAATTTATGACGCGGGACCTGGTGCCTATACAGGCCCAAATGGACATCGAGGGCAACCTCCGCACGATGGTTGTAGCAGCAGCATACTTCGCCGATGATGATGCCAATATTCCACCAACCGAAGTAAAGTTGCTAGTGGACTACTGCAACAGCAAAGGACTACCGTTGTTGGTTGGATGCGATGCAAACGCCCACCATACAACATGGGGTAGCGCCGATATCAATCAAAGGGGTGAGTACCTTTTAGACTTTATTATCGAGAAAAATCTAGATATATATAACGTAGGGAATACACCTACCTTTGTAACTAGAGTAAGAAAAGAAGTTTTGGACTTAACGTTTGGAACCCAGAACCTAAGTCGCTTGATTAGGGATTGGAGAGTATCCAACGAACCGTCTATGTCTGACCATAGAATTATAGTGTTTACCTTAGATAACCTGCTCACAGAGAATACTTCTGGCAGGAATCCTAAGAAAACAAACTGGAGCCTTTACAAAAACGTTCTTAAGACAAACCTCGAACGATTAGGTGTAGTAGAAACGACAAATAGTAACCTTGAGCTAGAACACTTAGTAAATGAGTGGGGCAATTAATGAGGCCTATGAACTCAGTTGTCCCCTCAAATCCATTAAAAGGCAGAAAGATGCTCCGTGGTGGAACAATAATCTGTCAAAACTAAGATCCAAGGTAAGAAGACTTTTCAATAAAGCAAAGAGTACTGGAGAGTGGAATAATTACTCTGCAGAGTTGACCAAATATAACTGGGAAATTAGAAGGGCAAAGAGGAATAGTTTTATGATATTCTGTGAGGGGGTTTCTTCCTCCCCTGCAGCGGCTAGACTACACAAAGCTCTAGAAAAAGAAAATACGTTGACTTCGCTGGCACTTCGCTACCCCGATGGTAGCTTCACTGAAAATGAGGAGCAAAGGTCTACCCTATTGCTAAACACTCATTTTTCAGGAAGTTTACCAACGGTAGGAAATGTGATAGAGAGAATACCTCTCAGGCCAAACCGGGAAGACTGGCAGATAGCTTCGACTATTTGCACAGGCAATAGGATTGAATGGGCGATAAGTACTTTTCAACCTTTTAAATCACCGGGTGTAGATGGCATCTTCCCAGCCCTTCTACAAAAAGGGAAAGAGGAATTAATGCCCTATATTATTAGATTGCTTCAAAGTAGTATCGCACTTGGGTACATACCAAGTCTATGGAGAAGAGCAAAGGTAATCTTTATTCCCAAAGCGGGAAAAAAAGATACAACTCATCCAAAGTCATTCAGGCCAATTAGCTTAACATCTTTTTTACTGAAAACTTTGGAAAAGGTAGTTGATAACTTCATTAGATCAGAAGTTTTAGTAAGCATGCCTCTAAATCATCGCCAGCATGCTTACAGAGCGGGAAGATCCACAGAAACCGCTCTTTATGAACTCACAAACACTGTACAGTTAGCTTTAGATTCAAAAGAAACTGCCATATGTGCTTTCCTTGATATTGAAGGAGCCTTTGATAACACCTCTCACGAAGCTGTTGACAGATCTCTTGGAAGAAAGGGAGTGCCCATCACTATAATCAGATGGATAGGTAAAATGCTAAGTACAAGAACGGCGGAATCACACGCAGGACAAAGTATCCAGAAAGTCATCACAACAAGAGGTTGTCCTCAGGGAGGGGTATTATCACCCTTACTGTGGAGTCTAGTAGTGGATGAATTACTAGAAAGTCTTTCTTCGCAAGGAATACGCTGCATCGGCTTTGCTGATGACATTGTTATAACAGCCTTGGGAAAGTTCGAAGAAACTCTTTGTGACATAATACAAAAAGGACTGACTATAACTAGGAAATGGTGTATTTCAGTGGGTTTAAAAATCAACCCTACGAAGACGACAATAGTACCATTTACCAAGAAAAGACTTCTACCACACATGAAACCTATCCGGTTGGCTGGAGAAGTAATCAACATCCAAAAGGAGGTCAAATATCTAGGCATTACACTAGATAGTAAGCTCCTCTGGAATAAACATGTCGAAATAACTGTCGGGAAAGCCACAAAAGCCCTTATGATATGCAAAAGACTTGCAGGTAAACCATGGGGTTGCAAACCAAACATAATTAGATGGATGTACACCATGATGGTAAGACCCATCATTACCTATGGGGCGGTTGCGTGGCATAAAAGAACCGAATTAACAACAACTAGGAAATCACTAGAGAAAGTGCAAAGGCTTGCATGCTTATGCATAACCGGAGCAATGCGAACGTGCCCTACAGCAGCAATGGAAAATATCCTGCATCTAAGTCCACTACACGTGGTCATAGAAAGTGCTGCTAAGGGAGCCATCATGAGATTTGCAAAGGAGGGTACTGGGACAACTAAGATCATTGGGTTTAGAGAAAGGAGCACCATCATCAAGTCCACAGTAACAAACCTTCTTGACATTCCTCGAGACGGCATGATCAGAAAATATAACTTTGAAAAACACTTCCGAACGGAGTTAAGTAGCAAAAAAGACTGGATAGGTGAAACGGAGAACTACAGACTTAAAGCAAACACCATCAAGTGGTATACAGATGGATCGAGAACTTCTGAAGGGACTGGGGCAGGGGTTTTTGGGCCTAGAACCAAAATTCCTCTACCGATGGGACAGTCTACAAGCATATTCCAGGCAGAAGTAAACGCCATAGGAAAATGTGCAGAACGTAACCTCGAAAGAAACTACAAAAACCAAAACATTGCTATCATGTCAGACAGCCAAGCCGCACTAAAGGCTTTAAATTCATACGGCATTACCTCGAAACTGGTATGGGAGTGCGTGAACAGGCTAAATGAACTGGGCAAGAATAACAAGGTCACTCTCTATTGGGTACCAGGCCACGTTGGTGTCCAAGGCAATGAAGAGGCTGACACCCTAGCAAAAATAGGAGCAACGACACCCCTAACGGGGCCAGAGCCCTATTGTGGTATAGGGGAGAATATGATTAAAAACAAAATCAAATCAGAAGAGGAGGCAAATAGATCAAAAATCTGGAAAGAACTCCCCAAACTGAGGCAGGCTAAACTCTTACTCGGGAACTATAACCGAGAGCGTTTCCTATCCTGCATCAGCTTAAGTAGGAATAACCTTAGAAGAATAACGAGTCTCCTCACAGGCCACTGCAAGCTGAGAAGACACCTCAATATCCTTGGCCTAGTGAGCAGTGCGTCTTGCAGATTCTGCAACGCTCATGAGGAGACACCGGACCACATAATAGGTAAATGTGATGCTCTAGTGCATCAAAGACAAAGATATCTGGGCAGTCACCATATAGATGAGAGCAAAATACAATCTCTAAAAATACTCCAAATTCTCAAATTCCTCAAAGGAACGAATTTGGAGGACGAACTGTAGTATGAGTAACCTCAACCAGTTCATAATGGGGGCACAATAGATCCTAAGGTCGCAGTGCAATACCCACCCCTATTCATTCATTCAATACCTACAAATGCAAATACCTTACAAACTAATTAGGCCTATTCTGCAACATCCGTTATTCTGCTATGAATTTTCCGTTATAAACCATAAAAGATTTTCTTCATAAAAGATTTTTTATAATTGGTATTCAGAAGTTCGACCTTTTATGAAATTCTGTTATGAAACTTCGAAAACGAAATCTGTTAGCAAACAGAACTAAAATCTGTTGTCATAATCAGCTGATTCATTAGAAATTGGAAATTCGCAAATTATAAAAATATAAACTGATTGAATTAATGAAATGGATGACCAAAATAAAAGTAACCTGTTACATGCACGTTACTGGTATCCATACTATGGAATACTATCTTACCACTTTTTTTAGGGCGAAGACAACAAAAAATTTCTCAAGAGCAGAAGGAGATATACTGCTCCTTCATGGAAGAAAATCCAGCAATGACGCAGAATAAGCATTGCGATTTATCGGTAAAAGGGTTATGGGAAACCCTTGGATTGCTTCTTAATAGCACAAGCGGTGGCTATCACACCGTTGAGGAATGGAAGAGGTATAGGTAGAATATTTTTAGAAATCGTTTAAGAGTAATAATTAATAACATAATTTTAGGTTTTCGACAATTGGCGTTATACTGTAACGTATAAGCTACGGTTGCAAAAAGCGGAAATGAAAAAAACAGGTGGGGGGTCACCTAAAATTAAAAAAGATATTGAGAAGCTGGAAGAGAGGGCGATGGCCTGCTGGGGACGAGTTGTGGTGGATGGCCACAGAAATGTAGGTATCTGTGGCAGGTTGCTCCAAATTTGAACCCACTGAGCAAGTGGAAGAATCTGCCACAGAAACATTGGAGTGCCATATTGAGGAAGATGGGTTCCAGAGTGTCAAAGATGTTTCGGTCGAGCCAAAACCTAAACGGCAACGAAAGGCTATTACTCGTACTCTTGGTAAGCCATCTAAGCCATACAAATGCATTAACTACAAAACTATTTAGTGTATTGGGATAGTTAAAACGGTTCTCTCTTCAGTCCTCTAGTTTTATTTGAAATCCATTTTCAATATTATCAAAAATAAAAAAAAAAATCCATCTGAAAGTAATTCGGCCGTTGTTCAGTTTTCAAAAACATGCCAGAATTACTTTAAATAAGAACTCAGAACCGTTTTAATTATCCCAATACAACAATTAGTTTTGTAGTTACACATTTTGTATGTAACCGTTTGAATTGATAATGAAATTCAGCGCTATAGACCTTTTTCTAAATTCTATAAAAATTACAGATGATGGCTTCGTTCAGCTTTTCGAAACTTCTGAAGAACAGAGGCAGGTACAGGCGGACCTGATATGCAGCAAACTAAACAACGTGGTGACAAGCATCGAAGCGTTGACTGCAGCACAAGTAGCCACTTGTTCTGCCATCGAAAAATTGGTTATGGCACTGACATATAACAATCAGTGATTATGTTTTGTATCTATATGTAAATAAATAAAAATGTATGTACATATTTAAATGTTCGTTTATTCAAAATCTTAATAGTAAAGCTTTATAATATAATAATAATAATAATAATAATAATAATAATAATAATAATAATAATAACAATAATAATAATATCGGTTGATCAGTTAGTTTCCATTAAATTTTTAAATTTGCGTTTGTCATTTTTTTTATATTAAATTGGCAACATATCGATCTCGTACTAAAGTTCCAATGCTGTGCCATTCATTGCGATTTCTTCGGTGTTGTTCCTCACCATTTTCTTCTTCATTTTCAGCTCTTTCTATTACCTCATCTGCATCTTCAAGAAACTGTTCCGCTCCCATAGTATACATGTTATGAATACAAAATATCGCATAAACTATTTTTGCTGCCCTCTCAGGTGAATAATGAAGCACTCTTTGGCGTGATAAACACCTAAACCGGCTTTTGATCACCCCAAACGATCTTTCCACGGAGTTTCTTGCAGATAAGAAACGCTTATTAAAAGCCGATTGTATTGATCCTTCTGGTGGGTTATTTATTGGGGTGAAAAGCCACGGTTCAAGGGGAAAGCCTGAATCACCTAGTCAAGAGAAAAAAAGTAAAGCAAAAAATATATATGCATTACTAAAAAAGTATTTACCAATGATATGTGATCGTTGATTTTCGGCGGTTGTAAACTTTCCTTTAAGTAATCTTCTCACCGGCGCGGCGAAACCATCCAAACCGCAGAGTCATGGACTGAACCCGGGAATCTAGCATCGGTATATATAACTTTTAAATTTGCATCCGTGATTACCAGAACATTAAGGCTATGGTACCCTTTCCTGTTAACATATAAATGTCCTGGACCGTCAATAGCGTGTTGAGATGGAGCGACAATCGGTATATGGGTACCATCAATAACTCCTATAATGCCTGGCATGTTGAATTTTATGCAAAACCTGTCGAAAAATATAGATCATAACACCGATTAGTACTAAGATAAAAAGATTAGCTTACTGCCGTTTTATCTCTGCGGTTTCAAGTGTACCACTAGGGAATTTGACTGCGTCGTTTAACAAATGGGCGTTTATGAGGTCTGTAACGACATGAATCGACCTCGACGTACTGGGCTGCGACAACCCAAAAATGTGGCTGCTACCAATGGATGTCTGATACGAACCGTATCCGTAAAAATTAAGTGTGGAAAGGAACTTTAAATAAATAGGTATTAAGGTGGAACATACAAAAGTAGAACATAAATATGTTTTTTATATTTTACTTGTATTTCAAAAGGAATGGTCGTATTTGTGGCTCGCGTAAAATTTTGCAATTTTTCCATTAAAATTCTGGAATTTAATTTGTCCAACCGAAAAAGCTGTATGAAGCGCACATCGGGAAGATCAAAGGGGCTGCTTTTTAATCGTAGTTCCATTAAAAGTGTTCTATGTCTTCGCTTACGAATAATTTTTTTAATTTACACTCATATTTATTTACATATTTAGTAATATATTATATAGATTCACTTACATTTGTCTCTTTTTTACAATATTTCGTTGGAGAAATAAAATATAAGTATCCATTTTCACTTGTTCTTTTTTTTTTTTTTTTTTTTTTTTTTTAAAAAAACAACACAAACATATATATGCCAGTAAGACCTAGGGTCTTATAAATTAGGCAAATGTTAGAAGGAATAGAGGGATAGGATAGATTTTTGTTGGCACAGTGGATTGAGAAATTAGGTTTTGTTTATCTCATTAAATCCCAGGGGTGGCGTTCAATTGAGGGAACATAGAAAAGAATGCTGCCTAGACTGGGGATCGAACCCACACATCCAGGTTAGCAGTCAAGCACTACTTCCACTGGGCCGGGGCCACCCCCATATGATAAAAGTCACACAAATGTATCTTTTATTCTTTTATGATTTGTAAAAGATTTTATAAAAGATTTTGGCATGCTGAATACGAAAAATGCGGTTTGTACAAGATTTTTTGACATGTTCGAATTTTTGACAGTTCATAACAGATCCTGATAGCAGATTTCATAACAGATTTGGCATGCCGAATACCAAAATTATAATTCATAAAAGATATTTTGACAGCTCACACTTTTGTATGGAAAATCATAACAGAATTGCAGAATAAAAGAATAAAAGATCTCGCCGAATAGGCCTAAATATGCCATAGAATACATTTATATATATAAAATTTCATGTGGGCAACATGTCAGTCACGGTCACATGATACAGTTGCTAGCGGGTAATGTTATACCACGCCAGAGTCCCGTTTAATCGGGATAGGCTAAAAGTCTAGTTCAAGCGGCATAGCTTGGAAACTAGCTTTTCAGTTGCTGGAGTGTGTGTACAACTCCTGTTACTATTCAGATGGACACCGCTCCCAACAGAGTAACAACTTTATAAAACTTACTGACGATGGAAGCATAGCTTCCGAAATGCATTTAAGTAAATAAATAAATAAAATAAGTGTTTTTAAGTTATTTAAAATAATATCTTTTATTTAACAACTTTCGATGAAATAATTATTTAAAAATAATTTACTTTACTGTTTGAAAAAAAAAAAACTGAATTTGCAAGGCTGTGCCACTCAACACAACCTGGACCTATGTTCTGTAACTCGGCGATAACTTTTCGTGGCGAGAAACGGCGAAAAATGAAACAAAAATGGAATAAAACTCATAGGAATCCTATGGGTTTTGTTCCATTTTTCGCCGTTTATCGCCTCGAAAAGTTATCGCCGAGTTACAGAACATGGGTCCTGCTTCGTTGCCTCCCTAATTCCAACTCCTTGAAGAATGAATGTTAAAACTAAAAGAAAAATGACGGAGGCAGCGATATTCAATTCGGAACGAAGGAAATGAAACAAATTTGGGGTGGGTTTGGAAATTAGGTATAAGGTACGTGAATGTGGTTGGAAATTGGATCGACGTTCACACTAAGGGTTTCTACCACTTGTTTACACTTGGACTTGAACAGTTGCAATAGATTTTGTTCTGATTTTAAGAATCAATCAATCTACGAATTTTATTTTCGTGACAATTTGACCGCGAAAAATACAATTATTTTTGTATTTCTTTTTTTGGCTAGTGTCCTTGCGACACACACATAGTAAAACCATATAATTTTTAGTATTTGTACAATGTTTACTTATTAAAAACAACTTACAAAAATAATATGTATTATTTATTTATCTATGCTTAGCATTTCGATTGTACATTAATTTTAACATTAAAAAAAAAAGAAGTTCAAATGAAAATATTAACACTAGGTGTGATACATAAAAGTAATTAAATGCCAACAAACTTTTTAAGTACATACAAACTGAAACTCAAAGATATCAATAAAATTGTGTTTTAGTAACAGTCAGCGTGGAGGGGGTTTTCGATATTACCAGATAGTACTATATTATCCAGAAGAGTCGATAAACTTTCTGAGGAATGGTACCAATTACTACGATTTTCAACCACCTTATCAAAATCAACTCCTCTTAGCTGGCTTACAAATTCGTAAGGTGTTGTAACACGAAATTTATATGTTTTTTGTACATTTTTATCAATGTTTACACTCATTTCCTTATAACAACTAGTGAGTAATTGTGTGTCTCTTGTGGATATAATATCATTTATTACACTGTTGTTTATATTTGCACAGTTAACATCCATTTCTTCGCTTTGAGGTTTATTGTTAGAAGCAACATCGGGAGGAGATCGTTTTTCTGATTCTACATGCGACAAATTGTCAGTTAATGCTTTTTCATAATTGTATTTAGCTAATTTCTGATTTAATGCTTTAACTACTTTAACAGCAGTTTTAACTACTTCTAGATCGCAATCGTCACTTAGGCATTTTAGTATAACGTCCAAACATCCAATTTGAGATAATTCATTCACGACTTTTTTAATTCTCAAAATAATTTCTGTTTCAGTTAAAGTTACAATTTTTTTTGCTTCTTTTGAAAATGTTACTGTAGGAAAAGTACCATCTATCATTCCTTGGTTCGTAAATAGTGCTTGGATAACTATTTCCCAGAAATTTAAAGTCGCTACTTTTACTTCCCAATATAAGTCATTGACACCGATGTGGGTAAGTGTACAGTAAAGCGACTTGATATTTGGAGCTATAACTCGATGATGTACATACATTTGGGTCAAACATGTTAGAGCTTCTTTTCTAACAATGCCCTCACTTTCATTGCAAATCATTTCCAGCAGATATTTCTAGAAGAAAAACAGAAATTATCAAACCTATTTGTTATATGAAATCATAAAAAACGTAAAATGGGTTTAAATAAAAAAATTTAAATAAAACATATTTTAATAATTAAACTTAATTAATTGTTAAGAGTATATTAAATACAAAAATGGGTTAAAAAATTTCGCATACATAAATGATAATATTATGGGGTGCTATGAAAAACCCAGTGCTCACGTTATGGCTTCTTATTAATAAACCAAAGCCTAGTGCGGGTACTGGTCATCAGAAAATCATACCTTAGATATAAAATGACAAATACATAGAACGCTAGAAAGATAACTCAAGCCAAACCAAAATTACAGTGACGGAGCTCCCCTGTTGTCATCCGAAGGTTATACTCTTAAATTAATGTTTATGTGATTTTGTTTCGTCTGGATAAATAGATTGGAATTTCAACAAGAATCAAAAGGGAAGAGTTTGTTGTGTTTTGAAAACTCGATAATTTTGAATTTTAAAAAAGTATGAGCATACAGAATTTGCAATTCATAACAGTTATCGCCACTAAAAGTAGCTCATTAACTTAAAAAAAGCTCAGAGTCTCCAAAGTAGAATTCAGTTTCGTTATTTTATTAGCAAAAATATAATCAAATATATTTTGGTTACGCAGCAAAGTTTATTTATTTATTTATTAACTAACGTCTATAAGTTACAAAACTTTCTTAGACTACAAAATACTTAAAATAAAAGTACTTAAATATATAATATACAAAAAATGAGATAATATATCATTCATTAATGGCATCAAGAATACTATACTTAAAACTATTTCTATTTAAATCAAGATCGATCATATATGCATAACGGTTGAAATTAATACAAGCATTCGTGATAGGTTCATTACGACCATAATTTGTTGAATGACGAGTAATAAAGAAAAATTCATCAGATCTAGGTCTGAGAGTTCTTGAAGGAGCATAGATACCAAACAAGGCTAAAAGTGGAGCACAGTCGATATGTCCCGTTAGGACATCTCTAGCAAAAGCAATACAAAAATAAGTTCTTCTACATGAAAGAGGCTTTAAGCCAATCAATGCACACCTACTATTATAAGATGGTAGGGAATCAGACCAATTCAGTTTTCGAAGCGCATATTTCTTAAATCTTTGAATTCTTTCAATACGGTGCATATCTTTATTAAATAAAGGGCACCATACAACACAACAATATTCCAGAATCGAACGAACTAAAGAAATGAATAGAGCCTTTAGAGTATAAGGATCTCTAAATTCAGAAGAGTTCCTAAAAACAAATCCCCACATGGAATAAGCTCGAGAAATAATATAATCAAAATGCATATTAAAAGCTAAATGTGAATCAAAAATGACTCCCAAATCCTTTTGGCTTACAACTCTTTAAAGTTGTACATTTTCCACTTTATAATCAAATATTATAGGCAATGATGATCTTGAAAAGGACATGATTGTGCATTATTTTTATTCAAATGTAAACAGTTCTTACAACACCAATCATTCAAATTATCAACGTCTTTCTGCAAGTTAAAACTGTCAGCAACAGTCTTAATTGACTTGAAAATTTTAACGTCGCAAACAAAAGACAATTAGCAAAATTTAATACTGAGGGAAGATCATTAATGAAGAGGACAAACAACAGAGGTCCTAAGTGGCTACCTTGCGGTACACCAGAATAGTTGAATATTTTGAACGATTTTTCAGAACCAATTTTTACAAACTGGGAACGATTAACTAAGTAGCTGCTTATCCATTTAAGAAGAGAAGAATGAAATCCCAACAATTCTAGTTTTTTTATAAGTATACGATGACTCACGCGATCAAAAGCTTTAGAAAAATCAACAAAAACAACGTCAGTTTGATATTTGTTTTCCATGTTATACAAACAGAAATGTCAAAAAAGACAAAGATTTGTCATAGTTGATCGTCCCTGGACAAAACCATGCTGGTTTTCCGATATATGATTTATCACAGATCCGTAAATTTTTTTCTTCACTATAGACTCAAAAACCTTAGGAATTAATTGCAGTTTAGAAATAGGTCTGTAATTTTCAACAGTTTGCTTAGGACCAGATTTGTAAATAGGAGTGATATATGAATATTTCCAAACATCGATAAACTCACCACTGGCAAATGAACGGTTGAATATAATGCCTAGTGGCTTAGTCAAGTTATATGCACATTCTTTAAGGAATACTACAGGAATGTTATCCGGACCGATGCTTAAATCATTTTTAAGGCAAGAAAGTTCTTCAAGAATATCTTCTTCAGATATGAGCATGGATCCAATATCCGTTATTTGAGAGATGGTTGGTGAGTAATTCAAATCCGAATCAACAGTTTTAAAGTTTGATTGGAAAAATGTTGCAAACATGTTACAAATTTCAGATAGATCATTACTTACTTTCCCACAATACTTCATATTGGGAGGAATCCCCACAGATTTTCTTTTCACATTATAAAACTGCCAAAAAGCTTTAGAATCATTCTTGATTTTTGATTCAAGAGACCATAAATACTGATTATATAAAAACCTTTTTAGAAAATCATACTCTTTACGCAAACGACAATAATTGCTTCGAAAATTTGAATTAATCTTGCTTTTTTTATAAGATTTAGTTAATGCATTTTTTAATCGCACTAATCCTTTAGAATACCAAATCGGTTTATTAGATCTACCACTCATAGCCTTTTTTGGTACAAACTTCTCAAAAATATCTTCTAATAATTTTATGAAAACTGAATAGCTAGAGGATAAACTAGAATTAGATAAAAGAGAATCCCAATTTAATTTAAGGATGTAATTGTTAATGCAATAATAATCGGCCTTGTTAAACTCAAATTTATAACTTAAATTAAAACAAGAATCAGTTATAGCTCGAAATATAGATAAATTGAACAATACATTTATCGCTTTATGGTGAATACTATTATTAAACAATGGGTTTTCATCTTTTAAAATTTCAACATCAAGTTCATTGTGAACATAAATCAGATCTAAAATTCTACCAATATCATTAACAATATTATTTACTTGTGTTTAGAAACAATTAGGCATTCTGCATTGGTAAAAAATATAAATTTTGAAAATTTACATTGAATGCACGAGTTTAACCATTTGCAACAAAAAAAGGCAAAAATAAAAGCACGGCAATTAATACGAACAAAAAAACAAACTCAATTAAACTCAAATGACATTTAGTATCGAAAAGCATAGTTTTCGTTTATAATTTATTTGTGTTATTTGTCTATGGGATTTTACGTTTCGTATCATCAGCGTCGGTCGGGTGAAATGTATTAAAATTTCGAATACATTTTATCCGAGGTTAAAATTTGATGTTTCCACGTATAGATTTACCATTAAATTTTACGCGTTTTAAATCCATATATATATACATAAAACAAAATGAAAATCCAGGTTTTACCAATATTTTCCGTATATAAGCATTAATCATTGGATTCCAAGACCTTGCAGGCTGCTTAACTTCGTAAATACTTTAATTTAATTTACACACGTGATGCTGTTTACCATCAATTACCTGGAGGTTGTTATACTATTTCCTTTAAATCGCTCTTAAGGAAAGCGGTTTTAGCGTCAAAATGCTGCACATGCTTTTTCCGATGTCCTGCAACTGCCAAAAGAACCCTTAATATTGTATGACAAACGACCAAACGTCTCGTCATAATCTACTCCATACTGCTGAGAAACCGGACAAGTTTTGTAGATACATTTTCCCATCCTTCATCTATTTTCCGCTTAGAAACCCATTTACTACCTACTGCTTTTCTATCAGAAGGCAATGGCAATATATCCCATGTGTTGTTGTGTTGCAATGAGTGCATCTGCACGTTTATAGCGCTTTCCCAGTATTCCGATTCATCGCAATCCAAAGCCTCTTTCAAATTTGATGGATTCTTTTTTATTTTGTGCTTTACCGCAGTATCTCGTTAATTAATCTCGAAGGTAGTTTACCCTTTTTTGTCTGTTGGATATTCTTTTCTTAACAACTTGCTCTTTACTGAAACCCTGAGACCGATAGCTTTCTTTTCATCGTATCACTACAAAAATATTCCATATCATCCTGTCGGCATCCATCACGATTGGTTCATTCCTTTTGGTTGGTCGTCCAGCAACAATTAGTTCAACCATTTCATTACCTCTTTGCAGCTTTCGTACGTTATTCTGTACAGCATTGGAAACAGAGATATATTTTTCAGGAACCATACCTTTCGGAGAAAACGAAAACGATCCATATCGTGTTTTGGCAATAGCTGTCCCTATCTTTCTCTATGTGATAGAGATGTGTATAGTCAAAGCGATATCGTTTGATCGTTTTCGATTTACGGAATTATCCCCCGGCTTAAGGAAACAAACTGTTGACTATAATCCCTTTATTTTCATCTTAAGAGGGTCAATAAATCTTTATGAATATCACTGTTAGCTACATAAGATCTACAGCTAGACCCTTTGTTTATAAATTTATAATTAAATTTTATTGATTTTTCTTTTAAATCACTCACTAATTTACGAGCATCTACGTTTCCCAATATACAAAAGGTGGTTGGTACTTTGTTATCTGGGGAGTTCCTCGTTGCTTTGATTTTCAGTTGGTTGTTGATTGCTGGTACTGGATGAACTACGTGGATCGTTGATGGTTGGTTGTTCCGAAATGTTGTTGTTGATAGATTTTGATATAAGTTTCTTGGCGGCTTGGATTTTTATGTTTCGCAGGATAGAGAATTAGTTGTTGTTGAAGGGAAGAGGAACATCCATATCCACGCTAGAGTTTGCTGAGGTGCAGTGAATCTTGTCAGGTATTTGCCAATCTCGATCGTCGAAAAGATCATCATCCGAGTCTTCTTGCAGGTTGTGATAGAGAGCAAGGTTTGGTTGCAATTGATTGCTGCTGTTGCAGTTGGGGTGCATTGAACCAACGTGGAATTGGCTGAGGTTCAACAGCTGGACAGCTTAGGACATTTATTAAATTCCCACTTTTTTTTTCCTTTTCTATTTTGGCGATTTTGGACGCGCCAGGAGAAGCGTCAAGTTTCGGCTTCATATTCCCCTTAAATAGGTTGCTGATCTAGAAAGAATGCAGCGCAGAATGGGATTTGTCCCAGAACTTCCCACGTGTTATGAAATTAAAAAAAAACTTTTATATATTATAAATATAAATATTTATTTTAAACTATTATCACAATTTTTTATTAAATTTGGTTGTTTCGACGCGTTTCGGAAACCAATGTTCCATCATCAGGTTCGACTTAATAAAATTAATTTAATTTTCGCCACTTGTTGTTTTTTCTGTTGTCCGATGTTTAATCATTACGAACCTGATGATGGAACATTGATTTCCGAAATGCGTCGAAACAACGTAATGGTTACACATCGGACAACGGAAAAAACAAGAAGTGGCAAAAATTAAATTAATTTTACTAAGTCGAACCTGATGATGGAATGATTTCCGAAACGCGTCGAAACAACCAAATTTAATAAAAAGTTGTTAAATAAAAGTTGTTATTAGTTTAAAATATATATTTATATTTATAATTTATAAAAGTTTTTCTTTTATTTCATAATTCCCATACACAACTTGGAGACCGAAACCAACAATGATTCTCACGTGTGTTGGTTACATCCGGAAAATTCACGGGAATGTGAGGCCATCCACCGTAAAAAAGCAATTTTATATTTTTAGGAATCTTGTTCCTCATTAAAATAAAGAGTTTTTTATTAAAAATAAACTTTTTACAACCGAATTATAAACCGAATTACATTTACATTAATCTTCATTGTTGGAGATTCAATTCAGAGTTAGTATTAAATTAAATACACATGTACAATAAATACACGCATTCTTACACGAATAATTTAATTACACGTGACACGTGCAAAAGGGGACTCTGTTCCAAAGTGAGCCCACCAGATAACGTGATTGGGTGCTCTTATTTATGCTTATTATACTTATATCTTGATATGGTAACCACCGTCACTTTGGCTGCCTAGAGTTTTATTTCAATGCATACGAAGCGTATTAGTGCACGCATACTTTTAATGTCGATAAACTGTTATAAATAAGAATTTTTATAATCTCGTCCAAAGTATGCACACTGGCAGGGACTGCTTGGTCATATAAACAGTTACAATCTCATTTAATAGATTTCGCTAAACAGAAGAATAATTATCCAATGCATGAGGTCTTATGTAGCCTCTATGTAACGTTGCATAAATTCCCATTTAAAAAAATGCCCCTACCCTGTAAACATTTCTATTTCTACTTTTAATGTGCAAAGAGGCTGGGTTTCAATCCCTATAATTAACCTTCGACGTTTCTACGTTAGCCGCTTTAAGGAAAAATGCACAATGTTTTTTTTTATGTACATTGTACAGGTACATAATAATAATTTTTACGGGGCATTCTAAATATCCTTATACAAGCACTAACCCTCAAACGCGTTTAGCTTAATGTAATGCCTCTATTCAACTTTGCAAAGTTTTATAAATACGTTTTTTAGGTTTAGAGGCATTGTAAGAAGTGTATAACTTTACGCACTCGCTATAATGCGTTTATAAATTCGGCTGTTACTGTATAAAAAGAACTCCTATACATTTGGTATATCTTTTATTAGTCCTGTAAATAGAGAAATTTTACTACTGACCAAATGGAAAAAAAAAGTGGCAGGCTGAAATTTTGTCGTTTCGGGGGTAGGTATAGAACTTAAATCTAAATTGGCGACCTTCTACCCCTAGCAAGGGCGGTGCCGTGCTCACTTTTCTTCAATCTTCAATCCTGGTTTATGAAGAAATGGCTTCAGCGATGCGGATGAAATTTTTATAATAGGAAAAATTTAAAAAAATTGTTAAAGTAAAATCCACCCACTGCCACATGTAGTGCATAAGCACTACCTACCAAACTATACAGCACATTCTATTTTTATCCCAGGTCATTGGCACAGTTATATTACAATATCCAACGAGCAGTAGTACTCTATACTCAGTTTACATCTACGTCCACTCCATATACATATCTAAGTCCACTCCATTCAATATGGTCAATGCCACTTGAGGTTTTTGATTTCAATAGCCCAGTGCATTCGTCTAAGTTAACTGTCCTCCGCCATGTGCATTACTTATGCTCGAAATCTGATCGAGTATATTTGTGTGTCATCAAAGGGGCATGGGACATATAGACATATGAATTTAATTACTCAGCAAAATATCAGATATAAATTGTGTTATTATGTTTGGTATATTTTTATGTTTAGATATTAAGAATTCATTTGTATTGAATATAAGTGTATATTTAAGTTCTTAGTGTGTAAGATATTTTTTTGTATAAATAGGCTAAGATTTTGTTAAATAAATTCATTATTAATACGCCACTCATATAAGCATTTTCAATCTGTTCCAGTTAAGATCGGCACTCTAGCCATTGTAGGTTATTAGGCTTAGGGAAGCCATTACAATATCCCTCATAGCTTATTAGATGAGGTAGATCCATCACACACGCCCACTTTTCTTATTTCGTTTTTTCTCGGAAATGGCTCCAACGATTTCCATGAAATTTTCAGAGGTTGTTCTTATGGACGAGGAAAAAATTGGGAAATTGGTTCTAGTAAAATCCGCCCATTGCCACGCCCGCTTTTCTTATTTCTTTGTTTTTCGAAAACTATATTGATTTGCGTGAAATTTTCAGTTTATTCTTATGAACGAGAAAAAAGTTAGAAAAGAATTTCATTTAAATCCACCCACTTTTTTATATCTTGATTTCTCAGAAACTGATTTGGATAAAATTTTGAGAGTTCGTTCATATTGCCATTAAAATGTTTTCAGCAATAATGACGAAAAAAATCTGGGATGCAGATTTCTAAAGAAAAAGTCTATCTTCATAAATAAAACCATTTCATTGTTTACTTTAAAGTCCCGTTATTAGGTTTTGATTTTATGGAATAGAACTTTATATGAAGAGGACAGCATACAGCAAAATTGTCGAAGATATTTTAAAGAGAACAAAATATTTAAGTAAGAGACAAGAGTGCAGACATTATCTGTGGTGTGGATAAGAATCTGCAAAATGCAGATAAATCTGCACTAATGGCAACGCTGCATACTAGCGATAAAAAGAAGCACTTTTGGTTTGTTGAAACCCACAGGGTGTTACGCTCCTTTTTCATGTACATTTATCAGTTTCTTGGAACTGTCCTAGCGAGTAAGGATTTAATTTTCAAATAAAAAATAAAAGCCCAAATAAGGCCCCCAAGGCTTATACATACTTATCAGATTGAAGAAAATCATTTATTTGAGTTCTTTCATAGCAAAAGGAATTGTTTTTAATTTCGCTGCTAAATGGACAATCATTGTTTGTACCTATTATATAATATTAAAAAAGAGCTTTTAGTAAGATGTGTTTAAAATTTTCAAATATTGTTTTTACAAGCTAGACTTTGTATAATTCATCAGTTTACATACATTTTTGTGTGTTTATGTGTCTCCAAGTTGTGTTGATAATTAGTAAAATAAAACAAAATATATGTATTAGTTTTAACTTTTTATGTTATTTAATAACTTTCATAACTTTATTTATAAAAATATAATATATATATAAAAGAAATTGAAATTATAGAAATTGAGTAATTCGCCCGAAGATGGAAGTACACTCCGAAACGGGTCGCTGAACCTTATATATATATTATATTTTTATAAATAAAGTTGAGAAAGTTATTAAGGCCCGTTTGCTGATACTACACATAACGATTTAAGTTGAACTCAAATTCTTAAGGGGTACTTTTTCCATGTAATAAAGTGATACTTAAGAAATTAAGTTCAACTTAAATCGTTATGTGTAGTATCAGCAAACCTCCCTAAATAACATAAAAAGTTAAAACTAATACCTACATTTTTTTTAATTTACTAGTTAACATACATCCAATTTCAGCCTGCCGCTATTTTTTTCCATTTATAATTCTAATTTTACAGGACTATTTAGACCCTTCCTAATTGATATATGTAGACGAGACTACAGAAATACCAATTTATAACAGTTTTTCCTGTTACTTAAAAAAAAACTCTTGGCGCTCAAAGTATGATCACCGGGCGGCGGAGGTCCTAGGACCTGCTGGTCAACAGTGAAACACTTTTTACATCCTGCGCTGTAGATGTCACACCGATCATCAGGCTCCTTTTAGAGGCGCGTGGTTTATTTGCTAAATTTTATTTCTAAAAACTTTTGCCGTCACTGATAGTCGAACCAGACCAAGCTTCTTTCAGAGCCATATGCACTACGCACTGCCCTATTTAAGAAGGTCACGTGATCGGTCGTACATGTGTACGTATGTAGAAGAGTTTTCAATTATAATTAATGTAGTAGATATGTAGGTAATAAAAAGGATTTGTGATTTTCTTAAAAAATCGGGTTGTAAAATAAATTGTTTTATGTTTTTTTTTACATATTTATATCAAAAGGCTCACAATTAAACGAAAGAAATTTATGAAAAAAAAAATCAAAAAGCAAATTGTAGTTTAATCTCATCCAGTTACTTTGTTTTCTCTTATGGTAATGGGCCAAAAGTTTGCATTTTTGTGTAAGCTGTTAAAAAGCTGTTTAAGTTACGTGACACAATCAGTCCTGTGAAGTTAGCAAAAGAATTGTTTAAAATTGAATAAAAAATGAGATTTCCCGGTAGCAAACAAAGAGTTTTAGAGTTCCTCATACTTTTTGAAGTAAAACTTCTTTTGCGGCATGGGGGTAAAAAATTTTTCTATGGAGCTGTCAGTGACATGTCAAACCGACACACAAATTCCCGTCACGAATTACAAAATTCAGCGTCACGATTTTGCAACGGTTCTGAGTTTCAAATCGGGTGCTCTGAGTGGTAGGACTTGAAAAATACTTGCCCTGTTGTCGTGAAAGAAGTTTTACTTCTAGCGCGTGTACATAAGTACGCACACTCTTTTTTTTTCAATAGTTCTGGCGAATGAAGTGTTAACATTCGAAAAACAAATTTTGTTTTCTAACTTCACACAGCAAGGACTTTTTTGAGAAAAAGAGTTCTGAGCATATTTTTCAACTTAAAGTCAAAAGTTCTAGAGTTCCTGTTGGGTTTTAGAAAGAGTTCTGCAAAATTGGAAAAGTTAGGGCAAATTAAGGTGCCCATTGACTTAGAATCAAAAATTTCCACATTCCAAAAAAAAAAAAAATAGTTCTGATTAGAGTTCCCGATAGAAAACAAAGAGTTCTATACATTTTCGTTATAACTTTTTTTCTAAAACTAATTTTTCAAAAGTTATTCGAAAATTTAGGTGCCCATTGACTTAGACCAAAAATTTTCAAAATCCAACAAAATTAAAAAAAAGGAGTTCTGATTAGAGTTCCCGATAGCAAACAAAGAGTTCTAAACGCTTTCCTAACAATTTTTTTTTTCTAAAACTAATTTTTCAAAAGTTATTCGCAAATTTAGGTGCCCATTGACTTAGAACCAAACATTTTCAAAATCCAAAAAAATCAAAAAAAGGAGTTCTGACTAGAGTTTACATGAACTTTATGGCAAGTTATGGATTCGTAAAAAAAAAACGAGCTCGGGATTTTGATCAAAGTTGACATTACGATGATAGGTCGAAAAAGTGGGTCTCGCAATTCTGTCCGTCTGTCTGTTTTTCCCTTTGGCTGCAGCTTAAACGGGTCGGTCGATTTTCTTCAAATTTGGTACCTAGCGTTTTTTGGGCATTATCCCCCCCCCTCTTTTATTTCGTTTTTTTTTAAGAACAAAAACAACGGTACCTCCCACACAAATGTTTAAAAACCGGTATTGAAAATCTCATATTTCTCAAAAATGGCTCTTACGATTTTGATTAAAATTTTTGTGTGATCTAACATTTATACGATCTACCATATTAATAAAAAAATTTGTTTCTACGGTTTAAAAATGGTTTCTCTAATAGAACCATTTTTTTTATTTTCGACTATCTCATTATCAGTTGAACAGATTTTAATGAATTTTTTTGAACGAAAGCTTCAAATAAGTTATAATAATTTTGCATACCAAAATTTTCAAAATAATAAATCATTGATTTTTAAAAAAAAAATTCAAATGGGTAGATGATATTTATTTTCTTAATTCTATAATAATAAAGGCTCCAAAATTGCGTACCATTTTTTTTTGTTTTTAATTTTTTCAAAATTTTATATATAAAAAACTATTTTAAAAAAAACGCTCCAACGATTTTTAATTTTTTTTTTTCTCATAAATTAAGGTTTTCTTAACAAATCGGATGATGTACATCGCATTGGTGTCAAAACAATTTCAGAGGTTGTTTAATGAATTTATTTGTAATTACTTTTGTACCATGCTGATTTTTCAATTTTTCATTGCATACCTACCTACCTATCTGCAACACTTTCCTTAATTTACCTTTACGATTAAGGATTTAAGGGTGAATTAAAAGTAACAGTGTCACCAAATTAGACTTAGGGTTCTACCTGTACCTATCATCTTTAATCAGATTAATAGGTTTATCTAAACACCTACCTAATTATAAGTTCGAAGTTATAGGTAGTTAACTTCTGATTTAAAAACTTTTTTTAATATACCAATTATTTCGCTGCCCTCGTCTGTAGCTTCAGGAAGAATTAAATACTTTAACTAACAACCTAATATGAATAATACCTATAATGCTATATCTGACTTGATGTAGGTACATGGGTATAGATATGTACCTACCTACCTATATAATATCTAACTAAAAAAAATTTAAGTAGTAAGGTGTATGTACTTATACCTACCTATTTAAAAAATAAAAATGCATGTAATAAAAACGGTATAACTACATAGGTAGTTATGTATACTAGTACGTTCAGCCCTCGAAACTCGAGTGATAATATTATTATCACTCAAACTTCTAGAAAATATATTGTAATTCACAAAATAAAACTGAGCGCCTCAATTCTTTGCTTACCCACCCATAATTTGTTCTCATTATCGGCAACGCAAAATACCTACCTACCTACCTACCTACAACCATTGATCACCGCCTTCCTATATGGCTGACAAGTGACAACCCAAATCTTTTTTTACAATTTTTCAGTCTAAAACATTGTATATAAAATCTATAGTACTATCATGAACACATATTTTTTAGTCGAACTATGTCCTGTACGCGTTGCTGAGATCGCCACATATTCGACTATTGAGACTTAGCTAAGTGTAGGGAATAAGTAGTAAGAGCGAGAAGAATCTATTATTTAAATTCTGCAAACATAATAAGATTCCTTAAAAGGGTGAAGTACACGTGCATGAAAATATATTGTTTAATTAAATTTTAAATTAATTACATTTTTTCACACATACTTTTATGTTCCTCCGCAATGATTTCGTAAAAAATTGTAACCCGATATTCTACCTAAATTTTAAGGTCTCAACCTTAACGATCCGATTATTGGAACAAAAATTATGAGCCCACCAAACCAACTACGAGGGGACTTTTACAATTATTATGAATAAAAATACCTACTACAGACGTGCATACCTACATATAAGAAATTTTTTTCTGATGCTAAGCCAATTTGTCAAGGTTATGGTTTTTTATTGCGTTTTTTCACTTCCTCGCACTATCATAATTTTAGTATACAGCGTTCCCGTTCTTATTTTATTATTACGTTTCTCGTTTTGTAAATATTCCAACCCGCTACCGTCACTCCTCTTCATGATATTACTATAGATTTTATATACAATGGTCTAAACTGTAAGTTCCATGCATATTTGCAACACGGTGATATAGGTATTGTTCATAAGTAAATATACCTACTCGCATAATATTACCTTAAATTTAACTACGTTTTAGGCTCCCATAACTAAATTTATTTTATTTATAAGATTAATATTACAGTTTTTGAATTATGTGTGATCGCACATAAGAGCAAGTTCGTGCGACCCAGTCCTGCACATATTTTTTTTGATGTGTAAACATATATACTGGCGGTAGTGTGAAAAGAAAGGGTAACGTAACGTTGTAATCGTGATCGTGATCGTGATTCTGAGCTTTACGAAAATTGAGTGCGTTCAACAATATGTACGTTCAGTAACTAAACGTGGAGTATATATATACGAAATCGAAAGGTCGAGTTCAGTTCGGGTTGAAATTTGGTTGGCTGCTTAGAGGATATATTAAGCCCCTATTACACGATGATTCTTTGCGTCTGACTCTATTGGAAAATAATGAGTGCGAAAGAGAAAAAAGATAAGATGGAAGACCAGTTGTCCTGTGAGTCGTGGGCCAAGTTTTACGAGACTCTTTTTAACGCTTCTTTAGCGTTAGGCTACGCGCAAACCACCGCGATGGCGGTGGCGATCACGATAAAATTGTGGATGCCTCATATAAAAATCAAAGCACACTTCAATCTTGTAGATGTGTGCCTTTCCTTTGATTTATGTGTATGGCATCCACAATTTTATCGTGATCGCCACCGCTATCGCGTTTGTTTGAAGCTACCTTTATCCGTATTTTGTATTCTTTGCATTACTTTTTTTCAATTACATGACTGCTTTGAGACCAGGGGCCTATTTCACGGAACATACATCACATACATTGTATGAATGTATGTACCTTAAAGTAGACGCCAAAGATGGCTCAGTGTAAATTTTGAATTTTTTGAAAAACTTTACGTCAACTTAGAAAACGCATAATTTAAAAAAAAATTAAAATTTACGCCCACTCATCTCGTAGTCGTGATTCTTATCTTGTAGCCGTGGTCGTGATTTTGAGAGATTAGTCTGCTATTACACGATGCATCTAGACGCATGCGACTTTTCGAACTACGTAAGTGCAAAAGAGAAAAAAAATCGAAAAGATGAGACGGAAAAAAAGTGACCGGTGTCGCGTGAGTAAAATTTTCGATGCAACTATTTGACGTTTCTCTTTTCTCTTGTCCTGTTATTGATGGCCTTATAGGCTTTCCAGAAATGAGAAATTCATCTTTAAAAACAACATAAATAAAATAAATTCATGCTTTTCTTAACTGATATTCATTTAAAGGCACACAAACCTTTCTTTCTTCAATATATCTAATAATGAAAACAAAAATAAAAACAGAAAAAGTTTTTTTATTGCTTGAGCACAGCCCAACACGAAAATGAAAAATAAAGAGAGACGAAATAACAAAGAAGAATTCGAAGAAGGTGCACGCAACTAGATTCATCGTATAAAAGCAGACTTATGAATTATCCATAATCTCTGTTCTGAGCTTCACGAAAATTGAGTGAGCACTGATCTCTATAAAACACTGGATAGTGAATAGCCTATAGTGTATAACAGTTTTTGTGAGCCAATTTTTGAAAGGGTACCGGCCACGACCTCATATCTCGCTCCATACGAACGAAAAAAAAGAGATGGAAGATATTTGCGTAATTGAGCATTTATTTGATGTCAGTTGATGCCGACAAGCATTGCGGCTGTAAATATTGAAAAAAAATAAAAGAAAATCCAGGTCCAGTAGCGTCCATACCGCTGGCGCCGCTGTTATACTGTTATATGAAGGTACCGGCCACGACTATATTTTTGCCTCAAAAATACAGAGACGTCAAAACAAGTTGCCGGAAGTAGTCCAATGTGAACACCGTCAATGCAATTCATGACATTTCCACTTCATGGTGAGAAAGAGATGCCTTTCTTTACCAACTCTTTCTCGCAACGAATAAGGAATGAGAAAGGTATACAAAGACGTCAAAAAATTTCAGTTGAGTCAGTCTAATGTCAACACTTTCATTGCAGGTTCGTTCAGATTAGAAAATAAGTGTCAAATCCCATTAGAGGGCTACGGTGGCACTAGATTGAAAACACAATTTTAGAACTTTCTGCTGTCAGTTGGGACTAAATTAAATTTCATTGACGGTGTTCACATTGGACTACTTCCGCTGTTTTCTTTTGACGTCTCTGTACTTTTGCTCACTCCCACTTCATGCCGAGAAAGAGGTGGACAGGAAAGGCATCTCTTTTTCACCATGAAGTGGGAGATGTCTTTCTTTGCCATCTCTTTTTCGCCATGAAGTGGGAGTGAGAAAGAATAAAGAGACTTCAAAACAAGTTGCCGGAAGTAGTCCAATGTGAACACCGTCAATGAAATTCATGACATTTCCACTTCATGGTGAGAAAGAGACGCCTTTCTTGACCAACTCTTTCTCGCAACGAAGTAGGAATGAGAAAGGTATACAAAGACGTCAAAAAATGAATTTCAATGACGGTATTCACATTGTACTACTTCCGTCGACTTGTTTTGAGATGTCTGTACTTTTTCTCACTCCCATCTCATGGCGATAAAGCGGTGGCCAAGAAAGACATTTCCACTTCATGGTGAGAAAGAGATGCCTTTCTTGACCAACTCTTTCTCGCAACG
Organism: Epistrophe grossulariae; assembly: GCA_929447395.1. NCBI lineage: Eukaryota > Metazoa > Arthropoda > Insecta > Diptera > Syrphidae > Epistrophe > Epistrophe grossulariae. Next base: position 70,631,842 of record OV839567.1, read on the forward strand.
AAGTAGGAATGAGAAAGGTATACAAAGACGTCAAAAAATTTCAGTTGAGACAGTCTAATGTCAACACTTTCATTGCAGGTTCATTCGGATTAGAAAATAAGTGTCAAATCCCATTAGAGATTCGCTATGGTGCCAATAGATTGAAAACATAATTTTAGAACTTTCTGCTGTCAGTTGGGACTAGATTAATAGCCCTATTCTGGCAAACCTCATTGATACCTCACAAGTCACAACAACCTCACAAGAAAAGGTGAAATCGATTTTGTGAGGTTTTCGTACCCTCACAACTGTGAGCCTCACAAAAACTATCGAAATTGTGATCTCCTTTTGAGAACCTCACAACAACCTCACAAGAAATCAACCTCACAAAGGCTTGTGACTTGTGAGTTGTGAGCCCTCACAACGCCAGAACAGCCCTGTAAATTTCATTGACGGTGTTCACATTGGACTACTTCCGCTGTTTTCTTTTGACGTCTCTGTACTTTTGCTCACTCCCACTTCATGTCGAGAAAGAGGTGGCCAAGAAAGGCATCTCTTTTCCACCATGAAGTGGAAGATGTCTTTCTTTGCCATCTCTTTACAGAAGACGTCAAAACAAGTTGCCGGAAGTAGTCCAATGTGAACACCGTCAATGAAATTCATGGCGAGAAAGAGATGACCAAGAACGGCATCTCCCAAGTCAAAGCGAAAAAGAGATGCCTTTCTTGGACAAGTATTTCTCACCACGAAATGGGAAGGTATACACAAAAAAGTCAAAATAAGTCAGCGGAGCATAGTCCAATATGAAAACTGTCATTTTAGAGGATTCCACTGTCAGTTTGGGACTAGATAAATTTTACATGTACGTCAAAATATAGTTTTCTAGATATCTTTTCAAATGTTTGAACTTCATTTTTGAATTTATCTCCCATATTTTGAAAGTTCTTTTGTGTTGGAAGTTGGTTGACAGTTCGAACTTAATTTTGGAATTCATCCTTTATCTGTTCACCCAGTAAGTGTCAAATCCCATTATAGGTTGACTAAGTTGCCACTAGATAAAAACCACCAGAGCTTTCGGTTGTCGATTAAATTTCATTGACGGTGTTCACGTTGGACTTCTTCTGTCGACTTGTTTTGACGTCTCTGTACTTTTGATGTGTAAACATCTGTACTGGCGGTAGGGTGAAAAGAAAACGTAACGTAACGTTGTAATCGTGATCGTGGTCGTCATCGTGCTTCTGAGCTTCAAGAAAATTGAGTGCGTTCAACAATATGTACGTTCAGTAACTAAACGCTGAGTATTTGAAATCGATAGGTCGAGTTCAGTTCGGGTTGAAATTAGGTTGGCTGCTTAGTCCCCTATTACACGATGATTCTTTGCGTCTGACTCTTTTCGAACATAACGAGTGCGAAAGAGAAAAAAGATGAGACGGAAGACCAGTTGCCCTGTGAGTCGTGGGCCAAGTTTTCCGAGACTCTTTTTGACGTTTCTTTTTATATAACTTTATTTTGATGATTTTCAAAGGGAAATTCTAAAAAGAGTCAGGCACAAAGAATCATCGTGTAATAGCGTGCGACTCACAGGATGATTTTCAAAGAGAAATTCGAAAAAAGAGTCAGACGCAAAGAATCATCGTATAATAGGGGACTTAGAGGATACTCTTTTTGACGCTTCTTTAGAGTTATCTGTATTTTGTATTCTTTGCAGTACTTTTTTTCAATTACATGACTGCTTTGAGACCAGACGGGTTTTCTATTTTGTTTTCCTTTCAGTTCCAGAAATGTTTGATGTGTAAACATCTATACTGGCGGTAGGGTGAAAATAAACGTTACGTATCTGGTAGTCGTGATTCTTATCTTGTAGCCGTGGTCGTGATTTTGATTCTGAGCCAGAGATTAGTTTGCTATTACACGATGCATCTAGACGCATGCGACTTTTCGAACTACGTAAGTGCAAAAGAGAAAAAACATCGAAAAGATGGAAGGAAAAAAAGTGACCGGTGTCGCGTGAGTAAAATTTTCGATGCAACTATTTGACGTTTCTCTTTTCTCTTGTCCGTTTTTTACTATTCTGCTTCATATGGTTTTGTTGTTCAAAGAGTAAATTTCGATGCAACGCACTGTAATTGATAGCCTTATAGGCTCTCCAGAAATGAGAAATTCATCTTTAAAAACAACATAAATAAAATAATTTATTGCTTTTCTTGACTGATATTAATTTAAAGGCACACAAACCTTTTTTTCTTCAATATATCTAATAATGAAAACAAAAATAAAAACAGAAAAAGTTTTTTATTGCTTGAGCACAGCCCAACACGAAAATGAAAAATAAAGAGAACTGTCAAATTAGATTCATGACTTTGGTTTCAACGAGTAATAGTCCCCTATTACACGATGATTCTTTGCGTCTGACTCTTTTTTCGAATTTCTCTTTGAAAATCATCCTGTGAATCGCACGCTATTACACGATGATTCTTTGCGCCTGACTCTTTATCGAATTTCCCTTTGAAAATCATCAAAATAAAGTTATATAAAAAGAAACGTCAAAAAGAGTCTCGGAAAACTTGGCCCACGACTCACAGGGCAACTGGTCTTCCGCCTCATCTTTTTTCTCTTTCGCACTCGTTATGTTCGAAAAGAGTCAGACGCAAAGAATCATCGTGTAATAGGGGTCATAGCGCTTGAAACAGCGGACGAAATAACAAAGAAGAATTCGAAGAAGGTGCATGCAACAAGATTCATCGTGTAATAGCAGACTTATGAATTATCCATAATCTCTGTTCTGAGCTTCACGATAATTGAGTGCGTTCAACGCTATGTACGATCAGCACTGATCTCTATAATACACTGGATAGTGAATAGCCTATAGTGTATAACAGTTTTCGTGAGCCAATTTTTGAAAGGGTACCGGCCACGACCCCATATCTCGCTCCATACGAACGAAAAAAATGAGATGGAAGATATTTGCCGTAATTGAGCATTTATTTGATGTCAGTTGATGCCGACAGGCATTGCGGCTGTAAATATTGAAAAAAAATAAAAGGAAATCCAGGTCCAGTAGCGTCCATACCGCTGGCGCACAGTATAACTGTTATATGAAGGTACCGGCCACGACTATATTTTTGCCTCAAAAATTTTGTATGAATACTGCTGTTTGTGGGTGTGAGTGATCGCAAAAATTCACTGGTATGTTTAGATAGATCTTAACTTTTTATAAGCGTGGTTGGGGCCTTTGTCGGTAAACTAAAAAACGCATTTTCCATGCATCATTACCGATTTTCAAATTTGCTTATGAAAAGTTAAGATCTATATAAAAATACCAGTAAATTTTTGCTATCATCCACACCCTAAATTTGATGTAGGCTCTCGGTCTATGAGGCATTCGGACGAATGTTGATGTTTACACATCTTAACCGTGAGTCCCGGCACTCATACTTTTTTTTGCTATTGGGAACTCTAATCAGCACTCCTTTTTTTGTTGATTTTTTTGGATTTTGAAAATTTTTGGTTCTAAGTCAGTGGGCACCTAAGTTTGCGAATAACTTTTGAAAAATTAGTTTTAGAAAAAAAAGGTATTAGAAAAATGTTTAGAACTCTTTGTTTGCTATCTGATCAGAACTTCTTTTTTTGATTTTTTTGGATTTTGAAAATTTTTGGTTCTAAGTCAATGGGCACTTTAATTTGCCCTAACTTTTCCAATTTTGCAGAACTCTTTCTAAAACCCATCAGGAACTCTAGAACTCTTGCTTGCTACAGGGAACTCTAATTTTTTAATCTAAAAATTAATAGTGAAGTAATCAAAGGGCATGGTAGTGCCCAGCCAAGTCCTGGCACTACACCCTTTTTACAGGAACAAACTCACGCGATTTGCGACCCCCCTCTAATTTCAGTACCTATAAAGTCACGAGCTTCAAATTGGGAATATTTGGTTAGCTAGCTAAACTCAGGCGCCTCACCATATTTCAACTCCGTAGCATTTGATTAAGACATATCAAGAGGACAAGACTCAAGAGAATATGGCACGTCTCCAGTAGTCCTGTGAAGTTAGCAAAAGAATTGTTTAAAATTGAATAAAAAATGAGAGTTCCCGGTAGCAAACAAAGAGTTCTAGAGTTTCTCATACTTTTTTTCAATAGTTCTGACGAATGAAGTATTAAAATTCGAAAAAAATGTTTTTTTGCTAACTTTACGCAGCAAGGACTTTTTTGAGAAAAATAGTTCTGAGCATGTTTTCAACTTGAAATCAAGAGTTCTAGAGTTCCTGATGGGTTTTAGAAAGAGTTCTGCAAAAATGGAAAAGTTAGGACAAATTAAAGTGCCCATTGACTTAGAACCCAAAATTTTCAAAATCCAACAAAATCAAAAAAAGATGTTCTGATCAGATTTTATTTTTCGGCATTTATTAATGCCGAGTTAAAAAATTAGTTTTGGAAAAAAATCATCTACCCGTTTTCGAAGTATCGAATTTTCAAAAAATTATTTGAATTTTTTTTATAAAATCACAAAAACTTTTTTTTTGAAAATTTTGATATGCAACAGATTATGAGATAGTCGAAAACCAATAATATGGTAGATCGTACTTATGTTAGCTGTTTTTGAGAAAATGAGATTTTTCTTAACGGATTTTAAACACTTGCGTGGGAGGTACCCTTATTTTTGGTTATAAGAATAATTTTTAACACAAAAATTTGCTAGATAATGTTAAAAAACCTGTGGGTGCCAAGTTTAATAAAAATCGATGAAGCCGTTTTCGAATTATTAAGTTCTCAAAAAAATATATGAAACTTTTTTTAATAAGCCAAAAAATTAATTTGAAAATTTTGGTAACTTTAATAATAATTCTTCATAAGAAAATTGATCAAAATTTTTTAAAAAATTTTTTGACCATTTATTTTTAACCATTTTTTTAAATAGTAATAATAATAATAATAATAATAATTAATAAATAGTAGCCTTTAAAAAAATAACTTAATTTTTTGGTTAAAAAAGTTGTAGAGAAAAATGAAATTTTAATTTTTTGCAAAAAAAAAATTGTACCTACTGTTATATTTTGTGGTCGTAAAAAAATGAAAAAAACGTGTCGTGACCTGACTGACAGACAGACAGAATTGCGGGTCCCACTTTTCGGATTTCACTGTCATCTTAATGTCAAGTTTGATCAAAATCTCGAGTTCGATTTTTTACGAATCCCTTACTTGCCATATACATACATACATACAATACATACAGTCCGTACCATTTGGATAGCCTCACACATAGTTTATTTTACAATTAACTATTTTTGGTACTTCTTTGAGGTCTAATTAGAAAATTTGTATAGAGTAGCAAGGTAAAATATGGTTACTAGTATTAAGAGAAGTTTTGACTTATTTCTAAAAGGTAAATCAATTTTCTCAACTAGTTTTGATAAAAGTCACAAAAATTTGTATTATTTTATGTAACATTAGAATAGCTTCACAGTATTTATTTAGTAGAAACGAAAACCAATCGATTAATTTTTTTAAAGAAAATAATTTGTATTTATTTTCTGTGGTTAACAAATTATTTTAGAACTGTTTAAACCCTCCCTGCTTTGAATTACCTCAAAAAACCGATCGTTTAAGGAATCATACAAAATCAATGTTAGAATTCTTAAACAATCGGAACGATTTCTTAAAAATCTAACGAAATTTTGGCCCTGGCCACTTTAATAGCTACGATGAACTTTACTTTTCTTGTGTACTTCCTCCCATTTCCATAAACCTTGCGTTTTTGACAACACACATTTTTAAGGATAATTGCAACATTTAAATAAAAGCTGTGTGAATCGGTTCATTGTCTTGCTGCAACAAAAAAATCGGCAGCAGTCTTAAAATACACTGTAACTAAAGCAAGACTGTTGTATTGTTTTGATGTTATTTTACAGTCTACAAAATCTAAATCAACAATGCCACAAAATGGTACTGCATCCCCATACCATAATTCATCCCTCACGGATATGATAGTGATCAAAACACAAATTTTCTTTTCTTAAATCATGGAAGTAGTATTTATATCCATTCGGTCTGTTTAAGTTGAACTCTCTTCAACTAAAAAGATAATTTTTTGCCAATTTGTTTGAATGGATGCTGCCTTCAGCATTCCATGGCATTCGGCATCTTGCTAAATTAAGCTGCTATAGTTTACGCGCATTGTTAAACGGAGGTTTTTTCATAAGCATTAAGTGCTATATAGGTGTCCAGCACTTCTGATAACCCGTTTAAGGTCATTCAGCTCACTTCTAACCCAGATCCGCGTCTTGATTTGCTCATAGAGTGGTTGCAATTGAAAGCTTATCATATCATATTATTTTCTTCATTAATAGATAAGATAGAATTCAAAAAGTTCGTTCTTTGTAGTTTTTTTTTTTAAATTCGATACCAATTTTAGACTTTGATCAATTTTCTAACCAATAAAACGTTTCGTCAGTCCTTGACTCCGATAGGCCTCGTTTTTGGCAATTTCTGTAGCCGTTAATGAATTTTGTCTGCCCATTTAAACTTTCAAATTGAAAAAAATCACAAAACATAACTGTTTTATCACTTCCTAACAATGTGGAATAAAATCAATTGAGGCTATTCAAATGTTACAAAAATGATCGTTTTAAAAACTGCAAACAAACAAGCACATACAATTTAATTAACTTTAGGAATTTTTTTTAAATTGTCTTAATTTCAGAGACCGTTTTCTCACCTTGTCTTTAAACATAAATTTCCTTATGTACAAATCAAAGAGAAGTATCAAAAACAGTTGAATGTAAAAAAGTTAAAGTTAGAAGCTATTCAAATGTTACGGACTGAATGTAGGTAGTAGGTACCTATGTATCGTAAGTAAAAAATTAAAGAATTTAATTTTTTTTATAATACTGAATTTTTTTGAAAAACTAAATTATTTATGTAGTATACCTTATACCTACCTTTAATATTAGAATACAATTCTTTTTTATTTTTTTAAGCCAAAAGAAACTCATCAAAACAAAATTTAAATATCGCAACTTTGCGATTCCCACACGTCATATAGACCATAGATAGTGAAAAAAGGCAACAACGAAAAAAAAAAAAGAAAAAAAATGAATAATATACCTACTAACCAAAACAAATTCGAATACCTACCCATATAATATGGTCATATAGCAATATTTTTATGTGCATATATACAGCTTTTACAGCATAGACATGAGTTTTTTTTTTTCCGTATTCTGGTCGTTGTCATGGCGTCTGGCGATAACTTCTGATTTAGTTATCTCCCTTATTCCATCTATTCTTGTCAGAATCAAAATATTACAACCTTCTCCTTCTATTTTTTGCTTCTGCTTTTAGTTCTTTATTCCTCTTTAACTCTTCAATGTCAAAATATTGCTATACTAGCGCCACGTAACGACCACACTTGTAAATACAATTTTCTGGCTCATGATAGACTGCTTTTAGACGATTGCAATTTTTAAGAGGCGTTTCTCTTTTGGTCTTCTTTCGGTTGCAACGATGCTTTTAAAAACTGCGATTTTTAATGGTTGCAGTTTTTGTTAAATGAAAAGGAAACATATGTGCACTCTGCTCACTCACTCTGCTTTTGTCTAAAAAAAACACGAAACGGCACAAAGAAGAAAGGGCGATAACTCTGCAATTTTTTCAACCTCAGCAATTTTGTCTACCCCGGCCACCACATACGTCCTAGTTTCTTAAAAATCGCAAGGGGTGATTGCATCGTTTAAAAGCAGTCATAGTACCATAGGTTTTATGTACAAAGATGAGACTACAAAAAAATCATGAAATTGCTTATCGACTTGAAGTCGATTTCCAATTCTAGTTTTGAGAAGCATAACCTTCTTCCCGTATTGGCTGAAAAATGTGGCATCGAGAAGATTTCAAGCTATCGCCATCGGCCAGTTTAATTATTCCAATTGGGTGAAAAAACGACTTCGGAGCTAAAAGATGTACATGTTAAATGCAACAACAACTAATCCTCTGCGGGGTTAGCTAGTCCCAGAGAATTCTGGTGGCTTATTGTCAGCGTTGTGCTAAAGTGCCCAATTGGGCCATTTGGCCCCAAGTTTTGTATTTTGGCCCCATGCCCCGGGCCAACGTGAAATGGCCCCAGTTTCAAAAAATTCATAAATAAAACAATAGAAAAAATACTTGATTTCACAAATTAAAAAAAATATCAAGTTTTCAACAAGCTCGCGTTTATTTCAAATTTTGTCGAATAATATAAAAAAAAAGAAATATTATTCCAATGGCCAGTTGTACAATAGTGGTTCAGCCTCGGTTCAAGATTTTAACTCACCGATTTCGGCGGATTAACTAAGGTTCAACGCTGGTTCAAGTATGTAATTGGTTATTATCACAGACTTGAACGGTAAACCACTGTTAAAACTCAATTGATCCCCCGAAATCAGTGGATACAAATTGCTGAACCACGGTTTAAATATTTGTACAACTGGCCCTAAGAGAATTAGTAGAAAATGATGATGTATTGTTTTGACAAGCTTTAATAATGTAAGCTTTCATAAATCTGTGAGAAACGCAAATATTTTTGAGCTTATTAATATTATCTATACTCAATTCAAAGGAATTAAGAATGAAGCCGTGCTCTGCTCTCCAATTATTTGATTAAAATTATTTGTGATTTTATAAGAATGGTTTCAAAACTACCCATCAAATCTATTAAAGGAGATGTTTCCAAAAATTTATTTGAATTTAATAGAAGAAATAGATTCATTTTTTAATTCTGGACCAACTCTGGAAAAATTAGCGAACAATATTTTAAATGACTATCTGTACAATGCAGTGCATTATGAAGAATGATTTCTTCTACCATAAAATTATTAAAACCGCAACAAACTAAACAAAGGAGTTATTTACTCATTTATGAGAGTTGAATGATTTTTTTTTAAATGAAAACCTGTCAATTTTTATTTAGCCTCTACAGAATTGATTAAAACAAATTAGGAGATATTGTAAATTTTACTTTCGTTTAAATTTAATTTATTCTTTTTTCTTAGAAATTATTCTTTGTTTACTGAAAAAATAAATAAAATAATAAAAAATATCAAAGAAATCATTTCGAAATGTGTCATTTTACTCCCTAATTGGCCCCAAGAAATTTGAAATGGCCCCAAGAATGGCCCCAGGATTTTTTGTTCCAAGAACAACGCTGCTTATTGTATTACCGGCGTGAATTACTTATACTTGTTATTATATAGTTTGTATGAAAACTCCATGATGTTTCAGTGATGGCATCACTAATCTCTATTGTCATTTTTTTCAACCAATTCCCCCCGGGCTTGCTAAAAAACACGCCTATTGTCAGAATACTTCCATGTCGTTTATTACATTTGGTGTTTTTCTTTTTTACCTCGGAGCAGATCACTGAACTGTTAAAAATAAATTCTATGTTTCTTTTTTACCTCAGACAAATCAGAGCACATAAGTCGTGTTTCTTTTTTCCATCGGAGATAGCTCGGAGCATGCTCTATAGGTATGCTCAGAATAAAAAGACCGAGCAAATGGAGCAAAACGCTGAGCGAAGCCAACTTCAAACAATTGTTATATAATTTGACAGATTACTAAGCATATGACAGTTCAGTGCTCAAGTGTGTTTCATAATTAAATCTTAGGGCTCTGATTATAATCTCCTCAGAGCTTTGCTCTGATCGCTCAGCCTTATGCTCAGAGCTTTGCTCAGATCCAAAAAAGAAAAACGCCAATTGTCATTTAAGAATATTCGCTTTTTTTGTTTGGAAATAGGTAAGACAAAATAAATATTTAGTTTCTTATTTCGTTTTTAACAAAAAATCAAGATTTTCAATGAATTCATGATTTCATGACATGGTGAAAAATCATGAAAATCACGATAAATCAGAGATTCGGCAACACTGGCTTAGTATCTAGTTGCCCAATGAGTGCGCATATGAGTTATTTCACAAGCAAGTTCTTGCGTAAAGCCGAGTATACAGTTCTTTTGAACAAAATAAAAACATAGATAAGTGGTAAGAATTTTTTTTTCGGAAGAAAAAAAATACGAGTTGAAATTCAAAATTTGTATTCGTTGTCCTCTTTTTTTCCACAAAACAATGACACTGACATTGTTTTGCGCGAAAAAATATTCGTGGTGAGTATAAAATTTTTTCTCAGGGTTGGTTCACATCTTGATAAAAAAAATTAAACGTCAATTTTTTTTTTGCGCAAAAATCTCTCCCATAAGAAATGCATGTAGTTTTTTTTTTGTCGAGGAACTATATACTCGGCTTAAGATGAAAGAAATGTTTTAGGCAAGACTTCATTGCAAAAGAAAAGAAAAGAAAAAGGAATGTGTATGAATCCTTTCAGTTCAATCTACCCTTTCCTATCTCACCCCCTTAAAATCCATTTATCTCTCTCTCATATACCCTTAAAATCCATGTATCTCTCTCTCACACATTATAAAGGCTTTCAAGCTGAATCCGAGAATATTTCTTAGAACTTGGTGGGATTTACCATTCGCTATCTGTCTTACTGGATGCACCTTTCACTAAAACTTACGTGTAATCAAGCACTCTGTGTTGATGTAATTCCTTGAGCAATAAAAAACAGGTAATACATACAACAACAAATAAATTCCGAAATTTGTATCAGCGCCAAAAAATAAATATCACTATTATAGTATACATAGCAGATTTGATTGATAATATAATTACTAACTACAAAAACTAAAAAAATACTTACAGTCAGATTTAAATTGGCAAGATTGTGTTCCCAGAGTACATTTACAGCAATCATTTGTGTTAAACATTTGAGACCGGTTGCACGAACATAAGATTCTTGATCGTTATGCACGATATCGAAAACTAAGGGGCATATTTTATTTTCCAAAATATATTCTTGAAATGGAGGGAATTCTGTAAAAGAAGAATATATTATTATAAGCATATTTTATTTTCCAAAATATATTCTTGAAATGGAGGGAATTCTGTAAAAGAAGAATATTAATTTAATAATTAATATTATAAAGAAATTATGGCGACTTGTCGGTCTTGTCAATCCAAAATCAATTGTCAAAAGAAAGTCAAGTCAAGTCCTCGTTGTTCAAGAGGGGCAGTTATAGCTTTCATTAAAAACAATCATTGGAAGTTTTGATTGTAGTAGCCTTTTCAACCCAAACCCAGACCCAAAACCGGGCTTCCGCCAAAAAATTTCAAAAAAACTGGAAAAGCGTTCATACCGAACATTTACACGTTTTCGTTTCATTGATCATGATCATTGGAATATTAAAAATAATTTCGTGTATTCAATATTTCTTTATTTCAACGATTGAAATCCCTTGTCATTGAAATCTTAGAAAGGTTGGGCTAAAATTAAATATTTTTTTGACTAAAAATAATAATTTAGTCATCAGCTTTTTATTGATCGATTTCAATGTAAGTTGTGACTGGCACCGTAAAAGCCAAAATTAGTGATTTTGATGCCAGTTTTACTTTTTACTTGGCGTTTAACCCCGTTGTTGTTTTTTTCAACCCATTGTCCCCGGGATTGCACAAAAACATACCTAAAAAAGTTATTTTATACGTAATATATTGGGCCAAAATAAAATTTTTTTTTGGCTGAACATAATAATTGAGTCATAACTTTTAAAATATGTTGATGCTATATGTAATTTATTTAATTTTTCTATGGTACTCACCATTTTTTTTATGGAAATAATAAATACAATAGTAATGGTCATTACAAAACACAAAACAAAATTTTTTTGTATTTTTATTGTTCTGAAAGCAGGAATTGCAGTTTTTGTTGTTGTTTACCAAAACGGTCTATAATTTTATTATAAAAATCCGTATCTTTTTTTACTTGATTTCTGTGAATGGTCATCATACACAACGCATGAAGCCTTTAATCGCTCATTGTTGACAGTACGAGTGTTTAGGGAAATGGGATAGGACTTAAAAGGCGATTCCGATGCACATTGCTTTTTAATGTCTGAACATCGAAATGGGTAGGGAAATTGGGCCGGGTAAAGCATTCCACATGCGTGTAGTGCGGCTAAAGAAAGAATCTCTGTACTTAACAGTATTTCCGAAGTTGGGCTCAAGGGTAAACTGATGGGTATTCCCAGCGGTATGTGTATTACGATGGAATTGTTTTAGGGGAGGAATGCAGCTGGCTACTTTACTAGAACATTTTTTATTGAAATATTGATAAAAAAAGTGATAGATAGGAAACATTGCGACCGCGACAGCAGCGCTACATGCGAATCCGTCGAGTGTCACCTTCTATTTGTATTTATTCAGTGGTAGTACTTTTGGCATATTTATTTACTTAAAAATAAAACAGTCAAATTTTGAAACCCCTTTCTGCACTTCATGATGTTATAAACCGCGTTTTATTATCTACGGATTTGGATGGGTATCATTTATAACACGTAATACAACAACAACTTCGGATCCTGCTCTGTATCTGAATCTATTTTAAAAATCTGAAAATAAGTTGTTACTCTGGCGTGTACAAACTGTAGCATAAAAAAAAGACAGTATCTAAATAAATAAATAAAAATAAATAAACGTAATAAAAAATGAGATGAGATGAAGAGATCGGGAGGGGCAACTTTCTAAACAAATTACTTGAAACAGACAAAATATATTCAAAAACAACATACAATGACATGCTATACGTTTTTGTTAAGCCGTGAACAGTTTTAACATTAGAAATGTTTAAGCGGAGGCATACCTACTAACAATGTGAAAAAATCAACAGAATTTCAAAAAAGTGTAACGCCGAGTAGAGAAAGAGGGCGAAACGTCAGGGGAATAGACAAAATTGTTGCGTTCATGCTATGTTCTTACTGGTCTGAGGAAACAGATTACGAAGAAGATAATAAAACTGACACCAAAAAAGGAGAAGTGTTCGTAGGCAGGGATGGCCACTACATTTTTCATATTTGCTACGTAGTTTATGTAGTTAAACGTAGTTAAATGTAGTTAATGAAACAAATTGTAGCAAACTTAGTTTCAAATATTAAATGCTCTGTCAGTTGTAACTTTGAAGCTAGAATTTTGAGTTAAAGTGTTCAAATTTTTATTGAAATTTTATTATTTCTCTAAATTTACTTTGTATGTATATAAAAACGTAACAATTTGTAGAAAATAAGACGTGTAGTTTATTAAATTAACTACGCGTAGTTAATGATGTAGAAAATGTATTGTAGTTAATTCGGCCAATCCTGTTCGTAGGCTTTCCAGATTTGTATGTGAAGAAGAGCAAATTTAAAAAAGAATTTATTCAAATTTTTAAAATACAAATAAATGCTTTTTTCATTTCTAATGTACCTCAACTATGCTGGAATGGCAAATCGGGTAAATTTTTGAAATATTAATATTCAAAGTAAAAATTTTGAAGCAAAAAAATTAAAAAAAAAAAATTAAAAACTCATTTTTTCAAAAACTAGAAGACATTTAAGCATCTGGTGTTTAGTGTTTGACTAAAGATTAAAAAGAGAAAAAATTTACGTAGTTAAGTACTAATTTTATTTCCAAAATTCAATGCTCTTTTTAATTTGTTAGTCAAACACTAAACACCAGGGGCCCATTTCTCAGATCATACATCACATACATTTCATACAACAAACAACACTTTCATACATCATACACATCATACAATTTTGTGTTTCTCAGATTTCATTGGAAGTGTTGTATGATATTTTGTTTGTTGTATGATGTGTATGATTTTGACATTTCATTATTATTGAGTGGCAATTTAAATAAATCTCAATTTTTTTACTACGAAGTCAATTATAGAGCGTTTGTTTCCAGAATTAAAAGTAAATTATAATAATATGAAATAAGAAAAAGTCATCCTTTATTTACAATTCACAATGGAGTTACTTTCCATATGCCAAGGCCAAGGAAACTATGTTGCTCGAAGCTAACGTTATCTCTTCTTTCGTTTTGTTCGATCCAGCAAATTGGCCAAAAAGTAATTCTTTTTGGCTAATCATTTCCCAAAGGACAAGTATTTGTTGTTCTTTAGTTGTCTATTAAAAAGAAAAATCATCACAATTTACCATTTTTTTAATAGTTTTAAAAAAATATTCAAAACAATAAAGCAGTCGAATGCAAGCAACGAAAAAAGGTGGTTTTATTTTGAAATGGTAACAAACATTATTGGCGCAGTCGGTTAACACAATCGGGTTGTATGGTTCCAAAAAAAATCGAAACAAAATTTTATTAAATACAAATCCAAATAGTACATTACAAACTAGTTACTGTGAAAATACAACAAAAGAAAAGAACTACCGTGCCATAAAAAGTATGTTTTTACGAACAAAAAGTGATTGAAAAAAAAAGTTATATTTTGATCAGTCAACAAAAATATGTTATTAAACAAAGAATTTAATTAATACGAACGATTTAGTAACCTTTTCATAAAATCTTTAAAAGTATTAAGACGTAGTTGAAAACAACCCGACATAAAGCTTGTTCGATTTGCATAAAATAAAAAAAAAAATTTCGTATTCAAAATTGCGTTACAAATTTGTTTTATTTGGAAAACAACGAAAAACCTTAAATGAATAAAATTTATCAAAATAAACTATAGACGATTATAAATTAAACCAAAAAAAATAAAAACTTTTGTTATCATTACGTATAAGAAAATAATATTGCCAAATTGAAGGAAATAGAAATTTGAATACAGAAATCAAGAAAATCAGTGAAAGAATTGTACCTACAGCAAAATATCAACTAATATTTTTATGAGGAAAAGCAACTTTAAATACAACATCCTGGTAAAGTGAGCAGTAGATACCTAAATTATTGAATCAACAAGCGAAGACAACAAGAGAAGCTAACGGGTGATTTTTTAAGAGGTTTAGAACTTTTTTTAAAAAAAAACACAAAAAATTCGAAAAAATGAATGAAATATTTATTTGAATCGATAGTTTGAACCTTGCAATTTAATGTTTAAAGATAATTTCATGCAAATGTTGACCGCGGCTGCGTCTCAGGTAGCCCATCCGCTGAGTCCAATTTTGGCATACTCTTTCACACATATCGGCCGGTATCTCACGAATGAATGCATGGATGTTGGCTTCCAGTGCGTCAATCGAAGCGGGCTTGTCCCTATAGACATTAGCCTTGACATACCCCCACAAAAAATAGTCTAATGGTGTCAAATCGCACGATCTAGGCGGCCAATTGACCGGCCCGAAACGTGAAATTAACTGTTCACCAAACTCGCCTCGCAATTGCGCCATTGTTTCGCGTGCTGTGTGGCATGTGGCACCGTCTTGTTGAAACCACATATCATGCAAGTCAAGAACTTCCATTTCGGGCAAAAAAAAGTTTGTTATCATCGCTCGGTAGCGTTCACCATTGACAGTAACGCTACGATTCGCATCATCTTTGAAGAAATATGGCCCAATAATGCCGCCGGCCCATAAACCGCACCAAACAGTGGCTTTTTCGGGATGCATTGGTAGCTGTTGCAATGCTTCTGGCTGATCTTCACTCCAAATGCGGCAATTGTGCTTATTTACGTACCCATTCAACCAAAAATGAGCCTCATCGCTGAACACAATTTTTCGATAAAAAAGCGGATCCTCGGCCAGCTTTCCAAGAGCCCATTCACCAAAAATTCGGCGTTGTGGTAGGTCGGCTGGCTTTAGTTCTTGCACCAGCTGTATCTTAAAAGGCTTTACGCCCAAATCCTTCCGCAAAATTTTCCACGTAGTGCTGTAACAAAGGCCTAACTGCTGGGAACGGCGCCGAATCGACATTTCGCGGTCTTCTGTCACACTAGCTGATACGGCCGCAATATTTTCTTCACTACGCACAGTACGTAAACGTGTTGGTGGTTTAATGTCCAACAAAGTAAATTTGGTGCGAAATTTGGTCACAATCTTCCGAATAGACTGCTCAGAAGGTCGAGAATGCCGACCATAAAATGGAAGCAGCGCGCGATGAACATTTCGAACCGAGCACGAATTTTGATAGTAAAATTCAATAATTTGCAAGCGTTGTTCATTTGTAAGACGATCCATGGTTAAATTGCAAACCAAACTGAAGCTGTTTGACAGTGACACAAGGTACTAAACACACGTCAGCTGTCAAAACCAGTGTTTCCAAAACCAAACCAGCTAAAAAATCACCCGTTACAACGTCAAGAAAAGTTATCACCCTGCTTATGTGAGTAACCATCAACTTTGCAAAAATGGAATCTTTAAATAACGTAGATAAATTTAAAATTGTATTAGATTTAATTAATAAAATACCTGAATTTCATGGTAACTCTAATTTGTTAATTGATTTTCTGGACAGGGTAGATTCACTTTCACATATTTTAGCAACATTTGATCCAAATACATCAACACTACTTGCAAGTTATATTAAAGATAAGATTGTTGGAAGAGCAAAATCCGAGCTTCAGAAGCATGGAAGGTTAACAGATTGGCACCAAATTAAAGATATTTAAAAAAATAATTTTGGAGAAAAGCATTCTTCTAACACCTTATTAGATAGAATTACAACTGCTAGAGTTAAAACAAATATAGAGGAATATTACCAAAATATTAACAATTTATTAAGTAGGCTAAATAATTCTTATCTTTTAAATAACAATGTAGCAAATCAGGAAGTGATTGCTTCTAATAGCAGAATTGCCCTTGAAGGTTTCAAAACAAATTTACCTGAGCCTACAAAAACAATTGTTCTTAGCCGCAATCCTCGATCCCTTTTCGATGCTTATAAATTGATAAATGAAATCAACCACCACAATCTTGGACCTAATACGTCAGGGTCAACTCAATATTTTAGACAACAGAATCGTAATTCAAATTACAATTCATATCAGGCCAATGAAGTTCTTCCGTATAGAAATAATAATCAAAATAATTCGTATTCTAGAAATAATAATAATTCCTCAAACTTTTACACAAGAAATAATGGCAATAGGCAAAATAAAAATGCATCCATTTCTGACACGAGAAATAATGAATATAGGCAAAGTAGACAAAATAACAATAATAATTATACACCGCAACTAAATCAAAGCATCACAAGCCAGTTAACGCGTAATACACATAATAATAATATTAATAATAACAGAATTTAAAATCATGATAATAATACAAATAATTCTAGAAATTCAGGATTTTCAAGGAATTCAAGAAATAGCAATATGATGGAAATCGAAAATATTTCTATTCCTACTTCAGATCTTTACCCTGTATAATAGTTAAAAACCCTTAATTCAAATCTAACGATCGATTCAAAAATAAACCTCCTCTTTTTAAGGTATTTGGTAACCCGTCCAGTATGATAGAATTGCTGGAAACAAATTTGAATTCTGATTTCGATGGTATTTTGCGATGTAATGTATTAAAGCCATTACAAGCAAAAATAGATTTTATGAATTCAAGAATTGTGACAAGCAATGCAATCTTGCCTTTTATATTTGATACTCCATATTTTCCTTCAGTAGAAGAAATAAATATTTTAGCCGAAGAAACAAAAGATATATCTATTATTATTATTTATTGTATTATTCATACTAGAATGTCAGTTTATTAGACTTGACCATTCTTTATTCCGTCAATTTCATTGAATTTCTGAACAACCACAACAACAACTTAAAGGTGCTACCACCAATGTTATATGAATTAATTTCTAATTCGTTTTAATAAATTATTTGGCTGGAGATATAGCTATCGGGAATCATCACTAAATCAAATAGTCCATACAATGCCCCAATTTGGGTAGTGCCGAAAAAAATGGCGCATTGTAATCAACTATATAAATTTAACGCAAATACAATTGATGAAGTATTCCCGATGCCAGATATAACCGAAATACTTTCCAAGCTTGGAAGCGCCCAGTATTTCTCCACTTTAGATTTTGCAAAAAGGCTTCCATCAAATTCCTCTAGTAATGAAAGATAGGCACAAAACAGGCTCCTTTAACAAACTTAAAGAGTTCATATTTACATGTCCTATATTGGCTTACCCCGATTTTAAAAAACTGTCTACCCTAACTACTGATGCTAGTAATGCAGTATTAGGAGCCGTTTTATCCCAGAACCAACATTCTATCGCTTTTGCGTCAAGGACATTAAACAAACACGAATTACACTACAGCACAATAGGAAAGAACTTTTATATATAGTTTGGGCAACCAAACACTTTAGACCATACTTATTTGGACGCAAATTTAAAATTCAAACTGACCATCCACCTTAAGTGTGTTTAAATTCCTTAAAAGAACCGAATATAAAATTCCAAAATAAAGCTAAATGACTTCGATTTTGAAATTGAGTACATTAAAGGAAAGTAAAATTGCGTAGCCGTTTTTTTAAGTCGTATACAAACAATCCATATGTATACGAATGACATTTGCGACGAGACGCTCGATCTGATATCGCAACAATTCATAGCGGAATTGAAAATTTAAACGACCATATTTATATTACAGAAAATCAATTAAATTTGTATAAACATCAATTAATTGTAGAAAAAGCAAATTCGAATTCCTATAAAACAAAAATTTTATTCAAAAAAAAAGAAGATCTATCATTTCACATGAAGAATATAATGAAGCTTATGTACTAAACATAATTCAAGGATTATTGCCAATTAAAAGAACGCTAGGTGTTTATTGCAAAGATGACGATATGATGTTTGTTAAATTTCAAAGTACTATTGTAAAGTATTTTTCAAATGTCCAAAACATGAAAATTTTAAGATGCATGAAATTTATTACAGACATAACAAACAAAGAACATGTTCTAGAACTGATAGAAAAAGCTCATATTAATAAAAATCATAGAGGGATAGAAGAAACATAATATTCAGAACTACAAAATTAAATATATTTTCCGAATTTAAGGCTTGAAATACACAAGTTTATAAATAACTGTATATTATTTAATACGTATGTGTAAATTCGACCGTAATCTAATAAAACCTAAGTTAATGGTATCAGAAACTCCTGAAAAGGCTAATGAAACTATTCAAATAGAAAAAAAAAAATTAAATAAGTACGATAAATTAATATACCTTCGATACTTACAACTGAATTTCTTTTCCTTTGCTTCATTTTTTCTTTCAGAATAAAAAAAATGAAGATCGCATATATGTTGGCCATTTTCGGCTTTTTCAATTGCGAGGCATATATTTACGTCGAAAAAATTTTGGAAGAACACGGTTCCCTTAAACTAAGGGACGAGCCGGTTAAAGTAATAAATAAAACAACTAAAATTTTACACTACATAGATTTAAAGCAATATGATAAAATAATAGACCTTGTTAAAATCTCAATAGATAATTTTGAGTCGAAATTCAAAGACAAAAAATTAACATAAATTCTTCTCAATAACCTCAGGAGCCTTAGAATTAAAAGCAGAAAAGAGCAACTTTTTAGGTTCAGGGCTGAAATTCATAGCGGGAACTATGGATGATGAGGATAAACAGGAGATTAGAAACCATTTAGGAGATATAGATTTCAATAACAGAAACCTTATTGAACAAAGTAATAAACAGGTTATATTAAATGAAAAATTTCATTCAGAATTAGGAAATATTATAAATCACCTTAACATAAACCAAAATGTAACATCGTTTTTATACAATAACTTAACTAAAGAATTCAATGATATTAAAGTAGAACATTTTAAATTAATAGAAAAACTTCAAGTTGAAAGCAATATTAATCTCATCCAAACACAAGTCGGGAAAATTAAAGAAAATATAATACTTAGCAGATTAGAAATTTTGGGAAGAGATTTGCTTGACGAAAAAGAAATAATTGACAATGATATAAATGAAGAAAATCTAAAATATTTGTGAAGTTCTGTAATATATAAAAATGAATTTATAATTTTCATTGTTTTCATTGTTTTTGTTTTTTCAGAGAAAAAATATTACAAAATATTTATTCAACCAGTTCCAAACTCGGACCGTTTTCAAATCGTACTAGATAACACAAGAATATATGAATACAATAATGAATTATTATATGAAACAAACTGAAAGAAACAAAGAACAAATGTAAATATTTAAAAAACAATTAACTCTATTAACTAGATTTCACCTTTTTGGAAAAAAGTACTTAATATTTTTTTTTAATTTCTCAAAAACTAAGATACATTTTAGCATCCGGTTTTCTGTTTTTTTATTGAAAATTAATAAGAGCATTTTGAATACATTTTATTGGTTAAAGTTATACAGGGTGATTCGTATTAGCTGCACCAAAAAGCTAGAGTGAGTACGTTGGGTTAACACAAGGAAAAAATTGTATGGGAGAGGGGGTCTATTTCCCTCCGTTTAGGCGGGAGAGGCAATTTTCTAAAAAATTTACTTAAAACGGAAAAAAATTATTTAAAAACAACGGTTAAACTTACAATGTCATGCCAGAAATCTCTTCTTTAAATTTCATTTTAAATTAAGTTGTGTTAGTGAATAGTTTTTGAAAAATTAATTTTCAAACTCGAAATTTAAAAAAAATAAAAAAAATTTAAAAAAATCAAAAAAATTTAAAAAAATCAAAAAAATTTAAAAAAATTTTTAAAAATTTAAAAAAAAATAAAAAAAAAAATTAAACCAATTTTTTTCAAAATTTTATGTAATTAATTATAATTTTTGTTTTCAAAATTAAATGCTCTTAATTTTCAATAAAAAACAGAAAACCGGATGCTAAAATGTATCTTATGTGAGAAATTAAAAAAAAATATTAAGTACTTTTTTCCAAAAAGGTGAAATCTACATTATCCAGTTAATTGTTTTTTAAATATTTACTAAAAACCGGATGGTATGGAATAAAAAATAAAAAAGGGATAATTCGCTAATTTAATAATTGATCTAAGCAGATAAAACTTGAGAAAACCAAAAAAAAATGTTTTTTTTTTGGAAAAAAGTACTTCTCATTTTTTTTATTTTCTGTTGTTTGGTTGGATATAAACTTTTCCGTGGTGATGGGATCGATGGGAGAAGATGTTGTGGGACAGCAATCTATATTCGCGAAGGCATCAAATGCAAATTTATCTGTAGATCGGAAGTATGAAGCGCTATCGATTTCCCTTTTGTCACCATAATGTCAGATAGTGAAGGTGGTGATCTAATCATAGGTGCAGTATATAAACCTAACAGATATATAGATGCCACCCCCCTATTCGTATTACTTGAAGAAAATATTTTGTGTGCTTCTAAAATTATAATTTGTGGTGATCTAAACAGTAACCTACTGCTTGAAAACCATATTGTTGATGGTATGAGAACATTCAATTTGTTCCCAGTTAACACAACCTGCGCGACACATTTTGTAGGAGAATCAAGCACGTTACTGTACGTTTTTTCGTTAATGATATAAACAATGTTCTACTTTATGACCAACTATCTGCCCCAGGAATTTCGAAGCATGATATACATAACATATCTTACCTTTGATCACAGATTTGATTGTCCTATTGCTTCATACGAATTTAGAGAAACGCATCGACTATGAATGTCTTGAGCGAAATACTCGTAGTGTAAATTGGAATTTTATTTATAACCTACTCTCCTCGAATGATCAAATAGATTTTCTTAACCATAACATCCTCTCACTCTTTAATAATCATGACCCTCTCAGGTGTAAAACCATCCTACCAGGCCAACGTCCTTGGTTTACAAATGAAATAAGGTGTCTTTTATTTAAACGTGATCAAGCATATAGGCAATGGAGACGTTTTAAGTTGTTTGTCCACAATCTACTCTATCGCAATTTAGCTGTTAGTAAAATAAAGGCTGAAAAAATACGCATGTATAATAGTAATTTAAGCCCTTCATTAAAAGGGCGACAAATGGGGAATAATAAAAAAAAATGGGGATTGGTATAAACAAAATAATTCTTGCGTCGAAAATATTAATGTTGATGAACTGAATCGCAAATATGTTACTCTACCGTTTCCTATTTCGTCTAAAACTAAAAGTTATACTACTGATTCTACAGCAAGTACTAATAATATCTATTGTACTACTCCCAACTTACTACAAAATGCTTTTGAGTTCTCATGTATAAACACCAGTAACGTATTAGAGTGCCTTTTGTACATTAAAACGAATGCTGTTGGTATTACGGAGTGCATCCTGTATTCATCAAGGCCATACTACCTGTAATTTTGTTCTATATTACACATGCCTTCAACACTGTACTAATGACTGGTATTTTTCCGAACCAATGGAAATTGGCTAAGATAATACCAATTCCTAAAAACCGTAAACGTGATGATTTTAGACCTGTTTCAGTCCTTCCCTTTCTAAATTGATTTGATATTGGAGATTTTTAACGTGTTTTTTCATGAAATAAATAAAAGATATTTTTTTAAATAACTTAAAAACACTTATTTTATTTATTTATTTACTTAAATGTATTTCGGAAGCTATGCTTCCATCATCAGTAAGTTTTATATAAATAACTAGATGTTAGCCCGCCCGCTTCGCTGGGCGTTATTTAAATTAATTCGAAAAAAAATTTGAATTTGTAACACATTTTGTTGTTCTTTATCACTGATAATTTTGTCTATTGTTTTTTCTTCTTTTTCTAATCTTGAATCAAAAAATAAATTAATTAACATTCTATAAAAGTCTGTACAATCAGTTTTAACCTTCATTGATTCCAATTTTAATGGCCATATAAATATTTTTAAAAACTTCAATCCTTATAACATTTTGTTTGACCTCAGAAAGATGCATCCTCAAATTTTTGTATTGCTGGCATTGTTTTTTTTATTCATATGAATCCATTATTTTTTTTTTTTAATTTTATTGTTTTAAAAAAGAAAACAACATAAATATAAAACTGTTATAATAAAAGTTTAAAATTGATTAAATTGGTTTTCAAATTTTCCAAATCTTGGAAAAACCAAAATTGTAAATACCTAACGAAATAAGAAATAATAAACCGTACAAACTTTTAAACGACATGGTACTCGAGGGTTGGGGTCAGAATCCCGAAAACCGAAATCCCGAAAACCCAAAATCCCGAAAAACCCAAAATCTCGAAAAATTATTTAAATGGAAAATTTGGTTTTCGGGATTTTGGGTTTTCGTGATTCTATGTTTTTGGGATTTTGGGTTTTCGAGGTTCTGTGTTTTCGGGATTCTGGATTTTGGGTTTTCCGGATTCAAAATTTCGGGATTGTTTCCCTTTCCCGGTACACGATTATTTCGTATTTGTTTTGTCATGTATCATCTGTCATCTATGTATCTTCTATCATCTGTCATCTGTCACTGTCATGTCACTGTCACTGTTATCTGTCACTGTCACTGTCATTTCTTTTCCTTGAAGAAATGAATTTAAAATTTTTGTTCTCATTTTTTTTTTTTGAGAAAAAAACTGAGATTATTTTTGTCCAACATATCCCACTGTTTTTTTCTTATTTTGAGTAAGTACAAACCCGCTCGTATTTGAATGCAACATTGTGTCAAAATTTCAAAGCAATCGGTGAAGAATTTCGGAGATTAGCAGTAAGAAACAAACGTACATTTACATTTTTATTTATATAGATAATACAAATAAAATTTTTTTGATATATTAAATACAAATAACTCATTACAAACAAAAACAAACTACACAAACAAATTTATAGTGAATTTAAGATCTATTATAAAATTTTTTGAAAATTGGATCTTTTATTGGTCCATCGTCACTATTCACTAAATTATTTCTATTTTTGAAAATGTAAAGAGATTCAAAAGCATCTAAATCATAATGATTATTTACATTGCGAATTAATTTCAAATTTTGTAAGCTAAGTCGAGTGTAGCACAACACATGCTGGAGAATAACCATAATTTTAGCTTACAAAATTTGAAACTAATTCGCAATGTAAAAAATCATTATGAATTAGATGCTTTTAAATCTCTTTACATTTTCAAAAATAGAAATAATTTAATGAATAGTGACGATGGACAAATAAAAGATCCAATTTTCAAAAAATTTTATAATAGATCTTAAATTCACTATAAATTTGTTTGTGTAGTTTGTTTTTGTTTGTAATGAGTTATTTGTATTTAATATATCAAAAAAATTTTGTTTGTATTATTATTTATATAAAACTTTCTGACGATGGAAGCATAGCTTCCGAAATGCATTTAAGTAAATAAATAAATAAAATAAGTGTTTTTAAGATATTTAAAATAATATCTTTTATTTACTTCCCTTTCTATCAAAAGTATTTGAAAGAGTTTTCTAAAAGCAAATTGGAGTTCATCTTTCAAGGCATAACATCTTATCTCCTGTCCAGTCTGGCTTCCGTCAAAAATATAGCTGCATCTCTGCCGTATTTAACATTGTTGACGATATGAGACAAGCCCTTGATGACGATCATGTCACTTTTCTTGTGCTTCTCCATTTTTCCAAGGCTTTTGACACTATTGATAATTCCATACTTCGACATAAACTATTCACCTTGTATAAGTTTTCAACTTCCGCTGCTAACTAACTGTCGTCTTATCTTGTCGGTCATGGCATAACAAAACGTTTCAAGCTTCTTACCCTTAGTTAGAGGAGTCCCACAAGGGTCCATACTTGGTCCTCTTCTATTCTCCCTCTACATAAATGAACTCCCCTCAGTAACTTCGTCCTCCAATATTCAAATGTATGCTGACGATGTTCATTTGTTTAAAAGCTGTCCTCTGGGACTAATTGAAGATTGTGGTAATACCATAAATTTAAACCTAGAAAAAATCTCTTGATGGTCAGATAGAAATGGTTTGTTTTTAAACCCGGCAAAGTCGAAATGCATTGTCGTTAGTAAAAACCACTTGAATCTTTCCTACTTTCCTACCATAATCCTCAACAACACCCCAATTGAATAATATGTTGGAACAGTCAGAAATTTAGGAGTCTTATTTAATAGAAGATTGACTTGGGATAATCACATCAATGCTTCATCAACATCAGTGTTTTACCCCATAAAAACACGTTTAATATATACTTGCAAAAACGCTGGTTGTACCTATATGCATTAACATTTGGATGTGAAGTTTTTAACGATTGTGATGCGGTCAGTCGCAGATAACTTTATGTTGCGTTCAACAACACCGCCCGCTACATATTGGCATAAAAAGATATGATCATATCACTTATTTTTCAAGGCAAATCTTTAATATTTCATAAGAGGGTTTTTTTAATAATACAGATTCTATATACTATTCTACTGAAATACATCAGCCAAGTAGAAGACTTAGCACTATTTTAATGGACTTTGTTGAATTATTGATTCAAAATAGCTTTTAACGGCCTTTAAGTCCTGCAAAAATTGGCGTTTCGTCCCGGCGATCTCACTTGGACTCATCAGTTGACTATAGTGAGGGCCTTTGTCAATACGCAATTTTTGCTAAGTTCAGTTCATCTTACATAGATTTCGTGACGAATCCCTAGTGTGAACTATATCCAACAAGACTAGAATTCCTAATCATTAAATTGGAAGTTTTTGTTTTTGTTTTTAGCCCAGGGCCTGGCTAGTTAATATTTCAATTGATCGTTTTTTCCAATTTAGAACCTCAATATTCCTATTCAATGTTATCCAAACACATCAACCTCGCTATCTCTTTGACAGGTTAAGATTTAGTTCCTCAAACAGATCTCTAACACTCATACATCCGCGTTATAAATGTCTTGTATCGAAGAGGCAGTTTTTCATGAATGCCATTCGCCTGTAGATTACTTTACCAAGACATGTAAGGGAATTGGGTGGTGCAGCACAGTTTCTTCTATAGAATATTTATATATGGAGATTTTTAATACAAAAAAGAAAACGATAATGAATAACCTAGAGAAATTATTTTAATTTAACTATTATTAAATGTAATCACTTATTTATTCAAAACTAAAATCAAACTTACATTGTCTACTACGTAGTCTTTCTTTGTTTAAGATCAATTTTGAAGCTTTAAACTATTTTATAAGATTTTGTATCTTACTGTTTAGGCAAAACGAAAATTAAATAAATAAATATTTCTAATATCTTTTTTTCTCGCCGAGAAATCTCCTGTCATGACAGTACGCAATTTAAAAAAAAAACGCTAATTAGACTAGTTTACAAACAAAAATTAATTTGTTTGAACATTTAATTTAAAATATATATAAAATATATAATTTTTTCGTATATATTTGACCCCGCTGAGCTCCAAAATCACAATACAAATTTTTTCAATGGATAGATTTTCGAGATATGAATTTTTGAATTATTATATGCTATGTTCGAAAGCAGCTTTACAATTTAGCCTATATATTGACCTAGTTAAAACTTATAATGGTTATAGATGGGTTCCATTGAACAATATTAAATTACCAATGCTAATCACATTTAGTTTTTCCTAATAAGTTGAAGAGTTTTAAAGATATAGGCCAAAATATCGAAAAAAAATCATAATTTTGAACAAAAATGAGAAAATAAAATTTATTATTTTAAATAATGAAATCATATAAAGAAAAAATGTTTTGGATTGTGTACGTAGAAAAGATAGTTAAGACGAGAATATGAGGTATAAACGATAAGAATATGGATTAGTACCAAAGTTATGACCGGTTTATTTATAAACACCGAAATTTGACTTTTTCACTACTTTTGAAATTTAACATTATAAAACCTGGAACATTTAAATTTACTAAATATTGTTTTAAAGAAAAACGTAGGTTTTTATTTTTTATTTTTTTTAATTAAGCACTTTAATAAGATACAGTTTTTCGTTTTTGACTTAAAATTGATAAAAGTATCGAATATTAAAAGAATAGTACTTAATCTTGTAAAATTTGCATTAAAAAAATAATTTTTTTTATTTTTAAAATGTCGAGTTTCAAAATATATATCTTGAAAAACTATTTCTCAAAATACCTTGAATTAAACTGTCAATTAAAAAAATGAATTTGGGTTTGAAAACAAATATAGTATGATATTGTTAGTGTTGCCGTTGTTTTTTTTTTATTTTAAAGTATTTTTTTTAGAAAATTGCACTTTTTATCTGAACGGGGGGACGTAGAACCCCTTCCTAAAAAATTTGTTTCCAGTTTTGACCAAATTGATACGCTCTAATGTTTAGATTCATCTTACGCAAATCACCCTGGATTTATAATGTTAAATTTCAAAAGTAGTGAAAAAGTCAAATTTAGGGGTTTGTAAATAAACCGGTTTGTAAATAAAACTTTGCTTCTAATTCATAAATTCTTTTCGTTTATACCTCATATTCTCGCCTTAACTATCTTTTCTACGTACACAATCCAAAACATTTTTTCTTTTTATTATTTCATTATTTTTTTGGTAAAATAATACATTTTATTTTCTCATTTTTGTTCAAAATTATGATTTTTTTTAGATATTTTGGCCTATATCTTAAAACTCTTCAACTTCCCAGCCACCATACACAACAATCAATAAATTACAACTACCAACCAAAAATTGAACATCGGCAACGAACAACACAAGTCAACGAATTTAAGCCTCTAGTTTCAACTCTTGAGATAAAAACTTATATTTATCATTTCTTTTTATAAAACAATAGGTGTGTTTTATTCATTGCTGCATAGCCAGCGCAGCACAAGTCTGAAAAAAAAACTGTTTCCCAGTCTATACGTTCATTTCAATAATTCAAAGTTCTATCGCCAAAACAGCCATCTTTTTTCACCGACTTCTTTTTCGCCAGCAATCAAATTGTTTTTGTTTTCCAAGGGAAATTTTGCTGTGCTGGCTATGCAGCAATGAATAAAACACGCCTAATGTTACATTTTGTTTGCAAATAATATTTCAATTTCAGGGCAGACCCATTCGACCACAAGCGATACAAATATCTAAAGTTTTCAACACTAATCGACACCAGCAATACGGATTTATCAAATAGTCGATCACCGATCGTTCGTTGTCGACTTTCGATTGTAAGTTTCTTAATTTGAAGACATTGCCGAACATTTAATCATTTAAAAGTTAAAAAAATTGTCATTTAAAATTAAAAAAAAAGGTAATACAAAATCATACTTAAGCGAGATATTGAAACAATTGATGTCACAAGCTCTAGGGCACTATCTCGAACTTCCCACTCTATGTTATGGAATTTTTGTATAACGATTGGTCCTAGGTTTTGAAGTCCAGATCCTTTTAAGTTGTCCACTAATAACGCCATGTTGGGGGAAAGAAAATGTTCAATTGATAGTTGCGCAAGTTTAATAGATTGCACCACCGTCTTAAAAAATAATAAAAATCTTCTTATACTATATAATATATTGTATAATAAAAGTAAACCTTACCAATGACGACAAGTTTGAATTTTGCAGGATCTCTAAAACGATATCCATTAAACACATACTTTCAATTGATTCTTTCCAAGTTATATTAAACCCTTCAACTAATGTGTACAGACAAGCTAAAGTAGCATACAAAACTTGGGGTAGTCGTTGGGCAGGATCTTTAGGCAATGAATCAATAGTACTTTCTAATGTAAATTCTTTAAGAACATATATTAGCGCCTGAAAAAGAACAACTGCTTGATCTTTATTTAAAATTGTTTTCATAGATAAAATTCCATGAATTGATTTATAGGCTAAATGTGCAGCAAAATGGGGACAATCCAACAAAATGTCACGAAAGGAATAACATATTCGCACTGTGAATTCGCTAGAAATCGAAAAAAGTTTTTTAATATATTGGTCGAATATACTCTCTTCTTCGGGTTGAGTTTTTACGATACACAAGACTGGCATTAGGTGAAACATTATGAGTTGATTCTCAAACTGAATACTCTCATTTTCTATAAATATTTCTGACGGTGCCCGAGATCCTAACTTTTTCCAAAGAAAAAGGTTCATCTTTGCTAGTTTTAAAAAGTTTACACAGCTTCTGCGAGATACGCAAAATTTCATTGTATTGAAAAAGTTAACGCCAAACTCATTGAAATCAAAAGGATCAATTTTTTCACAATCCAATTTTTGATAGACCAGCATTGCGAAGTTATACATTGTTTGAACTTTCAATATTTTTCCAAGAAAATACTCATTGTGTGTTACTTTAGCCAATTTCCAAATATTCATAACAATCTTATGGTGAACATCACAAAAATGTGAAATGGGGGTTTTTTCGTTGCCTTCTAAAGTTTTTTGGAAAATCAGAGAAATTAGGTCCAAAGTGGGACAAAGATGTTTCTGAATTTCGGAGTCATCAACATATACAATAGTTGAACTATTTTGGTAAACACTTTGATCAATCGGCTTAAGAATCTCATCAAGGATTTCCAAGCAGAATTCTTTATGACATGTTTTCGCGGAAAATTTGAATAAAATATCATATATTAACAACGATGCCTCGCGCACAACGTAGATTGTATGATTATTGCAACAGTATTTGATAATATAACACCAAGATTTGCTCTCTTTTATCCACCGTAAGCCGACGTTGTGTTTTGATATTGCCGTTAACAAACGAATATGCCCCAGTTTGTTTGAAGCCGTAAATGTTTGCAGATTTTCCTTGGCAATTGTTGAAATTCTGTAAATATAGACCACAAATTAACATTAATAAAAAGGAAAGAAAAGTTAATGTTTTATTATAATTTGAATTTGTTTAGATTCTAGTGTCCATATATGTATTCTGTATAGGTATATGTTAACTGTGCATTTTGTGATAAAAGCACTAATTTTTTTTCATTGTTAGTATATAATTAATTAATAATAGTACAGGCAATGGGGAGGAATTTTCATACCATCTGAGAAAAGTTTTGAAGTGCTCCAAGTTTGAATGCAGTATTGTAGGGGGTTTGATTTTGAGTATAAATCAGAGTTTGCGGGAAATTCGCGTTTGCGGGGTCCCGTAACCCGTTATCTAAAATCAAGATTTTTTTGTTTTTTTGCCGTTTTTCTCCATTTGTGCTACTTTGTATAAAAAAAGATTAAACGCTTTTTTGTTGCAATTTATTTTTTCTTCAAATCCATATACAACATTTATACATTGAGCAAATAACTTAGAACTTATTAACGAAAAACGTGTAAAAATTTGGGGATCACCTTTATATTCGAATAGCTCGCAAACATACATTTTCAAAAAAAATATCAAATACATTTTTTTAGAAAATATTTTAACAAACAAAATGGTATACCTACTGTTTATTAATTTTTGAATATTTGAAGTCCACCAAAAGGGCTATTTTATTACTAAGTCGAGAAATTTCAGATGGAATATTTTTATTGAATCTGATTGTTTATAGAAAGTTGTATATAGGCTGTCAAGTAAGAAAAAAATCGTATGGGAGGTATATCTCCTTCCAATTAGGCAGGAGGGGCAATTTACAAAAAAAATTACTTTTTTAACAACAACGGCAACACTTCTAATGTCATGCTTTAGTTTTTTTTTGTAAAGCAAAACTAAGTTATTTTATTCTACAGGTTTTTAAAAATTAATTTTTAAAATTATAATTAAACAAAAAAATAAAAAAAAAAAATGTTCAAACTGTTTTGTTTTAAAAATTGTACCTTATGAACTACTAGTTTTGTTTCTAATATATACACTATCAGCCGAATTTATAAACGCATTATAGCGAGTGCATAAACCTATACACTTCTTATAATGCCTCTAAACACGAAAATCGTATTTATAAAACTTTGCAACGTTGAATAGTGGCATTATAAGCTAAACGCGTTTGAGGGTTGAATAGTGTCTGTATAAGGATATTTTAGTATCGAAATGTCAGTTTGACTCACACACAACAATATAATACATAGATATTAGGGTAGCGCTTATTTTGGCAATGTTTGAATTTCTTTTTTGTCCTCCCCTGAAAATGATTATTATTTACCTGTACAATGTACATACAAACACGTTGTGCATTTTTTTTTAACGCGGCTAGCTTAGTAACACCGAAAAATAATTATACGGATTAAATCCCAGAATTTTTGCACCTTAAAAGTAAAAAAAAGAAATGTTTTTTTATTGGATACTACCTCTTCGAGGAATTAAATTTTTGCACTCTTAATAGAACTTCAAATGTGTGCCAAATTTACTTAAAATGTGCCAAATTTGGAGATTTTTGATCACTTTCAGGAAAGGACTTAGGATAATTTTAGACATTGCGAACAAAAGAGCCACCCTAATAGTTATATTTTCTTTTCAATAAAAACACCACCGTGTAGAGTGAAGAAAATACAAATCTTCTAATGAATCAATAAAAATGATTTTTTTATTCCAAAATATATTACTTTATTGACAAACAACACAAAAACCACACAAATAACAATAATCTGAATAATAATATTAGGTGGAAATAAAAGAATCCAACATAATTGTTTTTTTTTTTATGAACAGCTGAGATTGGTTTGTCAGTTTTGGAAGTAAAACGTAATAGATTTCCTCTTTTTGGTACTTTATTTGAAACAAGCGTATTATAACTATACAGGGTAGGAAAATCTTTTATAAATA
This sequence comes from Epistrophe grossulariae, assembly GCA_929447395.1. Classification (NCBI taxonomy): domain Eukaryota; kingdom Metazoa; phylum Arthropoda; class Insecta; order Diptera; family Syrphidae; genus Epistrophe; species Epistrophe grossulariae. Next base: position 70,663,236 of record OV839567.1, read on the forward strand.
ATAATTTATGTTGCGTTGAATAGTGGCTACATAAATGCTTATGCATTACATAACTATTCAGCCGTTTATAGGTGTTTAGCGAATTCTAATAAATAAGGCTGAAAAGTATACATTAGTCAATGTAGTTATACTGTTCAAAAAAGATGTAGGTAAACAAAAAAAATTAAAACCATGGATAAATAAATATATTCTAAGAAAAATTAATGTGAAAAATAAACTAAGAACCAAATGTGCATAACATCCACTTAACATTAATTTAAAAAGAAGATACGTAACGATGTGTTCCAAACTTAGAAAAGAAGTTCCGCTATGAAGACGGACCTTTATTCTAGCAACCAATTTGATCTGGCTAAGGGTGATATTAAAAATGAATAGAAATTAGTAAACAGTATCCTAACAAAAAATATATTATCATCAAAATTGATGAAAATCTGATAAAAACGTTATTGCTAATGCATTTATTGATTACTTTGCCGATGCAACAAACTCCTTACAGTCTTCTTTTTCTTCTACCTATACATTTTGTAGATTTAGTATAATTGGAAGTGATCCTTTGACCAAAACTTCGTTTTTCTTTGAACCCATAACTAGTCTTGAGCTCCTTAAATGTGTTGGCAGTCTCAAAAATTCTAATTCTTGTGGACCTGATGGAATTTCAACAAAGGTGCTTAAAAATATCGCGTGCTTCTTAGTAGATGTCTTAGCTTTTATATTTAATAAAAGTATTTTCTCAGGGATATTTCCTGAAGCATTAAAATGTGCTGATATTGTTCCAATTTTTAAAAAAGGATCAGAGAAAGATGTAAGCAATTACACCCCTATTTCTATTCTTTCTTCAATAAGCAAAATTTTATATTTTATATTAAATTAAATTTAGTATTAAAAAAAGACATTAATTTTTTAAATAAAAAACAATTTTTAAATCCCCTGCAATTTGGTTTTCAGAAAGAAAAATCGACGGAAGATGCTCTTCTGAAATTCTGCACCGATATCTTTAATAGCTTAGATAACAAAAAGTTCACAGCTGGGCTCTACGTCGATATTAACAAAGCATGGTAAACCATGATATATTGGTTACTAAACTTGAAAATGTGGGTCTTAGAAGCTTTATGAGTGACTGGTTAAGATCATTTAGTATAATATGATTATTATATAATAAGTACAGGCAATGGGGAATTATCTGAGAAAGGTTTTGAAATGGTCTAAGTTTGAATGCAGTATTGTAGGGGGGTTGATTTTGAGTATAAATCAGAGTTTGCGGGAAATTCGCGTTTGCGGGGGTCCCGTTATCTTGAAAATAAGATTTTATTTTATTATTTGCCTTATTTCTCGGTTTGTGCTACTTTTTATGAAAAAAAGGTTAAATACTTTTTTGGTACAATTTCTATTATCTACAAATCCATTTACAACGTTTATGCACAGAGCAAATAACTTAGAAGTTATTAACGAAAAACAAGTAAAAATTTGGGCTTGATCACCCTTATTTTCGAATTGCTCGCAAACCGTTACATTTTCAATAAAAAATACTTGATCCTTTTTTTATAAAATATTTTAACAAATAAAATAATATATTGTTCATTAATTTCTGACAATTTTTGACGTCACTATGATTATTTGAAGTCCACCAAAAAGGCTATTTTATTGCAAATTCGAGAAATTTCAGATGGAATATTTTTATGGAATTTGTTGAATTTGGGTGAGTAGGATAGCAAGGTGGTATAGGTTGGGTTAATATAACAAAAACATCGTATGGGAGAGAGGAGCTTACCCCCCCCCCCCATTCAGGCGGAAGGGTCAATTTAAAACAACAAAAAATCAAAAAAAATTCAATTTTCTCCAAAACTAGAAGATATTCTAGTATATATATATATCAGCCTTATTTATTAGAATTCGCTAAACACCTATAAACGGCTGAATAGTTATGTAATGCATAAGCATTTATGTAGCCACTATTCAACGCAACATAAATTATTATTTATAAAAGATTTTCCTACCCTGTATAGTTATAATACGCTTGTGTCAAATAAAGTACTGACAAACCAATCTCAGCTGTTCATAAAAAAAAAAACAATTATGTTGGATTCTTTTATTTCCACCTAATATTATTATTCAGATTATTGTTATTTGTGTGGTTTTTGTGTTGTTTGTCAATAAAGTAATATATTTTGGAATAAAAAAATCATTTTTATTGATTCATTAGAAGATTTGTATTTTCTTCACTCTACACGGTGGTTTTTTTATTGAAAAGAAAATATATCTATTAGGGTGGCTCTTTTGTTCGCAATGTCTAAAATTATCCTAAGTCCTTTCCTGAAAGTGATCAAAAATCTCCAAATTTGGCACATTTTAAGTAAATTTGGCACACATTTGAAGTTCTATTAAGAGTGCAAAAATTTAATTCCTCGAAGAGGTAGTATCCAATAAAAAAACATTTCTTTTTTTTACTTTTAAGGTGCAAAAATTCTGGGATTTAATCCGTATAATTATTTTTCGGTGTTACTAAGCTAGCCGCGTTAAAAAAAAATGCACAACGTGTTTGTATGTACATTGTACAGGTAAATAATAATCATTTTTAGGGGAGGACAAAAAAGAAATTCAAACATTGCCAAAATAAGCGCTACCCTAATATCTATGTATTATATTGTTGTGTGTGAGTCAAACTGACATTTCGATACTAAAATATCCTTATACAGACACTATTCAACCCTCAAACGCGTTTAGCTTATAATGCCACTATTCAACGTTGCAAAGTTTTATAAATACGATTTTCGTGTTTAGAGGCATTATAAGAAGTGTATAGGTTTATGCACTCGCTATAATGCGTTTATAAATTCGGCTGTTAAAGTTTCAATAAACATATCATAGGCTTTCGAGATATTATCCTCTAAGTAAACTAACTGCCAATATTCATGAGAAAGTTTAGTTTTTAATAAGAAGTCAATTTCAGTTGTTTCAACACACATATGACATGACTTGATGGTTCAAATTTACTTGGGCAATTCACTAAAATATCTATCATGGCGTGGTCAGTGATACCTAAGTCGAAAATACATTTTTCAACTGTGCTTAACGAGCAATTTGAAAAAAGACTATAAATATGATCTAAACACTTCCCAGATGCAGGTCTAGTTATTTAATTTATAAATGAAGCCAAGCCATGAGATGCAAGAACAAACAAATATGTAGAAACGGTTTATGAATTTTTCAAAATGTCGAGGTTTATATCTCCTAAAATAATTAAGTTCTTTGAATTTTCCCTACCCAAAAGGTTAAAAAATTCCTCCATAAACATTGACGCACTAAACTTATGTAATCTATAAATGCAAAGAATAACAATGTCCTCTCGATCTATTTTAAAAGATAGCTTTAAGACATCGGCGCTCAAAAATTTTATCTCAGTTGCAACACATTCATATCCATCCCCAACAAAACATCCCACACCGCCAGCACAGTAATCATCATTAGTTTTAGCAAAAAATTTGAACCCAGGCTAAACATAAAACTTATAAATCCAAATCTCAGAAACAAATATAAAGTCTGGGACACATGCAAAGGAATCTAAATGGGAAACAAGGCAAGCAAAATTCTATCTTAAACTTCTGATATTCTGGTGAATCAAAGAAAGTCTGTTAGAACAGTAGTTTTTAGAAATACAAATTTGTTCACAATTATTATATGAGTTTAAAGGATTGAAGGTAGCAACATCATCATTAATAATCAAACAAGTATAAAAGAGAAAAAAAAAATAAAAAAAAAAAACTATAAAATTTTATTCAGGTCCTCCTTATTTGTATGGGATCACTACCTTCAATCTTTCTCATCAGAATTCTATTGTTTTTAAACCATAGGTATTTATATAATTTTTTCTTCTTAATTGACTTCGCCTGTATCAACAATGCATGAGTATATTTTGCCATATATTGCCAATGTAACCTGTTTTCTAGAAGATGAACTCTAGATTTAAGCAAATCGTGCTCTTTAGTTAAAGCTGATAGAGAAACTTTAATATCTTTATTAACCGCTTCCAAGTTTGCAATTTTTTTGTAGATCATTTGTAGCGTGATTTCACCTACATTGTCCACACCTGTTAAATATACTTTATCAGAGAAAGTCTCTCATGTGCTGACACCAAATCATTGTTTAGATCCAGAATATCGAATACTCGAAGAGCCTTGGATGATATTGACATTTGACACCATAACACTACCAGGCACATGATCGAGCTGATGAAAAGGAGTGCGTCTTTTAGCAAAGCACTTTTTACATCGAAATGATTTATTTGTGGTTTTCATAAGATCAATATCATCTTTTAAAAGACCGACACATGGACTATGAAATGACCAATTACACTCACTACACGAAATTCGCAGTGCATCGTTCTTTAATATTTTTTTTTAACACTCTGCGCAATTCATATTAGAAAATATACTCTACTTAATAAGGAACGTGGACCAGACTCCCCAGAAGTACTTGTTAAAATTACAGTGGAATAGCTTGAGGAACACTCAGCAAATAACAAAAACCTCGATCTCCTACCCCAACTGAAGTGGAACCCAAACAATGTCAATGTCTTTCAGCAGAAATTGGATGAAAACCTTGCAATTGTGGATGTCACCGCAGAATCAACTGAAATAAGTGCAAACAAACTCATCGCTTGCATTAAGAGTTCAACAAACAACACCCTCGTTAACAAATCCTCCAAATTCAAACAAAAATGGTTTGTCAAAGAATGTATACATGCCCGGAAAAAATCGTTTACTCTTTTAAACGCACTAAGAAACTCTTATAGCCAGACACTTGAAAAGTGGTACTATGAAGCGAATGCAAAATAGAAGAAATTGTCTTTAAAAAAGAAATCTGATTTCGAAAACAATCAAGCTCACACTCTTAGCCAAATTAAAAACTCAAAGGTGTTTTGGATGAATGTTAGAGAGATTAATGGTACAAAACATACAATTCGAGCAAGAGTGTCCGCTGATGATCTATCCACTCACTTTAAATTTCTTTTATGCGGCCAGTCAAACGTAAAATTCTCATATGCTGAACCATGGATCTCCGATGACCTTTTGATTCTGAAATCATTCTCGAGGAATTAAAATCTACAATTCTCAAAGGAAAAAACGGAAAAGCCCCTGGAGAAGATGGAATTCCGTACGAATTCTTTAAGAATGCTACCGAAGGTTTTCGTATAGAACTCCAATCACTTTTTAATAAAATACTTACGACAGACGAAGTCCCATCATCATTCAAAAAGGCAATGATTTTCCATGTACACAAAAAAGGTGACCTGAACAATGTTGTAAACTACCGTGGCATCTCCTTCATGAATGTTCTTACGAAATTATTTTGTGGTACACTTGTTAAAATATTAGAGACATAGGTTAACAATGTCCTGTCGGACTTTCAAGCTGGTTTTCGGAGAAATTAATCCGCAGTTGACCACATTTTCACGATTACTTCAATTGATAAGGCCTTTCAAGCAAGAAATAAGAAAGTGTATGCTCATTTCGTTGATTTTAAGGCTGCCTTAGACCTCATAAATCGAAATGCTCTCTTTTACAAACTCTCAAAACTAGGCGTTTTTACGAAGTTTATAAATATTTTGAGAGAACTATGTATATTCAGAGGCAAAAGCAGCTGTATGGGATGGTTCCACCTACTCGGATTGGTTTGAAACTGATAACGGAGTTAAACAAGGCTGCCTTCTGAGTGTGCTTTTATTTTCTCTTTTTATAAACGATATTGTTGAATGCCTGCCTGGAGGAATCCGAATAGCCGATTCAAACATCAATGTTTTAATGTATGCTGATGACCTGGGGTGGAATCGTGGAAGGTGATTTGCGATAAGTGAGAGTCACAATCAAGCAATTCAGTCTGTGTAAGATGATATCATATTTGATAGCTAACGAGCTATCACATCAAAAATATGATTGTCATTTTCCAAAAAATTTGACGTTTCTGCCTGAGTACGACTAGAGTTACCATCAGCCTAGAAAAATTGTATGAATTTTTCAGAGTTCTTTTTTTTTACCGTTCATACAGACAAAAATGAACATTCTTGTGACCAAAAAAGTTCACTACATTCCGGAATATGAAGAAAACATAAGAATTAAATCGCAAAGATCATTTTCGTTCTATATTTTCGATAGCTCATTAGTCATTACAAACATTTGAAATATTCACTATGGCAACCATGTTTTTGACAAATGCCATTGGAAAGTATTCAATTGCATTGAATTGAGTTGAATCACCTTACCCAGACGGAAAACTAAATGACAATCACATTTGACCACGTTTGATGTGACAATCATTTATCACCTTAGCCGATTCCACCCCTGGTGTTACTTTCGGAGTCACCAGAAAACCTCCAACTCATGATCAATCGACTGGCGGAGTACTGTCTTCAGTGGGGTCTTGTAATTAACACCAACAAATCAAAAGTTATGATATTTAGTCGGTCAACCAGGAAGCAAACCACATATTACTGGATCTATAATGGTGTTAGTTTGGAGATTGTAAAAAAGTACAACTTACATCTCGCCGAAAAATCAAATTCATCACTTAGCCTACTCAATGTGTCTTGGAGAAACATCTTTCTAAATAACCGAATCAACCTTTCAGCGAAGTATAAAATATTTGATGCTGTGGTAATGTCTACTCTGTGTTATGCTAGTCAAGTCTGGGGAAGAGATGAATACGATTCCGTTGAAATAGTCCGGGGAAAAAATGGACTTTTTTGCCTTAACCCAAAATTTTGGTATATACAATACATTTTGATAGTTTCTATATGAAAAAAGCGTGCTGAATCCGAAAATGCCGGGTATACTTCTCAGATCCTTGAGCGTTTTGAGATATGACGTCATCAATAAAGGACATATGGAAAAAGGCTGCAGCTGGTGTGCATTACGGAACAATTGTGATTAACATTAATTTGGCACTACATATGCAGATTTTATGATTCGCCAAATCCAAAATATTTTTTTTCGATTTTTTGGGGAGGGGTTCACGAGTAGGAAAGGAGAAGGGGTACGAATTAATTAAAAACTCAGCCTTTGGAACTAGGTCGAGTGGGGTATTGTTTCCATGTATTTTTAATACTGAATCAAATGGCATCACCCAATTTTTGATGGAACCACTTTTTACGAAATTTTCATCATTTAAGGACTTCTGACAAAAGCCTGTCACTGTTGTAAATTACGGAAAATTTCGATATATATTAATTTGATACTAAAAATAATCTTATGAGTCTCTAAATACTAAAATAGTATTTGAATTTTTTGGGGGAGAGGTGAAAAGGAACGAAATCAGAGGGGGTGCGAATGAATGAAAATATCAACTAGGTCAAGTGAGGTATTTTTGCCATTTATTATTAAACGTTGAATCGAATGAATTCAATGGCAAGTCAATTGTTTTTATCTTTCAGCAAAAGAAAGTCAACTGCTTTGATAGAATTAAGTCGCGTTGGAGGTGCGCAAGTAGCTTTAATGTGAAATCGACATACCACACAATTTTAAAAGACTTTATTGAAAAGTTATAAATTTCCAACAACATTTTCATAAGGACTCTTTTGATTTGATTTTTTCTAGAAATGTTTAGATTTGAGGTAATTATCAAATACAAAAATCATTTGCCTTGGTGATTTCAACCTTGCAAATGTCGCTTGGTTGCGCTGTCGTGACACAAATTGTATGTTACCAACTGGTAACCTCAGATCTAACGACTCAAAACTAATTGATGATTTAACATCACTTGGATTTCTTCAATTAAATGATATTTTAAATATTAATGGAAAACTGCTGGATCTAGTGTTTACCACCAGTGACGACGATATTACGATACAAAAATCCACTGAACCTTTAGTGCCTGAAGATAACCATCACCCGTCACTGATCTGTTCACTTTTTAAAAACTTTAACAATTTTGATAATGAAATGTGTGATAACTTTTACTCTTTTAATTATAAAAAGACTGATTTTTCAAAATTCTTTGTTGTCACATGTTGATTGGTCTTGTTTGAATAATTGTTTAAATGTTAACTTAATGGTATTTAAATTTAATAATATTTTGTTTGATTGCTTTCTTAAATCAGTGCCTATAGCGATTGTAAAATCGAGATCTTTTGTGCCAGATTGGTACGATAGTGAAATCAAAAAGCTAAAAAACCGAAGAAATAAGTTATGGTCTACTTTTAAACTTTATCCAACAGAAACTAATTTAAAAAAATTTTGTGAATCAAGGGATATTTTTAATAGAATATCTAGTTTAAAGTATCTTAATTACATTCAGAAGGTGCAAAGAGATCTGAAAATGAATCCAAAGTGTTTTTGGAATTTTATTAATAGCAAAAGAAAATCTTGTCTCTACCTGTCTGTTCTCAAGATAAATGGCATTCGCAACTTTATAACGCAACTTTTTTCTGACTTCTTTCAAAGTGCCTTCAACTGTGATACTTTAGACTGTGATACCTTAACCTGCGATTCTTTAATCTGTGATAAATCTGACGAAATGGCTCAAAATTTTCACCATTTGAAATCTTTTACTTACTTGACTGATATGAACTTTAACATTAATACTGACAACATTGTAAAATTCATATCTAACCTTGACGATAGTTGTATACCAGGTCCTGATGGTATACCCTCTACTATTTTGAAAAACTGTGTACGTCACTTGTCATTACCATTGTCTATTCTGTTTAAATTTTCAATGTCTTCATGTGTATTCCCATCTATTTGGAAAAATTCTTTTATAATTCCTCTACATAAAAAAGGAAAGAAAGACGAAATTAAAAACTACAGGCCTATTGCCAAATTATCTGTGATTCCTAAACTTCTTGAGGATATTATTTGTGAATCTTTGTGTTTTTATGTTAAATCATTTATTGTTCCCAATCAACATGGTTTTACAAAAGGTCGCTCTACTGTTACTTTTTTAATAGAATTGGCTGAAAACTGTATTGATTCATTAAAAAACAAAAAACAAGTAGATTGTGTATTTACTGATTTCAGTAAAGCCTTTGACAAGCTGTCACATCGAGTTTTGCTTTTTAAATTAAGAAAATTGGGATTTAGCGAATAAGTATTGTATTATAAGTATGTAAGATGGATTCAATCTTATCTATTCGATAGATCTTACTCGGTGCTATTTAATAGTTGCGAATCGAATAAGTTTAAAATCAACTCTGGAATCCCACAGGGTAGTCATTTAGGCCCTATTCTTTCTATTTTATTTATAAACGACTTACCATCTGTGTTAAAATACTCTAAGTGTCTCATTTACGCCGATGATGTGACCATTTTCAAAGCAATTTCAAATACTCGGGATTGCGAAGAATTACAATGTGACCTTAATTCGTTTTTCGACTGGTGTACTCGTAACTGTTTGTTTCTCAATATCGATAAATGTAAAACTATGTGTTTTACCAGAAAATTTTCTTTTACTTCGTTCAACTATTTGTTTAATGATATATCAATATCTCGCGAAATCAATGTATCTATTCTTGGTGTTACATTCGATCGCAAACTCGAATTTATTGAACATATTAACTGCATTTCTAATAAAGCCAATTCAATTCTTGGTTGGATAAAAAGAGAGTCGAAACAATTTTCTGACCCTTTCGTGACAAAGCAGCTTTTTATATCTTTTGTACGACCCATTTTAGAATACGCTTGTCAGGTTTGGTCACTTCACTACGAATGCCATAAAAATAGACTGGAACAGGTTCAAAAAAGATTTCTTAGATTTGCTCTCAGAGGACTGGGATGGGTAAATCCTTATGATCTCCCACCTTATAACAACAGACTAAGACTTATTGATTTACCCAGTTTCGAGCACAGACGTTCCTATTTATGTTTTGTTTTCATTGTAAAATTAATCAACGGTAACATAGACTCTTTGCACCTTCTGTCTCGTATTAACTTTAATATTCCACAAAGAAACTTGAGGAACATACCGGATAGTCTACTTATTCAAAACTATCGTACCAATTACGAAAAATGTTCTCCTTTAAATAATATGTTTTAACTATTTAATTTTTACAATAATAAATATAACAATCTGTTTGATAAAACAATAATTAATTCATGTAAATAAAAAACCAACATTTTTTTTTGCAATTAATTAAAATCTTAATATACACTTTGGTAAGAATTTTGTAAATTTTTTTTTGTAAACTACCAATTTATTTATGTTAAATAAATAAATAAATAAATAGTGCTTCTTGGCCTGACATTTTAAAATTGTTTATATTACTTGACTTCTTATATGAATTTCTATATTTGTTTGCTCGGTCAGGGGTTGTAGCAGTTATATCTTTTAATACTTTAGAAGCATCTAACTGTCCCACTGCTCTCAAGCTCATTTATGTAGCATAATTCAGCATTATAGAAATTAGTGATGACTCTCTCAATTTTTCAGTTTTCATTCTTTTTGTACGTTCAGTACTTTCATAAAAAGAAACACTTGGTCGATCACGTTTAAGCCTCTCTTCAGGGCTCAAGCCAAGACTGATTTGATTTCAAAAACGTCTCAAATTTTGTAAAAGCCTTTTCCCATCTAAATTTATATTCATATCTAAAACGTGATGTTTTATTTAAACCTATATTGTCGAAGTTTTGATTTTTTTTTAATTCCTCTCCCAGTTAATTATTAATATTAGTTAAAAGTTAATATTTCCTGCTGATTGCATTATAAAAACAATCTCCCTCCGTGTTATAAAAATCCTATTTGAACTTATACCTAAAGGTTGAAGCAAATCTTAGAAATTCCAAAAACAAATTTAATAGTCAGAAAGCACATTTTTCAAAAAAAAACTTTTTTACCAAAAGCGTAAAATTCCGCAAATTTTTTTTACAGTTCCTTGCTAAGATGAACTACTAAAAAACCAAAAATCAAGCATGTGACTTCTTGGGAACACAACTAAATCGATCAATGTTTGCAAGAAGTTAAAAAAAACAGGCATCAATAATGTTTTTTTTAATAACTATTTTTTAATACAATTTAAAGCACTTTCTGAAAAAAACTCTCAAATAGCTTAACACATACCATGTTGAATAATATAATTTAGAATTCTATTATTTATGGCCCTCACTGTATTACTTTTTTTTACATGATTTGGGTTTTTTTGTCTCCAAGTTGTATAATACACTTTATTTGTTTAAATAAAATAATAAACAGTTATTTTATTCAATTCAATTTTATTCAAACAAATAAAGTACTTTTTTTTGCTTGCTTTTCTGTAACATAATATACCGTACTTGTTTATCAAGACAAACTCTGAATGTTATCTTCTTAATAAACTATAGATCAGTTCTCACTAGTAACTCTAACAACCTGTTTCATTTCTAACAGGTTATGGACCCAGGCTCGCAAGTTTTTTTTCTGTTATAATATAACGTTCTTAAGTACTGGTTTTTATCACAAGATTTTTTTTTTCACCGGTTCATAATTTTTTGTTATCCTAATTTCTTCTTTAATTTCTAAGACTAATTGATTGCTTTGAATTTTTTTTTTTTACTATGGAGAACGAGCTTGTTAAAATAGAAAAGCTACAAAATTTAGAGCACTGGGCACTGTGAAAGTTTCAAATGAAGGTTCTCATGAGCCCAAGTAAAATTTGGGATGTGGTCACTGGAGTCCCAACACAGCCTACAGCAGCAAATAAGTTAGCTGTGTGGATGGGACAAGATCAAAGAGCACAGAAGACGATAGTTACGGCTACTGGGCAGGAGCCGATGCTTCATATAATGAATTATGAAACGTCGGCAGAGATTTGGCAAAATTGGAAAGTGTATATGAGCAAAAGTCTGAAACGAATGTAGACTTACTACAGCAGCAATTTTTAAATTACACTAAAGATGCTAAAGATTCTATTGCCGTTCATATTTCTAAGCTTCAGAAACTAACACAGCAATTAAAGGACTTGGGTGAGGCAATTACTGAAAACATGTTAATAACCAAGATTCTTATGACATTACCAGAAAGTTTCGGCCATTTTGTTACCTCCAAAGATGAACGTAATTTAAGAAATCCAACAGCAAGGTTGTGCATGGAAGAGTCTAGGTTAGGAGTACATGGTGGAGGTGTTGTGTCAGGGGCTTTCGTTGCTCGAAAGGGAGTGAATCGAAATCTTGCCAGCAGTGGGAAACGTGGGAAACGTGGAAAATGTTTCATATGCAAGTACGGGCATTGGAAAAACGTGTGTCCGCAAAAAAAGGGTAGGCAACAGGATAACAAGACTGGGGATGCTTTTGTGGGTCAAACGTTTTTAATGCAGCAGATAAAGACAGTTGGTTTTTGGACTCTGGCGCAAGTGACCACATGTGTTTTAGAATGGAATGGTTTCACGATTATCAGAGCTTTGAGGAGCCTACGTTAATCAGAGTTGGTAATGGTGATATTATCAATACCGTAAAGGTAAAGGCAACTTAGAGGTTGAAGCGTTTGATGGTAAATTGTGGTTAAAGAAACAAATTTCAAATGTTTTTTATGTTCCTGACATAAAACTGAACTTTCGACTAACTGAACTTAAGACAAAGGTTTTCATATGATAGCTGACGCAAATAGGTGTGAATTGCGATTGAAAGATGAGATTTGCGATTGCGCGTCGAGGACCAAAGAAGCTTTTTAAATTAGTTTTTCGTGTAGTTTGTCCATCGGAAAGCGGTGTTGCAAACATGGTTCTTTCACTGGAAACGTGGCATCAACGAAAGAGTCATGAATTCAGATCATGTTAAAAACGTGTTGAAGGATCATGGCATAAAATACTTAAACGGAGAAGATTTCTTTTGTAAAGCCTGTGTCCTCGGAAAACACCACAGAATGTCATTTAACGCAAGCTCAAACAGAGCCATAACTCAAGGGGAGTTGATCCACACCGATTTATGCGGGCCGATGCATGAGATTTCTTATGGTGGTGCTAGGTATATGCTGCTTTTTCGTGATGATTAATCGAACTACAGAAGAGTTTACTGTTTAAAATCAACTGTTTAAAATTAACCAGGTGCGGATTGATACTGGGCATTGGGTAAAGACTTTGTGCTCCGACTATGGCCTGGAATATATCAACAAAGATGTACAAACTATCTTACAATCACGTGGTGTTCGTCATCAGAGGAGCGTTCCATGTATACCGGAACACAATGGAAGGGCTGAGCGAGACACGCGCACAATAATTGAGGCAGCTAAATCGATCCTTCACGCAAGAGCGATGAGCTACAAGTTTTGGCGTGAAGCGGTTACCAATGCAGTCTACACGATGAATCGCACTGGACGATCCTTTCAAAAAGGTAAGACACCTTTTGAGCTTTGGTTTGAAAAGATCCCTGATTTATCACAATTAAAAAATTTTGGTGTGGATGCATATGTTCACATACCTAAAGAGAAAAGGCGGAAGCTTCAAGCTAAAGCAGTAAAAGGCGTTTTTGTCGGCTACGAAGAGGATACCAAGGGGTTTCGAATATGGTTGCCCTCGTGCAAGAAGGTTGAAGTGTCGAGAGACGTTGTTTTTAAAGAGCCTAGATGTGAAGAAATTATGCTAAGGCTGAATGAGGATAAGTGTCCCAGTTCAAATGAAATTGAGAAGAAGGATCCTGAAAAATCCGAAGTGACAGGTAGAGATTCGCAAATTTCAAACAACGAACTGAAGGATGAGGTACTAGCCGAGGATCAGTTTGAAACCGAAAGCAATCTTCGTCATCTTTGATCGAAAACTATTGTGATGTCGGCATTACATGAAGGTTTTGCATATTTAGCTTGCGTAGATGAACCATGCTCTTTTGAAGAAGCTGAAAACTCTAGCTATCGGAAGCAGTTGAAGTCTGCAATGGATGACTAGATGGCTTCGCTGACTCATAATTGTACGTGGGATATGGTAAAACTGCCATCCGCATAACCTAAACCATGCTCTGTTGAAGAAGCTGAAAACTCTAGCTATCGGAAGCAGTGGAAGTCTGCAATGGATGACGAGATGGCTTCGCTGACTCATAATTGTACGTGGGATATGGTAAAATTAACACCGCAAAAAAGGGCAATAACAAACAAGTGGATCTACAAAGTTAAGCGGACGGCTGAAGGTAACATCGAAAGATTCAAGGCACGTTTGTTGGTAAGGGGTTTCACTCAGCAATACTGTATTGACTATGGGAAAACTTTTAGTCCTGTCGTTAAGTTTACGTCAATTCGTAAGATAATTGCTTCCTGTTCAGCGGAAGGTTTGCAGTTGAGGCAGTTTGATGTCAAAACTGCATTCCTTTATGGGGAGTTATCTGAGGATATCTATATGTGCCAGCCTAAAGGATATGAGGATGGCACTGATAACGTCTGCAAATTGAAAAAGAGCCTCTATGGTTTAAAGCAAGCGTCCAGGTGCTGGAATATACGTTGTTCTGTGTTTTTGAAAACGTTTTCTTTCAAGATCAGTGAAGCAGATTCTTGTGTATTTATTGGAAAGGCAAATAATAGAAAAGTTATTCTAGCTCTGTACATTGATGATGGACTTGTGGCTGCTGAAGATGAAAAGGACCTTGACGCGCTTATTCATCATCTTCAACATGAATTTGAGGTTCAATCTCACACGGCTGACTACTATATAGGACTAGAAATCAAGGCACTCACAAATGGAAGCATACAACTCAAGCAAACATCGTCCGCCAACAGAGTATTAGAGAAGTTTGGTTTTGGTTTCTCAAAGTCGGACACAACACGCTGGAATTCACGTTCTTGCTGTAAAAAGGATCTTCAAATATATTCGAGGGACACTTCATTATGGTTTGATATATAAAAAAACTAAACCATTTATATCGTGTTTTACAGACGCCGATTTCGGGGCATCAACAAGTGGATATGTGTTGATGATGTGTAACGCTGCAATTTCTTAGTGTTCACAACGGCAAAAATGTATTGCCCTTTCAACAACCGAGTCGGAATATGTTGCTGCTGCGGAAGGTATCAAGGAATTAATTTGGGTTCAAAGGTTGTTCAAAGAACTCGTGTCTGTAGAAACAAATCGACCGTCTCTCAATATGGATAATCAAAGCGCGGTCAAACTCATAAAGAATCCGGAGTTCCACAAGCGCACCAAGCACATTGATTTGAAGTACCATTTTTTTCGACAAAAATTTGAGGAAGGCCTTTTGACACTACAGTACGTGAGAAGTGAAGAGCAGCTTGCAGATGTTTTAACTAAGCCTTTGCTTAAAAGTAGTTTTGAATTTTTAAGAGAAAAGTTGGGCATTTGTAAAGAAATTTGAATGAAATATATATTAGTTTATATTTAATAGAATTATAAAAGAAGTGGAAGTGTTGAATTATATAATTTAGAATTCTATTATTTATGGCCCTCACTGTATTACTTTTTTCTGCTTGCTTTTCTATAACATAATATACCGTATTTGTTTATCAAGACGAACTCTGATTGTTATCTTCTTAATAAACTATAGTTCAGTTCTCACTAGTAACTCTAACAAGCTGTTTCATTTCTAACATAGCAGAACTTGAAGGCTCCATATCAAAAATTTTAATTTTTTACAACCTTATTTTTTTTATGCAATTAACAACGCTTCAAAAATTTCTTCACAATAAACTGCAGCTGCCTGTGAACAAGAATAGATTGCGCCGATGCATGTTATGCAAAATGTGTTTACTATAACGGTTTAAAACGTTTACAATATTAACAGTGAGGTATTTGACTATTAAAAAAAATAACAATGGCCCCATACGGGCAACTTCATTTTTTGATATATTGCCTCCGATTGGGCCATTCTGCCCACTTGTGCATCGTGACGAAAGACTATTTTTACGGTGACGTGAAAAAAGGCCCAACGAAATAAAGCTAAATTTCAAAAATTTGGCCTTATTTCGTTTTTTAAATGGAAATAACGCCAAATTTTCGATTTGGATTTATTTCGCTTTTGAAGACGTAATAAGGCCAGTTTGGCTTTATTTCGTTTTTATGTTTTTTTTAATCCATATTCTTTAAATGCAAAAGAAACTTTGCATACGCCCAACATCGCACCTACCCCAAGTCCTATAGTGTGCCCAAGCAGGGGGGGTTGCAGGGGGCAGCATGCCCCCATACATACCTCACTGTTTATACGCCGTAACTGAATTACAGTTACCTAAAGTGTTGGACAAAAACATTTGGCTTTATTTCCAAGTCAAATTTGGCCTTATTTCGTTTTCGAAATGGAAATAAAGCCAATTTGGCTTTCAACCGTAATTGTCACGGGCATTCAACTAGCTCTATTTATGTTCTCCAGTGATTTTGGGTTTTGTCCCTACAATAAAAAATAATGTACACAAAACAACCTTTCATTTTGTATACATTTCATTTTTGTTGGTCTAACGTCCAATTTACCCATCATCCTTTTATTGGCAAGATAAGAACCCAAAAAAAAACACTGTTTTGGCGATGATAAGGATCAACAATTATTAATTTCTCCAAAAATAATTGCCAAATAGAGTTTGATTATAATTTATTTAAAGAGAAAATATCAACGTAATTACATATATCATATTTATTTTATTTGTTATTTCATTATTTTTTCTTTAATATAACAAAATAACGATTTTATTTGGTTTCCCGACGTTCCGACGGTTGTTGCCATCTTCCTCAGGGGATCTTTTTTTACATAATAAAATGAACAATTAGAACCTATGAACATTAAAGGTAGAACATATAAGAAGACTTACATTCAGTTATAGTTTGTTTACTTTTAGTATATATGTTCTACCTTTAATGTTCATATGTTCTAATTGTTCATTTTATTATGTAAATAAAAGATCCCCTGAGGAAGATGGCAACAACCGTCGAAACGCGTCGCTTCGAGAACCCAAATGGAGTTGTTTCATTAATTATCATCATGATTAAAAAATCCGAATGAGGACATATTTTTATATAAAGAATTCTCAAACATCTATATAACAACAACTTGGTCACATTACTCTTCCTTATAATAATTACGTAATAAAATAAAATAAATCAATTCACAATATTTGAATTTCACCATAACCAACTTTTTTGCCTCAGCAATTTTATAATTTCAATTAATAAAATCGTTCCTTTGATTTTGAATAATTTAATTATAATTTAATAGCTTTAATAGCTGTGCTCAAGTCAAGAACTATATCTAAGAAAGCAGGTCTTTGTCTATATTTGTAATTTCAGAACTAGCCTCCAGAACAAAGTACTAATAGTGTCAGGACTAACCGAGAATTCGATATTTTAATACAGCTTGCTTCCTGTAAGTCATTAGAACTAATTTTATCAAGAAAACGAAGCTCAGATTTTAATGAGGTTAAGGAAGCTTCTTGACACGATTCTTCTTCAGAAGGAACCCACTTAACATGAGGTACATTTAAATCTCCCAAAAGTAAAATTTTGCTATTGAAGCAAGACAAATCAGTTACAAAATCTTAGGCCATAGAAAGTTCGGCAAAAACTGCGTCCGAACTTATTTGTATACAAATTAATTATCTTTATACAAATTAAATCGATAGACAGACTAAAATCCACTGACAAATTGCTGCCGACTCAACTTTACATTTTTTTGTTTCGTATTAGAAGTTGTAATACAAATTTTATAAGATGTTAATAGCCAAAAATAAATGAAATTGGAGGTTCGTTGTTGTATTTTACATACACTCACACAAACCTCCTCACAATCATAGCATGCAATCTCAGGTTGTCGGTGAAACTCCTTCGACAAAGCGATATCGACACAACCACCGTTTGCTTGCATGCACACCATACAATTATACGGTTTTTACAATATCTGAAGAACGACGATTTTATCGTATAGAGACCGATTTTTTTCGATTAGTAATCTTAATTTTATTGTTTCTCGTTCATTTTATATTTGTTAGTACAAAAATAATATTTTTTTTTTAATTGTTAAATAAAAGTAACGAAGTCCGGAACGAATATAAAAACAAAACATTTCAGACTTTTACCAATGCTACTGAAAATTTCAAAGATTTGCGCTTGATTCACCATGACATATTATAGATTAATACACATATTGTTTTTATATCCAATTTTTTGAAAAATAAAATACATTATTATCATAACTTTTATGTTGCAATATGTATTATTAACAGAATTTTTACTTACTTTTCCAAAATATTTTTCTCACGTAGACTTATCATAAACCATTCATTTGCAGCACAAATAGCGCAGAGCTTGAACATAAGTGAAATAACAGTATGGTGAACTAACCCAAAGTCTTTAATAAGTATGTTTACGCATCGATCGATCCAATTTAGGACTGGTGTTTCCAACAATGTTTTATGCTCTAAAAAAAATAAAATAATTTTTGTAATTCAAAATAAATTTACAAATATCATATATACCGTTTTTAGCCAAATATGTAGTTAACAACTCAAAATCAGCACAACTCCCTTTCGAAAATCCAGGAACAAGGAAGCTGTCCAACACAGTCTCAAGTTTTTTAGGCAGAGTGTCTTCGAAGTTCATTACGAAATCTGTTTTAAGGGTATAAAACATTAACTCAATTTTAAGAAATTGGCTCAAAACCCATATCTTACTACAAAAAAAATATTAACCATGACAGTCCTGCATATGGGTGATTCTCTGCCAACCAAGACAAAATTATTGCGTTCATCATGCTATGTTCTTACTGGTCGGAGGAAACAGAATACGAAGAAGATCATAAAACGAACACCAACAAAAGGAGAAGTGTTCGTAGGCAGGGATGGCCACTACATTTTTCACATTTGCTACGTAGTTTATGTAGTTAAACGTAGTTAAATGTAGTTAATGAAACAATTTGTAGCAAACTTAGGCCGTGTCCGAATTGCGTTAAAATGTTGGTTAAAACTTGACGTTTGGTTAAATTTTGACACTAGGTGGTGAATAAAATGGGTTAAAAATTACCCAGCTCCAGAGCAGGTTAAAATTTGACACTAGTGGTTAAATTTTGACGTTTCTCAAGAATATCTTTTTTGAAAATTGAATTAAAAATTATTTTTAAAATTGCAACAATGGACAATGGAAATAATCAATGTTATGAATTTTGAATGTGCATGTACACATACCTCGCGTAGTCGTGCTGTGTTATTGCAGTCCTCGTAATAATACGCTGATATTTTAAAAAATATAAAAGAATTAATATAAAATACTTCCTCAAATTGTTATTCATCTTGCAAAATTAATGCCAATTGGTTGTTTCGTTTTATTTTGTTTTTTTTTTTAGTTTGTTGACAGCTGTGAACTAGTGTTCGTAGACTGCATAGTCAAGCAATACACGATAGGATTTTTTCCGTAATGTTTGGGGATATAATCGGTGCAAAACTTTTAAAAGTAAATCAAATTAAGAAATTTGTACTTTATTCGCGTTGAATTTTTATTTTGATACATTTCAAGCTGGATTTTGTATAAAATATTTATTTTCTGGAATAATAAAACACATTTGTGGTTAGGGAAACTTCTTTAATCTTGCGGGAATTTTAACTAAAAATCCCATTTAACCCATCCTATTTTAATCCAGTTCGGACAGCAAAAATAAAAAAATTATCCCATTTTAACCAAACGTCAAAATTTAACCAGTGGTATAAAATTTTAACGCAATTCGGACACGGCCTTAGTTTCAAATATCAAATGATTTGTCAGTCGTAACTTTGAAGCTTGAATTTTGAATTTTAAGCTAAATGTTCAAATTTTTATTAATTCTCTAAATTTACTTTGTATGTATATGAAAACGTAACAATTTGTAGAAAATAAGACGTGTAGTTTATTAAATTAACTACGCGTAGTTAATGATGTAGAAAATGTAGTGTAGTTAATTCGGCCAACCCTAATCGTAGGCTTTCCGGATTTGTATGTGAAGAAGAGCAAATTAAAAAAAGAATTTATTCAAAGTTTTAAAATACATAAATGCTTTTTTCATTTCTAATGTACCTCAACTATGCTGGAATGGCAAATCGGGTAAATGTTTAAACAAAATTTTTGCTCAAATTAAAAATCATTGAAAATAAATTTTTTTTATTTTTTTTGTCTTTAAATAAACATGGTGGGTTTCTGAATTTCTTTCTTTAAAATTGTATGGTTTTTAGTTTTTGAAATCTATTGTCGATGTTGCAGTCTTTATTTGTATGTTGGATTAAAAATCAGCATTTATTGCATGGATTTATTTTTATTTGTTTTGTCCGAAGTATTGGAACCATTAATAAAAAAAAATAAAGATATTTTAAGCACAATTGCTTGAAATCATTTAATTTAAATTTTATATAATTAATACACCACGCCACTGACAGCCAAGGTACTGACATTTAGGCTTTAATATATCTTCATATCATATAATATAGTGTCTCTTTCAAACGGCACTACACAAACGCCATCACACTAAAAACAAGATGGCGGTTCAGCGGGAAATCTTTTGAATACAAAAATAAAATTAAATCCGGGGACACAATTCAATTATCATTATTTAATTCGAGAGCAAATACTTTGACTTGATATTGTCAAAATTTAATCAAGCAAATATTGTACTGAAACTTCTCTGGAAACAGCATTTTTATTCAATGATGTATTTTAATGGAAATTTAATTGGAAAAACAAGGATGGGACATTTCACGGTATTGACATTTTGCGTATACTTTTTCAAGTCTAGGGGAAAGGGTAGCAAATTTTTAAACAATCTCTAATGTAAATTGTAGTACAAACTTATTTCCATAATTCAAATCAGAAATTAATGAGAAAATTTTAAATTAAGTTAAAAATAAAGCCCCGGACACAAAGAATCACAGTTGGCAGAGAATCACCCATAGATGTTTTTGATGAGCGAAATGTTCACAGTTTCCACTGATCTCTATTGTCGAATTCCTTTCAACCAAAAAAATCTATTTTTGTGAAAATAATCGATTTTTTTTATATTGTGTGTGGCATTTGACAACTGCAATTTTTGAAGCAAATCGTCATTCATTTGGAAATTATAAAGAGGTTGTTTTCAAATTATTTTACAGGTGTTGGAATTTAATTTTCTTTATCATTCTCATTTCCGTTAACTGACTTAATACTAAAAGCTACAAAGTCCCTCGTTATATTTATAATTCCATCAACAAAATATCAAGATGAGTGCTTTCATTGGTATTCTGCGACGAGAATTTCCCGCTATTAAATTCATTGCAACCAAAGAACAAAATTTGTCTTCTTAAAACACCGCGACATTCAATTTACATTTAAGAAATGTCAAATCTTGCTTGTGAGTATGTAAATCGGTTAATATACATGATTTGTTTCAACAGAAAAAAATCAAATTTGTTTGGAAAAAAAAAGCGATTCTTCTGTTGAAAGGAATTCGCGGATCCAGGAATTCAGTTTGGGGGGGTCAAGTTGCCCACGATATAAATTTATAAAATATAGGTCCCTAATACAAACATGGTATACCCGGCGTATACGTGTTTTAAATCTCATTTCTCGTGTGAGAATTTTGTTAATTTGGCTTAATTTTAAGTTCTCGAAAAAACGCTGAACAGAGTGCCAAATGCTTACGATTTGTCACTATAGTTAGATGACTTGAATCTTAGACTGGTTATAGGCTGACCAAAAAATGAGCGAAAGGAATAAAGTAATAGTGACTGCTACGTCCACAAGATGTTGCATTAGAAAAATATAGATAGTGGGCCTAAAATAAAATCATAAAAAAAATGCCTGACCAATTTCCGAATATAGCTGACCTTTTATAAGTATAAAATAACCTTTCAGATGGTATGCATTTTTTTGCGAAATTCCACTAATGAGGTGCTAAAAGTCTTCTACTGTGACCTTGAATATTTTTTTTTTAATTCATAAAAAAAAATCTATGTCCGACCAATTTCTGAATATAGCTGACCTTTTATAAGTATAACTTAACCTTTCAGATGGTATGAATTTTTTTGCGAAATTCCACAAATGAGGTGCTAAAAGTCTTATACTAGTGACCTTGAATTTTTTTTTTTAATTCATAAAAAAAAAAAATCTCTAGCTGACCAATTTCCGAAACTGCCTGACCTTTTATGAGAATTGAGTTACCCTTCAAATGATATATGTATGTATATTTTCGAATATCCCATAAATGAGGTGCTAAAGGTACACGTGACCTTGGGACAAATCTTTAAAAAATTAATTTAAAAAAATCCAAGGCTGACCAATTTCTGAAACTAGCTGACCTTTTATGAGGATTGAGTTACCTTTCAGATGGTTTATTTTTTATTCGAATATCCCATAAATGAGGTGCTAAAGGTACACGTGACCTTGAAAAAAATTAAAATAATTATTTTAAAAAAAATACGCCTGACCAATTACTAAAACTACCTGACCTTTTAAATTGCATACTTGTTTTTTTATAAATTCCACTCATGAGGTGCTAAAAGTCTTATACTGTGACCTTGAAATTATTTTTAAAAATTCATTAAAAAAACCTAAGCCTGACCAATTACTGAAACTAGCTGACCTTTTATCACGATCCGGTGGCCTTTCAAATGGTATACTTTTTTTGCGAATATCCCATAAATGAGGTGCCAAAAATCGCTAATGACCTTGAAAAAGTTCAAGCTTGGATTACAAGTTTTCTAAGCCTGACCAATTTCTGAAAATAGCTGGCCTTTTATGACCAATTAGTGGCCTTTTCGATGGCATACTTTTTTTGCGAATATCCCATATATGAGGTGCTAAGATCCCGGAGCCACTTAATGATATTTAATTTTTTTGTAATCCCAGTTATAGTGTGAACTTCGGCTCGCTTATGTCTTCTTGCTATGAAACGTGAAAAAATATAAATAATTTTCGTAAAAACCCATTTTTATAAATTTTGTATGTATGTAATTAGTTTATAACATTGGATGGACAATATTGTCGGTCCAAAGGTAAAACTCACCAAGTTAAAAAAATGAGAATGAAATGAATTTTTAATCCAAAAAGTCTCATTTTTCATACAATACAAACAATACAATTTAATTTCCCTCAGTAGCGTATTATGTTAGTTAGTGAATTTTACCTTTGAACCGACGAATGTTTCTCTTATCATAACACTTGACAAAACTCCATGTCCCTCTTTAGTTATTTAATTAACTGCACTTTAACAGCAACACCACAGTACAAATACTCGTAATACTTACACATTACATGATATTTTTAGCAAGACATATTTTTGGAATATAAAAGATATTGTATTTAATTATAATACAATATTTATTTGTAATTAAAAAAATGTTTGAAGCCATAATGGTAAGTTAATGCCCTGCAAAACTAATTAGGTATTGTTCATATTATAGGAAAACCACAAAATCAAAACTTTTACTTTTTTATATTCTTACTTTCAAAATATAATGATAATAACTTTTTATGAATTGTGTGTAAATGTAACAGAAAAGAATCATGGAACTATCGATAAGTAAATATTATAGATATTTGAAACTTAATAGTGGGCTCTAGGTCAGTTTCAAATATCTATAACGATTATAAAAGGTCACAAAAATCATCACGATAAGTAAATATTGTACATCCCCTGCAGTAAAGCTTGCCTGCAGTTTCATCGAGTGTGGTTTTATTACAAACAACATTTGAATACTTTATTTAACCAGAAGTTTATAATTATTTATATTATTGAGGAGAAAATGAAAGTAAATGGCACAATGTAGTCAATGGCTCCTTTTTTACTAACTTCTTGGTTTGTCAGCCATTTGTTGGTTTTCATCTCAATAATATTAATTTCAAAATGTCTTTATTCTAATTATATTCATTCTGTTGAAAGTAATCTCAAGCAATCTCCAACATCTTTTTGGAAATTTATAAAAACTATACGAAATACTACTGGATTTCCAACAACTATGTTTTTTGGTAATAATAAAACTAGTGATCCGAAAATGATTGTAGATTTTTTTGGACAATTTTTTGAAAGCATCTATAACTCTATAACTCTTCTACTTCGTCAACAATAAATTATCAATATATTAATTCTTTGCCATCTGTTTTTGATTGTTCTAGTATACGCTTTGAATTAAGTGATATCAAAGATGCTTTGGTTAAACTTAAACCTAAAAAAACTGCTGATACATTAGGATTTTTCCCTATTGTTTTTCGTCAGTGTGCAAGTTCTCTTTCTGTTCCGCTATTACAACTATTTAATGAATCTATTTCTAATGGTATTTTTCTGAACGAGTGGAAATTTTCTATCATTGATCCGATTTTTAAATCTGGATCAAAAAACTTGGTAACGAACTATAGACCAATAACTGAACTACCTGTTGTTCCAAAGCTTTTAGATAGTCTTGTTCAAGATAAATTTAAATCTATCATAAAGCAACATGTAAGTAAATATCAACATGGTTTTTGGAAAGGTAGGTCTACCAATTCTAATCTGGTGGAATTCACAAATTTTTGCACTAATACTCTGGACAATCGGAAACAAGTTCATGTGATTTACAGACTTTGTAAAAGCCTTTAGTAGGGTTAGTTAACATATTCTCTTAGAGAAACTTCAAGTGTATGGCTTCCATGGACCGCTTCTTCAATGGTTTTCTTCATATTTACTTGGTCGAAAACAATATGTAATGATTGGGGACTTTTTCTCAAAAGAGTTTAAGGTAACTTCTGGTGTTCCAGAAGGTAGTCATATGGGTCCCTTATTATTCTTACATTTTATTAATGATCTTCCGAATGTTCTTAAAAATTCTCATTGCCTTATGTTTGCGGATGATATAAAGTTCTTTTCTCGGATTTCTAATTTAAATGATTGTCTTTTGCTTCAAAATGATCTAAATTCTTTTGTCGATTGGTGTAAGTCTAATGATTTGTTGTTAAATGTTGACAAGTGCGCTTGTATGGCCTACAATCGAACTTTGTTAAATATTATTCCAAACTATTCATTAAATAATTTGCCGTTACAAGTAGTTGAACAGTTCAAAGACTTGGGTGTTATATTTGATTTGAAATTGAAATTTAACTTACATATTAATTTCATTGCATCCAAAGCAAATTCTTTACTTGGATTCATCAAAAGAAACTCATTAGAGTTTAAGGACCCTTATACGATTAAATCTTTATACTGCAGTATTGTGCGTCCTGTTCTTGAATATAACTATGTTGTTTGGAGCTCTACAACTGAGTTTAATAAAAAGAGAATTGAAAATGTTCAAAAAAAATTTCTAAGATTTGCCCTTCGAAATATTTTTGAAAACAATGGAGAAGGTTTCCATCATTCTTATAACGGGTGATTTTTTAAGAGGTTTAGAACTTTTTTTTAAAAAAAAACACAAAAAATTCGAAAAAATTAATGAAATATTTATTTGAATCGATAGTTTGAACCTTGCAATTTAATGTTTAAAGATAATTTCATGCAAATGTTGACCGCGGCTGCGTCTCAGGTAGCCCATCCGTTGAGTCCAATTTTGGCATACTCTTTCACACATATCGGCCGGTATCTCACGAATGAATGCATGGATGTTGGCTTCCAGTGCGTCAATCGAAGCGGGCTTGTCCCTATAGACATTAGCCTTGACATACCCCCACAAAAAATAGTCTAATGGTGTCAAATCGCACGATCTAGGCGGCCAATTGACCGGCCCGAAACGTGAAATTAACTGTTCACCAAACTCGCCTCGCAATTGCGCCATTGTTTCGCGTGCTGTGTGGCATGTGGCACCGTCTTGTTGAAACCACATATCATGCAAGTCAAGAACTTCCATTTCGGGCAAAAAAAGTTTGTTATCATCGCTCGGTAGCGTTCACCATTGACAGTAACGCTGCGATTCGCATCATCTTTGAAGAAATATGGCCCAATAATGCCGCCGGCCCATAAACCGCACCAAACAGTGGCTTTTTCGGGATGCATTGGTAGCTGTTGCAATGCTTCTGGCTGATCTTCACTCCAAATGCGGCAATTGTGCTTATTTACGTACCCATTCAACCAAAAATGAGCCTCATCGCTGAACACAATTTTTCGATAAAAAAGCGGATCCTCGGCCAGCTTTCCAAGAGCCCATTCACCAAAAATTCGGCGTTGTGGTAGGTCGGCTGGCTTTAGTTCTTGCACCAGCTGTATCTTAAAAGGCTTTACGCCCAAATCCTTCCGCAAAATTTTCCACGTAGTGCTGTAACAAAGGCCTAACTGCTGGGAACGGCGCCGAATCGACATTTCGCGGTCTTCTGTCACACTAGCTGATACGGCCGCAATATTTTCTTCACTACGCACAGTACGTAAACGTGTTGGTGGTTTAATGTCCAACAAAGTAAATTTGGTGCGAAATTTGGTCACAATCTTCCGAATAGACTGCTCAGAAGGTCGAGAATGCCGACCATAAAACGGAAGCAGCGCGAGATGAACATTTCGAACCGAGCACGAATTTTGATAGTAAAATTCAATAATTTGCAAGCGTTGTTCATTTGTAAGACGATCCATGGTTAAACTGCAAACCAAACTGTAACTAAACACACGTCAGCTGTCAAAACCAGTGTTGCCAAAACCAAACCAGCTAAAAAATCACCCGTTATTTCAAAATGCCTATTACATGGAATAGACTCTCGAGGCGAGAAGAAAAATCTATAGTATCATGTTTATTCGTGATATTTTGACTTCAACCATTGAATGTGAGTGTTTGCTTAACTGCTTGCATCTGTATGCTCCATCAATTTCTTTGAGAGCCAGACCGCTCTTGGCAATTGATTCCCATCAGACTCTATATGGACAGCGTGAACCG
The DNA here is from genome assembly GCA_929447395.1 of Epistrophe grossulariae. Lineage (NCBI taxonomy): Eukaryota > Metazoa > Arthropoda > Insecta > Diptera > Syrphidae > Epistrophe > Epistrophe grossulariae. The sequence continues at coordinate 70,689,927 of OV839567.1, forward strand.
ATTACTGCAAGTTGTAATTTATTCAATATGTTTTATTCTAATTTGGATATATCAATGTCCAGAAACTTATTTAAAAGTCGATTAACTTTGCTTAATTAATTTTTTCAATTTTTCAATTTTATATATAATATGTAATATAGTATGTATTTATAAAATGAATTGTTATTAGATACTTAATTTGAAATCTGTTGGATGTATATTCATAGATTGGTTACTTAAATAAACAAATATCTCGAGAACCACAAATAAACATGTAAAATTTATGTTCATATTTTTTGTTAAAAATCGTGTGGTACATTACATATATACATTTATACCACCTATAAACTTACAATTGTTTTTGGTTTTTATAAGTTTCTATATGGTTATCTATCACATAATTCAAGGCTTTGTTTTTATTTGATGCGCAGGAAAAATTGCCCTTAGTTTTCAGACTACGATTGTTTGTATTTATTATTTTCTCCGATTAAACTATGTATCCTTATTTCGTGACCTTTTATATTTATAAAAGGTTTAGGGAGTAGTTTTTGTCAATTACAATCGAGCAATATGCAGAATTTCAAATTAAACACTATATTGTGTAAAAAAATAAAAAATAGGTAAAATGACAAATTGTTGCCGAAAGCGATGAAGGCAAGGGTTCAGGTAGAGGATGCAAATTTGAAAGTTAAACTTTTCCGTTTACGCTTAATATTGGTAATAGAAAAAGTCTGTGAAATTGAAAGATATGGTATATAAAATTAAAAATAAAACAATACAAGGCGAGCACGGACAATCATCTTTTATTTTCTCTCAGGTTCTGGGTTATGAACCCCCCCCCCCCCCTTAATCCGCCACTGAAGAGAAGTGTGGGGTGAGGACTTTCGTGAGGCACGAAGAAAACATAAAAACCGGTGTTTCACTGTGTGGAATGTTGAAATTGATGATATTTCAATGTATTTTTAGGGGCCTCAAAAATAAGAATTTCGACATTTCGAAATTGAAATTTCGCTCCTCACGAGAGTCCTCACCCCACAATTCTTTTGCCCAAGAACTGTCGTGATACATGATATTCGCTTAATAGCATCGTCGCATTGGTGTGGGTATGCTCATTTATTGCCTTTTAAATATATTTTCACAGGCAAAAGTTTCGTCGTCGTTCCAATTATTTCGTGTTTGTTTGGGAAAACCTAAAAACAAGATTCCTCAGCAAAATTTCTCAGTTTTTGTGTCAAATACTGAGGAAAACGAAATTTGGATTCGCCTGCTCAATTCTTAACGGATCAAAATTAGTGAGGACTATGAAATATAAACTGACCAACTATTAAGGCACATTTGCTGATACTGTTCTTAAATGGGTGTCGTAACTAAGAACATCTTAGATTCTAATTTTTTTAACTGAATTTTTATTGAGTCTTTTGGGTTACAATTGCTATCTTTTACTATGTTTCCACCGACCGCTAAACCGAGATTTAAGTAGATTTACCCTAAATCCTCTTCAAGTCTCAAAGATTTACCATACAAATTTAATCCTCAAATCTAGTAGATTAGAAATTAATCTTGTTAAATCTTCATACGCCCAATAGTTGCACAGATCGACCAAACCTATTCCTCTTTTGCGCTGAGTACATTATTCGAGAATCGAGAGAACATTTTCGAGAATCTATTTTTTTTTTCATCGTTTAACTATCTATCTCACTTCCAATTTAGAAGAAAACATGAAACAGCATTTGGATTTTGAAAGGAACTGTCAAAGTTCTCTACTTTATAATCTTTTTATGCGGTGAAAACACTTTATAGGATTTACGAAGTCTCAACGAGATTAACTCTCGGTGGAAACGTAGTATTATTCTAAAATTACAATTCAAGTGTCAGTTAATACATGAAAAAATTGGCGGCTATAATGTATTGCCTGCTCTTTCGTTTGCTTTGTGTTATACAATGTTCACCTCGTGGCGTTCGGTAAAATGTTTGTTCTACTCTTGCTCAAAAAAGAGAGATGAAATACTGTAGCTTGTGGATTTATTACACCTTACGTACTAAGGAAATAATATACTTTCAGCCTTATTTATTAGATTTCACTAATACTCGTTTCAATCTCGGAATAGTTAAACCGAGTCGAAGCACTTACTCCGTCATAACGCCACGTCAAACGGTTTTAGCTACACCCTCCTTATGTCAAATATATTATCAAAAAAAAACAATCTCTCTGGTTATTATAATATGGGATTAAACGAGTTTTGTACTGCAACTAAAGCGTTTAAAGAATTTAAATCATTTATAAATGCAAAATAACTATCCATTTTGCCTTAAAATTAGTAACAAACGGATAAAAAAAACTTCTTCTACACTCCTTTTTAGTTACTAAATGTCATGTCATTTAGATACTAAAACGGCTTTACTACGGCTTTAATCCTACTATGTACCAGTTTTAGCTTACTCCGCCTCTAATCATCGTTTATTTTTTTATAAATAGGTTTTTCAGGATTAGAGGCGAAGTAAAGTAAATTTACTCCGTCGCTAAAACGGCTTAATAAATAAGAGTTTGTTTGACGCGGCGTAAAGACGGAGTAAGTGCTTCGACTTACTGTTTAACTATTCCGAGGTTGAAACGAGTATTATTGAAATCTAATAAATAAGGCTGTATATATATACAAATATATACAATCTTAGAACTAAACCTAACATAAGCACCAAGCAGCCTTTTAGTTTTTTGAGTTTTTTTTAGATACATGCAACAGAATTGTTATTTAATTTTTTGTCTTGTTTTGGTCTTTATATAGAGCGAGGGCTCATAGATATACATGTGACCTTAGAATTAGAAGATAAGGAAGAGGTGTATATCAGATATACAGTGTATGTGAGTGAAGCACCAAATTAAAAAAATTAAAATTAAAAGGTGCCTATCTGTCATTTTGCCAATCTAAAGGAAAGTGTTTCGAGATATTCAATCGTTAAAATAGTGAAAAAAGATAATTAAACTAAATAAAAAAATGAAATAAAAGTGAGAATAGTGAAAACTTGCAATACTTTATGAAAAAATATAGAACAACATGCGGTGCTGTGTTAAATATGGAGTTAATAATCTTTTCATTTCACGGGTTGATTGTGTCTCAAATTCCACATAAATTAATATGAAGGGATGTTTTTTATGTAAATACATTATCTTAGAATACTTTAAAATTGATATTTCATAGCATTTTGCTATAAAAAAAGGCAAATTTGTTGAAAATACAAATATACTTTGAAACGTAATATATCAGGTGCCCAGAGTAATTTTACTTACTTTATGTGGAATATGAGACACAGCTTACCTGTGAAATGAACAAAAATTGCACTGCTTAATATATGTAGGTGTTCTACAGGATTTAACGGAACACCGCATGTAGTTTTATATTTTTATTTCAATGAAGAATAGCATATATTCACTTTATTTACTTTTATTTCACTTGTTTATCTAATTTACTAAGCTTGTTTTTCTATTTTGACGATTTAAAGTCTCAAAACACATTCCTCAAAAAAAACTGCTAAAAATCCCTTTGATTTAGCTGTCTAACTGCATGCCTTCCCTGTGTGAATGCATTTGTGTTTGTGTAACTCACACTATTTTTAAAAATGCTTCACTTTTTCCTCGATATGCCCGTTTCTCTATTTCTTCTTCTAAGCATGTGACAGTATAAGACTGTTTTTTTTATCATTTGCGAGTATGGTGAGGTATACAAAATATGCATGAGGTTATATTCGATTCTTTTTTGAGAGTATTATAATTAAATTGGCATTTATTTAAGTTTTAGAGTGTTGAATTTTGAAATGAATATACAGGGTGTCCCGAAATCACCGCCTCAGAAGAAAACCCTGAGTTCCTGAGGTCATTCCAAGTCGAAAAACTTATGAGGTAATTTTCTCGTTTTCGCTTCGTTTTCTACTTATAACGGTTTTTATGATTTTTATTCTTTTTTCCTTTGACTGGCTCTAACTTTGCCAAACTACAACCGATTGTTGATATTTTTGTTTTGTTGAATAGTTACAAATTTGTATCTACCATACAAGTTTTTTCTGTGTGGATAACGGTTTTCCCGCAATTAATTAACAAACACACTTTTTAAGCATTTTTAGGTTGTTTTTTAACTTCGGTATAATTTTTTTTTTATTATTATGAAAGGCCAATATGTGTCCTTAAAAATAATTAATAGTTTTTTACCTAAAAATACATTAAAAATTATTTCAAAAATAAAAACAAAAAATAAAGGAAAGTCAAGAAAATATGAATATTTGATGAAAACGAATAAAAAACTACACTAAGCGTTGAGTGTTGAATGTTAGGAAGAGTGAAGTAAGAGTAAGACCGTAAGAAATTTTGTATTCGTTTTAATTCGTTTTTTTTCAAATATTCATATTTTCTTGATTTTCCTTTATTTTTTGTGGTTTTCTTCTGAGGTGGTGATTTCGGGACACCCTGTATAATACATTTAATAATACGAAAACACAGAGGGTGTTAGTTAACATAAGATAATTTTAACGAAACTTAGACATATGTGAGCAAGAGGAACATTTACTAATAATATCACATAGGATTTGTACTTTGAGTGCGATTTTTTAATTAATTATTTAATGAAAATTTTTAAATTGTTATTTTCTTTTTTTATAGATTATAAGACCCGCAAATTGAGTGAAATTTTCATTTTTATTATAATGACAAAGGATATGTGATGAGTAGATAATTTTAAATCTAACAATAAATAAGATAAGTACTGCCACCCGGCAATAAATAATACAGATTTTGAATTAATAATACCTACTTTATAATTATAGTTTAATTAATTTATTTGTTTTTTTTTTTTAATGATAGTTTTGTTAAAAGTGATGAATAGCTGTAGAAATAGAAGCTATAAAATTAAGAAGTGTTATTTTATTTGTTTTGCTTCTTTAAGAAGATTGAAAGCGAGAGGGTTAACCTCTGTTTTGATTAGGAGTTGCCTTGAGGTAGAACGCAGGTGTTTCTATCTCTGAGGCTTCGGAATCCGTTGATTGGATACCGAGAGGTGATAAGTAACCAACGCCGCACAGTGGCCCGTTTATGCAAAAGTACTTGCGATATTCATATTTCGGGTGGGTCTATAATGCAAACATTTTAACTTCACTGGATTAAGAAATATTTGGAGCTCTAGTAATCGAAAAAAATATTTCATTTGGTGTATTGGTTTGGCTTATAGAGCAAGCCAAAGTTGATAAATTTTTATGATGAAATAGAAATCATTTTTTTTATTTTTTATTTAGCTTTGAAAGGCTTCCAAAAAATTTTAAGTTTTTTTTTAATTGTTTAATTTAATGTTTTTTGAAAAAACACTTTTTGCACACTTTTTCGACTTTAAATTGAACAGAAAAAAAATGTTTAAGAGACATTAAACCAAACTCAACAGTTTAAAAATCCTAATATACTTCTTATCATAAACCCAAAAACTTAGTTGCGTAGAGCTGCGCAAAAAAGATTTGATCTGATGAAGTCAGTAATTTTTGTCATCCTTTTTTTTAAGTGTATAGATAAAATCTCCGAAAATATGAGTTCTTTGTTTCATGTGTGCTAGATTTAAATGAAATGATTTTGTTTTTGAAAAGGAAACACATATTTTATATTTACTATCTAAGTTTTTTGAAAGGGTTTTATAGCTAATTTTTTAAAATCTCTAATAAAACTTCAAAGTATGTATGTATTTGTTTTAGGGTATGATTAAATTACGGACAGGTAGTTTAATTGATATTTATTTATTGCTTTTAACCAGATTGAATTTTCTAATATTTAAATCTATGGGTAGACACTAGACAGGTAGTCTTATTGGGGTGTCATAAAATTATAATTATAAATGAATTATTGATTAAAATAGCTTTTAACGGCCTTTAAGTCCTACAAAAATTGGCGTTTCGTACCGGCGCACTGTGGCGCCTTTTTGCAAAAGTGCTTGCAAAATTCAATTTTCGCGTGTGCTTAAAATCCAAAACTAATTTTTTTAATGGATTAGGTATAAGTGGAAGCTTCGAAAGCCGAAAGAAATTTTAAAATCGGTCGAAGGATTCGGATGATACAGGTAGTCAAAGTTGTCTGTTTTATGAAAAGTTTCAGAGTTTCGGTGTTTAAATCTAAAAACCTTCTTCAAAAATTATATTTTTTTTTATTTGATCTTTTTTTTTTTTTATTGAAAAATTTTAAGATTTTCGAAAAGCTGTTTTTGGCTCAATTTTGTGAATTTGAGTTGGGTTATAAAAAAACCTTCGAGAGACTTCGGTCTGGACTCAACGGAAATTTAATCTTTTACTATTTCTGAAGCATTTACTAAGAAAATCAGCTGCCCATTTTTGCCCGTTTGCGGTTTAGAGAGATTTTATTAAAAAAGGTCATTTTTTTTCATTTATGGCTTTTTTTTATTATATGCTTAAAATGCAACTGGTCATAAAAACATTATTTTTACATGTAAAAATGTATTTATTTTTTGACTACCTCTATTTTAAAGGATTAGGACATGGGTATGGCTTAGGTGATATTTTTTTATGAACAAGTAGTTTTCATGATTTGTAAAAAACTATTCACCTGTTGTGTTATCCTTTTTATTAAATGCAATAAGAATGTTAGGTTAAAATACATACTATCATGACAAAAGAAGTAGGTAGGTATATAAATATAAAACAAATAGTTTAAATGATTAGTTATAAAGCAAACACGTAATTGATAAGTCATAGACACTACGAGTATTTGTATTTTAACAAACAATTTAGTTTGAAAAAAACTTAAAAATGGAAAATTTCCTGCAGTGATCTAGTTGAAATTTTTTTCGATAAAAAGCATACAGGAGAAGAATTCATCATAGCTGTAAAAAATAAATATAACCTTTTAGTTGAAAATTGGTCACTTTAAGGAATAGATAATTTCGATAAAAAATTGTCATCATTTTATGTAAAGGTTAAGTCAAAATGGAATGCAGCCAACAGAACGAAAGTCAATTTTTTAAAGAAAAATGATTGTTGGTTATCAAATTTTCTTTGCATTGATTTTGAAAGGACAGATGAAACGGATAATTTACCAAGTACATCAAAAAACTCTAGAGGAAGGCCAAGGAAATCTATTATGGAGTGCTCGTCATATACCAAGAAACAGAAATTGATCAATGCTACTGAAGACATCACCACTGAAAATCTTTCAACAGCCTTAGTTATTAAGTATAATAAGGATCATGAGAAGCAGAAGGCCGATATAACCAAGGCAGTGTCAGTAGCAAGTCCACTAAGAGTTAAAAGGATTAAAGCAAGCGCACTCCTCAAAGAGATCCTATCAAGTATGAAAGTGCAAACGCCTTAGCCTTGTTTATGGATCTGGGACTAACAAAAGAAAAGTATAGCATTTTAAGAAGTTCCTTAATGAGACACAACGTAAATGTTCTCCCATCTTATAAGACCATAACACTCACGAAAAAAGCATCAGTTCCGGATAATTGTGAAGTAACGTCAGAGTCAGCCTTCAAGACATCTTGAATCACACAACAAGAAGAATTTTGGAAACGAAGATTGAACAGGAATTAATTGGACTTCCAAGAAGTCTGACGTTACAAAGCAAGTGGAGCTGTGATGGATCATCTGGACAAAGTGCCTATAAACAAAAAATAGTAACACATGATGGTGAAACAATAACGGATGCAAACATGTTTATGGCTTCAATTGTTCCCCTGAGACTTAAGTGTCCAAATAGTGAATATTGGAAAAACCCTCGCCCATCATCAGTTCATTTCTGCCGACCATGTTAATAATGCGTAGGACTTAAAGGCTTAAAGGACTTAAAGGTTAAAAACTATTTTGAATCAATAATTCAACAAATTCCATTAAAATAATGCTAAGTCTTCTACTTGGCTGATGTATTTCAGTAGTATAGTATATAGAATCTGTATTATTAAAAAAACCCTCTTATATAAACTAGCCAGGCCCTGGGCTTAAAACAAAAACTTCCAATTTAATGATTAGGAATTCTAGTCTTGTTGGATATAGTTCACACTAGGTATTCGTCACGAAATCTATGTAAGATGAACTGAACTTAGCAAAAATTGCTTATTAACAAAGGCCCTCACTATAGTCAACTGATGAGTCCAAGTGAGATCGCCGGGAGGAAACGCCAATTTTTGTAGGACTTAAAGGCCGTTAAAAGCTATTTTGAATCAATAATTCAACAAAGTCCATTAAAATAGTGCTAAGTCTTCTACTTGGCTGATGTATTTCAGTAGAATAGTATATAGAATCTGTATTATTAAAAAAACCCTCTTAGTTAAACAAACTAATTAGGTATTTTTATTTATCTTAAAAGATCATAATTCAGAAACATACTGCTGCTTGAAAATCACAAAACCAACCACCAAATTTCGCACAGCAGAGTTTAGGTTATCCAATACCCATCCACCGTCAACCTCGAATACACAGTACACACTACACAAACAATCGAGTCAAGCACATTCGAGCATATCGATCGTGGACACTTTGTTCACGGTCGCTTGACTCGTTTTTATTCGAAACAATTTAACTCGGTTGCAAGGTATACTCGTTCGTATTTGTGTGGTGAATTACGAGTCATCATACTCGTGGCAAGAAAAACTCGTAAACATTTTCCTTGCGTTGACTCTGTTTGTTTGAAATCGCTTTTTTCGAGTGAGTATTCGATGTTCGTGAACATTACTCGACTCGTTTTACTCTCTGGTACCTACTCGCATAATACTACCTTAAACTTAACTACGTTTTAGGTTCCTATAAATAATTTATTTCCTTTATACGATAAATATTTTAGTTTTTGAATTATTAAAACTTTAAAAACACAGTGTGATCGCACATAAGAGCAAGTTCGTGCGACCCAATCGTGCACATATTTTTTCTTTTAAAATCGATTGTTAGATTTGCCAATATAAAATAACCTAAATTTCTTATAGGAAGGAACAATAAGTTTTGTTGAATATTATTTTACAAAATTCTTCAATTTTTCACCAACTTTTGCATTTGTAAAAGTGAGAATAAAACTGACGACAGACTCAATCAACCATTTAGTATGAAATTTATTGCGCCCCTCCAATAATATAGATACAATAATTTAGCCTGGTAATCTACCTTTATTTTATTTTGGTGGATGATGGTTGGCAAGCAGGGAATTTTTACATATTGATTTCAACTTAATATTGTGGTTCTTGTGAAGATCGTACAATAACGTTTGGTATATCAAAATAATCTTTACTTTATCTACTTGCGCATTAAAGACAACCCCAATCAATCCATGTTTGGACGTAGGTCAAGTTCAAAACTCGCATTGGCTGAGACGTAAGTCAAGTTCAAAAATCGCATTGGTTTAGATGTTGGTCAAGCTTGTAAATCGCATTGGTTTAGACGTAGTTCAAGTTCAAAAGTCACATTGGCTTAGACGTAGGCCAAGTTCAAAAATCGCATTGGTTAAGACGTTGGTCAAGTTCAAAAATCGCATTGGTGTAGACGTAGGTCAAGTTCAAAATCTCATTGGTTTAGACGTAGGTCAAGTTCCAAAATCGCATCGGCTTAGACGTTGGTCAAGCTCAAAAATCGAATTGGTGTAGACGTACAGTTCAAGTTAAAAAATCACTTTGGCTTAGACGTAGATCAAGTTCAAAAGTCGCATTGGTTTAGACGTTGGTCAAGTTCAAAAATCGCATTTGTTTAGATGTTGTTTTGTCACATAAATTTGTAGCCTGAGATTTTACCTTAATTCTAAGCCATTAACCTCAAAGATCCGATAATTAGAACAGAAGATACCAAATCAACACTTTTCGATTAGGTATTATATTTAAGTTGCTTCGCTAGGTTAATCCTCCATTTAGCTTGGTTAAACTTAATTTAAATACCTTAAACTTCAACATCTGGCCCTTATAGAAATAAAGTTATGTTTAAATCAAAGAGGTTCAAGTATAGGTCTCTGTGCATATTCTGGGTTCAACAGTCGAATTGATTAAGAATGAAGTCAAGTTTTGTCACATAAATTTTGAAGCCTGACATTTAACTTATTTCAAAACCTTAATCTTTAAGATCCGTTTATTAGTACAGAAGTAAAAAGGCAACCAGACCAACTAAAACAATGCTTTTATATAAATGTACATACATAATGTATGTACCTATATAGATACGTAGGTATATGAATTTTGTTGGCGATGCTAACAAAGCCAATTTTTTTATTAATTTTTTTTAGTTTATGCAATTATTTATTTTGATGAATTTAACCTGGACGTTTTTAACCTACACTTTTATGTTATTTTAATTATTTTTTAACTGAATAAATTAGTTTGATATTTTACCTCCATTTTCAGACCTTTATTTTAAATATCCGATTGTTAGAACAAAAGTTATAAGCCAACCAAACCAACCTAATCCTACCATTACGAATAATATTTGCAAAATACCTACAACAATTTAATCAACATAACATTTTACAGACATACCTTACCTACTTAATAATGTAGCTATGTTTGTATATCATTTTTGGTCCCGGAAAATAAAATACAAATAGCAATAATAATAATAGTAATAATAATTAATTAATTATTTTTCACATCCCGATTGCAAATATAAAGTCATTCTTCGAATTACTTGTCAAAGTTCAATATGCTTGAAGAATGGTTTTTGTTAACTAGCATTGTGTCAATGTCGTAAGACGGTCGCTTCATATTTCATTGAAATCAAAAAGAAAACATCGACATTAGTAAATACTTTCATTAGCAAAGCTATTTATTTCAATTGTTGTTAGTACCTAATTGAAACCATAAAAACAGGGACATTTTTGATTCCCTAGAATCTGCGCAGTGTTATTTAAAGGAAACAGAACTTTTATTCTCATATCTCAACGCCCGAGGTTTGAAGCTACATTACGTTTTGCAAATTCCTACGGTCGCGCTTTATGACACATGATATCGTAAAATATCGTAAAGTCGGTGAAAAGCCTGTCAAAAGCCCGAGCGTCCGAAGAGTGGTTGTGGTTTGGCCATCAAATCTTTCCGACGATTATTTCAGAGTTTGTTTATCGAAGCGCAATGAAATGATTGAGAATGACAGACCGTTGGCAAAACCAGGGTATAGAACACATAGAAGAAGAAATAGAGGAACGGGCATATCGAGGAAAAAGTGAAGCATTTTTAAAAACAGTGTGAGTAACACAAACACAGATGCATTCACACAAGGAAGGCATGCAGTTAGACAGCTAAATCATGGGGCACCCAAAGGAATTTTTAGCTGTTGTTTTGAGGAATGTTTTTTGAGATTTTAAATCGTTAAAATAGAAAAAAAAGATTAGTAAATTAAATAAACAAGTGCAATAAAAGTAAATAAAGTGAATATATGCTATTCTTCATTGAAATAAAAATATAAAACTACATGCGGTGCTCCGTTAAATACAGTAAGAACATCTATAATAATCATTGCAACTTTTGTTCATTTCACAGGTAAGCTGTGCCTCATATTCTATATAAAGTAAGTAAAATTACTCTGCACTACGGCCGCTCAATGTATTTGAGTGCCTTGCCATCACCAACAAAAGCTAATTCGACCCTGGGCGAGATTTTCAATTTTGACAAATAGGCACCTGACATACCACGTTTCAAAGTATATTTGCATTTTCAACAAATTAGGCTTTTTTATAGCAAAATGCTATGAAATATCAATTTTAAAGTATTCTACGATAATGTATTTACATAAAAAACATCACTTCACATTAATTTATGTGGAATTTGAGACACAATCAGCCAGCGAAATGGAAAGATTTTTAACTCCATATTATAGGTGTTTTTACACAAATTAACACAGCACCGCATGTTGTTTTATTTTTTTTTTAATAAAGTACTGAAAGCTTTCACTATTCTCACTTTAATTTCATTTTTTTATTTAGTTTAATTATCTTTTTTCACTATTTTAACGATTGAAAATCTCGAAACACTTTCGGCAAAATGAACGATAGACACCTACTTGTTTTTTTTTTTTTTTTTTAATTTGGTGCTTCACTCACATACACTGTATATGTGATATATTTCTCTTCATTATCTCCTTATTCTAAGCCATGTATTACACGGCGCGTGAGTTTAACGCGCAACTCTTGGTTATTTTCTTTTGAACATTCATTCCGTGACGCGCGTGTTATTACACGAAGCCTTTTTCTAATTTCAGTACTGTGCGTTTATTTGACAGATTTTTTCATTTTATCTTCTTTGCCCAGTATAAGATTCAACAAAAAATTAATTTTGATAGCAAAAATGGAAGCCAAAGATCTAACAAATTTACTGGACACGGCGGTAATTACTGTTAATTGTTAATTGCATCCATTGTTATATTTGGATCAAAAGGCTTCAGAGATTTAACAAACTTTCAAAGGCGTCTGCCTTTTTGACCCTGTTTACATATTCCGGATGGCAAGGATTATAGAGAATGGGGTGCATTTCATAATTCAAAATGAGCTCAGACGTTAATTCCTTGCTCCATTTGAATTCCTCAGCCATTTTAATCTGTGCTCATTCATCAACATCCAAAATGAAATAAAGCAAATCCAAAAAACAAAGAAAGAGTAGAAAGAGAAACGTCAAAAACACGCAAGGAAATTTCTACCCGTGCGTATTCAGATAGATTTATTTCTGTTTCATCTTTTCGTTCTTTCTTTCTCTATTGCACTTCATTCACGCGAGGCTAAACACGCGCCGTGTAATACCGGACTAAGATAGAACAAATGTCAGAGATGATGTTCAGAATCCTTCAGTGCTGCCAAGATTCTCTGGGCAATAGCACAGGGATGTCGCGGAGGAAATAAAAAAAGATAATTTATGTTTGCGAATTTTAGGGTAAAATGTTGTAGGACTAAACAACAAACTTTGTTACCCTAAGCTTTTTCAATATTTATTGGACCTTGAATTTGTATTTTTATTTGAAACACATTTATTAGAGGACCGAAACAAAGACTTTGAAAAATATTTTTCGCAATTTACTTGTTTCTGGATTCCAGCTATAAAGACAGCCAATAGAGGACGCGCGAGCGGTGGTACTCTTATCGCAATTAAAAATATTATGAAAGCAAAATATGAAGTAAAACTAAATGATAATATGGGATGCATTAAACTTAAAATTATGAATAATACGCTATATATAACACCAATAAATATCAATTGCAATAACTGGCAACAAGACTATGATAAGTTTTATGATTCTTTGTGTGCACTCAGAACCCACAACATAATAATAGTTGATGACTTGAACGCGAGAATGGGAGATTTAGAAGCGGAAAACACTTTTGGGTACCAACAACGAAAAAGCAAAGATGCTAAAGTCAATAACGGAGGCAAAAAAATAATAGAGCTTTGTAATGATTTTAACTTAAGAATTTTGAATGGCTGTACAGAAAGGGATAAAAGTGGTGAGTTTACTTTTGTTGGAAAACAGGGGAGCTCGGTAATAGATTTCGGACATATTGGTGGAGAATGGAGCTCCATGGTAAAAGATTTTATGGTTGACGATGTCACATATTCCGATCATTTCCCAATATGTCTGACGATTGAATATAGTGAACCACTTGCAGCTAAATGTAAACCTGGCCACCAAAATATTTTGAAATGGAGAACTGCTACAAAAAACGCTTTCCATAATAAGATGGATAGCATGTTATTCAATCTTGAAAATTCATCTTCATTGAAATACGCACCAATTTGTGAGTTAGAAAGAATCATTGAGGAGGCAGCGAGATTAATGAAAAAAACGAATGGTTTAAGAAAAAAGAATGATTGGTATGATGTCTCGTGTGAGCAGTTAAGGAAAAGGTCCTTAGCACTTTTAAAACTTCTCCGCAAGTATGAAATGCCAACGATTAAGATAGAGCTTATGGAAATAAATAAACTTTATAAGAAAACATGCAAGGAAAAGAAAAAGATATTTGAAGAAAAATTGGCAATTTCTCTGAGTCAATGTAGGGATTCTGCAGAGTTTTGGAAAATAACGAGGCAGATCAATGGTAATTTCTAGTCAGTTGAGGCGGAAACGGTTCCATTGCAATTGCTGAAGGAACATTATGCTGCGATGCTTTACTCTTCTGAACAATTGTCATGGAGTTATGCACAACCCTCCAACGAAATCGACTTATTAGATGCAGAAATAACTGTAAGTGAGGTGAACGCAGTTCTACAAGGACTTAAAGATGGGAAAGCAGCCGGATCAAACGGAATACCAGCTGAGTTCTTTAAATACAGTACGAAGCTCTTCAAAGTTAAGCTTGCAGAGGCACTCAACATTCTTCTCAAGTTTGGAACTTTTCCTGACCATTTTTATGAAGCACTAATAAGGCCTATTTTTAAGAAGGGAGATACTGAAGACCCGAAAAATTACCGAGGAATATCTTTCCTGAATGTAGCTCTAAAAATATTTTCAGTGATTCTTTATGAAAGACTTAGAAAATGGGTTCAAGAAGAAAAAAAGTTGAGTAAATTTCAAAGTGGATTTTGCAAAGGGTGTTCCACAGTAGACAACATCTTTATCCTACGATCTCTCGCTCAATGGAAACTTTAACAAAATAAGAAATTATATGCATTTTTTGTCGATTTTAAGGCAGCTTTTGATTCGATTAATCGAAAATCACTGTTTTATAAGCTGGACAATCTTGGAGTTTCAACGAATTTTGGTCGTACCATTGAGAAATTATACCAAAAAACAACAGCATATATTTATAACGGAAAAGAACGATCAGAAATCAAGGAGTAAGGCAGGGTTGTAATCTTAGTCCGCTACTCTTTGCCCTATTTCTGGACGATTTAGTAGATTGGCTGACTTGTGGAGTGCAGTTTGATGACTTGCGGATAAAGGGGGCAATAATCTTGAAGTAGTAAAATCATATACATACCTGGGAATGGAGTTCACGTTCAACTTGAACCTGGAAACGCATCTTAAACTTAAATTAGATAAGGCCAAATCTGCTATTTGTATAAATTGGCAAAGAATATATAATAATCAACTAATTGCTGTTAACCTGAAACAGAGTTTTTAATGCTACGGCAAAGGCGATCTTGTTTTACGGGGCACAGGTATGGGGAGTGCAGAGGTTTGAACAAGTAGAATGTTTGCTTCGCTTTTTCCTTAGAAGAATATTCCTTTTACCAAGGATAACACCAAAATATATGTATTGTTTGAAAACCGGCCTGCCGTCAATGTTCATATCGACCCTTAAGATGAATGCAGATTATATTGTGAGAGTACTAGACATGGAGGAATCAAGACTACCTAGACAGATTATGATGTATGCGGTACGTCAAAAAGCATTACTAGTAAAAGACTGGAACTCGTTAGCAGCGAACTGTGGCATCACTTTCAATTGGTCATTAATGAATGGTGCTCAGTGCAAAAGATCTCTCTACGAAATAATAGCAGTCACCGATGAGAACGAAAGATATACCTTAATCGAAAAAGCTAGAACATCAACGGAAAGACGTTAACACTCCAGGTGTAACTATAATCTCAACGAGAACAACTATTTTAACAGTACGTTTAGCTGTCTTGTTATTTTTTTTTTTTTTTAACACTTCAGATTCTTTGTTGTAGTGAGCTTAGATCAAGTTGCAAACTACAATCAGAGGCTCATCATAAGTGCATGTAATAGTGGTTAGTAAATTAGTAAAAATAATGCAAACTAATAACACATGCAAATATAGAACAATACAAAGTAACAAAATTAAATAATTTACAGTAAATTAGTAAACGATAATTCCGAATTATACAGAACAAAAGTGTCTATTGTCAAGAAATACAAAACAATCACGACCGTGGAGCACTGGTTCGAAATGCTTTCTTTAATCTCATTTTACTCGTGTTAAAATCAACAGAGGAAGCATTTAAATTAAAAAGCCTGCTCATACGGTTAAGAGGCTCATTTATGCCGTAGTTAGTTCTATGGAAATCGACATGTTAAAGTTCAAATCTTCGCAGGTGGTGGGATCCTCTACGGTAATTTATACCAATACAGGCTTACAGATCAGGAGCGTTAATTTGACCATTCATTAGTTGGTGTAAAAATAATAAATCGTTGTTAACTTTTAAATAATGTTTGCAGCTGCAGAAGCTGGATTCGATGATCATATGGTCCGCCCAGGGAAGACCGTTCAGGGCAAAGCGAATGAATTTTTGTTGTATTGATTCAATTCGACTTTTATGAATGGAACTATCTTTAAAATAAAAGGAGAGATGATCAAACTGAATTACATGCCACATCGTAGTGAGGGGTCGGGAAGCTGCAGTTTGTGTAAATTGCAAGAGAGGGAAGATATAAAACACTTTATTGGTTTTTAGGTGTGGTGTAGTCTCCATGTTGTGTGATTTATATGTAAGGAATTAATGTAAAAATAATAAAAACAAATTTAAAGAATTTAAAGAAAAAGAAAAAACTTTGTTTTATTTTTATTTTTAATATACATATTTATTATTTTACAACATTTAACTTTAATTTTAGAAAAGCGACGCGTTTCGGAGTTAGTATTCCATCATCGGGCTTATGCTTTCGAACTGTGGTGTTAGTTTGCCAATGTTGGTGTTTGTGTTTTTTGTGTGTAAACTTTAAATTATTGATTTATGTATTGTCTCTTTTTTCTTCTTTTTCTCTATCTTGTATTTCTTTTTTGGTGTTCAATGACGGTGTCAAAAAGTGTGTTGGTTTTTATTGTTAATTTTTCATTCAATACTTTGTCTTGTTCTTGATATAAAGCAATCAAAATCGAACAAGACAAAGTATTGAATGACAAATTAACAATAAAAACCAACACACTTTTTGACACCGCCATTGAACGCCAAAAAAGAAATACAAGATAGAGAAACAGAAGAAAAAAGAGACAAATACATAAATCAATAATTTAAAGTTTACACACAAAAAACAACAACACCAACATTGGCAAACTAACACCACAGTTCGAAAGCATAAGCCCGATGATGGAATACTAATTCCGAAACGCGTCGCTTTTCTAAAATTAAAATTAAATGTTGTAAAATAATAAATATTTTAAAAATAAAAATAAAACAAAGTTTTTTCTTTTTCTTTAAATTCTTAAAATTTGTTTTTATTATTTTTACATTAATTCCTTACTTTATTGGTGTTTGTCCAATGCTGACAGAGATAAGGCGGGCCCACTTCGGAAAAAGTTCGTTGCAATCTGAAGAGATCACTGGTTATCTGAATGGTACAAATTGGATGTGCCTGTTCGAGTTCTTTAATTAAGCGATGTCATACAGGTCCCGAATCTTCACCGAAAGCTTTTGATCTATGCTGGTCATAAAAATAAATAATTATTCTGTTTTAACTAAACTAAAAGTCCTTAATAATTTTCCTTTTATAACTTATTTTGATTTAACTAATCTAAAAGTCCTACAAAATATGCTTTAACTTTAAAGTCCTTAAAAATTTGCTATCTTTACCGAATCTAAATCTAAAAGTCCTACAAAATATGTTTTAACTAAACTAAAAGTCCTTTAAAATTTTATTTTCACTAAACAAAAGCCCTTCAAATTAATGCTGATAAAATTTATAAAAACAAGTGTATAAACCATTATCAATATCAAAGAATTACATTAAAATGTATATTTAAATAATTAAAATAATCAATTTATATAAATAATTCAACAAAAAAAATTATATAAGTATCGAAAATGTTATTATTTAACTTCATATCATATATCTATCATATCAAAAACTTAAGCCACTTAGGCAGACGACACTATATGTCATGTCTTTATAAATTATTCTAGAATATGTTAAAATTGTTAACTTTACGTTGTAATTTGATCTGGAGAATAAACAAATCTATCTATCTATCTACTAGCCTACCCGTGCGAGAATTCTCGCAATTACATAAAAATAAAAGACGCAAGACAACAAACAAATGTAGTTTTTGAACAAATTATTAATTTTTTTAAAATAAAATTATAATTCGTCAAATCAGCAAGTAATTTCGCTTCGGCATTTGTCAAAATCAAATCGGTGTAGTATGAAAGTCGGAAAGTGAGTCTAGACTATAGAAATAATAGCCGTGTTTTATTATCTACGGATCCGGATCAGGATCATCGCATGAAAATAAAACGATACGGATCCATAATGACAACAGTGTTGTATGCTCATCTCTTTTTTTCTTATGTTTGTTTATTTTTCATGTAGATACTGTCTTCTTTCTTAACACTACAGTTTGTTTTCCCTACCGACTAAAGAGCCGTCTACTCGCCAGAGTTAAAACTTATTTTCGGATCTTTAAAATAGATCCAGATACAGAGCAGGATCCAAAGTTGTTGTTGTATTACGTGTTAAAAGATGATCCCGATCTAGATCCGTAGATAATAAAACGCGGTTAATAGCTGTGTTTTATTTTCCCCCAGATACAATCCAGAATCCAGATTAGATCATAAAAATAAAACAACCCAAAATCTTAGTGACAACTTGTTATATACCCAACTCTTTTTTCCTTTTGTTTTTTTTTTATTTGTATACACCCGTTGTCTTTTTTCTTTACACATACTGACGACATTTACAAATTAAGGGTGTGTGTTCAAAACCGATTTGGAAATCCAAATCCAAAACAAAGTTGGATCTTTTGTTATTTTTGTAATACATGTATTTTCGTAAGCAAATCCAATCTGGTTCGGATCTCGGGGAAAATAAAACACTAATATATGTATTATAAGATATTTTACTTTTTGGTTTACAAAAATTGTCAAATTTCAATTATTTTTAAAAAGATGAATAATGGAGTCCCAGCTTTCGAATAAAAAGAAGGAAGTGTTGTATATCACACTAGCAGACCCGTGCTCGCGTTGCTTATATATAAAACGATAGTACTAAATAGGGCTACCGCTTCCCGTAATTTCTATTCCATATTATTAAAAAAAAGTTTATACACTTATGTGCGTTTTCATAAATCGAGTTATTAAAAAATAGTTAACCTATTTGTATGTTAAGTAGGTTTTACATATAAACAGAATCTATACCTACCATTGATTTTCTTACAAATCATGAATTTCCTTTAGTTCTTCAGTACGTTAGGTATAAGTAGTTATCCAGAAGAAGAAAGAAAGCAAACAAATACCTACCAGAGAATAAAACGAGTCGAGTAATGTTCACGAACATCGAATACTCACTCGAAAAAGCGAGTTCAATAAAACAGTCAACGCAAGGAAAATGTTTACGAGTTTTTCTGGCCACGAGTATGATGACTCGTGATTCACCAAACAAATCAAACGAATACGAACGAGTAAACCTTGCAACCGAGTTAAATTGGTTCGAATAAAAACGAGTCAAGCGACCGTGAACAAAGTGTCCACGATCGATATGCTCGAATGTGCTCGACTCGATTGTTGGTGTAGTGTGTATTGTGTATTCGAGGTTGACGGTGGATAAGTATTGGATAACCTAAACTCTGCTGTGCGAAATTTGGTGGTTGGTTTTGTGATTTTCAAGCAGCAGTATGTTTCTGAATTATGATCTTTTAAGATGAATAAAAATACCTAATTAGTTTGTTCAACATTTTTTTATTGAATAAATCAAGCTAAGTAGGAACTAGGGACATGATATTATGAAAACAAAATGAAATGAAGTAAAGTGAAATAAAAGTAAATTGGGTGGTTGGTTTTAGTGATTTTCAATTGATTTTTTTCAGCGTTACGACTTAAGCAGCAGTGAGTTTCTGGATTATGATCCTTTAAGAATTAAGATAAATAAAAGTATGTACCTAATTAATTTGTATTTTTGTTGAATAAACCAAATTAAGTAGGAACTAGGAACATGGTGTGAAAACAAAATAAAATAAAAGTAAATGAACAAAAATAAATAGGTAGGATTACGTTAAACAAAAAATAAAAAAATATGTAACTTATAAATACATCATAAATTAATAATTATTTAAATGTACATAAGTAGGAACATGAAATATTTTTTTTTTAAATAAGTATTGTTATTATATAATATCGTCATCATCCAATGAAATAGGATTTACATATCTTCAACTTCAAATTGATATATTTATGTACCTTACCTACCTGAATTATGTAATCAGAAATCTATTTTCGGCGAATTCAAACCAACCCTTAAAAAAATCTTAATAGATAAAAAAAAAATAGGTACCTACAGTCTACATAGTACATAGCATGTACATACCTATATATGTCAACGCAATACGCATACCAATTTTTCCCGAATTGAAATCATTTTGATGACCGTTTGAAACTTTATTTTTTCAATTGAGCTGTTTCCCAGTTAAAAACAAAAGATCCATCCTTTTTAAAACAATTTTCCAACAACTGCACTGTCCCAAACTTTCCTTTGTAGTGTGTAGTTTATATTATTATGAATGTAATCCACATAAATGCATTTGTCGCTTTTATTGATCGTTGGTTGCATAATTAAATCTTCCATCATCATACCTACCAAAACAATACAAAATAATCCTTTGAAACAAAAAAACAAACCAACTAATAGTAAATAATTTCATCTCTATAATAGAAGTAGAAACCGGTTATTTTTTTTTGTGAACACCACCAAGCGCGGTCCCTCAATACCGAATACAAATAAATATGTACCTAAAATCTACCTAATCCACAAACGACCCGAGATATGTTCACGATCTTGGATGATGTTCACGATCAACCACCTTTTTTCGAGTATACTCGCTTTGTTTCGGGTACTCGAAACTAGTTCCAACTGTTCACGAGTAATTTTGTTCGTGGGTGTGAAGTCAAACGACACAAATGAGTTCGACCAGTTTGTTTGAGTTTTGTCGTGAGTATTTTTATTTGTGAATAAAATGACTTACGAGTATAGAGGCAGAAAGATGCAAAGCACTGCACAATCAGGAAAGTTAGCAAAACAAAGGGAAAAAATATGGGAGGTTTTTTATTTCAGTGTGCTTGCACTCAAAATTATATGACAACTACTTTTTTATTATCTGAAGTCGATACACACAAATCAGCACCCACCTTTTCGTGTTCACCGTCTTACGTTTGATGAATCCATTATTATAATTATTACATATTGAGTGTGTTTTTTTTTATTTATTCCGAATATTCTCTAATTTGACATTGTAAACAACTACTGTTCTCTTGTCTGCTGTCTGCCATTGATGAAAATCAAAAATATTTGTGATTATTATTTTTGCGTGCGCGAAAAATTAATATTGGATTTACTAAACTAAAATTTGTGTAATTTGTTATCATTACAACTTTTATATTTCGGTAGGTAATTCTTCTGCGTTTCGCCTTTTGTAAAGTCACGTCTTTTGTAGTGAAAACGTGCGTAGTAAATGAACAATATTTGCAGAAAATATATAGGAAATCAACCAAGTGAGTTATTTTGTGTCTATTTTAAGATTCAAATTCGTTGGTCTACTAGGACAAATTTGATAACGCACAAAAATTATAAGAATTATTTTGTTTGACATGAAAAGAAACAGCTGATAGTTGTTCCATTGCATTCTAGATATTCTGGATAGATATTTTCTTTTTTTTCTATTCTTTATCCATAAAAAATAAAGAAACACACCCGTTATGTATATATGTACAACGTACATTCTGAGAATAAGAAGATATGTATGTGAGTGAAGCACGAAATTTCAGAAAAAAAAAAATGTATGTCATTTTGCCGATCTAAAGGAAAGTGTTGCGAGATTTTCAATCGTTAAAATAGTGAAAAAAGATTTAATTATCTAAATAAAAAATATGTGCACGAACTTGCTCTTATGAGCGATCACACTGTGTTTTTAAAGTTTTAATATTTCAGAAACTATATTTTATCTTATAAAAGGAATAAATTAGTTATAGGAGCCTATATTTTATACCACCTGCTTAAAACGTAGTTAAGTTTAAGGTTGTATTATGCGAGTAGGTACATTTATTTATGAACAATATCATTGAATAATTACAAGTAGAAGGGACACCGGATTAGATCGCCGCTAGATGGCCGGAAATCAAAGTCAACGTTGTCGCTTTTAAAAACTGAATAGTGAAAACCACAACCATTGAATATGCTTGAGGAAATTATGAGGGAAATTTTCGTTCGAATGAAAGGGAGGCAACAACAAAAACAACCACTTTGGTTTTGCAGTTGAATTATTGTCTGCCATGCCAGACAAGGTCAAACTACGTTTGTTGAACGAAATGTAATTTCAAAGATTGTTTTTTTTTTCACTTTGCGTTCATTCAAAGATGTTGTTGTTGCTTTCATGTAATTTGGGGTGATGACGATTATGTTTTAATTTGTTGCGTTTTTTGGTCTTTATGAGTTTGGTATGAACTTTTCTTAATCCTAATTTTAAAGTTTTGTACCTACCTACCTATCTATGAGATTTTAAAGATTCAAAATGTGTAATTCTAAGTGTGTAGATAGGTAGGTACCTATATGTAAATAGGTATGCATATGTTGGTAGGTATAGGTACCTTACCCATTGAAAAATAAGTTTAATAAATATTTTTTGTAAGTTCAACATTTTTGGAAGATCAAAGAAGAGAAACTTTTATACCTAATTTTTTTCTAAGGAAACACAATTTAGTTTTTAAAAACCGATAGGTAGATACCTCCCTATATTTTTTATTTTATTGTTTTTTCTACAATTTTATTTCTATATTGACATTGATTTTATGTAGGTATTCAATACATACGGTGATTCACCTAAGGTGTGACAAAAAGCTATAAGAGCGTGTAGGTTGAGTTGAGACAAGAAAAATAGCGTATGGGTGGCGGGAGTCTATTACCCCCCGTTTAGGTGGAAGGGGCAATTTTCTAAAAATCAAATTAAAATAGAACAAAATCATTAAAAAACAACGGTAACAACTACAGTGTGTGTGTTTTATTCATTGCTGCATAGCCAGCGCAGCAAAATTTCGCTTGGCAAACAAAAACAATCTGATTGCTGGCGAAAAAAAAGTCAGTAAAAAAGAAGATGGCTGTGCTGACTATAGAGCTTTCAATTATTCAAATGAACGTATAGAGTGAGTGATCTTTTTATTCAGACTTGTGCTGCTCTGGCTTTGCAGCAATGAATTAAACACACCTAGAGTAATCTTTTTATTCAGACTTGTGCTGCGCTGGCTATCCAGCAATGAATATAATACACCTAATGCCATGCTATACACTTTTATAAAGCCAAAGATTTCTTCTTTCATTTTCTTTTTAAATTAAGTTGTTTGAATGAACAGTTTTTTAAAAATTAATTTTTAAACTTAAATTTTTGAAAAAAAAAATAAAAAAATTGTGTTCAATGTCATTTTGCTCAAAATTTTATGTTATTAAGTAGTAGTTCAGTTCAATCAGTTTTTAGTCAAACATTAAAAACCATATGTCAAAATGTTTTCTAGTTTTTGAGAAAATTGAAAATAACAAAAGTAAGTTTTCTTAAATTCGACTTCCATCCGTTATTTTCTTGCTTCAAGGATCCTATTATTTTCTACTAATTAAGAAGTATAGTAGATTTCGTTATTTTCAATTTTCTTAAAAATTAAAAGACATTTAGGGTCTGGTTCACAATGTCTGAGTAAATTTCTAATTAGTTATTCGACATTGATCCTAAAATTAAATCCTCCCATTAAAAAACTTTGCGTTTCACAATGATCAATTAGCTATTCGTTCGTTATTCCAGTTTTCCAGACAAATAGAATTTGACTCATGTCAAACATTGAAGAAAAAATATTTATAATCATCAAATAGTTAGTTTTTCATGGTGGGTCATCTTATTGTATATGATAAAAGTGTCGAGAGGATTGTTTCAAAGAGATGTGAATAATAAGAGGTAAGTGTGTTGAATTGAAGTGTGAGTGTTAGTGAAGAAAATTTTGAATTTTTAATTGTTAGTTTAATTTTCTAATCGGCACTTCATCTTGCCAGTAAAATACTTAGAACTTTAATTGCCAATTAGACGTATTCAAACATTGTGAAACGTAAATGAGGTTGTTAACTGTCGAATAAGTTCCATGTAGCTTAATTGGAACTTTAATCAGGAATTGTGAAACAGACCCTAGGCATCCGGTTTTTAGTATTTGACTAGAAATTGATAGGAGATTCGACTATTACAAACAAAAATATTACTTAATAACGTAAAAATATTACTTAATAACGTGAAGTTTTGAAAAAAAATATTATTTTGTTAATAAATAATTATAAATACATATATGTACATATATTTTTTCGCAAAAAAAAATCAAATTTGTTCAGGAGAAAAAATTGGGGTTTCACTTGAATGAATTTTCTAAAAAATTCTGTCAAGAGTTTTTCGAAGAGCAGATAGCAAATTTTGGGAGTGGATGCAGGGCCTCCACACAATTCTGGGGCAAAAAAATATAATCTGATCTTGCGCAAACGAATACAAATGTAGGTACTGCCATTTGCATTTGAACCACAAAACGTGTTTAAATAATGCCAAAATAACATCTATAACAACTGTGGATTGATATTGTTGCAAGTTATTTGTGATTTCTTTTAAAACACACTCACTTTTATTTTGATTATATGGGAACGGACAAGCGTCTCTATTTGTGCATGCACGGAAAGCTCCCAGACTTAAATTTTTTTTTGTCAAAATGATTCGCACATATATAAATTTTTTCGTCGCAAATAAGTTTTTCTGAGAAACTGTTCCCAGAATTTGGTAACTATATTTCACGGCGATAAACGTTAGGTAAAACAAATCTGGGAACGCCAGAGTTTTTTTTATTTTTACATTGTTATAGTCATTTTTATAATTTTAATAATACTCGTAAGTTTAATTAATAAGAAAGTAGAATTTTTTACAAATTATCGAAATTATGACCGATGCAACGAAAGCAAAGACACGTTTCAGAATGGTTTTTACTTAGGTATTTTGTTCCTAAAACCATAAAAAAGCATTTTTTTTAGCCAGACAGACTCAATTTATTGGCGACAAGATTTTCGTTTCTTTCCAAAACGTTTGCATCTATTGCCACTTACATAATGTATGTTCTCAGTATCCTATTTGGATCTACGGTTTAACATTCATGATCATTAATAACAAAATATGTATGTTAACCATTTTTAAGAAGAACGCAATTAAAAGTGGACATGAATTAACACGATTCGTGCGCGGCTTCAATCTCTGGGTGCCCAAAGTTTGCCCACCGGCAGCGAGGGGCAATGGCCTGGCGGCGCGGCGCTGGGTTGTAAAAAACAGTATCTATTTATCTTTATATTAACAAAATTGTTATAAATTTGATTTTTTTAGTCAATTTCTTTTGAGACTATATACCTAAGTGTATTTAGGGCTTTTCACAATAGTATAGCCTGACACTGTGTCATGATTTTTTTTTATTTCAAGTGGATTTTTTTGGAAAATTACCCTTTCGGCTTAGCAGGTTGAATTAGACCCCTCCGCCCATACAATTTTTGTCTTGCCTTGATCCAACCTGCTTACATGCCCTAGCCTTTTGTCGTATCTTAGGCAAAACAACCTGTTTTAATCTCCGTTCAAGCAAAATATTTTACCCTTCAACATTAACTCATGATTCAATTATATTTAACACTTAAAACTAAGAAATTAGCTATTCTGACGATAGTTAAAAACTTAAAATTTTAACAATCATTTAATAAACCTTTGAGCAACCATGAAAGAAACGTTTAAATAGGTAACCTTAGATAGATATGTACCTGTGCCTACCTATATGGGATTTAGATCTACAAATCTGAAAGCAAAATAGAAAATATCAAACTGAAGATAATAATTACAAAAATAAAAACACACAAACATCATTTATCGTCACACGTCACCTTCCCTCAAAGTATCTACCTATCTACCTATACTACCAAACGCTTTCAGTTGACCTTCTATGGCATTCTTGTTGTTGTTTGTTGTTCATGACAAATAAAAAACACTTCCACCGTATGTATGTACATAGGTATATTGTGAACGAATTTCCCTAAAAATATCCCTATTTGAATCTGCTTAGCGCATTTCGCAACCAATTTTTTTAATTATTCAATGACAATATAGCACCGTGTTGCAAATATGCATGGAACTTACAGTTTAGACTGAAAAATTGTAAAAAAAAAATATATTATTAAACATAAATTGATTTAACAACCTCTGAAATTGTTTTGACACCAATGCGATGTACATCATCCAAATTCATAAGGAATTCTCAATTTATGAGAAAAAAATGGAAAATCGTTGGAACGACTTTTTTTTTAAAAAGTTTTTTTATATATGTATAAAATTTTGAAAAAATTAAAAAAAAAAAATGCTACGCAAGTTTTTAGCCTTTTATTACTGTGGAATTAAAAAATTAATTAAAAAAAAATATCATCTACCCATTTTCGAAATACGGAATTTTCAAAAAATAATTTTGAAAATTTTTAAAAAATCAATAATTTATTTTTTTGAAAATTTTGGTATGCAATATTATTAGAACTTATTTGAAGCTTTTTTGCAAAAAAAATCATTAAAATTAGTTCAACTGATAATGAGATAGTCAAAAATCAAAAAAAAATTGACCGAGTCGTTTTAAAATTATTAAATTCTCAAAACAAAATTTTGAAACTTTTTTTAAAAATCCAAAAAAATTTTTTTGAAAATTTTGGTATACAAAACTTTTAAAATTTTTTCAAACATTCTCCAAAAAAAATAGTGAATATTAGTTCAACCTTTTTTGAGAAAATCGAAAATCAAAAACATAGTTCTATGGGAGGTACCATTTCTAACTATTTTTCGGAATTTTTTTTTACAAAATGATTGCCTTTTTGTAAAAAAAATTACTGATTTGTGGGCACGTTTTTGAGAAAAATAAGATTTTTATTTTTTGGTAAAAAAATTTGAATGCCAGGTACCGTTGTTTTTGTTCACAAAAAAAATGAAAAAACGGGTGAGCATAATGCCCAAAAAACGCTAGGTACCAACTTTAAAGAAAATCGACCGCCCTGTTTAGGCTAGCCGAAGGGACAGACAGACAGACGGACAGAATTGCGAGACCCACTTTTTTCGACTTCGCTATCATTGTAATGTCAACTTTTATCAAAATCCCGAGTTCGAATTTTTTACGAATCCATAACTTGCCATATACATACATACATATGTAGTTCCTATATATCGCAAGTAAAAAATGAAATAAAAGTGAGAATAGTGAAAACTTGCAATACTTTAATAAAAAAATATAAAACAACATGCGGTGCTATGTTAAATTGTGTAAAAGCATCTATGATATGGATTTAACAATTTTTTCATTTCACGGTCTGATTGTGTCAGAAATTTCACTTGAATTAATGTGAAGCGATGGTTTTTATGTAAATACATTATCGTAGAATACTTTAAAATTGATACTTCATAGCATTTTGCTATAAAAAAAAGGCAAATTTGTTGAAAATACTAATATACTTTGAAACGTAAAATGATGGCTATCTGTCAAAGTTGAAATTCTCGCGAATTAGCTATTGTTGGTGATGGCAAGGCGCTCAAATGCATTGAGCGCCCGTAGTGCAGAGCAATTTGGCTTACTTTATGTTGAATATGAGTCATAGCTTAGCTGTGAAATGAACACAAATGTAGTGCTTATTATGTAAAAGTGTTTCTACAGGATTTAACGCAGCACCGCATGTAGTTTTATATTTTTCTACAATGAAGTATAGCATATATTCACTTTATTTACTTTTATTTCACTTATTTATTTAATTTACTAAGCTTTTTTTTCTATTTTGACGATTTTAAATTTCAAAACACATTCCTCAAAAAAACAGATAAAAATTCCTTTTATTTAGCTGTCTAACTGCATGCCTTCCCTGTTTGAATGCATTTGTGTTTGTGTAACTCACACTATTATGAAAAAAGCCTCACTTTTCTCGGAATGCCCGTTCCCATTGATGTAATATATATGGACTGCTAGTAACCAACTTCACTAGTGTTCCAGTTTACAGCAGCGCTCTTGGGTCTTGGTGATCATGCCATAAAACTCGCCATTACGAGCAGCCAAAGATACTTTATTATATGCGTAATATATTGTAAGGTAATAATGAACTATATTGCCAAAAAAAATCAATGGGAAAGATCAGAAAAAGTAAGTTCGATCAAAATTTACGAAAATTGTTCAATTCGTTGGCCAATAAACCAAAAAAAACAAAAACAAAAATGTCTTTTAAAAAATGTCTATTTATTCGAATGCCATCTACTGTCGGTTCTTCTTAAATATTTGAATTTTAACGATTTTTTTTAGTGTTTGGCGTCTATTTAGTAACGAATGTGGCCGTTCAGTCCCAAAAGCGCTGAGATTTCTTAGAACATTTTTCTGCGCAAGAAATGTATGGATGTGACAAGTAACTCGCAGTCCATATATAATACGTCAATGCCCTTTCCTCTATTTCTTCTTCTAAGACAGCGAACAGTTGAGTGGAACAATAAAAAAAAGCAAGGAGGAAGAGAAAATGCTAAAAAGGCGGAATGACAAAGAAATGGACCAAAGCAGCAACCCCGTGATTGCCTATGAATCGAATGTCTGGATAAAAAAAATCGAAAAATCATAATTTTTTAAATTTGTATAAAAGCATTATTACTCAGTTTGTATATACAAATTAAGAAAAGATTTAAGGCTTAAAATTTGCAGGAAAATATTGACTTTATAAAACAATTCCTATTTTTCAAGAGTATCGAAAAGGTTTTAAATTATAAGCGAAAATGTGGGACAACCTCAAAGAAAAAATCAATATTCTGATGTATGTAATAAAAAAATTAGACAAAGAAAAAATAGTCTTAAACAGTCTTATAAACATAAAGAATATTATAAAATTTATTTTACGTAAATCAGTTATATACTTTCTGAGTTTACGCGTGACAAATTAAATAATTGTTTCTTTATATAATTGTAATAATATTTTTTTTTATTTATTTTATTTATTTTAACTCAGCTAAGTACTAGCTTTACAAAGAATTTACAAAGAGTTTATATACAGATTATGAATAGTTGGCAAAAAAAGTTAACTTGAATTTACTCGATAAATTTATTCTTTGATCAAACAAATTGATATATTTATCATTGAAATAATTAAATAATTTAAACATTCTATTTAAAGGAGAAAATTGTTCATAGTTGGTCCGATAGTTTGAGATATGTATGCAATCGGTCAAATTCCTCAGGGTTCTTTGGGGAACATTAAAGTTTATACGAGACAGAAGGTGCAAAGAGTCTATATTTCCATTTATTAATTTAAAAATGAAGACAAAACATAAATAAGAACGTCTGCTCTCAAGACTCGGCATATCAATAAGTTTAAGTCTATGGTGGTAAGGTGGAAGATCGTAGGGATTATCCCATCCTAACCCCCTAAGTGCAAATCTTAGGAACCTTTTTTGGACCAGCTCTAGCCTGGCTTTATGGCAGGCATAATTGGGTGCCCAGACCTGACTTGCGTATTCTAGAATTGGTCGAACAAATGTTATGAAAAGTTGTTTTATAACAAAAGGATCAGAAAACTGTTTTGACTCTCTCTTAATCCAACCAAGAATTGAATTGGCCTTATTAGTTATAGAGTTTATGTGTTGTACGAACTTAAGTTTGCCATCAAATGACACACCAAGGACAGACATATAGTTTACACGAGATAATGATACACCATTAAACAAATAATTGAAAGAAATTAAAGAAAGCTTTCTCCTAAAGTTCAAAGTTTTACATTTATCGATGTTAAGAAGTAAACAGTTACGAGCACACCAATCAAAAAACGAATTAAGATCACATTGCAACTCTTCACAATCATGAGTGTTTGATATAGTTTTAAAGATTGTTACATCATCGGCATAAATGAGGCACTTAGAGTGGTTCAACACAGACGGTAAATCGTTTATAAATAAAATGAAAAGAATAGGGCCCAAATGACTACCTTGTGGAATTCCAGAATTAACTTTGAACTTGTTTGATTCACAACCATTGAAAAGTACAGATTAAGATCTATCAAGTAAATAAGATTGGAGCCACTTTACAAAATGTTCACTAAATCCCAGCTTTCTTAATTTAAAAAGCAAAATATGATGTGAGAGTTTGTCAAACGCCTTGCTGAAGTCAGTAAAAATACAGTCCAATTGTTTTTTATTTTTAAATGAGTCAATACAGTTTTCAGCAAGTTCCATTAAAAAAGTTACAGTAGAGCGGCCTTTTGTAAATCCGTGCTGATTTGGAACGATAATGGATTTAATATAAAAACATAGCGATTCACAAATGATAGACTCAAAGAGTTTAGGGATCACAGATAATTTAGCAATAGGCCTGTAATTTTTAATTTCGTCTTTTTCACCTTTCTTATGTAAAGGGATTATAAAGGAACTTTTCCAAATCGATGGAAATAAACAAGAAGATATTGGAAAGTTAAAAAGAATGGACAAAGGCAACGACAAATGATTTACGCAGTTTTTCAAAATAGTAGAGGGTATACCATCAGGACCAGGTATACAACTCTCGTCAAGATTAGATATAAACTTCGCAATGTTGTCAGTATTAATATTAAAGTTCATATCAGTCAAGTAAGTAAAAGATTTCAATAGGCCAAAGTCTTGGGCTATTACGTCAGGTTTATCACAGTTTGAAGTATCACAGTTTGAGGTATCACAGCTTAAAGTATCACAGTTGTAAGTATCACAGTTGAAAGCACTTTGAAAAAAGTCCGAAAAAAGTTGTGTTATAACCCGTGGATCATGACTTGAAGTGTCGTTAGACTTGAGAACAGACGGGTAAGGACTAGATTTTCTTTTAATATTTATGAATTTCCAAAATATAATAATGTAATGATAATAATATAGTGTATTTGAGTGAGGCAACACATTAAAAAAAAGAAAAAAAGGTGCCCGTCATTTTGCAGATCTAAACGAGTGTTTCGAGGTTTTCAAAAATGATAAATAACTAAATAAAAATTTAAATAAAAGTGAGAATGGTGAAAACTTGCACTTATAAAAAAAAATATACAGGGTGTTTTTTTTAGACGTGTGGTTTTCAATCTGGCAATACTTTTTTCGGAGTTGGTCTTTTTGACAGCTGCCACTTCATTTTTGCTCAGTTTGGTTTGCCATTTCATAATGAATAGACTTACTCCTGAACAACGTTTGCAAATCGTGCAAATTTATCACCAAAATAATGGTTCGATTCCTATGCGTCCAATATTCGGTCGACATAATCGCCCAGCAGAGTCGGTAATTCGAGCAACCATGGATCGGTTTCGCACCACGTTTACTCTAGTGGATAATGCGCTATTGCTGCTGTGGAGCAGAGTATCGAAGAAGACCCGAATGAGTCCATCCGCCATCGCGCGCAACAATTGGAGCTGTGCCCATCCACCGCGGCGGCCACTTGCCCGAAATCATTTTTAGAACATAATGGCAAACCTTTAATCTTTATAATAAAGCTGAATTCTTAGCCATAACATTAAATTATTTGCGTTTTATTTCTTAAACGAGTTTAAATTTTTTTTATTTCACGGGCTGATTGTGTCTCAAATTCCACAAAAATTAATGGGATGTGATGTTTTTTAGGTAAATACATTATCGTAGAATACTTTAAAATTGATATTTCATAGTATTATGCTAAAAAGGCAGATTTGTTGAAAATGCAAATATACTTTGAAACGTGATGTCAGGTGCTATCTATCAAAATAAGAAATTCTTGTCCAGATTCGAATTCCTTTTTGTTGCTGATGGCAAGGCGCTCAAATCCATTGAGTGCCCGTAGTGCAGAGAAATTTTACTTATGTGGAATATGAGACACAACTTACATACCTGTGAAATGAACAGAAATTACACTGCTTGTTTTAGGTGTTTTAACAGCATTTAACGCAGAACCGCATGTAGTTTTACTTTTCTCAACGAAGTATTCACCCTTTTTGCGTTAGGCGTTTTATTAAAACGACAAGGCGAGTTTTAGTAAAACGACCATTCTTTTGATGGTTAGAGGGGTGAAGAAAGAAGAGAACGGCAAAGGTTTAGTTTTAAATGCAAAAGAAACTTTGCATACACCCAACCTCGCACCTACCCCAAATCCTAGTAGGCCCAAGCAGGGGATTGCAGGAAGGCAGCATGAAAAAAAAAATTGTGTATTTCGCGGTCCATTAAATTTTATGAAGCTAATAACCCCGAAGACACATCCATTATTATACGCGATGGATGCTCTACAAGTACCCAAAAGTAATCGTAATTCCTAAAATATCACTTGATCTCAAATGCATAGAAATAATGCGGGATTGAACTGCACTGAAAAGAACTGTAGAACCCGGCATCTACCATAAATGCATTAAAATTAAGTCTGCAGCAAGAATGGCCAAAAATAAGCCTAGAATATTCGAAACAAATTGTTTCAACGAAGCCAAGGCGTTTATCTGGAGTAATTGCTAATATGGGATGCGCTAGCCAAATACTAATGCATTTTTTAACAATTTTAATAAAAACCTAAATAAAAAACCGATTAATGAAGTGTTAATTTCTAAGCTTTGTCGATCTTAATCGCTTGTTTCTTAACTTTTCTTGTATTATAGTGGTCTATGTTTAATTTTTTCATTGGAATACAATGAGGAATTGGATGGTTATAAAATCTGCGAAACAAAAATTGTCTGCTTAGTGGTAAGAATATTATTTTTAAGGTTCCCCCACACCAAAGTGAATTTTCGATGGCGACGACGAAAACAATAATAACATGTTTTCATTGACAACCACGTGTTGTTATTGTTGTTTTCGTCGTCACCACCGAAAATTCGCGTTGATGTAGGGGAACCTTCCTCCAATATTTTTTAGTAAATTATTCAATAGAAAACCGAATATTAATGACAGTCACTGTACATTCACTATGTAAATATTGAAGTCGTATGTACATACATATATATACCAACATTTATTTTAAATTTAATGTTCAAGCGTAACAAATAATAAATAAATCGCGTTACTTACAAATAATAACTCCCTTTTTTTTGTCAGATTAAATACACAACACCACAAAACCAAATGTATTATATGTATGAATTATGATTGAAAAAGATAAACGAAAATATTACAAAGCTCGTAACAAAGATATTTCAAATAAAGATGTGAGCCGCGGGTGTCATTCGGGTATGCTACCAAGTTGAAAATTTGATGTTCCTCGTAAGAAATGTGAAAGTATATGTGATCCTGTTTAGATTGTGACTGCTCACTACGTAGTGACGGCACTGATCTCTATAATACATTATAATATATTATAGAGATTAGTGAGTGACGGCATTTTGTCGGTGAAATTGGTGAGGTAGAAAGGGAGACGACAGTCAGGAAGAAAACATAAAGATTGACGTTGATTACACGACTCGTTTTTTCAGTTGTTTTTCCTTTTGTCTTTTTGACAGCTTGGGTGAGGGGTCTAGAAATATACAGGGAATGAAGCAACAAATCCATACATTTCTACAAGCTATCAAAAAGACGAAAGACGAAACGACCAAAAAAAGACTCGTGTAATCAGCGTCATTGTAGTGAGCAGTCATGTTTCATATCCGACATGTTCAATTTAATACCATTTTTTTTATTTTTGGCATGTTCCGTGTTCGTTGAAGGGTAAGGCGCCAGTTATAGCGATCAGAAAAACCCATCCGAAAAACTTGAAACAGTATGAAATTGATTCTTTTTTCTGATGGTTGTTTATAGCAATCAAAAAAAATGTGTAAGAAAAAGTGAAGCAAACCGAAAACAAACAAACAGCCGCCAAGATTTTTTCTGATTGAAATGTCAGAAAAAAAATTTCGGATGGAAATCTTTCAGTGGAACAGAAATAAATTGGAACACAAATCAGTGGAACGATTTGTTCCCTTTTCTGTCAAAAAGCAATCAGCTGATACGAAAAATTTAATTTCATCCGAAAAACAAGTAAATCCATTTAAAAGATAAAAATATCAGCCGAATTTATAAACGCATTATAGCGAGTACATAAAGTTATACATTTCTTATAATGCCTCTAAACGCGAAAAACGTATTTATAAAACTTTGCAACGTTGTATAGAGGCATTATAAGCTAAACGCGTTTGAGGGTTGAATAGTGTCTGTATAAGGATATTTTAGTATCGAAATGTCACTTTGAATCACATACAACAATATAATACATAGATATTAGGGTAGCCCATATTTTGGCAATGTTTGAATTTCTTTTTTGTCCTCCCCTAAAAATGATTATTATATGTACCTGTACAGTGTACATAAAAACACGTTGTGCATTTGTTTTTAAAGCGGCTAGCTTAGTAACACCGAAACATAAGGCGTGTTTTTTTGCAAGCCCGGGGGTTATTCGACGAAAAAAACGACGGCGGGGCTTAATGAAAAACTTGGCAGCACTGTGTAATGAGCATTGACATTTCGAAATCAGCTGACAAATTGACAGTGACAGAAGAATTTAAATAAAAAAAATAGTCCCTTAAAATAATTTTGAACAGAAAATACGGTAATTTTATTAAGATTTAGGTAACTAGAACAACTCGAAGTTAATTCAATTATCTTTTCCGTGTATTCTAATGGTGGATTTACATTCATCTTCATGCGGAATTCCGCAAAAAAAAAGGATGTAAGATATAAAATTTACATTTGTTGAATAGAGATGGAAGACCAAAATGCAGAGATCTTCATGAATGCAGATTATAGGAAATTGGAGCGATGAAGATGAAGATTATAGTAAAGACGAACATGTTCATCTTTATTATAGCATGTTTGTCTGCATTTACGTTTGTATTTTTGTTTTCATACCTTCCTATAATTTTTTGGATGTGTTTGTTCAATAAACAATTGAACTGTCAAAATATTTAGGTATAATAAAACGTTTTATCTTTAATAAAAAGAAAATTTCTTCTCTTCAAAAAAATTTAAAGAAAATAGAGATTCATCCTTAATCAACGCAAAAGATGGTTCTTAAGAATAAATAGCTTTTTTACTCATAAAAATAAGTCGTGGACATTAGACAAGCCATCACCATCAGCAGTACATACAATAAGGAAGCAAATTAGTGGCCGTGAACGTAATGAAATCTTTCACATAATTCCAGAGCTTCATTCAGAACCAATAACCTGTAGGAAAACTAGAATCGAAGACACGCGGTCTGATAGGTAGTTATTAATATCCTCAACCATATGTGGGAACTGTATTGATTGTGCATTTCCTTTTACCAGTTGGGACATACGCTTTAATTAAGATGAATATAATTTCATTTATCTTCATAAATTTTGCATAATAACTTCTACTTGGTATTCTTTTGTTTAGAACCCAAGCAAAGATAAAGAATCTTGAAAAGCATCCCACAATTTGAAGTGATTTTTTTACTTTAACACGGATTATTTTGATTTCGTTGTGAACACAAATGTTTTTCTCAAAACCTATTAGTCGGAATATTGAAAACAATGAACCTTTGTGGTAAGTTTGAAATGCACCAAATATTAATATTTAATTCAAGACAACTTCACACATCCAGATACTGCGGGAACACTTGCTTATTTATACCTCATTGTGATGTGCAGCTATACTCCATTAGCTCTAATAAATTAAAAATACGCTCACAAAGATCTATTCAATTTATTGGTAAAGCATTTCAACATTTAAAGTAAGCAAATCAATTACAAAAAAATAATTTTGAGTTATATCTTTTGACTGGAATCTTCTATCTTTTTAGTATTCAAGCATTTGATTTAAACATCACCATATGATGGCATTTTTAATTTATTGATTTTCGGAGTCCAATGCTTCTTACTGAGGATATCAACCTAAGATGCAAAGCTATGTGCAGTGAAATTTTGGTATCAACGAAGTGGTCTATAATATCGTAACATGAAAGGCTATTATGAAATAGGGAGCTTATCACGGCTACTCTATTCACCAACTTTATTCAAATTTATAAAGGTGTCGTAGTCTTGCAGTTAGTCTACTATTATACTGTGATTTTTTAACAATGACTTCAAAGAATAATGAATGCGAAGGGAAAAATTAAATAATATAAAATAGATATATATATCTCCTCCGTGAATCGTTTCGAATAGAGATTAGAGGTGAATATCATAGTTGAAAAAATGAACAAAAGAATCAAGTTATAAGCTTTATTCTGGGAAATAGGATTAAAGAAAATAAATTCTTATTCTAATACAGAATTTGTTTTATTTATTAACAAACGTTTTCGAAAATTTATCTTCTCATCTTCAGGTGGTGACCAATTGACAAAAAAAATATGAGAATAAGAATTAATTTTCTTTAATCCTATAATTATTAGTAGGTAGGTACTCATATTTATATATT
This sequence comes from Epistrophe grossulariae, assembly GCA_929447395.1. NCBI lineage: Eukaryota > Metazoa > Arthropoda > Insecta > Diptera > Syrphidae > Epistrophe > Epistrophe grossulariae. The sequence goes on from OV839567.1 coordinate 70,726,175, forward strand.
TGCATCAAAATAATAGTTAATTTAGCTTTGTAAATGTTTGATTATAAACTATTAAAATTTTCAATAATAGTTCTCAATTGTATATGTAGTTATGAATGGTGTCTAAGCTGAACTTAATAAATGATAGAAATCCAAATAAAATGTACCTCTTTGTTTATATTTTTGGTCGCCCTGAAGACATTATAGTGAAACAAAGTGGAATGAAAATATATTCCAAATTCAAACACTCAATTTGTATTTAAATTAGTTTAGGACTATTTGCATTTTCAAATGCTTTAAATCAATCGACAATGTGCAGATTGAAAAATCATATGAGTGAAATCGATCAACCGTGGGTGGGTAACGATTGCTATCAAAGTTGCGTGTCTTTGAATTCAAAATTTAACTCATAAGCTAGTGGGTGACTTATGACTTAAAAATATTTTTATTCATAAGCTAGATGAGAGATATATGAATTAAAAAAAATTGGATTCATAAGCTATAGTTGGTTATTATGAATTAAAAAAATAATTTGAAAATGAAGTCATAAGCTAGTTGGTGTCTTAGAATTAAACAATTTTAATTCATAAGCTAGATGGTGATTTACGATTTTAAAATTTATGAATAAAATTTTTTAAATTCTAAATCACCAACTAGCTTTTGAATTAATTTTTACTTGCGATATATATGTAGGTACTATATGGCATGTTATGGATTCGTAAAAAAATCGAACTCGGGATTTTGATCAAAGTCGATATTACGATGATAGCGAAGTCGAAAAAAGTGGGTCTCGCAAATCTGTGCGTACATCTGTCTGTCTGCCTTTTTGGCTGCAGCATTGGGCAATGGGCATTCCCCCACCACGTTTTTTTTTTATTTCTTTTTTTAAGACCAAAAATAACGGTATCTGCCGTAAAAATATTTTTTTGCAAAAAATTAAAATCTTATTTTCTCAAAACTTTTTTTTTTATAAAAAAATTTCCGAAAAATGGTTAAAAGTGGTACCTCTGAGAGAACAATTTTTTTGATTTTCGTTTTTTCTTAAGCAGCTCAACTAATATTGATCAATTTTGTTACGGAGAGTGTCTAATTATTCGAAAATGACTCAGTCAATTTTTATTAAACGTGGCACCCAGCAGTTTTTTTAACATTATCTAGCAGATCTTAAATGAAAATTCTTTTTATAGCCAAAAATAACGGTACTTCCCATACAAATGTTTAAAAACCGGTATTGAAAATCTCATTTTTCTCAAAAAAAGCTTTAATTAAAATTTTTGTGTAAACTTATATCTTTACGATCTCCATATTATTGGAAAAAAATGATCTATCGTTTAAAAATGGTATCTCTCATAGAACCATTTTTTTGAATTTCGACTATCTCGTTATCAGTTGAACTGATTTCAATGAATTTTTTTGCACAAAAGCTTTAAATAAATTGTAAAAATATTGCATACCAAAATTTTCAAAAGAATAAATTATTGATTTAAAAAAAAAAATCAAAATTATTTTTGGAAAATTCCATATTTCGATAATTGGTAGATGATATTTTTTTAATAAATTTTTTAACTCCGTATTGATAAAGGCTAAAAAATTACTATTTTTTTAATTTTTTCAAAAATGTATACATATATAAAAAATTATCTAAAAAAAAAACCGCTCCAACGATTTTCAATTTTTTTCTCATAAATTGACATTTCCTTAAGAAATCGGATTATGTGCATCGAATTGGTGTTAAAACGATTTCAGAGGTTGTTTAATCAATTAATGTTTAATTACGTATTTTTTTTTAGAATTTTTTAGTCTAAACCGTAAGTTCCATGCATAGTTGCTATTTGCACGGTGCTATATTGTTCATAAATATATGTACTACTCGCATAATACTACCCTAAACTTAACTACGTTTTAAGCAGGTGGTATACAATATAAGCTCCAATAACTAATTTATTTCTTTTATAAGATTAATATAGTTTTTGAAATATTAGATCTATAAAAACACAGTGTGATCGCACATAAGAGAAAGTTCGTGTGACCCAGTAGTGTACTAATTTTTCATAACTGATATCGATATTTGGAAAAATGACGGCACATACATATGTATATATAGAACACGGAGTTCATTTTAAATTTGAGTTTAAGTCCTCTACCTTTTTATCACAACTCAGATCGTGTCCTTACAATAAATAAAAACTACTTACAAATCAAACGCACCAATTTAAATATTAAATTATTTTTCTTAAATTTTATTCAATATAAAATATTATAGATGTATGTATGTAGATATGTATGAAAACTATCAACTAAGTTTAAATTATATTTTTCAAAAATAAATACACGATATTAAAAACATGAATTCTCTGTACATAATAAGTATACTATGTATATGATATATTTAGTTAAATACACCTACATTATAAATCAATAGAAATATCAAATTAGATTTTTTAAAAAGTTGCCTTCTTAAGTATATCTATGTATGTTTTTATCTTTTATATTTTAAGGATAAGGCTTTAAATAAAAATAATTAATTCTATTTACAATAATTATTTATTTTATTTAATAAACAAAATAAATTGGTAAAGTTTTGCACTTGCTTATAAAAGAATTTCGCTTGGTCTGATATTGGGACAGGATTTGTATGTTTTACATGGATCACCTTTTTTGGCTCTGATTGTTGAAGTTTACCTTTGCATTTGGATTTTTGGAAAGGAGGTGCTAGTTACGTTGAACTTTAACCATTTCAGAAGCGATTTGTCGTTCTACGAAGACATCTTGTTTCGACATGTTATAACGGTAAGCGAGCAGCAGCCGATGTTACTTCTCAACGAGGATACGTTTGTTGACTGGGATGTTCTCGAATTTCCTTTAAAAAGAAATTCGATTTAGCTAAGTAAAAAACTTATAGACAAACAAATTTACGTATTTCAATATTTTTTATTGGTCAAGTTTGTTGAACTATGCAAATGAATATTTTAATAAAATTGACCAAAAAGCTCAACACAAAACTATGAAGTTATTGGTCACATTACGTGATAAAAGGATTAAAAAAAACATTTGAAAAACTATTCTATGTTATATTTTCGAAAGGAATAACAAAAATTCCATCTTACCAAAGAGTTCATTCAACACTTCAGATATTGCAGCTACCTGCTCTAACGAGCTCAAATCTTTTTGATCAGAAATTGGGATCATCCCCCTATAAATTTCATCACACATTCCTTTCATCTGACTCAATCGCTTATCGCCAAAGGTTTCATAATCGGATCAGCCAGAAGAACTCCCACTTGATCTTTTAATTTTTCAGCTCGATTCCCTATGTAGTATGTTAGCGCATTTATTTTCTGCAAATTTCTTCTCTGATTTAATTTTATAGCACACCAATCACTGAATTCCTGATATCTTTGTTCCGATTCGGGCAAAATACACAGAGTGTAATTCAGAGGTCATGGGCACTTCTATTTTCTTCATATTGACCTTACATTTTTCTTCATCAAGTTTAGGTTTTACTATCTTTCCAGAATTACTAACATTAATTGGTTTATGTTGCGTTGGATTTCAGTGGTTGTGGTGATGACGAGCATCAAAAGTATTTGCGTATTATATTTTTTGGATCAACTAATTTTAAATACATTTATTTAAATCTAAAAAAAATGTGAAACGTATTTACAAACATTTAAGCTTTATTGAACTCGTCACGTTTAGGTCTATGTTTGCTTTAATTTTGAAAAGGCCTTCGGGTGTAGCAGCTGCTTTCAAACTGAAATCTAATGTTACATCTTCGCATTTAACATTGAAAATTTCCGTCTGTTCACTTTCCTCGTTATTGCGTTATTGGCTTCTTTCTTTGATTTCTCAACTTCGACAACAACAACACTTGGCAGCAGCGAGGCTTGGCCAAGATTCGAGTGGATAGTAACTTTGTATCGAAAGCACCACGGATGGTTTTGGAATTTCCTGCAAGTAGGATTGGCGCGCCAGTTCGAATTTTGCTTGGAAAAGCTTTACACAAACTGCATGCGGAGATATTTTCGTGTCAATTTCTTTGTCGGCCTCGCCCTTTGACTTCAGTTCAAATTCCTTGGTGCTCTCGTTACTAGTAGCTACTAATGTATGTACTTACATGCGTCTTGGATTTTTTCTGGGGCCAGTGTTGACTGTGAGAGGAAAAATTGCAAGCTGTTGGAAACGCAAGAGGCCAGCTTTGAGGACATTTTCTGCTTGGCAGTCAAACCGCACTCGATCTCATTGCCTTCGGCAAGGAAGCGAGACATGGTCACCTTGCTTGTTGGCTATAACTTCAGGATTTCCATCGTCTTTTACTGTGGCAATGCAAAGTGTGCTATTACCGATTTTAATTCCAAATCTTGGCCACATATTTTAGTGATTTTTGTTTTTTAAAATTGATGGACTATTTTTAAGCAAGCAAAGAAAATTTTTATAACCTCACACACGATGCCAATTGACAAATTTCTATTTATTATTACTGTTCTTACATTTTCCATAATTTTTTTTATCTTTTTATCCATTGCGGGAAATTCTTGTCGCAGAATACCAATAAAAGTAAAAAAAAAAACAATTTATTTTGAAATAAATGACACACCTCCTGACAGTTGTCAAAAAATTATGGCAAAATTATAGCAAGAAAAAGAGTTACCACCTGTGTATTCTTTCGCACTTTCGTATTGCGAACTATATCTGACTCGCTTTACTTTTCTTCAAATCTGCAGACGAAGATGAATGTAAATCCACTATAAAGTTAGTAAATCCTCTTGGTCCTGGTCTTAAACATGCAGAAGCAGAAGAAGAAGGAAAAAGTTGCCATCCAAACAGCTCAAGGTAGCCAGTGCTAAAATAGAAGTCGACAGACAGAAGAAAGGACTGAAAGACAACAAATAATGAACTTTGCATTTAGCATTGACTGGCTATATGAAGCTCATTGCTTATTAGGCGTGTTTTTTTGCAAGCCCGGGGGTTATTGGACGAAAAAAACGACGGCGGGGCTTAACAATCACCATGTTAAATACAACAACAACTAATCCTCCTGCTGGATTAGCTTAAGCGTACAGAATTCTCGGTGCTAAACTCTTGGACAAGCTAAAAACTGTGCTACCAAATGCAACTTTGGTTAAGTTATCGATAAATTGTATAGAAACGTCAAAACCGACGTTAATCAATTTTCGTTTTGCAATTTACATAAAAAATAAAAATGTCTGAACACAAAGATGGCGATTCGAAAGGTAAGTTATACCTTTTTATTTGTAAAATATAAAAAATATTCTTGCTGATAAGCTAAATTTGTGTGCTCTTTGTGTAGTGTGTGCTGATGGAAGTATGCAACTACGATCTCTGCAGGACTTTAAACTCATCACCACCATTGAGGTCCCTAACGAGCAATTTGTCTCGGCTGCTTATTGTAAGACACTGGACAGACTATGTGGATGCACTAGAGTGGTTCTCTTATTTTCTATTCGCTGCACTATACCGATAATGAATCTGGCGATGAAACGGTAGATGATGAAAACGCAACGTTTGTGGAAATACGGATTTCTCACAGGGAAGTAGGAGGTGCTGGCGATGGAGATTTGTCTGAAACGGATGGCCGAAATGGCTCTCGAGCATCGGGATGCAGTCGTAAACAGCAAAGCGAAGCTCCATCAACAGGTACAACACCAGGTCCTAGTACAAGTGAAAATCAATCATCGAATTCAATTGCACACAAAAGTGATTTATCACTTGAAGACTTGCGCACCTTATGCGATTTAACGCAGTTTGATGAAGAGTCTGTCTAAAGACCCGACAGCGTACGCGAAATTAAGTGATTCTCACTTCTATGCTTTTTTTGCTTGCTTACATAAATACAGTGTTAGCATCCAGCATTACGGCGTAAAAGCAACCCACCTGCTTGGGCATGTCACTATAGGATTTGGGACAGGTGCTTGCTTCATTGGGATGATTGAAACGGTTCCGAGTTCTTACTTAGGTCCTCTTACGTTATTTAAAATTCATTTTCAATTCTATCAAAAATTAAAAAAAATTTCTATCTAAAAGTAATTCTGCCATGATTTTTGAAAATTGAACAACGGCGGAATTACTTTTAGATAGAATTTTTTTTAAATTTTTGATAGAATTGAAAAAGGATTTTGTGTAACGTAAGAGGACCTAAGTAAGAACTCAAAACCGTTTCAATCATCCCAATGAAGCAAGTAGTTTTGTAGTTACAGCATGTTACAGTATGATTTTCTATTGAAATTCTTGTAAGAGCTACATAAAAAATGCTGTTATTTCAAAACTATTTGCTTCATTGGAATGATTAAAACGGTTTTGAGTTCTTATTTAGGTCCTCTTACGTTATACATAATTCATCTTCAATTCAATAAAAAATTTAAAAAAATTTCTATCTCAAAGTAATTCTGCCATGATTTTTGAAAATTGAACAACGGCGGAATTACTTTTAGATAGAATTTTTTTTTAATTTTTGATAGAATTGAAAATGGATTTTGTGTAACGTAAGAGGACCTACGTAAGAACTCAAAACCGTTTCAATCATCCCAATGAAGCAAGTAGTTTTGTAGTTACAGCATTTTTTATGTAACCGTCAAACAAATTTCGTATGATTTTCTATTGAAATTCTTGTAAGAGCTACATAAATAATGGTGTTATTTCAAAACTATTTGCTTCATTGGAATGATTAAAACGGTTTTGAGTTCTTATTTAGGTCCTCTTACGTTATACATAATTCATCTTCAATTCAATAAAAAATTTTAAAAAATTTCTATCTCAAAGTAATTCTGCCATGATTTTTGAAAATTGAACAACGGCGGAATTACTTTTAGATAGAAATTTTTTTAAATTTTTTATGGAATTGAAGATGAATTATGTATAACGTAAGAGGACCTAAATAAGAACTCAAAACCGTTTTAATCATTCCAATGAAGCAAATAGTTTTGAAATAACAGCATTTTTTATGTAGCTCTTACAAGAATTTCAATAGAAAATCATACGAAATTTGTTTGACGGTTACATAAAAAATGCTGTAACTACAAAACTACTTGCTTCATTGGGATGATTGAAACGGTTTTGAGTTCTTACTTAGGTCCTCTTACGTTACACAAAATCCTTTTTCAATTCTATCAAAAATTTAAAAAAAATTCTATCTAAAAGTAATTCCGCCGTTGTTCAATTTTCAAAAATCATGGCAGAATTACTTTGAGATAGAAATTTTTTTAAATTTTTTATTGAATTGAAGATGAATTATGTATAACGTAAGAGGACCTAAATAAGAACTCAAAACCGTTTTAATCATTCCAATGAAGCAAATAGTTTTGAAATAACAGCATTTTTTATGTAGCTCTTACAAGAATTTCAATAGAAAATCATACTGTAACATGCTGTAACTACAAAACTACTTGCTTCATTGGGATGATTGAAACGGTTTTGAGTTCTTACTTAGGTCCTCTTACGTTACACAAAATCCTTTTTCAATTCTATCAAAAATTTAAAAAAAATTCTATCTAAAAGTAATTCCGCCGTTGTTCAATTTTCAAAAATCATGGCAGAATTACTTTTAGATAGAAATTTTTTTTAATTTTTGATAGAATTGAAAATGAATTTTAAATAACGTAAGAGGACCTAAGTAAGAACTCGGAACCGTTTCAATCATCCCAATGAAGCAAGCACCTGTCCCAAATCCTATAGTGACATGCCCAAGCAGGTGGGTTGCTTTTACGCCGTAATGCTGGATGCTAACACTGTATTTATGTAAGCAAGCAAAAAAAGCATAGAAGTGAGAATCACTTAATTTCGCGTACGCTGTCGGGTCTTTAGACAGACTCTTCATCAAACTGCGTTAAATCGCATAAGGTGCGCAAGTCTTCAAGTGATAAATCACTTTTGTGTGCAATTGAATTCGATGATTGATTTTCACTTGTACTAGGACCTGGTGTTGTACCTGTTGATGGAGCTTCGCTTTGCTGTTTACGACTGCATCCCGATGCTCGAGAGCCATTTCGGCCATCCGTTTCAGACAAATCTCCATCGCCAGCACCTCCTACTTCCCTGTGAGAAATCCGTATTTCCACAAACGTTGCGTTTTCATCATCTACCGTTTCATCGCCAGATTCATTATCGGTATAGTGCAGCGAATAGAAAATAAGAGAACCACTCTAGTGCATCCACATAGTCTGTCCAGTGTCTTACAATAAGCAGCCGAGACAAATTGCTCGTTAGGGACCTCAATGGTGGTGATGAGTTTAAAGTCCTGCAGAGATCGTAGTTGCATACTTCCATCAGCACACACTACACAAAGAGCACACAAATTTAGCTTATCAGCAAGAATATTTTTTATATTTTACAAATAAAAAGGTATAACTTACCTTTCGAATCGCCATCTTTGTGTTCAGACATTTTTATTTTTTATGTAAATTGTAAAACGAAAATTGATTAACGTCGGTTTTGACGTTTCTATACAATTTATCGATAACTTAACCAAAGTTGCATTTGGTAGCACAGTTTTTAGCTTGTCCAAGAGTTTAGCACCGAGAATTCTGTACGCTTAAGCTAATCCAGCAGGAGGATTAGTTGTTGTTGTATTTAACATGGTGATTGTTAAGCCCCGCCGTCGTTTTTTTCGTCCAATAACCCCCGGGCTTGCAAAAAAACACGCCTTATATCAAAGATACTGAATATAAAGAAATGAATCCTGGGCTGTAAACCCAGTTTGCCTACAAGCTGAAAAACGCTTGGTTTACATAAAACACGCACACATTCTCAATTGGCGTCCATTTACCACGATTTATTCGCACACATTCTCACTTGGCGTCAATCTACCACGAAAATGTCGGTTATTTTCAAATCTCAATGGGCATGTTCAAAAAGTATAAGAACGGCGGGAACGAATTTACTAGTGCTCACTGCACCTTAAATGGATACATTTAATTGTGGCAACAAATTCTAAGTAAAGATTTATTAATTTGTTTGCAAATTTGTATTCTTTTCTCTAACGCCCATATTATTCAATCGATATATCCAGATTGAAACTTAAGTCGGGATGTATTTACATTGAATTTGTTTACTTTGCCTATGGATTTAAGTTTTAAGGTGGATGTATCGAAATAATAATATGGGTGTTAATGTAAGATCCGGTTAAACTGCACTTCAGCGGAACTGAACTTCACAACTTATTTGTAGGGAATTGTATGATCTATATCGCACTATAAGCAACAACTGAAGGTACGGCAAGGTACTATGCGGTTAAGTTGATAGTTTGACCAAATTTGTCGCGACATGAAGTTTCGTTCCGTTTCGCGCGAAAGTGCGTGCGGTGTCATTGAATTCCGCTGAGTGCGGGGGCCAGATTCTGTATCTAAAAAGTGATCAATCGTTTTCGACTTGCATAAAGATTTGAAGCAAATCTTTCGCAAAAACGAAAACGTTGGATCGCTTTTTAGATACAGAATCTGGCCCCGGTTTTTACTTTATGGTCAGGTATCAACTGTGCCGCATAGTGCTGCGCCGTGAAGATCAGTTGTCGCTTAGTGCGATATAGCTCATACAATCTCAATCAAATAATATTTTGCCGCGTCGTGAAGTTCAGTTTCACTGAAGCGCAGTTCTGTCGAGTTCCGTCTTACCTTTATTATTTTAAGATAAAAACAACATTTTTTCGAAAAGCGTGTCTTTAGTGTAAAAAAAAGACAACGAATGCATTAAAAACAAACAAACAAACATAAGAAAAAAAAGAATATATAAGTACTTATAACTTTTATTTTTCTATTAACAGATTTGAGTAATAAGATTATGTGGAAATAAAACGCAACCTTGCTGTGTACGAATTGGATTAAAATTTCCATTTAATTTTGACGTTTCCACGTATAGATTCTTCTCATACGCAATATATGCAGATTAAAATGCGTATATATTCTTATTGAATTTGTAAAATTAACGTCTGAATTTATGTTTTAAGCTGGATGAATCGAGTGAATAGTTAAAACTTTTGATACAAATTAACTCGATGTTAATCCAGTTCACATACCAGCGTATTTAATAGATTTTGTACTAGTTAGACAGTTTCAAAATAGTTGGAAATATGCTTATTTTGACTAAATAAAATGTTACATTAGCCAAGGTTTAAATAACCGAGTCCATTGTTTAACACCCATATTATTCACTCGATACATCCAGATTAAAACTTAAATCCTATCTATAGAGTGAATAATATAGTTTGAATAGCTCTTAAAAATCAAATAAATAATCTATAACTTACACGGCTGTCCAAAGTTAGAAAACGTTTATAAGTATGACTGATGCAGTCTATATATAAGTATAAAGTTCTTTTCATCAAATAATTTTTTTCATCAAATCAGAAAAATAGAAGACTGAAAAATCAAAAAAAGTGCTATAGCACCTTTAGAAAAAACATTTCAAACACAACCATTCATGTAAATTTTTCCGAGGTGAATTCAACAAACGTCAAAAAATAGTAATTTGTGAATTATTGTTAGGTGTGTTCAATGAGGCTGTTCGGAACAGTTTAGAACACTTTAGAACAGAAAAGTACAAGATTTTGCTGTTCAATGAGAAATTTTCTGTTCTAAACTGTTCTGAATTGCTGTTCAATGAGTCTGTTTGGAACAGTTTGGAACACTTTAGAACAGGATTTTCTGCACTTGCTTTTGAGGTAGAACAAGTTAGAACAGATTTGTGAAAACTGTCAAAATCAGATGTTGATTTTTTTAATGAAAGTAGTTTGTTTTTTTGATAGATTTCATTTGCATCTCTGCTTAACTCTTTCAAAAGTGTATTTTAATCAATTCTGATTCTATTTTCATGAAGTAATTTTAGTTTTAAGACGTATATTTGTGAATTTGTGACAAGCATATATCCTCCGAAAAATTTTTGTTGCTTTTTTAGTGACAACGTAGGTAGCCATTTTCTGTTCTAACTTGTTCTGACGTTTTTCACGAATCTGTGCTGTTCTATTCTGTCCTGTTCTGTTCTGTTCTAACTTTTCCTCACTGAACAAACCTAATATCTCGCAGTTTATATTTATTTCTGAATAGTATTGCAAAGCATTGGAATTTCCTTTGCCTTCGACTTGCGGCACTGTGCAAAGACGGCCACTCCTTTCACAACACAAACATTACCCGCTGAGGCTAATGTTGAGAGATCCTGCAGGTAAACCAAAATATTATATGTATTTATATTAATTATTTTACAAAAAACAACATTTTGTCCCGAAAAAAACTACATAAACGAAGCACAGTAACCAAAATAAAATATTCCCCACAGCATATTAATAAAAAAAAATTAGAACTGTCAAAACATATAAACTCACCGCATTATATTGTTGTTGCAATTCACATCTATTCATCGACACAAAATGAAATTACAAATACAACAATGTAAACAAATGGGTTTTGGAGGGTGAAACGTACGAAAGATTCATATCTTTATAATACAGTATCTTTGGTTTATATACAAAGATGAAACTTCGAAAACGAAATATGCAAGCAAACAGAACTAAAATCTGTTGTCAATCAGCTGTTCTAAAAAAAAATTCATTCCTGACACATAAATTGTAGTGGTTGTTCGCGAATTAAAACTAATTTTTTTAATTTGTATTCGTGGAACATCAACTAATACTAATGAACTCAGGACCACGGCTGGGGATTTCCAGATTGTGGACAACATGCAAGTCGTCTTGAGCCAGTTTCACTGACAGTCGAAGTCAAGTGAGTTGTTGGGGATCGTGGTCCATGAGCGATGCCAATTGCCAACACCCTTGAATAAGTGTGAACTAATGGATGAATGTCGGGCACGTCCACCACCCTTTTGTGGCCATGGCTTACGGCCTACGCACCTCCGAACACGATTTCGTATGAGCAAAACTTACGTAACGATACTTTCGTTGCCATTCGATGTTCTCTTGGATAACATCAACTCGTGGATTGGTGGCAAACACGTCGGGATGTAATTCAATCAGACCGAGGTTCTTCTCTTCAATTGTATCGGTGTTTTCGATCCATGTCTGACGATTTGCACAAATATTTGTTGGTATTTTGGATTTCTCTTCTAGCGGGAGGATGAGAGCTGGAGATGGTGGGATAACTTTGGTGGTGGTCAGGTGTCGCACCGAATTAATGAGATGTTTTGTTTTTTTAAATAAATTAAAATCTTTTATGATAAGTCTCAAAAATTTGTCTTTTATTCTTTTATTATTGTATTAACTTACATTTTGTCTCCTTTTAACAACATTTCGTTGGCGAAATAAAATATAAGTATCCTTTTTCAGTTGTTCTTTTATGATAAAAGTCACACAAATGTATCTTTTATTCTTTTATGATTTGTAAAAGATTTTATAAAAGATTTTGGCATGCTGAATACGAAAAATGCGGTTTGTAAAAGATTTTTTGACATGTTCGAATTTTTTAAAGTTCATAACAGAACCTGATAGCAGATTTCATAACAGATTTGGCATGCCGAATACCAAAATTATAATTCATAAAAGATTTTTTGACAGCTCACACTTTTGTATGGAAAATCATAACAGAATAGCAGAATAAAAGAATAAAAGATCTCGCCGAATAGGCCTTAATACCTTCCACATGATCCACAGTGACACCTGTCATCGTCTTATCAATGTCATTTTCAATTTTAGGTAAACAACTTTGAAAGAATTGTGCTAGCAAATTAAACATTTCGGTAATTTTCACGAAACCTGAATGCTCACCGTGCCTCAAACCTAAATGGTCATTCCATGAAAACTCTAACCCTTCGACTATGAGCTTTTCACCTCTAACCGTCGCTTTTGCATTTTTATGTGCCCGCTTAAGTAGCTTCCGAACGTGTAAAAAGTGCGCAATCCTTCTCCTCATATTTGGGTGATAGTCTCTCTGTACTGAAATCCCTGGCGCATAATTTTAAACATTTTAACGCGGCTCTCAATCTACTTTAAAATGGGAGTCGGCTCTTTGTAAATTTTAAACGACATAAAGTATACTTTAGCGTTAAAGAGGTCTTCTAACTTTTAAAACCAGCAAAACGCTTCTCTATCTTTTTAAAGTATGCTTTATCTGTGGGAAATTATCACTTTGAGTGTGAGTTACACAAACACAAATGCATCCACACAGGGAAGGCGTGCAGTTAGACAACTAAATGCACCCAAAGGCATTTTGATCTGTTTTGTTTTAGGATTGTTTTGAAATTTTAAAGCGTTAAAATAGTAAAAAAGCTTAGTAAATTAAAGAAACAAGTAATATAAAAGTAATTAAAGTGAATACATGCAATACAAAAATGTACAAAAATAGAAAACTACACGCGGTGCTGCGTTAAATACTGCACCTATATTTAAAAACACCTATAACAAGCAGTGTAATTTTTGTTCATTTCACAGGTAAGCTGTATCTCATATTCCACATAAAGTAAGTAAAATTACTCTGCACTAAGGGCGCTCAATGGATTTGAGCGCCTTGCCATCAAAAACAAAAACTAATGCTACCCTGGACGAGAATTTCAATTTTCACAGATGAGGTTCAGCTAATTCCCGTGATTGAAGTGTATTTTTATTTTCAAATTTGCTTTTTTTAAGCAAAATGCTACGAAATATCAATTGAAAAGTATTCTCAGATAATGTATTAGCCTAAAAAACATCACTTCACATTACTTTATGTGGAATATGAGACACAATCAGCCCGTGAGAAGAAAAATTTGAAAACTCCATATTATAGGTGGTTTTACACGATTTAACGCAGAACCTCATGTTGTTTTGTTTTTTTTTTTACAAAATATTGCAATTATTCACTATGTTAACTTTTATTTTGCTTGTTTATTTAGTATTTTCACTATTTTAACTCGAAATTTAAATCTCGAAACACTTTCCTATAGCTCGGCAAAATTACAGATTGGGTTCTTTTTGTTTTTTTTTTTTTTTTAATTTTTCGTTCTGTTTGATTTATTCAGCTGTCAAAATTAGGCGTGTTTCACAAAAGTTTGCTGACGTTTTGTTAAACACGTTCTTTAGTTAGAAGAGTTGTTTAAAGTGTTTAGAATTAAGAAAAATTTAAACAAGAATTTTTAAATAAAGGACTATTTTAACTAGAGTCGGGTTTATTGCTTAAACGAGAACTGTTTAAAATTTTGCGCCCCTGTGTTTTTAAGTGTTTTAGTACAGCAAACAATTTATCTTTTGCTTTAAATGTGCAAATAAATGTTTTTGATTTTGGGTTCCATGATTTTATTTCTTATATATTTTCCTGAGTTATTATATTGTTGTTAATTGACAGCTGAGCACAAATCTCTGTCACCTGCTGTATTTGGTCTAGATTGTTATTTGAAATATAAAAAATAGTTTGGCATAGTAGCAAAGAACACGCCTATAAAGCGAATTTAGATGAGGCCCTAAGCAATCATAAGGAAGTTCAACTCGAAATTTAAATCTCGAAACACTTTCCTATAGCTCGGCAAAATTACAGATTGGGTTCTTTTTGTTTTTTTTTTTTAATTTTTCGTTCTGTTTGATTTATTCAGCTGTCAAAATTAGGCGTGTTTCACAAAAGTTTGCTGACGTTTTGTTAAACACGTTCTTTAGTTAGAAGAGTTGTTTAAAGTGTTTAGAATTAAGAAAAATTTAAACAAGAATTTTTAAATAAAGGACTATTTTAACTAGAGTCGGGTTTATTGCTTAAACGAGAACTGTTTAAAATTTTGCGCCCCTGTGTTTTTAAGTGTTTTAGTACAGCAAACAATTTATCCTTTGCTTTAAATGTGCAAATAAATGTTTTTGATTTTGGGTTCCATGATTTTATTTCTTATATATTTTCCCGAGTTATTATATTGTTGTTATTTGACAGCTGAGCACAAATCTCTGTCACCTGCTGTATTTGGTCTAGATTGTTATTTGAAATATAAAAAATAGTTTGGCATAGTAGCAAAGAACACGCCTATAAAGCGAATTTAGATGAGGCCCTAAGTAATCATAAGGAAGTTCAACTCAAAGCACCAGAGCGTTTTAAATGCATATTTTTATCTAATTTTGATCCTGAAACAAGTTGTGATAATATATCCAAATACATAAGTTCACGCTACAGTAAAGCCAAGCTAAGGCTGGAACAGTTGCCAACCAAAAGTACGGATTATGCATCGTTCAAATTGTACTGTAATCAGGAAATTTTCAATCAACTCACTGATCACAAATGTTGGCCTAATAACATAATCGTTCACGAGTTTGTAAATAAAAGGAATATGTCCCGCAATCCTTTTCAGAAAACACTGACAAGACAAACAAATCGTCGCCAATAATTGATATATTTTATCAAAACGTTAGAGGACTACGGACTAAGACCAATATGGTCTACTATTCATCATCCATCTGTTCCTTTGACATTATTGCCCTCACCGAAACTTGGTTATATGCTGGTATCAATGACTCTGAAATTTTTGACAACACTTTTAATGGTTTTAGGCGTGACAGATACGCTGATCCCAATATTGATACTGTGGGAGGTGGAGTTTTAATAGCCATAAAGTCTTGTTTCATAACCACGCAAATTCATGTTCCTGTAGCACTTGACAAAGAATTTATCTGCATTAAAGTCAGTCTAACAGATAAAAACTTATATGTTGTAACGCTATTTATCGTACCTGGAAGTTCTCTTAATGTCTATATAAAAGCCTTCGAGTACCTGAGCTTCATCAACGATTTATTGGAGTATCAGGATGAAAATATTTGTTTGGGCGATTTTATTCTTACCCACGTTGCTTGGATACGCTGTCCAGATACAAATGTTATGTTGCCAACTGAAAATTTGAAATCGGACGATTCAAAACTAATTGATGATTTAACTTCTATTGGACTTCGACAACGTAACGATATTTTAAATACAAATGGAAAGCTGTTGGACTTAGTATTTACCACTATTGAAGACGATATTACATTGGAAAAATCAAGCGAGCCTCTAGTGTCTGAAGACATCCATCATCCAGCGCTGACTTTTTCACTTTATTTTAACTCAGATAATTTTAATAATGAAATTTTAGAAAATTCATACGCTTTTAATTTTAAAAAAACTAATTTTTTAAAACTAAAAAATTTGCTATCACAAGTAGACTGGTCTTGTCTAAATAACTGTTTAAGTGTTGACTCAATGGTCTTTGAATTTTATAATATTTTGTTTGATTGTTTTCTTAAATCAGTACCTCTTGCTATTCAAAAATCGAGATCTTAGGTTCCTGATTGGTACGATAATGAATTAAAAAGTCTTAAAAATCGAAGAAATAAATTTTGGTCCGCTTATAAGCTATTTCAAAGTGAAGCAAATTTTAAAAAATATTGTGAATCAAGAGATATTTTTAATAGAATTTCAAGTTTAAAGTATTTTAATTATCTTCAGAAGGTGCAAAGAGATCTTAAAATGAATCCGAAATGTTTTTGGAAATTCATAAACAGTAAAAGAAAGTCTTGTCCTTACCCGTCTGTTCTCAAGTCGAATGGCATTTCAAGTCATGACCCTCGAGTTATAACGCAACTTTTTTCGGACTTTTTTCAAAGTGCCTTCAACTGTGATACTAACAACTGTGATACTTTAAACTGTGATACTTCGAACTGTGATAAACTTGACGAAAATGACAATAACTTTGACCTTTTAAATTCTTTTCCTTACTTGACTAATATAAACTTTAATATTTATTCTGAAAACATTAAAAAGTTTATATCTAATCTGGGTGAAAGTTGTGTACCAGGTCCTGATGGTATACCTTCCATTATTTTGAAGAACTGTGTAAATCACTTGTCGTTTCCTTTGTCTATTCTTTTTAACTTCTCTATGTCTTCTTGTGTTTTTCCGTCTACTTGGAAATATTCTTTTATAATCCCTTTACATAAGAAAGGTAAAAAAGATGATATTAAAAATTATAGACCTATTGCTTAGTTATCCGTTATTCCTAAACTCTTCGAGGCTATTATTTGCAAATCACTATGTTTTTATGTTAAATCAATTATCGCTGCAAATCAACATGGTTTTACCTACTACTGTGACTTTTTTAATAGAATTGGCAGAAAGTTGTATTGATTCGTTTAAAAATAGAAAACAAGTAGATTGTGTCTTCACCGACTTCAGTAAGGCATTTGACAAACTCTCACACCGAGTTTTGTTATTAAAATTGAGGAAGATGGGGTTTAGCGAACAGTTTGTATCATGGCTCCAGTCTTATTTTTTTGATATATTTTATTCGGTTCTTTTCAATGGTTGTGAATCAATTAAGTTCAAGGTTAACTCTGGAATACCACAGGGTAGCCATTTAGGACCCGTATTTTTTATTTTATTTATTAATGACTTACCGTATCTTCTGAAATATTCCAATTGTCTCATTTATGCGGACGATGTTACAATCTTCAAAACTATTGAAAATACTAGAGATTGTGAAGAGTTTCAGTGTGATCTTAATTCGTTTTTCGATTGGTGTGTTCGTAATTGTTTGACTCTCAATATTGATAAATGTAAAACTATTACTTTTACGAGAAAGCTATCTGTATCTCCTGCAAATTATTTTCTTAATGGTGTATTATTGTCACGAGTTAGCAATTAAACTGTCCTTGGTGTCCTATTTGATCAAAAACTTGACTTTATACAACACATCAACTCCATAACTAATGAAGCTAATTCAATTCTTGGGTGGATAAAGAGAGAGTCAAGGCAGTTTTCTGATCCTTTTGTTATCAAACAGCTTTTTGTGACATTTGTGCGACCCATTATTGAATATGCTTGTCAGGTTTGGTCACCCCACTATGACTGTCACATAGCCAGATTAGAACAAGTCCAAAAAAGATTTCTGAGGTTTGCACTCAGAGGATTGGGTTGGGAAAATCCTTACGAACTCCCGCCTTATAACAACAGACTGAAACTGATAGACATGCCTAGTCTTGAGAGCAGACGTTTGTATTTATCTTTTGTCTTCATTGTGAAACTTATAAACGGAAACATAGACTCTTTGCACCTTCTGTCTCGCATAAACTTTAATATTCCCCAAAGGAGCTTGAGGAATTTGTCCGGATGCATATTTATTTCAAATTATCGGACTAATTACGAACGATTTTCTCCTCTCAATAAAATGTTTAAATTATTTAATTTTTTCAACAGTAAATATACTAATTTGTTCAACCAAACTGTTAATACTTCAATTAAATTTAAATCAACTTTTTTTTCAATTTTGTAACATGTACATATAATTATAACCTTTAAAGCTAGCAATTAGCTGAGTTAATAAATAAATAAAATAAATAAATAAGTTGCGAATTTCAACGATCTATAGGAATTAATTAAGCTAGCATATCCACACATCAGGTTGAAGAAAAAACGCTTAGTATTCAACAAACGCTGGTTTGATGAAAGCTGTAAAAAAGCAAGAGATGTGTCCTATGCCTGGCTAAAACTTTTCCGTAAAGTCAGTATCAGGTTTGCTAAAGAATCATATTTAAAAGCCAATCAAAGGTTTAAAACCTTATGTAAAGAAAAAAAGAAACAGTTTTTTGAATCTGAGGCGCATAAACTAAGTCTAGTTATGAACTCTTCAGAATTTTGGACCTTAGCTCGCAATTTAAATGGTACCAAATATATTGTTGACACCAGCCTAAGCCCTCAAGTTTTGCAGATCCATTTTCAGTATCTTTTAAACCCAACATCAAATGAGATATCCAAGTACCACTACGCCCCACCTGGCTTACACGATCCTACTTTAGATTCGCCGAACACTATGCAAGAGGTTTCTCGTATCGTCAATGGACTCAAGGATGGCAAAGCAGCTGGATCGGATAGGATACCTGTTGAATTTTACAAGTACTGATCGAATAATCTTATTCAAACGTTGACCGACCTTATGAACAATGTTATAGAAAATGGTATAATACCTGAATAGTTTAAGGAAGCTTTAGTGTTCCCAATTTATAAGAAAGGTTGTGCAATGAATCCTGCGAACTACAGAGGTATTTCCTTTCTAAATGCCACCTACAAAAATTTTCACCTCAGTACTTCAGAATCGGCTCAAAATGTGGATCTCATCTTTTAAGTGAATTTCAAGCTGGCTTCAGATCAGGCTACTCTACTATTGATCACATTTTCGTGTTCAAAAGTATTGCTAACTCATACCTTGCCAGAAGTAAAAAACTTTATGCCCTCTTCGTTGATTTTAGAGCAGCGTTCGACACGGTCGACCGGCAAGCCCTATTTATTATCTGTACGGGCTTGGAATGTCCCTAAAATTTGGTCAACTACTTCAAAATATCTATCGAGACACTAAATCGTCAGTTTGGAATGGTGCTGAAAAATCAGAGTGGTTTGCAACAAAAACAGGGGTTAGACAAGGCTGCCCACTTAGCCCCGATCTATTTGCACTTTTTGTAGATGACTTGGTCTACTGTATACCTGGTGACATAGAATTCGCGAGACTGCAAATTGAAGCCCTTCTTTTTGCAGATGATGTAGTGATGATGGAAAACTCATCTGAAATAAGCTCAAAGAATTCTGTAAGCTGTGGAATCTTGTGGTTAATCCGGACAAGTCCAAAGTTATGGTAATTCGAAAGGGAGGAGGCAGAACTAGCGCAAATGAGAAATGATTTTACGAAGGGAATACTGTTGAGGTCGTTAAAGAATACAAATACCTTGGTGTTCTATTCACTCAAAATATGAAAATGGATAAACATTTAACAGATAAATTATCGAAGGCGAAAACCGCATTAAATGCTACTTGGAAAAATTGCTTCAACAAATTCATAGGGCACAGTAGTAAATGTCGTGTCTTTGAAACTGTTGCGGAATCAATCCTCTTTTATGCTGCTCGAGTATGGGGAGGTTCAGAATATGAGTCGGTTGAGAAACTTTTAAGGTACTTCCTCAAAAGAGAATTTCATCTCCCTCCCAACTATCCGAACTATATGCTTATGATCGAGTCTGGTTTGCCTCCGTTGCTAATTAAGTCATTCAAACTACAAGTTGACTATGTTCTCCGTGTCATGCAATTGCCTGAACACCGGCTTCCTGAGGCAGTGGTCATCCAAGTGATGCGACACAAAAGAGGATTTTTTAAAGAATGGGAATGTTTAGCTGAAGAGTGTGGATTTGTACTTAATATAAATTTAGATGATCCAAGTACTGCGAGACCCTTATTGTACGATCTAATAAAAAAAGTAGACCTTAGATAGAGGGAAAAACAAGAGGAAGAAGCAGCAAGATCTCTTCACCGAACTATATATAATCGCCTGGATTACACTCTCAACGAAAACAACTACTTCAAAGATGAAAATAATATAAACACAATTTCAATGATGTTCCGTTTACGAGACGAAATGCTGCAACTCAATTACATACCACATAGAAGTGATTTGCCAATTTTATGCGATTTATGCAACCGAAGAGAACGTGAAGACATCATTCATTTCTTGGGAATGTGTCCAGTTTTGCGAGAAATAAGAAGAAACTCATTTTTAAGTGATACCTTAAGGGCCAGTTGTACAAATATTTAAACCGTGGTTCAGCAATTTTTATTCACCGATTCCGGCGGATTAATTGAGTTTCAACAGTGGTTTACTGTTCAAGTGTGTGATAATAACCAATTACATACTTGAACCAGCGTTGAACCTTAGTTAATCCGCCGAAATCGGTGAGTTAAAATCTTGAACCGAGGCTGAACCACTATTGTACAACTGGCCCTAACTGAAGATTATTGTATTTTCTTATTAATACAAATGAATGTTGAAATATTGTATGAATTCCAAAAAATTGCTTTAAATATAGAAACAGCTGTTCGTGCGCATTACATCACCGCTCAGTGGCCGATACCGCGCAACGCGGCTTCGATCCACAGCGCGGCCATGCGTAATGTGCACGAACACCCCAAATAATTTGTGTTTCCGGCACAAGAAACAGAAACCCAGTATTCTAAAATACTGGTTTTCTGTTATCTTCCTTGCCGGCCTTTCCTGTCATTATTAACTTTGATTTATTCTAATTTTGTCTTTGGCCCAAGTCGGCACAATTTCATTAAATTTCTAAAACTTGGAAAGTTAAAACTTACAATTACAACTTAACTTAACTTAAAACTACTTAAAATTATCTTTTGTATTGAATCGTAATTATATTGATATTAAAAACTAAAAATAAAGAAAAATAAAAGTAAAGTTGCACAAACAAAAGAAAACTCTACAAATTGAACTATTTTTTTGGATTTTTGCTGTCGCTGCTGGTTGTACGGTGATGTTCCTGCCTCGTTGCTGATCATTGGTGGTGGGTTGCTTTGCTGTGTTACTGCTGCTGGTGAGTTATCTTTTTGGCCTTTTTTTGTGCCGAACATTTGGTCCTTCGAGCCGGATCTGCTCCAGCTCCTCGCAAAAAGTTTTTTTTGCTCGCCACACGCTATTCACTTTGACCAGTTATTTTTTCGGCCGTTAGAACTCAGCCAAGCATTTTACCGCAACATTTTTCTACGTCGTATCACTCAACTTTCTGCGACAAATTCCGGCGGATTTTTGGACGGGAAATCTGAAAATTCCTGCCACGCTGCTGCTGCCCTCGTGTCGCTAAACTTCTTGCTACAAATTATTGTGTTTATTGGACAGGAATTGTACAATTTCCTGAGACACTACTGCCGACGCCGCGCCGTGTCGCCAAAATTTTTGCGACAAATTCCGGATTTTTTGGACGGGAATTCAGTACATTCCTGTCACGTTGCTGCCCACTTCGTGTCGCTACATATTTGTGCGACAAGTTCCTGTTTTTTTTGGACGGGAATTCAGTACATTCCTGTCACATTCCTGCCTACTTCGTGTCGCTACATATTTGTGCGACAAGTTCCTGTTTTTTGGACGGGAATTCAGTACATTCCTCTCACGTTGCTGCCTACTTCGTGTCGCTACATATTTGTGCAACAAGTTCCTGTTTTTTGGACGGGAATTCTATCAATTCCTGTCACGTTGCTGCCTACACCGTGTCGCTGCACATTTTTTGCGAAAAGTTCCTGTTTTTTGGACGGGAATTCAGTATATTCCTGCCACGTTGCTGCCTACTTCGTGTCGCTACATATTTGTGCGACAAGTTCCTGTGTTTTGGACGGGAATTCTATCAAATCCTGTCACGTTGCTGCCTACACCGTGTCGCTGTACATTTTTTGCGAAAAGTTCCTGTTTTTTGGACGGGAATTCAGTATATTCCTGCCACGTTGCTGCCTACTTCGTGTCGCTACATATTTGTGCGACAAGTTCCTGTGTTTTGGACGGGAATTCTATCAATTCCTGCCACGTTGCTGCCTACGCCCGCCGTGTCGCTATACATTTTTTGCTACAAGCTCCTGTTTTTGGACAGGAATTCAAAATTTCTGTCTGTTGCTGCCTACGCCGTGTCGCTACACATTTGTGAGACAAGTTCCTGTTTTTTGGACAGGAATTCTTTAAATTCCTGTAACATTGCTGTCTACGCGGTGTCGCTTAACATATTTGCGACAAAGTTCCTTTGTTTTTTGCCTACACATTTATGCAAACAAAATTTTTTAATGACAATCAAGAGCACGGGTTGTGCGTCAATGTTAATCACCATTGGTATCGATTGGTGAAACAAAAGGAAGAATCACTAGAAGCTGCTAGAATTCCAAAGAAGACATCACTTTCATCAAGATTAAACAAATTTGTACAAAGTGAGTATATAATTTTTTATAAAATTGATTGGCATTTTTTTTAATTTTTTACTATGTTTTTTAAATATATAAAAAAAAACCATTTAAAGAAAAAGTCAATCTCACTTCCGTTTTTTCGCGATTTTTTTTTTGGATTGTAAAGTATATTGTATATTTAAAAGTTATTTACATTGATTTCTCGTGATTGATCAAAAGGTCATTATTCCTACAAAGGATTCGTCTATGAACGAATTAATTTTTCATTTTTTTTCTCACTTTTTCGGATGCTCGTGCTTCCAATAAGGCGCAGCAATTGAAGGCACTTCATAACAGGTTCTATAAAAGTCTACCTTTTTCGGTTGCTTTTGAATAAAAGGCAGTTTTTTCAAATATTCAATTAAAGTTTTTTTTTGATTATCTCGTGGATTATCTCTGGAATTTCCTTACTATAGGTATTTTATCTATTATTCATTATAATTAATCGGTGTTTTTTTTGATACTGGCCCCCAGCCAACTTGGACGATTTAGAATCAACTTTCAATATATTAATTTCTTTTTGAAATATAGCAACATTTGATTTCAAAACATCGAAGTTTTTTACATATTTCGAAAATTTTTCGATTTTTCAAAATCTTTGAAAACTTTTTCGTTTTCCATAGTTTATCTCTTTTTAGAGTCCTTTTCGAATCTTAAATCTCTTTTAAGTTTTGGAGAAAGTCGTTGATTTTTTCCATCTTTTTCCAACTAGGTTTAAAAATTTTTTCGATTTCAACTTTTTTTTTCTTTATAAGAGCTCTGCGCGAATCTAAATATTTTTTTCCTCATTTGTTAGAAAAGGTTCTTGAATTCAATTGAAAATTTTTTCGTTTTCAATAGTTCTCTCTAAGATTCATTCATGAATCTTAAATTTTTCTCTCTCCAGCTTTTGGAAAAGTTGAATTTTTCAAACTTTTCCAAACCCGATTGGAAACTCTTTTGCTTCGAATTTCTCTTTATTTTTTTTTAGATTCATTCACAAATCTTTTTACTTTGTTGAAAACAAACAAACTTTGATCTCTTAAAACATTCCCTCTGGAATATTTTATTTCTTTCTTTTCTCTCGCACAGCTCTAAAAAGTGGATGATTTTTCCAACTTTTTCAAATCAATTGCAAACTTTTTCGTTTTCAATTGCTCTCTCTTTTGAGATTCTTTCGCGAATCTTTAACACTTTTTCATTTTTTTTTTGAAAATTTGTTGATGTATCCAACTTTTCCAAAATCGGTTGAAAACTTTTTCCTTTCAATAATCGCTTTCTCATATAAGATTTTTTTGTAAATCTTAAGCCTCAACTACATAAGCCAAAAAAGTGAAAAAGTGCAAAAGTGAAAATTTTTAAATTGATTTTGTGATAGTTTTTCTGACTAGAAAACTTATAAAAATGATGCAGAAAGCTTAAATTTTGGTTTAAAAACAAATTTGTGTATTCTTTTTCACAAAACAACGGCGCTAGCGGTAAAAAAATATTTTTACTTTTGTACTTCAGTACTTTTTGGCTTATGTAGTTAAGCCTTTAATCTTTAATTTTTTTTTTTGGAAAAGTTGTTGTTTTTTTTTCCAACGTTTATTAAATTAGTTCGAAATCCGTTTTCGTTTTAACATTAGAAATGTTTAAGCGGAGGCATACCTACTAACAATGTGAAAAAATCAACAGAATTTCCAAAAAGTGTAACGCCGAGTAGAGAAAGAGCGCGAAACGTCAGGGGAATAGACAAAATTATTGCGTTCATGCTATGTTCTTACTGGTCTGACGAAACAGAATACGAAGAAGATGATAAACCGGACAACAAAAAAAGGAGAAGTGTTCGTAGGCAGGGATGGCCACTACATTTGTCACGTAGTTAAACGTAGTTTATGTAGTTAAACGTAGTTAAATGTAGTTAATGAAAGAAATTGTAGAAAACTTAGTTTCAAATATCAAAATGATCTATCAGTTATAACTTTGAAGCTTGATTTTTGAGTTAAAATGTTCAAATTTTTATTGAAATTCTATTATTTCTCTAAATTTACTTTGTATGTATATGAAAACGTAACAATTTGTAGAAAATAAGACGTGTAGTTTATTAAATTAACTACGCGTAGTTAATGATGTAGAAAATGTAGTGTAGTTAATTCGGCCAACCCTGTTCGTAGGCTTTCAAGATTTGCATGTGAAGAAGAGCAAATTTAAAAAAGAATTTATTCAAAGTTTTAAAATACATAAATGCTTTTTTCATTTCTAATGTACCTAAACTATGCTGGATTGGCAAATCGGGTAAATTTTTTGCGTGCTTTCTTATCCCATTCTTCTGCGAATCCTAAGGTTGTCTTTTGAAAAAGTCTTTACTTTTTTTTCTCTCACAATCAAAGTTAGTCCCATTGTGAATTTGACCGAAAACTTATTGAAAGCTTTCGCTACTTTAATTACTATCACCCATTAACCATCACTTCGTTTATTTTTTCTTTTCAATTATTTGCCAAGTCTTTTACCAAGAGCATTTCGCAATTATTATTCATCACATTTTAAGTTCTTTCGCCTTCACTTTCTCCTTTATTTTTATCACCTCTTGTGTACTAGCCTACAAACATGTCTATTTTAGACGACTTAATTTTTGCAGCGGATTTGCTGGTGAAATTCCATGCCTCCGCCAAAGAGGTTCCTGAAGAGAACCACACTAACATGACTTTGGAGGCAAGGAAAGCTGAGTTAAGAGATTTGTGGCAGACGGTAAAAGAGAAATACGCGGATTGCGCGCGTTTTCGACCATCTCTAAAAGATCATCCCTTAGACATGGACGTCATAGAATCCAAATATAGAAATAGTAATGAAACATATATCAGCTGCATGGGTCTATTTCAAGACCTTCAAAATAAACTAAAACCCACTCCTTTCAATACTATATACTTTCAATAATAAGAATGATACTTCACTTGACGTGCCTCCCTCTCCAAAATCGGGGTCTTCACACTGTATAAAACTCCCTCCATGCCATACAGATATTTTCCATGGAGATTATCTCTCTTGGCTGGCATTTCGTGACATGTTCGATGCCGTTTACATTCGTCATCCCAAATTGGGTGAAGTTGAAAAACTGTTCCATCTTCGTTGTAAAACAAGGGGCGATGCATCAAGGACTTTCAATCAGTTCCCTTTGACCAATGCTAGCTTTTCTTTAGCTTGGGAAGCATTGCGCCCTGCATATGAAAATACTCGTATAATTGTTAACAACCAGGTTAAAAATCTTTTTAATTTGTTTACGGCACTTAAAGAATCTGCCAAATCAATTCGAACATTACAGTAAACGACTCATTAACAGTACTCAAAGTTCATAATATTAATACAGAAAATTCGGATCCTATTCTTGTTTTTGCGTGTTGCAATAAATTGCACAAAACCACATTAGCTCTTTGGGTCTTGGGAACAATCTTTAGAAGATCCTACTAAAGTTCCAACATGGAAACAGTTAGATAAATTCCTAAGCTCTCGTTTCCAAACGTGTCCATTTCGGGCACTACTTTCTCAAAACCAACAATTAATCAAAATAATATCTCTCGAAAAATTATCTCCAAGCCTAATAAAGCTAATACGTTTCTTGCAAAGGCGGGAGGAACTAGATGCAAGATATCCTCCGCAGATCATTCTATATATGAATGTCCAAAGTTTTCTGCAATGGCTGTCCCATCTCGTATCGAAACAGTACGTCCTCACAATATGTGTAATAATTGCTTAGGCACCAGTCACTCAAAATCTCTAGCAAGTACTCTTGTAGCTATTGCAAGAAACGACATCATACACTACTGCAACTTGCAACAAATCCTCCAGTCAAAAATAATTCCAACATTGGAACATCTTCAAAAATACAGTCCACTCCTCAACCGTATAGTGCACATGATTCCCAAATGTCTCCTTCTTCGCAGCATTTGCTCCTCAACCGCATAATGCAAATGTTTCCCAAATGTCTACTTTTTCGCAGCCATTTGTTTCTTAACCATCACACCAAAATTATATGGTGACTTCTCAAGGAAGAATATTGTTGGCTACTGCCCTAGTTAGTATAGTAGGAACAGAAACAGAGCACGTTGTAAGGGCACTTATCGACCCCGGTTCTGAAATATCTTTCATTTCAGAAACCATTCAAAAACGTTTATATCTTCCTTTCGTTGAGAAAAATACTACTGTTTCTGGTATAAGCGGAAATCTCTCAGTCACTTCCAAAAAGCTATGCTCATTCTCACTCACTTCCTTCGAAATTCCTCAGACAACTCTCTCAGCTCAAGCCATTGTGCTTTAAACTCTCACGAACAATCTACCAAGTACATCGTTTTCTATCGTTGATCCCAACCTCTTTGTTGGCCTCAAGTTAGCTGATCCCTCGTTTAACAAGTCTTCTCAAATAGATCTCCTGATCGGTGCTGATCTTTATCCATCTATCATTCGCAATGGTGTCAAAGTAATATCAAATTCACTAGAGTCCCAAAATACTATTTTTGGATGGATTTTGTCGGGACCAGCTCCAGATTCCTTTCAGTCGTTTAATACTACTGTAACATCTAATTGCACTTCTAGCAATTTAAATACTCAAATTCGAAAATTCTGGGAGTTAGAAGAAGGTATCTACTGCTATCCGTTCTAAAGAAGACTGCTCCTGTGAAGAACTTTATAAAAATACCACTTTCAGACGCGCTGATGGTAGGTTCGTTGTCCGTCTTCCATTTAAACCTCAAACAGCAAAGAATCGCCTAGGCTATTCTCGATTCATAGCACTAAAACAGTTTTCAAGAACTGAAAAATCACTTTCTTTGATCATTGATTTGAAATCCCAATACTCGAAGGTTATATCTGAGTATCTGTCTCTCAATCATATGCGAAAGATTGATTCCCAAGAAAAAGTTGAAAATAACCAAGTAAAGTCATTCTATCTTCCACACCACGCGGTTATAAAACCAGAGAGTACCTCGACTAAAGTGCGAGTTGTTTTCAACGCCTCAAATTCTTCCTCAAACGGTGGCAGCCTCAATGACTTATTATATCCTGGGCCGATTTTACAACAAGATATATTTTCCTTAATTATTCGATGGAGATTTTATAAATTTGTTTTTAATGCGGACATAGAAAAAATGTACCGTAAAATTTTGATCGATCCTCGAGACACTCCTTATCAACGAATTCTTTTGCGCTTTTCTCCTCATTTAGAAATTGAAGGTTATGAACTTCTAACCGTCACTTTTGGCGAAAATTGTGCTCCTTATTTAGCTATCCGCACCCTCCTCGAATTATCAAAAGTCGGGAAAACTGAATTCCCACTTGCTTCAAAAATTCTGCAATCAGAATTTTACGTCTATGACGTTTTGTCTGGCGGTCATAGCATTCACTCTGCACAAAGAGCTCGATCGGGGCTTATTAAACTGCTCGACTCGGCGGGGTTTCCACTCCGTAAGTGGACCTCCAATACTCCTCGTTTACTAGAACATTTACCTCAAGAACATATTTTGAATGAGAATTTTTTAAAGCTTGATACTGATAGCAATACAAAGACTTTAGGAATACAGTGGAATGCTAAAAGTGATAATTTTTATTTTTCGATTCAACAAATTGCTGTTTCGGTAAGTCCCACTAAACGGAAAGTCTTTTCTCAAATCGCGCGGATATTTGATCCCGCCGGCTGGTTGGCCCCCGTTGTTATAGTTGCAAAAATGCTCATGCAACGAGTTTGGTCAGAGCAAACTTTTCTGATACCTACAAAATATGGAAAAACTTTGCGAATTCATTAATCGATATAAAACTCATTGAAATACCTCGCTGGGTAGAATATTCTCCATCGTCAGAAGTCCAATTCCACGGCTTCTGCGATTCTTCAGAAAAGGCATATGCCGCCGCATTATATATACGGATACGTCAATCTGACGGAACGACCTCGTCCCACTTGCTCTATGCAAAATCAAAAGTTGAACCCATCAAATCAGTGTCTTTACCACGCCTTGAGTTGTGTGGGGCACTTCTTCTCTCTAAACTGATCAAATTCTATGTTTCGAATTTTCCAGTACAATTATACCAAACCTTTTTATGGACTGAGATACAAATAAAACAATAAAACTGAAAAAGAGATAGGTATATAACAACGTTGTCACTGGGATCGTTGTTTTATCTCTTCGTATTAGAGTTTTGAGTGAAGTGTTCACAGGCAGAGGCATTTCATTCCGTTTTGTGAATTTTTCAATAGGAAAAGAAAGAAAAAAAAATTAAATGTGTGTAGGTAACACTGATCTCTATATACACTGGATAGTGTATTCATACAAAATTTTTGAGGCAAAAATATAGTAGTGGCCGGTACCCTCATATAACAGTATAAAAGCGGCGCCAGCGGAATGGACGCTACTGGAATAGCATTTTCTTTTATTTTTTTCAATATTTACAGCCGCAATGCTTGTTGACATCAACTGATATCAAATAAATGCTCAATTTCGGCAAATATCTTCAATCTCTTTTTTCGTTTGTATAGAGCGAGATATGAGGTCGTGGCCGGTACCCTTTAAAAAACTTGCCTCACAAAAGCTGTTATACACTATAGGCTATTCACTATCCAGTGTATTATAGAGATCAGTGGTAGGTAATTGTTTTGGGACTTTTACCGAACTACAATGCATATATTTATCGATAGTTTTCTTCAATAATGAAATTTGTTCGAAATGTCAAACAAAATCTAGTTTATGTGTGGTGTGAACGGATTTCGTGATCTTGTTGCCGAAATTCGAGATTTAGTGAAAACCATATAATGGTTCATGCGAGTACTGCAAAAAAAAGGATGTAAGATTAAAATTTACATTTGTTGAATAGAGAGAAAGGACCAACATGTTCATCTTCGAAAATTGAAACATCTCGTATGAGTTTTGTTCCATTTTTCAACGTTTCTTGACCAATTGAATTGATGCGAGAGTTACAAATTGTATAGGCACTAGATTTGATCTGGGAAAATAAAATACAACTAGTAATAATAATAATAGTAATAATAATTAATTATTTTTCTCATCCCGATTGCAAATATAAAGTCATTCTTCGAATTACTTGTCAAAGTTCAATATGCTTGATGAAAGGTTTTTGTAAACTAGCATTGTGTCAATGTCGTAGACGGTTGTTTCATATTTCATTGAAATCATAAAGAAAACATCGACATTAGTAAATACTTTCATTAGCAAAGCTATTTATTTAAATTGTTGTTAGTACATACCTAATTGAAACCATAAAAACAGGGAAATTTTTAGTTCCCTATTATCTGCGAAGAATCTGCGCAGTGTTATTTTAAGGAAACAGAACTTTTATTCTCTCATATCCCAACGCCCGAGGTCCGCAGCTACTTTACGTTTTGCAAATTCCTAAGGTCGCGCTTTATGACACATGATATCGTAAAATATCGTAAAGTCGGTGAAAAGCCTATCAAAAGCACGACCGTCCGAACCGTGGTTGTGGTTTGGCCAATAATTTGCAACCAACCCTTATTAACGTTGTTCATTAAAAAAAAAAATACTGAATCAGAGTTACCATTGCCCAGTTGATGGAAATTCATATGGCATATTCTTTGGTTTTTGGTATGTAACTTTCCGGATTTAAGCTTTTTTAGAGCTTTTGATAGCAAATATTTCTACTTTAGAGAAAAAAATATTGACGCTTGGTGTTTTTCTGTTTTCATGTTTTAGGTTTTCCTTTTATGTATAGAAAAACAGTTAAAAATTAAAATGCAGTTATACAAATTGTTGGCTATTGCCTTTCAGAGAGGTGTGGAAAAAGATAGATTTAATTTATTTAGGTCATCATTGTTTTTGATTACAAACCGTGCGTATATTAATAAATAGTTGGTAACTCTATCGATGTTTTGGTGAGATTTGTGGCTATTTTAAATGCTCACTTCTGCAATTCTGTAAGTGCTTTAAAATGAAGATAGCTTATTGAATTCCATAATGGTGAGCATAGATTACCTATATTAGGCTTGTTTTTTTGCAAGCCCGGGGGGAATTGGTTGAAAAAAACGACAGCGGGGATTAGCGGCGCCATGACAGTAAAAAACATGGAGTTTTCATACAAACTATCGATAACATGTATGCAATTCATGCCGGTAACACAGTTTTTCTGTGCGCTTAAGTTAAGCCTCGAGAATTCTCCGGGATTAGTTGTTGTTGCATTTAACATGTTAATTGTTTAGCACCGACGTCGTTTTTTTTCATCCAATTCCCCTGGGCTTGCAAAAAAACACGGCTATTATCTAGAGAACCGACTTAAGGGGTTTGTTCTCTTTCGACCTACAAGCTGCTAGAACACTGAAATCTTGTTGCGGATCCCTGGCACTGATCAAAAACAGGAACCTAAACAAAAAGAAAAAGAAAATAAAAGAAAAAAAATTACCATGTAGGTTTGTTTACAATACCTACTTACCCGTCTGACCGTACCTTCCCCTCACTGCACTGGATCCATTAGCCGTCTGAAAACCTGAAATGAAAAGGAAAAACAGTAAAGATAAACAATATGATATTTTTAAAAAGAAATTAAACAAAAGAAAACAATCAAATATACATTAACTAATAAAACAAAACAAAAAGAAAGAAACTAAGTTACTTAATTGCCAATTTTGCCGATCGGCGATCGCCATGATTGTTCATGTTGTTTTTTTTTGTATTTGTAAGTGAATGGAACTTTGACATTTATATTTTATAGTAAAAGATTAATAACAAGAAGGGAATTCCCACCTTTGAATCGGAAAGGGACATTTTAGGTAAGAGGGAAGTTTCCAGAGACTGGAATATTAAGGTATAACACTTCTGTGTTGAATGAAGGTGAAAATTCAGAATAGTATCGAAAAGTATTAATATTGTTTGAAGACGATAGTGACGTCACTATCGTAAAATATAATTTTATTTATATACTTAACCCTACGACCACAACGTCAGGTGGAAAATAGAGGATTGTTATACAAATTGTGCGATTGGAAATGAGAGGTGGTGTGATTTTTATGTACTTATCCTAACCATACGTAGGTAAATAGATTATGGGATTGTCATATGGCAAACGATTCGACTTCGCTTCATTCAATTATTAACTGTGGTGCGGTGTACTTACCTTCTATAGTAAAGTCCGAGTGTTGCTTTTTTTTTTAGGTGCCTAAAATTAAAATCTAGGTACAGTAAAACGCAATAAAAAACTTTGTGTCGTGTATTTTTTTTGTTAAGATTTTTGTTACATTTAGATAAAACTACACAAGAAAAAAAAAGAACAAGAAACTCAAATCCAATTATAAGACAACACGAGAAATATAACATATAATAAAACTAAAGAACGGTGAGTTAAATTGATAGCAAAGCGATGAAATTTGTGCTAATGTGTTTAAATTTTGTTAGGTGTTTTTTTTTGGCGGTCATAGTCGGCCGATAAGGACTGGGCCGCCACACTGTATTTTCCCAAGAAACTTTTGTTTCATGTTTGTGCTGTACCCTGGACGTTTCTCTACGAATTTTTTTTTGATACGGTTGCACGTGGATTTTTTTTTTCTACCCACCACTATACCACAGTGCAGATAGTCGATTTCGTTTGGGATTGAGGCTGTCCCTGGGGTGGTACCAGATCCACCCAACGCCAAAAACAAGGAACACTACCGCTGCCCAAACGGAGGATTGACGAAATCACAAGTCACCAAGGTCTAAAGAAAAAAAAAAAACAAAAGAAAAGTTTCAGGTATATATATCTATATGTTTGTGTTGGGCAGGATATAATCCAAGAAAAGCGAAGAAAGAAGATAGAGGAAAGAAAAGTAAAGAAGAAAGAAGGAGATACAAACAAAGGATTTACTTTTGTTTACCTAAAAGGATTTTATAATTAATTTTTCAATTAAATAATTTGATTGCTGATATTGGTTATTGCTATTTGTTGTGTTTTGTCCTAGATTAAGTGGTGGCATTGAAGTTTTATTCCTTGTTTAAAATTTAATTTAAATTTTTTTGTTTTTTTTGATTTACTTTATTGTTGTAAGTGATCAGTGTAGGGTTTCCTAAGTTTTTTTTTGTGCGCGCGTTAACCATCCTTGTGAAATTTAGTACACCTCCAAAGAGCTCTCTAGGGGTAGGTGATTCGAAGATCGATAACTAATAAGAAAGTACTGAAAAAGGGTATATTTTCAAAATCACTTAGGAAAAGCTTTCATATCACGTTTCACTGGTAATTTGTTTAATTGTTTCAACAATATTGTACATCTTGCCGAACTTTTCGGTAGTGATAAAGCAAAATTTCCCAAATACCTTTTTTTTTGTTAATTCATTTTCAATATAATCCATATAGTATTTTTTTTAATGTTTTTTTTGTTATTGCTAAATTAAGTTCAATGTTTTGTGGAATAATTTTTCAGTTTGTTAATAAAACTTCCTTTGCCTCTTTCGGATGAAAATTTTTGGAGTTTCATTGTTTTGTTTCAAACGAAACATGAGTTTTTGAAGAGAACTTTTCAGGGGTGCAGAGGTGAAGCTAAGTAGCCAGTGATGATGGAGTGACACGCTTAATGATGATTTCTAAAGTAGCTTTTGGGGGAATCCAAATAGAGGCCATAGGATTCCCAGGTTGGGTGGGTATAGGCCGCACTGCACTTACATCTGCAGTGCCCTCGGTGTGGTAAGTTTCCGTCCGCTGTCCAATTGTTAGAAAAAAACCGGCCTGATATGTGTTTTTGCTGCTGGTGAGGTCTGATTCCGGGGACAAGATCCCCCCCCACCCGGCGAGTTAAGCTGTGCATAGCAAGCAGGCCACGTTCTCGGGATCAGACATTCCATTCCTTTCCCACATCATTCCTTTCCTTCCTTTTGGTTCCCGTCCTGGTAATTCAGTTCTGCTGCCTTGCCGACCCTTCCTTGCCCTCTATCCCCCTCCTCTCCATTTGCCAGCAACAATCTACTTTTTCATAAGCATGTATTAGTGGTCCCGTGCATTTTAAATGGGAGCCCATGCCAACACTTCTTTGAGCAAAAGTAGACACGTTCAGTTTGAAATATGGAGGATTATGCGCTCAGATATTCAAAATAAGAGTCCGTTAAATTCAAAAAATAAAAATTAAATTAATTTTTTGCTTTTTGATTTTTATCTTTTTGGCGGATGCTTAAAAAAATCTCAAAATCATACAGATGATAGATATTGGTTATCTAATTGTTTTGTAAAATTTTTAGATTTTTCAATTTTTTTTTAACCGAGATATAGACATACTTCTGTTGTTTTATTTATCACCTCATAACTCTTAAGTTATTGCATCCATAGGATTAGTTTTTTTTTAATTCGCTTTTAGAAAAATAGACAATTAATTTGATATATAATACATAACTGTACACCCTACACGACCTTCACAATAGTTAAACAGGAAACCAAAAAAATCTCGGAAAAATTGAAAAAAAATGGGGTTGTTGTTCATTGCCAACCGACGTGTTTCAGTGGGAATTGCCCAATTTTTGCTAAAATTGAAAAACACCCGATTTGCGGTCACTAAAAAGCTTATATTTTTGGATCCAATGGTCGGATTTTCAAAATTTAAAATTCAAATTAAAACCAGAATGACAGTCGAGTACCAGCTATAACAAAAATTTCAAAACCGTTAAAAATTTCTTACTAAAAAATTTAATTAATTTTTGGAGAATAATTTTCGTCGAGGCAAACGTAACGAAGAAGAGGAATACACAAGAAAAAAAATAAAAAAAAGTTTGCTACTAAAAATATACTGGTTGGAGGGAGATAGTAATTCTAAAGACGGTGGAGTGCGTGAAAAAAAACATCATAACCTTGGCAAATTGGGTTCGCATCGGGAAAAAATTTGCTATACATATGTAAGTATGCACGTTTGTGGTAGGTATTTTTCATTCATTATTTGTTAAGGTGCCTTCATATGCTTAGTTTGGTTGGCTGATAACTTTTATTCTAATAGTCGGATCGTTAAGGTTGAGGTCTTAAAATTTAGGTTGAATATCAGGCTACATATTTTTTTACAAAATCATTGCAGAGTAACATAAAAGTATGTTTACAATACAATATGTGTAAGATAGGTACAATATATTAATAATTATCATTAATCATTAATTTTGTCTATTAAGGTAGCCATTTCTTTTTCTTTCTTTTACAATCTTTAAAGCTATTGACTATAGTTAGTAATCAATTGTATCTTACACATACTGTATGTGTAT
Organism: Epistrophe grossulariae; assembly: GCA_929447395.1. Lineage (NCBI taxonomy): Eukaryota > Metazoa > Arthropoda > Insecta > Diptera > Syrphidae > Epistrophe > Epistrophe grossulariae. The sequence goes on from OV839567.1 coordinate 70,761,015, forward strand.
TGTAAACATACTTTTATGTCACTCTGCAATGATTTTGTAAAAAATATGTAGCCTGATATTCAACCTGAATTTTTAGACAAAATTAATGATTAATGATAATTAATTATATATTGTATCTTACACATATTGTATTGTAAACATACTTTTGTGTTACTCTGCAATGATTTTGTAAGAAATATGTAGCCTAATATTCAACCTGAATTTTAAGACCTCAACCTTAACGATCCGACTATTAGAATAAAAGTTATCAGCCAACCAAACTAAGCATATGAAGGCACCTTAACAAATAATGAATGAAAAATACCTACCACAAACATGCATACCTACATATGTATAGCAAATATTTTCCCGATGCGAACCCAATTTGCCAAGGTTATGCTGTTTTGTTGCACACACTCCACCGTCTTTAGAATAACTATCTCCCTCCAACCAGTATATTCTTAATAGCAAACTTTTTTTTATTTTTTTTCTTGTGTATTCCTCTTCTTCGTTACGTTTGCCTCGATGAAAATTATTCTCCAAAAATTAATTAAATTTTTTTAGTAAAAAATTTTTGACGGTTTTGAAAATTTTTTTATAGCTGGTACTCGACTATCATTCTGGCTTTAATTTGAATTTTAAATTTTGAAAATCCGACCATTGGATTCAAAGAAATAAGCACATTTAAATGATCGCAAATCGGGTGTTTTTCAATTTTTCAACTTTTTGAGCTACTGGCACCAATTGTTGTTGTATCAACAATTCACACGTATTCACGGACAGGGAATTTAAGAGAGTTTTCTCTCATTGAGCTAAAATAAATTTTGAGGGTGTTTCATTCAAGGGGGTACGAGTCGGTTCTCTAGATAATATAGGTACTCTATGATGGTGAGACTGAAAGGCAAATATCCCATCTTCCCTGTACTGCAGATATAAATTGAACAGAGTACTTACTTGGCGTGATAAAAAAAACACATTCCCTTATCCAAACAAAAATTAATGTCCATTGTCTAGTCTACCTGAATGTTCACTGCGCTGCTCAGTGTGCATACCACGTTTTCAAAAGTCGATACAATTGTATTTTTTTCAATACATTCGACTTGAATAAAGTACACAAATACACTCTTATAAAATTCGATAAATTTGTCTATTTTGTGTTAATTCATAAATACAGTTAAAATTAGATACTTAGTGAATGTCAGGCTGGTTTTCGTCAAGGATACTCAACTGTGGACCAAATCTTTACGCTTAGTACCATTGCTGACATCAACCGCGCAGAAGGGAAAAATATTTATGCATACTTTGTTGATTTCAAGTCCGCATTCGACTATGTAGATAGAGAATTAATGTTCTATAAACTAGCTGCATTAGGAATACCCACCAAAATGTTGAAAACCTTAAAAAAATTATATAAAAATTGTACTGCAAAGGTCTGGGATGGAACTATACTTTCGGAAAGCTTTCCGACACCCACTGGACTACGACAAGGATGTACCCTGAGTACCCTTCTTTTCGCTTTATACCCAAACGATATAGTCACATTCCTTAATGGAGGGGTTGCATTTCGATACATTGTAATTAAAGTACTTATGTATGCAGATGACATCGTTCTTTTAGCGGATTCACCAATAAAACTACAAATGATGATTACTAAACTTGAAAACTACTGTAAATTATGGAACCTGTCGATAAACCGACCGAAATCGCAAATCATGATCTTAGGTAGAGGAAAAAGACAGCGACGTGGAACCTACATATGGAGATACGAAGGTGAACCAGTAGAGATTGTAGAAAATTACAAGTACCTAGGCTTGATATTAACACCACAAAACAACATGAGGCTTCATTTCGAAGAAAAACTTAAAAAAGCTAAAACTGCAATAAATACAACTTGGAGAGCATGCATGCAGAATAGAAATAACAATAAGCCTTCGAGCGAAATATCAGATTTTTGAAGCAACAGCAAGAGCAGTTATACTGTATGCATCACAAGTATGGAGTTATTTGCAAAACGATGCTGTGGAGCAACTGTTGCGTTTCTTTCTAAAACGAATACTGAAGCTTCCAGTCACCACTCCCACTTATATGCTACACATAGAGACAGGCTTACCACCAATGTTTATTACGACATTAAAACTCCACGTCGATTATGTGCTTAAAGTTCTTAATATGAATGAATCGCGTCTACCCAAAATTGTAGCAACCCTTGCTCTTGACAAAAAAACATCCTTTTTTGAAAAATTGAAAGAGCTGGTGGAAAGAAACGAATGCCCTCTAAATCTAGAAACCAGGAACATGTACCAGTTGAAAACGGAATTAACAAAATACTTCATGATAGATGCAAGAGTGGATGAAATATCAACCCTCTTTAAAGTACGTGGAGAATTACTACAGTTAAATTATAAACCCCACCGCTCAGATTTGCCAATACAATGCAGCCTTTGCAATATGAACGCCAGAGAAGATATACTGCATTTTGTAGGAGTGTACCCAATACTTATGGAGCTTAGAAAACTACACCTTGGTAAAGCGGTTTTCACAACCGAAAAAGTTCTTTGCTTTTTGAATGGTAGCAATTGGACTGCTTTGTACAACATGCAACACGCTATAGAAACCAAATACTAAGGGAAGAATTTTAATAATGTAAATTTTCAATAAATTTTTCAAAAGTTAATTTTAGTATGAGTATTTGTTATCCACTAAAAAGGTATAAATTAAAGGTTATTGTTTTCTTTTTTAAATGTGTCAATCTGGCAGACGTCTTTTGCCATGTCACTAAAGATTTGTATAAACCATATAAAGTATATACTGTAATAAGTAATTATTGAATTATAATAAATCTAACTCTAATCTAATCTAATCAGTTAAAATTTGTAATAGGAAAAGTTGATTTATTTTAACCTATGATTTATTTTAGTTTTGTTTTGTTCAAACGACCTAATTCAATAAAAATCAAAAATCTCAATTGTGTTCCTTTGAAAATGCTACAAATTGACTTAGTCCACTTTACCTTTAGAGTAAAGAATGTTATGAATACTAAGGGTATTCATGCAACGTCTTAAACTTTACGATGTCGTAAAATCGTAAAGTTTCCGACACACGTTTCATGAAGGCACCAAAAACCTTTTGCGTAAATGTGGTAAACGACATGGTAAACAAATCAGCTGTTCGTTAAACGTCAAATAGCTTAAAACATTTAATTTAATTTTCAAATTCATAAAATTTGTCATCCTAAATTTAAAAATGCCCAAAATAAGCCAAAAAAGTAAATTTATACAATTGTATGAACAAATTGCTTTCAATGAACTATTAATTCTTGAGTTATTTGGCAAAAATGTATGTACCTATGTTTATTTTTGTGATCAACATATAAATGCATGTGTGAATGCATTTGTGTCTGTGTAACTCACACTATTCTGAAAGAACCTCATTTTTCTTCGATATGCCCGTTCCTCTATTTCTTCTTCTAAGGTTACAAGATGTTTACCATGTTTACGATGTTTACCATCTTCGTTTAAGAGACAAATTTGTGTCTTAAAGTTTAAGATTTGTGTGAAAAGATTTCCCATACAAATTTTGACAGTTCGTTTACGACGTCGTAAACTTTAAGACGATTACCACGTTTACGATGCTTTTCCGACGTTGCATGAATACCCTTACTATGTTTTCTGAAACTAATAGTCGTTTAGATTTGAGCAGACAAAGGGATAAACAATAAGATTTACTTCTATACTACTTTTCATATGCAAATACTGTTTCATACGTCATTTAAGCAAAAATGTATTTGCAAGATAATCATAAACGATAACTGGAAAGTCAACTCTTTAACAAAAAAAACGAGATTTGTATGCAAACGCGTGTTTTTTGATTTTGTGCTGGTAAGAAGATTGCATATTTGAACATAGCAATGGGTCAAAAATGATGATCATTTGACGATAAAATCAATGTTGGTTTGACTTTTCCAAAATCTTCGATATTTTAAGTGTACATATCTTAAGCTAGCCATACACGAAAGAGCCATTTGACTCGGAGCCATTTGGACCAGGTCATTTTTGGGTGTCATACACGATCGATCTAGAGCCAATTTAGACAGTTAAAAAAAAATAATAAAGATGCAAGAGCTAGCTAGGTACTTTTTTTTAAGAATATAATTCCAATTCTATTGTCTCTCGATTGGCATTATCAACGGATCCTTGAATTCCACTATTTATTTCTCTAAAGACATTAAATTAGCTAACTTTTATTAAAATATTTTGGTATGGATATAAAATGAAAATGTTTGTATGCAGCTGGCTAGTCCGCGTATTCAGGTTCGGTTAATATGCCAGAAAGAATCAGACTCCTTTCATCGGATTCGGTTATTGCCTCTTCATCGAATGGCACTTCATCTAGTATAGATGACGTCGTCTTGGGCTTCCGTAGTGTATACTGATCAGCTAGGAAGTTGAGGTATGAATATGTCCACAGTTTTGGTACATGTACACTTTCTGGATCACACCCAGTTTTCATTGAATCTTTAACCTTTAATTAAAAGCAAATAAACAATATAAACAAACCCGTTGTCCTTTACTATTAAAGCTTTCCTTTTTTTGCTCCTTTTTATATGACAAACGTATAGATGCGATTTTTTTCCGATTTGCTTGGGGATCCTTTGTTGTGGCCAACTTCAAAAGTTGGTTTTGGGCACTATTCCGCATATCCTTGTCGTGATTTTTATCGTGCGTAACCTGCCATAAGCAAGGATTTTCTCTATAAATGTCTATAAATTCTAAAAAAAAATCCCTACCGGCTAAAGCCATTTATATTTTTTTTATTTTTGAGCCGATGCATGACAGCGATAAATGACAACAGTAAACTGTAGTTTTTGTATTAGTTGCCATAAAAAATAGAGAGAAACAAAGTAATACATTTAGCAAAAAACGTAATTCACAATTTAATGTGCGAGAGTGAGAAAGTTGTGCGTTGTCATTAAGTGAAGGTGGCGCAATTGTATTTGTGAAAACAAGCAAAACTATTTGGCTCGCCGGTTCCACACACACGATAGAGCCGAGCCGCGGCTCGATGGCTCCGGCTCGTGGATTTTCGACTTACCGAAATTCCAGATGGACTTACCGAGCCACATCGAGCCATCTGAGTTTCCCCACACACGATGGATTTTGGCTCGGCGCGGGGTTATTTGGCCCGTTGGCTCGCTCGTGTATGGCCTGCTTTAAATATCGGTTTAATCGTGGAGTAAAAGTGAATGTTGTAGCTACTTTTTTGTCTATATACAAAAATGTTCTTATCTTCGTATTCTTCAAACAAGATTTATTTATTGAAAAAAAATCATGGAGTACAACGCGATACACTTTTTTTAACTTTTGATACATTGCTGAAATGCGGTTTTTCATCCCTAGTGCATACTTACTTATGTGTTTCACTGATCTCTATAATACACTGGATACAAGAAACTTGAATCCTTTTGAAGAATTTTACAACAGTGGAAAGCGACATTAACATTTTTAAACTGTTCTACAATATAACAGTATAACAAAACATAAATGCCAAATTTATCTCATAACCTCAAAAATTTATTTGTTTTATTTTTCAGCTTGTCCGCGAAATTTGTCTTAATAATCATAAAATACTTAATTTGTTTTTTGCTCAAAGTTAAGTGTATACGTAACAAAAAGAAAAACAAATAAATTTAAGAAACTGGATATTCGATTTCAAGAGCTAGCGCTACCGGAGTACGTTGCTTCGTCCTCGTCGTATTGGTTACTGCCCAGTGTTTATGTGCGTTAAGTTCTCCTAGCTCCCTAGGATTCGGCATCCGCGCTACGTCTCCGCGTGAATTCATTAACCTCACCTAGGCTTCAAGAAATTTTGATAAAAAACTCAATCCAACAAGCCACACTCCTGAGTCTGAGACGACAAAAATGCCAGGCGATGGGACATTCAAGTTGTTCATGGGGAATTACGACGAGAATACTCAAGCTGCGTCCGCCGTTCGAGAAGTACGTCGTCAAATGCGATGTCGTGAAGAATTATGGGTTCGTGCATATGGAATCGGAGCAATAGGGTCGCGACTCAATACAGAATCTTAACAGTTACGTCTTGCACAACAATCTGATCAAAGTGGAAGCGGCAAAGAGCCGTCGTTCCCCCAAAACGCCGACAACCAAGATCTTTGTTGGCTATCCGATGGACAAGACCCGAGCACCGGAGAAGTTGCGAGAAATATTTGAGAAATATGGTACGGTTGAGTAGTCCGGCATTTTTCAGTTTTAAAACAAATTCCGAAATTACTTTTATATAGAAATTTTTTGGAATCTTTGTTTGATTTGAAAATGGTTTTCAGAAACACTTAGAGGACTAGGAGGAACCGTTCCAATAATCCAAATGAAGCAAGTAGTTTGCAAATGACATCGTTGTATATCTACCAATTTCAAGAAATTTCTATTACTGTTAAGAAACTTCTTGAAACTGTTGGATATACCCACTGATCTCTATATACACTGGATAGTGTATTCATACAAGATTTTTTAGGCAAAAATATAGTCCTGGCCGGTACCCTAATATAACAGTATAAGAGCGGCGCCAGCGGAATGGACGCTACTGGACCTGCATTTTCTTTTATTTTTTTTAATATTTACAGCCACCAATGCTTGTTGGCATCAACTGATATCAAATAAATGCTCAATTTCGGCAAATATCTTCAATCTCTTTCTTAGTTTGTATAGAGCGAGATATGAGGTCGTGGCCGGTACCCTTCAAAAAACTTGCCTCACAAAAACTGTTATACACTATAGGCTATTCACTATCCAGTGTATATAGAGATCAGTGGATATACCACGCTGTCGTTTCAAAACCACTAGCTTTATAAGGCCCAATTCACATAGAACTGGCTTAAAGTTTTGGTGTGGTTCTGGCGTGGTTGCAACATATGTCACTTTGTGTAATTTGCATGTTCTCTTATGGGACAATACACACACATATGAAGAAGCGAGGGTATGGTGTGCCTTGTCATTGCCACGCCATATTGAAAACTCTAGTGGCCTAGATAAACGTCAAGCCACAATAAAACCCATTCACATGTCAAACCAAATCAAACCAAAAGAAAATGAGCATGAGGGATGACTATTCTGCGATGAGATCCAGATTTATGAAAATTTATATAATTACAGTAGGGCAGATTACTGCAATTGAAGCGTGCAAAACCAAACATGGCAGTAAATAGCCCAACAATTCAATGAATATGGTAGGTATTTTTTAATTTCATTTATTTTTATTCTTTGTAAACTTGCCCCCAACCACAAACCGCTGAGCATTAATTATTGGTTCATTAATTACTTAGGAAACGCTCAGGATACAGGTTCAGCTCTCGCATTACGTTGAATGCACTACTGCTTTTCCCTTTTTCCAATCACAAAGGGTGTACCCAGTACCTTATTTGTTTTTGTATCTGATTAAAATACATGAAGTCTTCATCGTCCCAAAGCATTTCTATGTTGTTTTTTTTATTGGCAATGATTTTTCAAAAAAAAATCAGGAGGAAAACAAAACAACAAGTTTTTGTGAGTATGCACTTTTTCTTACAACAATTTAAATTAATTCATCAAAAAGAGATCTGTCAAAAAGAGAAGAGAGTCATGTCCATTCACTGTCACTTCTGTGTGAATTGAATTCATCACACCCACTCCACGCCCGTTGCAGACCTTAACCACACCAGCACCATAAGCCAGTTCTGTGTGAATCGCGCCTAAGGATGGTTGAAATGGTTCCAAGTTTCATTTGAAGTCCCATAAGTGTTTCTGAAAACCATTTTCAAATCGAAAAAAGATTCCAAAAAATTTCTATATAAAAGTAATTTCCGGCATTTTTCAGTTTAAAGGTAGAACCGCACTAGGCGGAACTGTACTTCAGCGACACCGTGCGCACTTTCGCACGAAACTGACCGAAACTTCACGTCGCGACACAGTTGGTCAGATTACCAACTTTGTCACATAGTGTCGCGCCGTGAAGTGCAGTTGTCGCTTAGTGCGATATGGCACTACAAATAAGTCGTGAAGTTCAGTTCCGCTGAAGTGCAGTTCCACCGAGTGCGGTCCTACCTTTAAAGCAAATGGAAATTACTTTTATAAGGAAATTTTTTGGAATCTTTGTTCGATTTGAAAATGGTTTTCAGAAACTCTTAGGGGACTTAAAATTAAACTTATCATTTACTGCTTTCAACCACATTTAGATTTCTAATTAAGATTAAGGCAAACAAGAAATTTTAATTTTAGTTTAAAAGGAAAAAAACAAAATCGATTGATTATGATTATTTTTAAACTCACAATTAACATAACGTTTGAAGTATTTACGTCCAAACATGTGATATCTACACACAACAAAAATCAAAGAGATAATTTAAAAACAAACTCCGACAAATTTATCTATTGTTGTTTTTTTTTTACAATTTTGTCACACTTAACAAACGAAACATTTTAATTACCCTTGTGCAGAACTCCGATTCATTGAAATCGAAATTGTTGTTTGAAAAGGATTATGACTACTATTAAAAACGTTTCGATGACAGCCGTGATTTTTTTGAGAGGCGTTATCAGGGCTCGCGTATGCGTGACTTCCCTCCAGCACCGCTATCACGACGCGAACCAATGTCATTGCCGCCAACATTGAGTGGCACTTTGAGAGGAAGCAGCATATCTCGTGGTTACGATTCGATGTTCAGCCGCAGATCACCACCACCACCAACTAGAAGCAGCAATGGATTAGGTCGTTATGGGTAAGTGATGAGATGCTTTCAAGAATTTTATTTATGATTGCTGTTTTTATTTTTATTTTGCAGAAGCTATGAAAACTAGTAGATATTCATTTGACGATCGCATGTTGGCACGTGGGATTAGAGGTCCGTCACCTCCTGCATATGCACCGTACTGAGATGAATTTTATTCAGAGGTCAACTGTGCAGCAAGTTGGGAATTTCAAAGCTGGCCACTACCGTACAGCACCATTAAGAATACCTACACGCACTCAAAAACTTCGAAATATCGGAATGGGTATATTTACGGAGACATCAAAAATGTAAAGAAGACGCTTCAAAATTAATCTTAAAAGAATAAAATAGTAAAAATAAAAAATGCTATTTTTATTTAGTATTAATGGTTGAAAAAAAAATCAATTTTCCAAAACAAATCAAAATAATAATAATACTCATAACAAATTTATAAAGGGTGTCCCGTGACTCAAAGTCAAGCGGGTAACGGGTGATAGGGTAGGTTTTACCTGTTCTGGAAAAAATAAGAAAAAAAATCTATCTCGCCTACCTATTACTAGATAATAACTAACATAATTTTCACAACACTATTCGAGTCCAGGGTAACAAAAGCGCACGATTGTGAGATTTTGCGAGTAAAACAAGGAACGTAGCGTACCGAACGTTGATAGTAGCGTACCATATTACGTAATGTAGATCTGTCTCACTCTTATTTATGGCAAACAGTGTCTGATTCTAGTGCCTCTGTTTATGTTACGTACACCTTGATAAAATCGAATTTTCATTAAAAAAAAGCATTATTCTCGTAAAAATGATTGAAGTGAACTGAGGTACTTTTTGCAAATAAAAAATGAAAAATATTTTTTACGAATGAATTTTGAAATCCTGATAAAACGCGCCAATTTTTTTAAAAAACTTGCCAAGGTAGTGTACTACATTTTTTTTATTTCGTTTAAAGACATTAAATTAGCTAACTTTTATTAAAATATTTTGGTATGGATATAAAATGAAAATGTTTGTATGCAGCTGGCTAGTCCGCGTATTCAGGTTCGGTTAATATGCCAGAAAGAATCAGACTCCTTTCATTGGATTCGGTTATTGCCTCTTCATCGAATGGCACTTCATCTAGTATAGATGACGTCGTCTTGGGCTTCCGTAGTGTATACTGATCAGCTAGGAAGTTGAGGTATGAATATGTCCACAGTTTTGGTACATGTACACTTTCTGGATCACACCCAGTTTTCATTGAATCTTCAACCTTTAATTAAAAGCAAATAAACAATATAAACAAACCCGTTGTCCTTTACTATTAAAGCTTTCCTTTTTTTGCTCCTTTTTATATGACAAACGTATAGATGCGATTTTTTTTCCGATTTGCTTGGGGATCCTTTGTTGTGGCCAACTTCAAAAGTTGGTTTTGGGCACTATTCCGCATATCCTTGTCGTGATTTTTATCGTGCGTAACCTGCCATAAGCAAGGATTTTCTCTATAAATGTCTATAAATTCTAAAAAAAAATCCCTACCGGCTAAAGCCATTTATATTTTTTTTATTTTTGAGCCGATGCATGACAGCGATAAATGACAACAGTAAACTGTAGTTTTTGTATTAGTTGCCATAAAAAATAGAAAGAGACAAAGAAATACATTTAGCAAAAAACGTAATTCACAATTTAATGTGCGAGAGTGAGAAAGTTGTGCGTTGTCATTAAGTGAAGGTGGCGCAATTGTATTTGTGAAAACAAGCAAAACTATTTGGCTCGCCGGTGGCTCCGGCTCGTGGATTTTCGACTTACCGAAATTCCAGATGGACTTACCGAGCCACATCGAGCCATCTGAGTTTCCCCACACACGATGGATTTTGGCTCGGCGCGGGGTTATTTGGCCCGTTGGCTCGCTCGTGTATGGCCAGCTTTAAATATCGGTTTAATCGTGGAGTAAAAGTGAATGTTGTAGCTACTTTTTTGTCTATATACAAAAATGTTCTTATCTTCGTATTCTTCAAACAAGATTTATTTATTGAAAAAAAATCATGGAGTACAACGCGATACACTTTTTTTTTAACTTTTGATACATTGCTGAAATGCGGTTTTTCATCCCTAGTGCATACTTACTTATGTGTTTCACTGATCTCTATAATACACTGGATACAAGAAACTTGAATCCTTTTGAAGAATTTTACAACAGTGGAAAGCGACATTAACATTTTTAAACTGTTCTACAATATAACAGTATAACAAAACATAAATGCCAAATTTATCTCATAACCTCAAAAATTTATTTGTTTTATTTTTCAGCTTGTCCGCGAAATTTGTCTAAATAATCATAAAATACTTAATTTGTTTTTTGCTCAAAGTTAAGTGTATACGTAACAAAAAGAAAAACAAATAAATTTAAGAAACTGGATATTCGATTTCAAGAGCTAGCGCTACCGGAGTACGTTGCTTCGTCCTCGTCGTATTGGTTACTGCCCAGTGTTTATGTGCGTTAAGTTCTCCTAGCTGCCTAGGATTCGGCATCCGCGCTACGTCTCTGCGTGAATTCATTAACCTCACCTAGGCTTCAAGAAATTTTGATAAAAAACTCAATCCAACAAGCCACACGCCTGAGTCTGAGACGACAAAAATGCCAGGCGATGGGACATTCAATTTGTTCATGGGGAATTACGACGAGAAGACTCAAGCTGCGTCTGCCGTTCGAGAAGTACGTCGTCAAATGCGATGTCGTGAAGAATTATGGGTTCGTGCATATGGAATCGGAGCAATAGGGTCGCGACTCAATACAGAATCTTAACAGTTACGTCTTGCACAACAATCTGATCAAAGTGGAAGCGGCAAAGAGCCGTCGTTCCCCCAAAACGCCGACAACCAAGATCTTTGTTGGCTATCCGATGGACAAGACCCGAGCACCGGAGAAGTTGCGAGAAATATTTGAGAAATATGGTACGGTTGAGTAGTCCGGCATTTTTCAGTTTTAAAACAAATTCCGAAATTACTTTTATATAGAAATTTTTTGGAATCTTTGTTTGATTTGAAAATGGTTTTCAGAAACACTTAGAGGACTAGGAGGAACCGTTCCAATAATCCAAATGAAGCAAGTAGTTTGCAAATGACATCGTTGTATATCTACCAGTTTCAGGAAATTTCTATTACTGTTAAGAAACTTCTTGAAACTGTTGGATATACCACGCTGTCGTTTCAAAACCACTAGCTTTATAAGGTCCAATTCACATAGAACTGGCTTAAAGTTTTGGTGTGGTTCTGGCGTGGTTGCAACATATGTCACTTTGTGTAATTTGCATGTTCTCTTATGGGACAATACACACACATATGAAGAGGCGAGGGTATGGTGTGCCTTGTCATTGCCACGCCATATTGAAAACTCTAGTGGCCTAGATAAACGTCAAGCCACAATAAAACCCATTCACATGTCAAACCAAATCAAACCAAAAGAAAATGAGCATGAGGGATGACTATTCTGCGATGAGATCCAGATTTATGAAAATTTATATAATTACAGTAGGGCAGATTACTGCAATTGAAGCGTGCAAGACCAAACATGGCAGTAAATAGCCCAAAAATTCAATGAATATGGTAGGTATTTTTTAATTTCATTTATTTTTATTCTTTGTAAACTTGCCCCCAACCACAAACCGCTGAGCATTAATTATTGGTTCATTAATTACTTAGGAAACGCTCAGGATACAGGTTCAGCTCTCGCATTACGTTGAATGCACTACTGCTTTTCCCTTTTTCCAATCACAAAGGGTGTACCCAGTACCTTATTTGTTTTTGTATCTGATTAAAATACATGAAGTCTTCATCGTCCCAAAGCATTTCTATGTTGTTTTTTTTATTGGCAATGATTTTTCAAAAAAAAATCAGGAGGAAAACAAAACAACAAGTTTTTGTAAGTATGCACTTTTCCTTACAACAATTTAAATTAATTCATCAAAAAGAGATCTGTCAAAAAGAGAAGAGAGTCATGTCCATTCACTGTCACTTCTGTGTGAATTGAATTCATCACACCCACTCCACGCCCGTTGCAGACCTTAACCACACCAGCACCATAAGCCAGTTCAGTTCCAAGTTTCATTTGAAGTCCCATAAGTGTTTCTGAAAACCATTTTCAAATCGAAAAAAGATTCCAAAAAATTTCTATATAAAAGTAATTTCCGGCATTTTTCAGTTTAAAGGTAGAACCGCACTAGGCGGAACTGTACTTCAGCGACACCGTGCGCACTTTCGCACGAAACTGACCGAAACTTCACGTCGCGACACAGTTGGTCAGATTACCAACTTTGTCACATAGTGTCGCGCCGTGAAGTGCAGTTGTCGCTTAGTGCGATATGGCACTACAAATAAGTCGTGAAGTTCAGTTCCGCTGAAGTGCAGTTCCACCGAGTGCGGTCCTACCTTTAAAGCAAATGGAAATTACTTTTATAAGGAAATTTTTTGGAATCTTTGTTCGATTTGAAAATGGTTTTCAGAAACTCTTAGGGGACTTAAAATTAAACTTATCATTTACTGCTTTCAACCACATTTAGATTTCTAATTAAGATTAAGGCAAACAAGAAATTTTAATTTTAGTTTAAAAGGAAAAAAACAAAATCGATTGATTATGATTATTTTTAAACTCACAATTAACATAACGTTTGAAGTATTTACGTCCAAACATGTGATATCTACACACAACAAAAATCAAAGAGATAATTTAAAAACAAACTCCGACAAATTTATCTATTGTTGTTTTTTTTTACAATTTTGTCACACTTAACAAACGAAACATTTTAATTACCCTTGTGCAGAACTCCGATTCATTGAAATCGAAATTGTTGTTTGAAAAGGATTATGACTACTATTAAAAACGTTTCGTTGACAGCCGTGATTTTTTTGAGAGGCGTTATCAGAGCTCGCGTATGCGTGACTTCCCTCCAGCACCGCTATCACGACGCGAACCAATGTCATTGCCGCCAACATTGAGTGGCACTTTGAGAGGAAGCAGCATATCTCGTGGTTACGATTCGATGTTCAGCCGCAGATCACCACCACCACCAACTAGAAGCAGCAATGGATTAGGTCGTTATGGGTAAGTGATGAGATGCTTTCAAGAATTTTATTTATGATTGCTGTTTTTATTTTTATTTTGCAGAGGCTATGAAAACTAGTAGATATTCATTTGACGATCGCATGTTGGCACGTGGGATTAGAGGTCCGTCACCTCCTGCATATGCACCGTACTGAGATGAATTTTATTCAGAGGTCAACTGTGCAGCAAGTTGGGAATTTCAAAGCTGGCCACTACCGTACAGCACCATTAAGAATACCTACACGCACTCAAAAACTTCGAAATATCGGAATGGGTATATTTACGGAGACATCAAAAATGTAAAGAAGACGCTTCAAAATTAATCTTAAAAGAATAAAATAGTAAAAATAAAAAATGCTATTTTTATTTAGTATTAATGGTTGAAAAAAAAATCAATTTTCCAAAACAAATCAAAATAATAATAATACTCATAACAAATTTATAAAGGGTGTCCCGTGACTCAAAGTCAAGCGGGTAACGGGTGATAGGGTAGGTTTTACCTGTTCTGGAAAAAATAAGAAAAAAAATCTATCTCGCCTACCTATTACTAGATAATAACTAACATAATTTTCACAACACTATTCGAGTCCAGGGTAACAAAAGCGCACGATTGTGAGATTTTGCGAGTAAAACAAGGAACGTAGCGTACCGAACGTTGATAGTAGCGTACCATATTACGTAATGTAGATCTGTCTCACTCTTATTTATGGCAAACAGTGTCTGATTCTAGTGCCTCTGTTTATGTTACGTACACCTTGATAAAATCGAATTTTCAGTAAAAAAAAGCATTATTCTCGTAAAAATGATTGAAGTGAACTGAGGTACTTTTTGCAAATAAAAAATGAAAAATATTTTTTACGAATGAATTTTGAAATCCTGATAAAACGCGCCAATTTTTTTAAAAAACTTGCCAAGGTAGTGTACTACATTTTTTTTATTTCGTTTAAAGACATTAAATTAGCTAACTTTTATTAAAATATTTTGGTATGGATATAAAATGAAAATGTTTGTATGCAGCTGGCTAGTCCGCGTATTCAGGTTCGGTTAATATGCCAGAAAGAATCAGACTCCTTTCATTGGATTCGGTTATTGCCTCTTCATCGAATGGCACTTCATCTAGTATAGATGACGTCGTCTTGGGCTTCCGTAGTGTATACTGATCAGCTAGGAAGTTGAGGTATGAATATGTCCACAGTTTTGGTACATGTACACTTTCTGGATCACACCCAGTTTTCATTGAATCTTCAACCTTTAATTAAAAGCAAATAAACAATATAAACAAACCCGTTGTCCTTTACTATTAAAGCTTTCCTTTTTTTGCTCCTTTTTATATGACAAACGTATAGATGCGATTTTTTTTCCGATTTGCTTGGGGATCCTTTGTTGTGGCCAACTTCAAAAGTTGGTTTTGGGCACTATTCCGCATATCCTTGTCGTGATTTTTATCGTGCGTAACCTGCCATAAGCAAGGATTTTCTCTATAAATGTCTATAAATTCTAAAAAAAAATCCCTACCGGCTAAAGCCATTTATATTTTTTTTATTTTTGAGCCGATGCATGACAGCGATAAATGACAACAGTAAACTGTAGTTTTTGTATTAGTTGCCATAAAAAATAGAAAGAGACAAAGAAATACATTTAGCAAAAAACGTAATTCACAATTTAATGTGCGAGAGTGAGAAAGTTGTGCGTTGTCATTAAGTGAAGGTGGCGCAATTGTATTTGTGAAAACAAGCAAAACTATTTGGCTCGCCGGTTCCACACACACGATAGAGCCGAGCCGCGGCTCGATGGCTCCGGCTCGTGGATTTTCGACTTACCGAAATTCCAGATGGACTTACCGAGCCACATCGAGCCATCTGAGTTTCCCCACACACGATGGATTTTGGCTCGGCGCGGGGTTATTTGGCCCGTTGGCTCGCTCGTGTATGGCCAGCTTTAAATATCGGTTTAATCGTGGAGTAAAAGTGAATGTTGTAGCTACTTTTTTGTCTATATACAAAAATGTTCTTATCTTCGTATTCTTCAAACAAGATTTATTTATTGAAAAAAAATCATGGAGTACAACGCGATACACTTTTTTTTTAACTTTTGATACATTGCTGAAATGCGGTTTTTCATCCCTAGTGCATACTTACTTATGTGTTTCACTGATCTCTATAATACACTGGATACAAGAAACTTGAATCCTTTTGAAGAATTTTACAACAGTGGAAAGCGACATTAACATTTTTAAACTGTTCTACAATATAACAGTATAACAAAACATAAATGCCAAATTTATCTCATAACCTCAAAAATTTATTTGTTTTATTTTTCAGCTTGTCCGCGAAATTTGTCTAAATAATCATAAAATACTTAATTTGTTTTTTGCTCAAAGTTAAGTGTATACGTAACAAAAAGAAAAACAAATAAATTTAAGAAACTGGATATTCGATTTCAAGAGCTAGCGCTACCGGAGTACGTTGCTTCGTCCTCGTCGTATTGGTTACTGCCCAGTGTTTATGTGCGTTAAGTTCTCCTAGCTGCCTAGGATTCGGCATCCGCGCTACGTCTCTGCGTGAATTCATTAACCTCACCTAGGCTTCAAGAAATTTTGATAAAAAACTCAATCCAACAAGCCACACGCCTGAGTCTGAGACGACAAAAATGCCAGGCGATGGGATATTCAATTTGTTCATGGGGAATTACGACGAGAAGACTCAAGCTGCGTCTGCCGTTCGAGAAGTACGTCGTCAAATGCGATGTCGTGAAGAATTATGGGTTCGTGCATATGGAATCGGAGCAATAGGGTCGCGACTCAATACAGAATCTTAACAGTTACGTCTTGCACAACAATCTGATCAAAGTGGAAGCGGCAAAGAGCCGTCGTTCCCCCAAAACGCCGACAACCAAGATCTTTGTTGGCTATCCGATGGACAAGACCCGAGCACCGGAGAAGTTGCGAGAAATATTTGAGAAATATGGTACGGTTGAGTAGTCCGGCATTTTTCAGTTTTAAAACAAATTCCGAAATTACTTTTATATAGAAATTTTTTGGAATCTTTGTTTGATTTGAAAATGGTTTTCAGAAACACTTAGAGGACTAGGAGGAACCGTTCCAATAATCCAAATGAAGCAAGTAGTTTGCAAATGACATCGTTGTATATCTACCAGTTTCAGGAAATTTCTATTACTGTTAAGAAACTTCTTGAAACTGTTGGATATACCACGCTGTCGTTTCAAAACCACTAGCTTTATAAGGTCCAATTCACATAGAACTGGCTTAAAGTTTTGGTGTGGTTCTGGCGTGGTTGCAACATATGTCACTTTGTGTAATTTGCATGTTCTCTTATGGGACAATACACACACATATGAAGAGGCGAGGGTATGGTGTGCCTTGTCATTGCCACGCCATATTGAAAACTCTAGTGGCCTAGATAAACGTCAAGCCACAATAAAACCCATTCACATGTCAAACCAAATCAAACCAAAAGAAAATGAGCATGAGGGATGACTATTCTGCGATGAGATCCAGATTTATGAAAATTTATATAATTACAGTAGGGCAGATTACTGCAATTGAAGCGTGCAAGACCAAACATGGCAGTAAATAGCCCAAAAATTCAATGAATATGGTAGGTATTTTTTAATTTCATTTATTTTTATTCTTTGTAAACTTGCCCCCAACCACAAACCGCTGAGCATTAATTATTGGTTCATTAATTACTTAGGAAACGCTCAGGATACAGGTTCAGCTCTCGCATTACGTTGAATGCACTACTGCTTTTCCCTTTTTCCAATCACAAAGGGTGTACCCAGTACCTTATTTGTTTTTGTATCTGATTAAAATACATGAAGTCTTCATCGTCCCAAAGCATTTCTATGTTGTTTTTTTTATTGGCAATGATTTTTCAAAAAAAAATCAGGAGGAAAACAAAACAACAAGTTTTTGTAAGTATGCACTTTTCCTTACAACAATTTAAATTAATTCATCAAAAAGAGATCTGTCAAAAAGAGAAGAGAGTCATGTCCATTCACTGTCACTTCTGTGTGAATTGAATTCATCACACCCACTCCACGCCCGTTGAAGACCTTAACCACACCAGCACCATAAGCCAGTTCAGTTCCAAGTTTCATTTGAAGTCCCATAAGTGTTTCTGAAAACCATTTTCAAATCGAAAAAAGATTCCAAAAAATTTCTATATAAAAGTAATTTCCGGCATTTTTCAGTTTAAAGGTAGAACCGCACTAGGCGGAACTGTACTTCAGCGACACCGTGCGCACTTTCGCACGAAACTGACCGAAACTTCACGTCGCGACACAGTTGGTCAGATTACCAACTTTGTCACATAGTGTCGCGCCGTGAAGTGCAGTTGTCGCTTAGTGCGATATGGCACTACAAATAAGTCGTGAAGTTCAGTTCCGCTGAAGTGCAGTTCCACCGAGTGCGGTCCTACCTTTAAAGCAAATGGAAATTACTTTTATAAGGAAATTTTTTGGAATCTTTGTTCGATTTGAAAATGGTTTTCAGAAACTCTTAGGGGACTTAAAATTAAACTTATCATTTACTGCTTTCAACCACATTTAGATTTCTAATTAAGATTAAGGCAAACAAGAAATTTTAATTTTAGTTTAAAAGGAAAAAAACAAAATCGATTGATTATGATTATTTTTAAACTCACAATTAACATAACGTTTGAAGTATTTACGTCCAAACATGTGATATCTACACACAACAAAAATCAAAGAGATAATTTAAAAACAAACTCCGACAAATTTATCTATTGTTGTTTTTTTTTACAATTTTGTCACACTTAACAAACGAAACATTTTAATTACCCTTGTGCAGAACTCCGATTCATTGAAATCGAAATTGTTGTTTGAAAAGGATTATGACTACTATTAAAAACGTTTCGTTGACAGCCGTGATTTTTTTGAGAGGCGTTATCAGAGCTCGCGTATGCGTGACTTCCCTCCAGCACCGCTATCACGACGCGAACCAATGTCATTGCCGCCAACATTGAGTGGCACTTTGAGAGGAAGCAGCATATCTCGTGGTTACGATTCGATGTTCAGCCGCAGATCACCACCACCACCAACTAGAAGCAGCAATGGATTAGGTCGTTATGGGTAAGTGATGAGATGCTTTCAAGAATTTTATTTATGATTGCTGTTTTTATTTTTATTTTGCAGAGGCTATGAAAACTAGTAGATATTCATTTGACGATCGCATGTTGGCACGTGGGATTAGAGGTCCGTCACCTCCTGCATATGCACCGTACTGAGATGAATTTTATTCAGAGGTCAACTGTGCAGCAAGTTGGGAATTTCAAAGCTGGCCACTACCGTACAGCACCATTAAGAATACCTACACGCACTCAAAAACTTCGAAATATCGGAATGGGTATATTTACGGAGACATCAAAAATGTAAAGAAGACGCTTCAAAATTAATCTTAAAAGAATAAAATAGTAAAAATAAAAAATGCTATTTTTATTTAGTATTAATGGTTGAAAAAAAAATCAATTTTCCAAAACAAATCAAAATAATAATAATACTCATAACAAATTTATAAAGGGTGTCCCGTGACTCAAAGTCAAGCGGGTAACGGGTGATAGGGTAGGTTTTACCTGTTCTGGAAAAAATAAGAAAAAAAATCTATCTCGCCTACCTATTACTAGATAATAACTAACATAATTTTCACAACACTATTCGAGTCCAGGGTAACAAAAGCGCACGATTGTGAGATTTTGCGAGTAAAACAAGGAACGTAGCGTACCGAACGTTGATAGTAGCGTACCATATTACGTAATGTAGATCTGTCTCACTCTTATTTATGGCAAACAGTGTCTGATTCTAGTGCCTCTGTTTATGTTACGTACACCTTGATAAAATCGAATTTTCAGTAAAAAAAAGCATTATTCTCGTAAAAATGATTGAAGTGAACTGAGGTACTTTTTGCAAATAAAAAATGAAAAATATTTTTTACGAATGAATTTTGAAATCCTGATAAAACGCGCCAATTTTTTTAAAAAACTTGCCAAGGTAGTGTACTACATTTTTTTTATTTCGTTTAAAGACATTAAATTAGCTAACTTTTATTAAAATATTTTGGTATGGATATAAAATGAAAATGTTTGTATGCAGCTGGCTAGTCCGCGTATTCAGGTTCGGTTAATATGCCAGACAGAATCAGACTCCTTTCATTGGATTCGGTTATTGCCTCTTCATCGAATGGCACTTCATCTAGTATAGATGACGTCGTCTTGGGCTTCCGTAGTGTATACTGATCAGCTAGGAAGTTGAGGTATGAATATGTCCACAGTTTTGGTACATGTACACTTTCTGGATCACACCCAGTTTTCATTGAATCTTCAACCTTTAATTAAAAGCAAATAAACAATATAAACAAACCCGTTGTCCTTTACTATTAAAGCTTTCCTTTTTTTGCTCCTTTTTATATGACAAACGTATAGATGCGATTTTTTTTCCGATTTGCTTGGGGATCCTTTGTTGTGGCCAACTTCAAAAGTTGGTTTTGGGCACTATTCCGCATATCCTTGTCGTGATTTTTATCGTGCGTAACCTGCCATAAGCAAGGATTTTCTCTATAAATGTCTATAAATTCTAAAAAAAAATCCCTACCGGCTAAAGCCATTTATATTTTTTTTATTTTTGAGCCGATGCATGACAGCGATAAATGACAACAGTAAACTGTAGTTTTTGTATTAGTTGCCATAAAAAATAGAAAGAGACAAAGAAATACATTTAGCAAAAAACGTAATTCACAATTTAATGTGCGAGAGTGAGAAAGTTGTGCGTTGTCATTAAGTGAAGGTGGCGCAATTGTATTTGTGAAAACAAGCAAAACTATTTGGCTCGCCGGTTCCACACACACGATAGAGCCGAGCCGCGGCTCGATGGCTCCGGCTCGTGGATTTTCGACTTACCGAAATTCCAGATGGACTTACCGAGCCACATCGAGCCATCTGAGTTTCCCCACACACGCGGGATTTTGGCTCGGCGCGGGGTTATTTGGCCCGTTGGCTCGCTCGTGTATGGCCAGCTTTAAATATCGGTTTAATCGTGGAGTAAAAGTGAATGTTGTAGCTACTTTTTTGTCTATATACAAAAATGTTCTTATCTTCGTATTCTTCAAACAAGATTTATTTATTGAAAAAAAATCATGGAGTACAACGCGATACACTTTTTTTTTAACTTTTGATACATTGCTGAAATGCGGTTTTTCATCCCTAGTGCATACTTACTTATGTGTTTCACTGATCTCTATAATACACTGGATACAAGAAACTTGAATCCTTTTGAAGAATTTTACAACAGTGGAAAGCGACATTAACATTTTTAAACTGTTCTACAATATAACAGTATAACAAAACATAAATGCCAAATTTATCTCATAACCTCAAAAATTTATTTGTTTTATTTTTCAGCTTGTCCGCGAAATTTGTCTAAATAATCATAAAATACTTAATTTGTTTTTTGCTCAAAGTTAAGTGTATACGTAACAAAAAGAAAAACAAATAAATTTAAGAAACTGGATATTCGATTTCAAGAGCTAGCGCTACCGGAGTACGTTGCTTCGTCCTCGTCGTATTGATTACTGCCCAGTGTTTATGTGCGTTAAGTTCTCCTAGCTGCCTAGGATTCGGCATCCGCGCTACGTCTCTGCGTGAATTCATTAACCTCACCTAGGCTTCAAGAAATTTTGATAAAAAACTCAATCCAACAAGCCACACGCCTGAGTCTGAGACGACAAAAATGCCAGGCGATGGGATATTCAATTTGTTCATGGGGAATTACGACGAGAAGACTCAAGCTGCGTCTGCCGTTCGAGAAGTACGTCGTCAAATGCGATGTCGTGAAGAATTATGGGTTCGTGCATATGGAATCGGAGCAATAGGGTCGCGACTCAATACAGAATCTTAACAGTTACGTCTTGCACAACAATCTGATCAAAGTGGAAGCGGCAAAGAGCCGTCGTTCCCCCAAAACGCCGACAACCAAGATCTTTGTTGGCTATCCGATGGACAAGACCCGAGCACCGGAGAAGTTGCGAGAAATATTTGAGAAATATGGTACGGTTGAGTAGTCCGGCATTTTTCAGTTTTAAAACAAATTCCGAAATTACTTTTATATAGAAATTTTTTGGAATCTTTGTTTGATTTGAAAATGGTTTTCAGAAACACTTAGAGGACTAGGAGGAACCGGTCCAATAATCCAAATGAAGCAAGTAGTTTGCAAATGACATCGTTGTATATCTACCAGTTTCAGGAAATTTCAATTACTGTTAAGAAACTTCTTGAAACTGTTGGATATACCACGCTGTCGTTTCAAAACCACTAGCTTTATAAGGTCCAATTCACATAGAACTGGCTTAAAGTTTTGGTGTGGTTCTGGCGTGGTTGCAACATATGTCACTTTGTGTAATTTGCATGTTCTCTTATGGGACAATACACACACATATGAAGAGGCGAGGGTATGGTGTGCCTTGTCATTGCCACGCCATATTGAAAACTCTAGTGGCCTAGATAAACGTCAAGCCACAATAAAACCCATTCACATGTCAAACCAAATCAAACCAAAAGAAAATGAGCATGAGGGATGACTATTCTGCGATGAGATCCAGATTTATGAAAATTTATATAATTACAGTAGGGCAGATTACTGCAATTGAAGCGTGCAAGACCAAACATGGCAGTAAATAGCCCAAAAATTCAATGAATATGGTAGGTATTTTTTAATTTCATTTATTTTTATTCTTTGTAAACTTGCCCCCAACCACAAACCGCTGAGCATTAATTATTGGTTCATTAATTACTTAGGAAACGCTCAGGATACAGGTTCAGCTCTCGCATTACGTTGAATGCACTACTGCTTTTCCCTTTTTCCAATCACAAAGGGTGTACCCAGTACCTTATTTGTTTTTGTATCTGATTAAAATACATGAAGTCTTCATCGTCCCAAAGCATTTCTATGTTGTTTTTTTTATTGGCAATGATTTTTCAAAAAAAAATCAGGAGGAAAACAAAACAACAAGTTTTTGTAAGTATGCACTTTTCCTTACAACAATTTAAATTAATTCATCAAAAAGAGATCTGTCAAAAAGAGAAGAGAGTCATGTCCATTCACTGTCACTTCTGTGTGAATTGAATTCATCACACCCACTCCACGCCCGTTGAAGACCTTAACCACACCAGCACCATAAGCCAGTTCAGTTCCAAGTTTCATTTGAAGTCCCATAAGTGTTTCTGAAAACCATTTTCAAATCGAAAAAAGATTCCAAAAAATTTCTATATAAAAGTAATTTCCGGCATTTTTCAGTTTAAAGGTAGAACCGCACTAGGCGGAACTGTACTTCAGCGACACCGTGCGCACTTTCGCACGAAACTGACCGAAACTTCACGTCGCGACACAGTTGGTCAGATTACCAACTTTGTCACATAGTGTCGCGCCGTGAAGTGCAGTTGTCGCTTAGTGCGATATGGCACTACAAATAAGTCGTGAAGTTCAGTTCCGCTGAAGTGCAGTTCCACCGAGTGCGGTCCTACCTTTAAAGCAAATGGAAATTACTTTTATAAGGAAATTTTTTGGAATCTTTGTTCGATTTGAAAATGGTTTTCAGAAACTCTTAGGGGACTTAAAATTAAACTTATCATTTACTGCTTTCAACCACATTTAGATTTCTAATTAAGATTAAGGCAAACAAGAAATTTTAATTTTAGTTTAAAAGGAAAAAAACAAAATCGATTGATTATGATTATTTTTAAACTCACAATTAACATAACGTTTGAAGTATTTACGTCCAAACATGTGATATCTACACACAACAAAAATCAAAGAGATAATTTAAAAACAAACTCCGACAAATTTATCTATTGTTGTTTTTTTTTACAATTTTGTCACACTTAACAAACGAAACATTTTAATTACCCTTGTGCAGAACTCCGATTCATTGAAATCGAAATTGTTGTTTGAAAAGGATTATGACTACTATTAAAAACGTTTCGTTGACAGCCGTGATTTTTTTGAGAGGCGTTATCAGAGCTCGCGTATGCGTGACTTCCCTCCAGCACCGCTATCACGACGCGAACCAATGTCATTGCCGCCAACATTGAGTGGCACTTTGAGAGGAAGCAGCATATCTCGTGGTTACGATTCGATGTTCAGCCGCAGATCACCACCACCACCAACTAGAAGCAGCAATGGATTAGGTCGTTATGGGTAAGTGATGAGATGCTTTCAAGAATTTTATTTATGATTGCTGTTTTTATTTTTATTTTGCAGAAGCTATGAAAACTAGTAGATATTCATTTGACGATCGCATGTTGGCACGTGGGATTAGAGGTCCGTCACCTCCTGCATATGCACCGTACTGAGATGAATTTTATTCAGAGGTCAACTGTGCAGCAAGTTGGGAATTTCAAAGCTGGCCACTACCGTACAGCACCATTAAGAATACCTACACGCACTCAAAAACTTCGAAATATCGGAATGGGTATATTTACGGAGACATCAAAAATGTATAGAAGACGCTTCAAAATTAATCTTAAAAGAATAAAATAGTAAAAATAAAAAATGCTATTTTTATTTAGTATTAATGGTTGAAAAAAAAATCAATTTTCCAAAACAAATCAAAATAATAATAATACTCATAACAAATTTATAAAGGGTGTCCCGTGACTCAAAGTCAAGCGGGTAACGGGTGATAGGGTAGGTTTTACCTGTTCTGGAAAAAATAAGAAAAAAAATCTATCTCGCCTACCTATTACTAGATAATAACTAACATAATTTTCACAACACTATTCGAGTCCAGGGTAACAAAAGCGCACGATTGTGAGATGTTGCGAGTAAAACAAGGAACGTAGCGTACCGAACGTTGATAGTAGCGTACCATATTACGTAATGTAGATCTGTCTCACTCTTATTTATGGCAAACAGTGTCTGATTCTAGTGCCTCTGTTTATGTTACGTACACCTTGATAAAATCGAATTTTCAGTAAAAAAAAGCATTATTCTCGTAAAAATGATTGAAGTGAACTGAGGTACTTTTTGCAAATAAAAAATGAAAAATATTTTTTACGAATGAATTTTGAAATCCTGATAAAACGCGCCAATTTTTTTAAAAAACTTGCCAAGGTAGTGTACTACATTTTTTTTATTTCGTTTAAAGACATTAAATTAGCTAACTTTTATTAAAATATTTTGGTATGGATATAAAATGAAAATGTTTGTATGAACAGTAAACTGTAGTTTTTGTATTAGTTGCCATAAAAAATAGAAAGAGACAAAGAAATACATTTAGCAAAAAACGTAATTCACAATTTAATGTGCGAGAGTGAGAAAGTTGTGCGTTGTCATTAAGTGAAGGTGGCGCAATTGTATTTGTGAAAACAAGCAAAACTATTTGGCTCGCCGGTTCCACACACACGATAGAGCCGAGCCGCGGCTCGATGGCTCCGGCTCGTGGATTTTCGACTTACCGAAATTCCAGATGGACTTACCGAGCCACATCGAGCCATCTGAGTTTCCCCACACACGATGGATTTTGGCTCGGCGCGGGGTTATTTGGCCCGTTGGCTCGCTCGTGTATGGCCAGCTTTAAATATCGGTTTAATCGTGGAGTAAAAGTGAATGTTGTAGCTACTTTTTTGTCTATATACAAAAATGTTCTTATCTTCGTATTCTTCAAACAAGATTTATTTATTGAAAAAAAATCATGGAGTACAACGCGATACACTTTTTTTTTAACTTTTGATACATTGCTGAAATGCGGTTTTTCATCCCTAGTGCATACTTACTTATGTGTTTCACTGATCTCTATAATACACTGGATACAAGAAACTTGAATCCTTTTGAAGAATTTTACAACAATGGAAAGCGACATTAACATTTTTAAACTGTTCTACAATATAACAGTATAACAAAACATAAATGCCAAATTTATCTCATAACCTCAAAAATTTATTTGTTTTATTTTTCAGCTTGTCCGCGAAATTTGTCTAAATAATCATAAAATACTTAATTTGTTTTTTGCTCAAAGTTAAGTGTATACGTAACAAAAAGAAAAACAAATAAATTTAATAAACTGGATATTCGATTTCAAGAGCTAGCGCTACCGGAGTACGTTGCTTCGTCCTCGTCGTATTGGTTACTGCCCACTGTTTATGTGCGTTAAGTTCTCCTAGCTGCCTAGGATTCGGCATCCGCGCTACGTCTCTGCGTGAATTCATTAACCTCACCTAGGCTTCAAGAAATTTTGATAAAAAACTCAATCCAACAAGCCACACGCCTGAGTCTGAGACGACAAAAATGCCAGGCGATGGGACATTCAATTTGTTCATGGGGAATTACGACGAGAAGACTCAAGCTGCGTCTGCCGTTCGAGAAGTACGTCGTCAAATGCGATGTCGTGAAGAATTATGGGTTCGTGCATATGGAATCGGAGCAATAGGGTCGCGACTCAATACAGAATCTTAACAGTTACGTCTTGCACAACAATCTGATCAAAGTGGAAGCGGCAAAGAGCCGTCGTTCCCCCAAAACGCCGACAACCAAGATCTTTGTTGGCTATCCGATGGACAAGACCCGAGCACCGAAAAAGTTGCGAGAAATATTTGAGAAATATGGTACGGTTGAGTAGTCCGGCATTTTTCAGTTTTAAAACAAATTCCGAAATTACTTTTATAAGGAAATTTTTTGGAATCTTTGTTCGATTTGAAAATGGTTTTCAGAAACTCTTAGGGGACTTAAAATTAAACTTATCATTTACTGCTTTCAACCACATTTAGATTTCTAATTAAGATTAAGGCAAACAAGAAATTTTAATTTTAGTTTAAAAGGAAAAAAACAAAATCGATTGATTATGATTATTTTTAAACTCACAATTAACATAACGTTTGAAGTATTTACGTCCAAACATGTGATATCTACACACAACAAAAATCAAAGAGATAATTTAAAAACAAACTCCGACAAATTTATCTATTGTTGTTTTTTTTTTACAATTTTGTCACACTTAACAAACGAAACATTTTAATTACCCTTGTGCAGAACTCCGATTCATTGAAATCGAAATTGTTGTTTGAAAAGGATTATGACTACTATTAAAAACGTTTCGATGACAGCCGTGATTTTTTTGAGAGGCGTTATCAGAGCTCGCGTATGCGTGACTTCCCTCCAGCACCGCTATCACGACGCGAACCAATGTCATTGCCGCCAACATTGAGTGGCACTTTGAGAGGAAGCAGCATATCTCGTGGTTACGATTCGATGTTCAGCCGCAGATCACCACCACCAACTAGAAGCAGCAATGGATTAGGTCGTTATGGGTAAGTGATGAGATGCTTTCAAGAATTTTATTTATGATTGCTGTTTTTATTTTTATTTTGCAGAAGCTATGAAAACTAGTAGATATTCATTTGACGATCGCATGTTGGCACGTGGGATTAGAGGTCCGTCACCTCCTGCATATGCACCGTACTGAGATGAATTTTATTCAGAGGTCAACTGTGCAGCAAGTTGGGAATTTCAAAGCTGGCCACTACCGTACAGCACCATTAAGAATACCTACACGCACTCAAAAACTTCGAAATATCGGAATGGGTATATTTACGGAGACATCAAAAATGTAAAGAAGACGCTTCAAAATTAATCTTAAAAGAATAAAATAGTAAAAATAAAAAATGCTATTTTTATTTAGTATTAATGGTTGAAAAAAAAAATCAATTTTCCAAAACAAATCAAAATAATAATAATACTCATAACAAATTTATAAAGGGTGTCCCGTGACTCAAAGTCAAGCGGGTAACGGGTGATAGGGTAGGTTTTACCTGTTCTGGAAAAAATAAGAAAAAAAATCTACCTCGCCTACCTATTACTAGATAATAACTAACATAATTTTCACAACACTATTCGAGTCCAGGGTAACAAAAGGGCACGATTGTGAGATGTTGCGAGTAAAACAAGGAACGTAGCGTACCGAACGTTGATAGTAGCGTACCATATTACGTAATGTAGATCTGTCTCACTCTTATTTATGGCAAACAGTGTCTGATTCTAGTGCCTCTGTTTATGTTACGTACGTACACCTTGATAAAATCGAATTTTCAGTAAAAAAAAGCATTATTCTCGTAAAAATGATTGAAGTGAACTGAGGTACTTTTTGCAAATAAAAAATGAAAAATATTTTTTACGAATGAATTTTGAAATCCTGATAAAACGCGCCAATTTTTTTAAAAAACTTGCCAAGGTAGTGTACTACATTTTTTTTATTTCGTTTAAAGACATTAAATTAGCTAACTTTTATTAAAATATTTTGATATGGATATAAAATGAAAATGTTTGCAGCTGGCTAGTCCGCGTATTCAGGTTCGGTTAATATGCCAGAAAGAATCAGACTCCTTTCATTGGATTCGGTTATTGCCTCTTCATCGAATGGCACTTCATCTAGTATAGATGACGTCGTCTTGGGCTTCCGTAGTGTATACTGATCAGCTAGGAAGTTGAGGTATGAATATGTCCACAGTTTTGGTACATGTACACTTTCTGGATCACACCCAGTTTTCATTGAATCTTCAACCTTTAATTAAAAGCAAATAAACAATATAAACAAACCCGTTGTCCTTTACTATTAAAGCTTTCCTTTTTTTGCTCCTTTTTATATGACAAACGTATAGATGCGATTTTTTTCCGATTTGCTTGGGGATCCTTTGTTGTGGCCAACTTCAAAAGTTGGTTTTGGGCACTATTCCGCATATCCTTGTCGTGATTTTTATCGTGCGTAACCTGCCATAAGCAAGGATTTTCTCTATAAATGTCTATAAATTCTAAAAAAAATCCCTACCGGCTAAAGCCATTTATATTTTTTTTATTTTTGAGCCGATGCATGACAGCGATAAATGACAACAGTAAACTGTAGTTTTTGTATTAGTTGCCATAAAAAATAGAAAGAGACAAAGAAATACATTTAGCAAAAAACGTAATTCACAATTTAATGTGCGAGAGTGAGAAAGTTGTGCGTTGTCATTAAGTGAAGGTGGCGCAATTGTATTTGTGAAAACAAGCAAAACTATTTGGCTCGCCGGTTCCACACACACGATAGAGCCGAGCCGCGGCTCGATGGCTCCGGCTCGTGGATTTTCGACTTACCGAAATTCCAGATGGACTTACCGAGCCACATCGAGCCATCTGAGTTTCCCCACACACGATGGATTTTGGCTCGGCGCGGCCTCGTGTATGGCCTGCTTTAAATATCGGTTAAATCGTGGAGTAAAAGTGAATGTTGTAGCTACTTTTTTGTCTATATACAAAAATGTTCTTATCTTCGTATTCTTCAAACAAGATTTATTTATTGAAAAAAAATCATGGAGTACAACGCGATACACTTTTTTTAACTTTTGATACATTGCTGAAATGCGGTTTTTCATCCCTAGTGCATACTTACTTATGTGTTTCACTGATCTCTATAATACACTGGATACAAGAAACTTGAATCCTTTTGAAGAATTTTACAACAGTGGAAAGCGACATTAACATTTTTAAACTGTTCTACAATATAACAGTATAACAAAACATAAATGCCAAATTTATCTCATAACCTCAAAAATTTATTTGTTTTATTTTTCAGCTTGTCCGCGAAATTTGTCTAAATAATCATAAAATACTTAATTTGTTTTTTGCTCAAAGTTAAGTGTATACGTAACAAAAAGAAAAACAAATAAATTTAAGAAACTGGATATTCGATTTCAAGAGCTAGCGCTACCGGAGTACGTTGCTTCGTCCTCGTCGTATTGGTTACTGCCCAGTGTTTATGTGCGTTAAGTTCTCCTAGCTGCCTAGGATTCGGCATCCGCGCTACGTCTCTGCGTGAATTCATTAACCTCACCTAGGCTTCAAGAAATTTTGATAAAAAACTCAATCCAACAAGCCACACGCCTGAGTCTGAGACGACAAAAATGCCAGGCGATGGGACATTCAATTTGTTCATGGGGAATTACGACGAGAAGACTCAAGCTGCGTCTGCCGTTCGAGAAGTACGTCGTCAAATGCGATGTCGTGAAGAATTATGGGTTCGTGCATATGGAATCGGAGCAATAGGGTCGCGACTCAATACAGAATCTTAACAGTTACGTCTTGCACAACAATCTGATCAAAGTGGAAGCGGCAAAGAGCCGTCGTTCCCCCAAAACGCCGACAACCAAGATCTTTGTTGGCTATCCGATGGACAAGACCCGAGCACCGGAGAAGTTGCGAGAAATATTTGAGAAATATGGTACGGTTGAGTAGTCCGGCATTTTTCAGTTTTAAAACAAATTCCGAAATTACTTTTATATAGAAATTTTTTGGAATCTTTGTTTGATTTGAAAATGGTTTTCAGAAACACTTAGAGGACTAGGAGGAACCGTTCCAATAATCCAAATGAAGCAAGTAGTTTGCAAATGACATCGTTGTATATCTACCAATTTCAGGAAATTTCTATTACTGTTAAGAAACTTCTTGAAACTGTTGGATATACCACGCTGTCGTTTCAAAACCACTAGCTTTATAAGGTCCAATTCACATAGAACTGGCTTAAAGTTTTGGTGTGGTTCTGGCGTGGTTGCAACATATGTCACTTTGTGTAATTTGCATGTTCTCTTATGGGACAATACACACACATATGAAGAGGCGAGGGTATGGTGTGCCTTGTCATTGCCACGCCATATTGAAAACTCTAGTGGCCTAGATAAACGTCAAGCCACAATAAAACCCATTCACATGTCAAACCAAATCAAACCAAAAGAAAATGAGCATGAGGGATGACTATTCTGCGATGAGATCCAGATTTATGAAAATTTATATAATTACAGTAGGGCAGATTACTGCAATTGAAGCGTGCAAGACCAAACATGGCAGTAAATAGCCCAAAAATTCAATGAATATGGTAGGTATTTTTTAATTTCATTTATTTTTATTCTTTGTAAACTTGCCCCCAACCACAAACCGCTGAGCATTAATTATTGGTTCATTAATTACTTAGGAAACGCTCAGGATACAGGTTCAGCTCTCGCATTACGTTGAATGCACTACTGCTTTTCCCTTTTTCCAATCACAAAGGGTGTACCCAGTACCTTATTTGTTTTTGTATCTGATTAAAATACATGAAGTCTTCATCGTCCCAAAGCATTTCTATGTTGTTTTTTTTATTGGCAATGATTTTTCAAAAAAAAATCAGGAGGAAAACAAAACAACAAGTTTTTGTAAGTATGCACTTTTCCTTACAACAATTTAAATTAATTCATCAAAAAGAGATCTGTCAAAAAGAGAAGAGAGTCATGTCCATTCACTGTCACTTCTGTGTGAATTGAATTCATCACACCCACTCCACGCCCGTTGAAGACCTTAACCACACCAGCACCATAAGCCAGTTCAGTTCCAAGTTTCATTTGAAGTCCCATAAGTGTTTCTGAAAACCATTTTCAAATCGAAAAAAGATTCCAAAAAATTTCTATATAAAAGTAATTTCCGGCATTTTTCAGTTTAAAGGTAGAACCGCACTAGGCGGAACTGTACTTCAGCGACACCGTGCGCACTTTCGCACGAAACTGACCGAAACTTCACGTCGCGACACAGTTGGTCAGATTACCAACTTTGTCACATAGTGTCGCGCCGTGAAGTGCAGTTGTCGCTTAGTGCGATATGGCACTACAAATAAGTCGTGAAGTTCAGTTCCGCTGAAGTGCAGTTCCACCGAGTGCGGTCCTACCTTTAAAGCAAATGGAAATTACTTTTATAAGGAAATTTTTTGGAATCTTTGTTCGATTTGAAAATGGTTTTCAGAAACTCTTAGGGGACTTAAAATTAAACTTATCATTTACTGCTTTCAACCACATTTAGATTTCTAATTAAGATTAAGGCAAACAAGAAATTTTAATTTTAGTTTAAAAGGAAAAAAACAAAATCGATTGATTATGATTATTTTTAAA
Organism: Epistrophe grossulariae; assembly: GCA_929447395.1. Taxonomy (NCBI): domain Eukaryota; kingdom Metazoa; phylum Arthropoda; class Insecta; order Diptera; family Syrphidae; genus Epistrophe; species Epistrophe grossulariae. The sequence goes on from OV839567.1 coordinate 70,792,804, forward strand.
CTCACAATTAACATAACGTTTGAAGTATTTACGTCCAAACATGTGATATCTACACACAACAAAAATCAAAGAGATAATTTAAAAACAAACTCCGACAAATTTATCTATTGTTGTTTTTTTTTTACAATTTTGTCACACTTAACAAACGAAACATTTTAATTACCCTTGTGCAGAACTCCGATTCATTGAAATCGAAATTGTTGTTTGAAAAGGATTATGACTACTATTAAAAACGTTTCGATGACAGCCGTGATTTTTTTGAGAGGCGTTATCAGAGCTCGCGTATGCGTGACTTCCCTCCAGCACCGCTATCACGACGCGAACCAATGTCATTGCCGCCAACATTGAGTGGCACTTTGAGAGGAAGCAGCATATCTCGTGGTTACGATTCGATGTTCAGCCGCAGATCACCACCACCACCAACTAGAAGCAGCAATGGATTAGGTCGTTATGGGTGAGTGATGAGATGCTTTCAAGAATTTTATTTATGATTGCTGTTTTTATTTTTATTTTGCAGAAGCTATGAAAACTAGTAGATATTCATTTGACGATCGCATGTTGGCACGTGGGATTAGAGGTCCGTCACCTCCTGCATATGCACCGTACTGAGATGAATTTTATTCAGAGGTCAACTGTGCAGCAAGTTGGGAATTTCAAAGCTGGCCACTACCGTACAGCACCATTAAGAATACCTACACGCACTCAAAAACTTCGAAATATCGGAATGGGTATATTTACGGAGACATCAAAAATGTAAAGAAGACGCTTCAAAATTAATCTTAAAAGAATAAAATAGTAAAAATAAAAAATGCTATTTTTATTTAGTATTAATGGTTGAAAAAAAAATCAATTTTCCAAAACAAATCAAAATAATAATAATACTCATAACAAATTTATAAAGGGTGTCCCGTGACTCAAAGTCAAGCGGGTAACGGGTGATAGGGTAGGTTTTACCTGTTCTGGAAAAAATAAGAAAAAAAATCTATCTCGCCTACCTATTACTAGATAATAACTAACATAATTTTCACAACACTATTCGAGTCCAGGGTAACAAAAGGGCACGATTGTGAGATGTTGCGAGTAAAACAAGGAACGTAGCGTACCGAACGTTGATAGTAGCGTACCATATTACGTAATGTAGATCTGTCTCACTCTTATTTATGGCAAACAGTGTCTGATTCTAGTGCCTCTGTTTATGTTACGTACACCTTGATAAAATCGAATTTTCAGTAAAAAAAAGCATTATTCTCGTAAAAATGATTGAAGTGAACTGAGGTACTTTTTGCAAATAAAAAATGAAAAATATTTTTTACGAATGAATTTTGAAATCCTGATAAAACGCGCCAATTTTTTTAAAAAACTTGCCAAGGTAGTGTACTACATTTTTTTTATTTCGTTTAAAGACATTAAATTAGCTAACTTTTATTAAAATATTTTGGTATGGATATAAAATGAAAATGTTTGTATGCAGCTGGCTAGTTCGCGTATTCAGGTTCGGTTAATATGCCAGAAAGAATCAGACTCCTTTCATTGGATTCGGTTATTGCCTCTTCATCGAATGGCACTTCATCTAGTATAGATGACGTCGTCTTGGGCTTCCGTAGTGTATACTGATCAGCTAGGAAGTTGAGGTATGAATATGTCCACAGTTTTGGTACATGTACACTTTCTGGATCACACCCAGTTTTCATTGAATCTTCAACCTTTAATTAAAAGCAAATAAACAATATAAACAAACCCGTTGTCCTTTACTATTAAAGCTTTCCTTTTTTTGCTCCTTTTTATATGACAAACGCATTGACTTACTATATATGGACTGCCAGGAGCCAACTTCACGATGGTTCCACCTATAACTAAACGCTGCTAGCGCTAACATAGGACAAGCGGAAAACATGGTGAAACATTTTGACACTTCAGTTTTTTTTTCTTTGTTTTTTTTTTTGTCACTTTAGAAAACTTTATTTACAAAAATAAATAAAAGATTATGAATAAAAGATTATGAAAAAAGTTTCGGATTGAAGCCTAGTACGCTGCTGATGCGAAACGAAATTTTTCTGTGATCTCCAAACAGAAAACGAAACGCTTGCGAAAACACAACGGAAAATATCCTTGGAGAGTTTCACTAATTCCAAAAATAAAATCAAACATAAACGCAAAAAATCAGAGAAACCCATGATGTAATAAAATGATAAACAAAAAAAAAAACACACTCAAATGTCATTTTTCCGCACACAATAAATAGTCTGTACAAATAATTCAGTGCGAAAAAGGAGCGGAGACTTTTCCAAATAATCTGCTACAATTATAAATTTCGCTCTTCGAACTGCGTACTGCAAAACGAAAAGCAGAACGAAATTTTCCGTTTCTGATTTCGTTGTGTCATTTTTGTATGGGATTTTTCGTTTCGCATGAATTGGAAAACTTTTGGCGGAATTATTTGCTACAAAAAACAACATCAATTAAAATCAATATAATATTTATGTACTTGAAAAAATTATCTCCAAATGCTGTTGAATCAATATTCGTTATCCAAATTTAAACAAAAAATATAATTATAAAAAAAAAAAACAAATTTACCACGCATGACGCAAAATGTGAAATGAAAATTAAAATTATACACAGATGTCAAAATATAAATTTTAGCAAAAACAGATGGCTCAGTTTTTTATAAGAAATAACAATAGATGTCCGTAGTTTCTATGGCAAAAAAAGCTTGCTCAGACAAAGTAGGAACAGATGGCACTGAAAATAGTTACTTCTCTTTGCCGCGTGTCCTACCATAGCGCTGATGTCACTAGGGAGAGGTGGAACCATTTTCATTTCGGCATTTGTATGGAAATGACGCTCCACTAGCAGTCCATATATAATAGGTCAATGGACAAACGTATAGATGCGATTTTTTTCCGATTTGCTTGGGGATCCTTTGTTGTGGCCAACTTCAAAAGTTGGTTTTGGGCACTATTCCGCATATCCTTGTCGTGATTTTTATCGTGCGTAACCTGCCATAAGCAAGGATTTTCTCTATAAATGTCTATAAATTCTAAAAAAAATCCATACCGGCTAAAGCCATTTATATTTTTTTTATTTTTGAGCCGATGCATGACAGCGATAAATGACAACAGTAAACTGTAGTTTTTGTATTAGTTGCCATAAAAAATAGAAAGAGACAAAGAAATACATTTAGCAAAAAACGTAATTCACAATTTAATGTGCGAGAGTGAGAAAGTTGTGCGTTGTCATTAAGTGAAGGTGGCGCAATTGTATTTGTGAAAACAAGCAAAACTATTTGGCTCGCCGGTTCCACACACACGATAGAGCCGAGCCGCGGCTCGATGGCTCCGGCTCGTGGATTTTCGACTTACCGAAATTCCAGATGGACTTACCGAGCCACATCGAGCCATCTGAGTTTCCCCACACACGATGGATTTTGGCTCGGCGCGGGGTTATTTGGCCCGTTGGCTCGCTCGTGTATGGCCAGCTTTAAATATCGGATTAATCGTGGAGTAAAAGTGAATGTTGTAGCTACTTTTTTGTCTATATACAAAAATGTTCTTATCTTCGTATTCTTCAAACAAGATTTATTTATTGAAAAAAAATCATGGAGTACAACGCGATACACTTTTTTTTTAACTTTTGATACATTGCTGAAATGCGGTTTTTCATCCCTAGTGCATACTTACTTATGTGTTTCACTGATCTCTATAATACACTGGATACAAGAAACTTGAATCCTTTTGAAGAATTTTACAACAGTGGAAAGCGACATTAACATTTTTAAACTGTTCTACAATATAACAGTATAACAAAACATAAATGCCAAATTTATCTCATAACCTCAAAAATTTATTTGTTTTATTTTTCAGCTTGTCCGCGAAATTTGTCTAAATAATCATAAAATACTTAATTTGTTTTTTGCTCAAAGTTAAGTGTATACGTAACAAAAAGAAAAACAAATAAATTTAAGAAACTGGATATTCGATTTCAAGAGCTAGCGCTACCGGAGTACGTTGCTTCGTCCTCGTCGTATTGGTTACTGCCCAGTGTTTATGTGCGTTAAGTTCTCCTAGCTGCCTAGGATTCGGCATCCGCGCTACGTCTCTGCGTGAATTCATTAACCTCACCTAGGCTTCAAGAAATTTTGATAAAAAACTCAATCCAACAAGCCACACGCCTGAGTCTGAGACGACAAAAATGCCAGGCGATGGGACATTCAATTTGTTCATGGGGAATTACGACGAGAAGACTCAAGCTGCGTCTGCCGTTCGAGAAGTACGTCGTCAAATGCGATGTCGTGAAGAATTATGGGTTCGTGCATATGGAATCGGAGCAATAGGGTCGCGACTCAATACAGAATCTTAACAGTTACGTCTTGCACAACAATCTGATCAAAGTGGAAGCGGCAAAGAGCCGTCGTTCCCCCAAAACGCCGACAACCAAGATCTTTGTTGGCTATCCGATGGACAAGACCCGAGCACCGAAAAAGTTGCGAGAAATATTTGAGAAATATGGTACGGTTGAGTAGTCCGGCATTTTTCAGTTTTAAAACAAATTCCGAAATTACTTTTATATAGAAATTTTTTGGAATCTTTGTTTGATTTGAAAATGGTTTTCAGAAACACTTAGAGGACTAGGAGGAACCGTTCCAATAATCCAAATGAAGCAAGTAGTTTGCAAATGACATCGTTGTATATCTACCAATTTCAGGAAATTTCTATTACTGTTAAGAAACTTCTTGAAACTGTTGGATATACCACGCTGTCGTTTCAAAACCACTAGCTTTATAAGGTCCAATTCACATAGAACTGGCTTAAAGTTTTGGTGTGGTTCTGGCGTGGTTGCAACATATGTCACTTTGTGTAATTTGCATGTTCTCTTATGGGACAATACACACACATATGAAGAGGCGAGGGTATGGTGTGCCTTGTCATTGCCACGCCATATTGAAAACTCTAGTGGCCTAGATAAACGTCAAGCCACAATAAAACCCATTCACATGTCAAACCAAATCAAACCAAAAGAAAATGAGCATGAGGGATGACTATTCTGCGATGAGATCCAGATTTATGAAAATTTATATAATTACAGTAGGGCAGATTACTGCAATTGAAGCGTGCAAGACCAAACATGGCAGTAAATAGCCCAAAAATTCAATGAATATGGTAGGTATTTTTTAATTTCATTTATTTTTATTCTTTGTAAACTTGCCCCCAACCACAAACCGCTGAGCATTAATTATTGGTTCATTAATTACTTAGGAAACGCTCAGGATACAGGTTCAGCTCTCGCATTACGTTGAATGCACTACTGCTTTTCCCTTTTTCCAATCACAAAGGGTGTACCCAGTACCTTATTTGTTTTTGTATCTGATTAAAATACATGAAGTCTTCATCGTCCCAAAGCATTTCTATGTTGTTTTTTTTATTGGCAATGATTTTTCAAAAAAAAATCAGGAGGAAAACAAAACAACAAGTTTTTGTAAGTATGCACTTTTCCTTACAACAATTTAAATTAATTCATCAAAAAGAGATCTGTCAAAAAGAGAAGAGAGTCATGTCCATTCACTGTCACTTCTGTGTGAATTGAATTCATCACACCCACTCCACGCCCGTTGCAGACCTTAACCACACCAGCACCATAAGCCAGTTCAGTTCCAAGTTTCATTTGAAGTCCCATAAGTGTTTCTGAAAACCATTTTCAAATCGAAAAAAGATTCCAAAAAATTTCTATATAAAAGTAATTTCCGGCATTTTTCAGTTTAAAGGTAGAACCGCACTAGGCGGAACTGTACTTCAGCGACACCGTGCGCACTTTCGCACGAAACTGACCGAAACTTCACGTCGCGACACAGTTGGTCAGATTACCAACTTTGTCACATAGTGTCGCGCCGTGAAGTGCAGTTGTCGCTTAGTGCGATATGGCACTACAAATAAGTCGTGAAGTTCAGTTCCGCTGAAGTGCAGTTCCACCGAGTGCGGTCCTACCTTTAAAGCAAATGGAAATTACTTTTATAAGGAAATTTTTTGGAATCTTTGTTCGATTTGAAAATGGTTTTCAGAAACTCTTAGGGGACTTAAAATTAAACTTATCATTTACTGCTTTCAACCACATTTAGATTTCTAATTAAGATTAAGGCAAACAAGAAATTTTAATTTTAGTTTAAAAGGAAAAAAACAAAATCGATTGATTATGATTATTTTTAAACTCACAATTAACATAACGTTTGAAGTATTTACGTCCAAACATGTGATATCTACACACAACAAAAATCAAAGAGATAATTTAAAAACAAACTCCGACAAATTTATCTATTGTTGTTTTTTTTTTACAATTTTGTCACACTTAACAAACGAAACATTTTAATTACCCTTGTGCAGAACTCCGATTCATTGAAATCGAAATTGTTGTTTGAAAAGGATTATGACTACTATTAAAAACGTTTCGATGACAGCCGTGATTTTTTTGAGAGGCGTTATCAGAGCTCGCGTATGCGTGACTTCCCTCCAGCACCGCTATCACGACGCGAACCAATGTCATTGCCGCCAACATTGAGTGGCACTTTGAGAGGAAGCAGCATATCTCGTGGTTACGATTCGATGTTCAGCCGCAGATCACCACCACCACCAACTAGAAGCAGCAATGGATTAGGTCGTTATGGGTAAGTGATGAGATGCTTTCAAGAATTTTATTTATGATTGCTGTTTTTATTTTTATTTTGCAGAAGCTATGAAAACTAGTAGATATTCATTTGACGATCGCATGTTGGCACGTGGGATTAGAGGTCCGTCACCTCCTGCATATGCACCGTACTGAGATGAATTTTATTCAGAGGTCAACTGTGCAGCAAGTTGGGAATTTCAAAGCTGGCCACTACCGTACAGCACCATTAAGAATACCTACACGCACTCAAAAACTTCGAAATATCGGAATGGGTATATTTACGGAGACATCAAAAATGTAAAGAAGACGCTTCAAAATTAATCTTAAAAGAATAAAATAGTAAAAATAAAAAATGCTATTTTTATTTAGTATTAATGGTTGAAAAAAAAATCAATTTTCCAAAACAAATCAAAATAATAATAATACTCATAACAAATTTATAAAGGGTGTCCCGTGACTCAAAGTCAAGCGGGTAACGGGTGATAGGGTAGGTTTTACCTGTTCTGGAAAAAATAAGAAAAAAAATCTATCTCGCCTACCTATTACTAGATAATAACTAACATAATTTTCACAACACTATTCGAGTCCAGGGTAACAAAAGCGCACGATTGTGAGATGTTGCGAGTAAAACAAGGAACGTAGCGTACCGAACGTTGATACTAGCGTACCATATTACGTAATGTAGATCTGTCTCACTCTTATTTATGGCAAACAGTGTCTGATTCTAGTGCCTCTGTTTATGTTACGTACACCTTGATAAAATCGAATTTTCAGTAAAAAAAAGCATTATTCTCGTAAAAATGATTGAAGTGAACTGAGGTACTTTTTGCAAATAAAAAATGAAAAATATTTTTTACGAATGAATTTTGAAATCCTGATAAAACGCGCCAATTTTTTTAAAAAACTTGCCAAGGTAGTGTACTACATTTTTTTTATTTCGTTTAAAGACATTAAATTAGCTAACTTTTATTAAAATATTTTGATATGGATATAAAATGAAAATGTTTGTATGCAGCTGGCTAGTCCGCGTATTCAGGTTCGGTTAATATGCCAGACAGAATCAGACTCCTTTCATTGGATTCGGTTATTGCCTCTTCATCGAATGGCACTTCATCTAGTATAGATGACGTCGTCTTGGGCTTCCGTAGTGTATACTGATCAGCTAGGAAGTTGAGGTATGAATATGTCCACAGTTTTGGTACATGTACACTTTCTGGATCACACCCAGTTTTCATTGAATCTTCAACCTTTAATTAAAAGCAAATAAACAATATAAACAAACCCGTTGTCCTTTACTATTAAAGCTTTCCTTTTTTTGCTCCTTTTTATATGACAAACGTATAGATGCGATTTTTTTCCGATTTGCTTGGGGATCCTTTGTTGTGGCCAACTTCAAAAGTTGTTTTTGGGCACTATTCCGCATATCCTTGTCGTGATTTTTATCGTGCGTAACCTGCCATAAGCAAGGATTTTCTCTATAAATGTCTATAAATTCTAAAAAAAAATCCCTACCGGCTAAAGCCATTTATATTTTTTTTATTTTTGAGCCGATGCATGACAGCGATAAATGACAACAGTAAACTGTAGTTTTTGTATTAGTTGCCATAAAAAATAGAAAGAGACAAAGAAATACATTTAGCAAAAAACGTAATTCACAATTTAATGTGCGAGAGTGAGAAAGTTGTGCGTTGTCATTAAGTGAAGGTGGCGCAATTGTATTTGTGAAAACAAGCAAAACTATTTGGCTCGCCGGTTCCACACACACGATAGAGCCGAGCCGCGGCTCGATGGCTCCGGCTCGTGGATTTTCGACTTACCGAAATTCCAGATGGACTTACCGAGCCACATCGAGCCATCTGAGTTTCCCCACACACGATGGATTTTGGCTCGGCGCGGGGTTATTTGGCCCGTTGGCTCGCTCGTGTATGGCCAGCTTTAAATATCGGTTTAATCGTGGAGTAAAAGTGAATGTTGTAGCTACTTTTTTGTCTATATACAAAAATGTTCTTATCTTCGTATTCTTCAAACAAGATTTATTTATTGAAAAAAAATCATGGAGTACAACGCGATACACTTTTTTTTTAACTTTTGATACATTGCTGAAATGCGGTTTTTCATCCCTAGTGCATACTTACTTATGTGTTTCACTGATCTCTATAATACACTGGATACAAGAAACTTGAATCCTTTTGAAGAATTTTACAACAGTGGAAAGCGACATTAACATTTTTAAACTGTTCTACAATATAACAGTATAACAAAACATAAATGCCAAATTTATCTCATAACCTCAAAAATTTATTTGTTTTATTTTTCAGCTTGTCCGCGAAATTTGTCTAAATAATCATAAAATACTTAATTTGTTTTTTGCTCAAAGTTAAGTGTATACGTAACAAAAAGAAAAACAAATAAATTTAAGAAACTGGATATTCGATTTCAAGAGCTAGCGCTACCGGAGTACGTTGCTTCGTCCTCGTCGTATTGGTTACTGCCCAGTGTTTATGTGCGTTAAGTTCTCCTAGCTGCCTAGGATTCGGCATCCGCGCTACGTCTCCGCGTGAATTCATTAACCTCACCTAGGCTTCAAGAAATTTTGATAAAAAACTCAATCCAACAAGCCACACGCCTGAGTCTGAGACGAAAAAATGCCAGGCGATGGGACATTCAATTTGTTCATGGGGAATTACGACGAGAAGACTCAAGCTGCGTCTGCCGTTCGAGAAGTACGTCGTCAAATGCGATGTCGTGAAGAATTATGGGTTCGTTCATATGGAATCGGAGCAATAGGGTCGCGACTCAATACAGAATCTTAACAGTTACGTCTTGCACAACAATCTGATCAAAGTGGAAGCGGCAAAGAGCCGTCGTTCCCCCAAAACGCCGACAACCAAGATCTTTGTTGGCTATCCGATGGACAAGTCCCGAGCACCGGAGAAGTTGCGAGAAATATTTGAGAAATATGGTACGGTTGAGTAGTCCGGCATTTTTCAGTTTTAAAACAAATTCCGAAATTACTTTTATATAGAAATTTTTTGGAATCTTTGTTTGATTTGAAAATGGTTTTCAGAAACACTTAGGGCCAGTTGTACAATAGTGGTTCAGCCTCGGTTCAAGATTTTAAATCACCAATTTCGGCGGATTAACTAAGGTTCAACGCTGGTTCAAGTATGTAATTGGTTATTATCACGCACTTGAACAGTAAACCACTGTTGAAACTCAATTAATCCGCCGGAATCGGTGGATACAAATTGCTGAACCACGGTTTAAATATTTGTACAACTGGCCCTTAGAGGACTAGGAGGAACCGTTCCAATAATCCAAATGAAGCAAGTAGTTTGCAAATGACATCGTTGTATATCTACCAATTTCAGGAAATTTCTATTACTGTTAAGAAACTTCTTGAAACTGTTGGATATACCACGCTGTCGTTTCAAAACCACTAGCTTTATAAGGTCCAATTCACATAGAACTGGCTTAAAGTTTTGGTGTGGTTCTGGCGTGGTTGGAACATATGTCACTTTGTGTAATTTGCATGTTCTCTTATGGGACAATACACACACATATGAAGAGGCGAGGGTATGGTGTGCCTTGTCATTGCCACGCCATATTGAAAACTCTAGTGGCCTAGATAAACGTCAAGCCACAATAAAACCCATTCACATGTCAAACCAAATCAAACCAAAAGAAAATGAGCATGAGGGATGACTATTCTGCGATGAGATCCAGATTTATGAAAATTTATATAATTACAGTAGGGCAGATTACTGCAATTGAAGCGTGCAAGACCAAACATGGCAGTAAATAGCCCAAAAATTCAATGAAAATGGTAGGTATTTTTTAATTTCATTTATTTTTATTCTTTGTAAACTTGCCCCCAACCACAAACCGCTGAGCATTAATTATTGGTTCATTAATTACTTAGGAAACGCTCAGGATACAGGTTCAGCTCTCGCATTACGTTGAATGCACTACTGCTTTTCCCTTTTTCCAATCACAAAGGGTGTACCCAGTACCTTATTTGTTTTTGTATCTGATTAAAATACATGAAGTCTTCATCGTCCCAAAGCATTTCTATGTTGTTTTTTTTATTGGCAATGATTTTTCAAAAAAAAATCAGGAGGAAAACAAAACAACAAGTTTTTATAAGTATGCACTTTTCCTTACAACAATTTAAATTAATTCATCAAAAAGAGATCTGTCAAAAAGAGAAGAGAGTCATGTCCATTCACTGTCACTTCTGTGTGAATTGAATTCATCACACCCACTCCACGCCCGTTGCAGACCTTAACCACACCAGCACCATAAGCCAGTTCTGTGTGAATCGCGCCTAAGGATGGTTGAAATGGTTCCAAGTTTCATTTGAAGTCCCATAAGTGTTTCTGAAAACCATTTTCAAATCGAAAAAAGATTCCAAAAAATTTCTACATAAAAGTAATTTCCGGCATTTTTCAGTTTAAAGGTAGAACCGCACTAGGCGGAACTGTACTTCAGCGACACCGTGCGCACTTTCGCACGAAACTGACCGAAACTTCACGTCGCGACACAGTTGGTCAGATTACCAACTTTGTCACATAGTGTCGCGCCGTGAAGTGCAGTTGTCGCTTAGTGCGATATGGCACTACAAATAAGTCGTGAAGTTCAGTTCCGCTGAAGTGCAGTTCCACCGAGTGCGGTCCTACCTTTAAAGCAAATGGAAATTGCTTTTATAAGGAAATTTTTTGGAATCTTTGTTCAATTTGAAAATGGTTTTCAGAAACTCTTAGGGGACTTAAAATTAAACTTATCATTTACTGCTTTCAACCACATTTAGATTTCTAATTAAGATTAAGGCAAACAAGAAATTTTAATTTTAGTTTAAAAGGAAAAAAACAAAATCGATTGATTATGATTATTTTTAAACTCACAATTAACATAACGTTTGAAGTATTTACGTCCAAACATGTGATATCTACACACAACAAAAATCAAAGAGATAATTTAAAAAAAACTCCGACAAATTTATCTATTGTTGTTTTTTTTACAATTTTGTCACACTTAACAAACGAAACATTTTAATTACCCTTGGCAGAACTCCGATTCATTGAAATCGAAATTGTTGTTTGAAAAGGATTATGACTACTATTAAAAACGTTTCGATGACAGCCGTAATTTTTTTGAGAGGCGTTATCAGAGCTCGCGTATGCGTGACTTCCCTCCAGCACCGCTATCACGACGCGAACCAATGTCATTGCCGCCAACATTGAGTGGCACTTTGAGAGGAAGCAGCATATCTCGTGGTTACGATTCGATGTTCAGCCGCAGATCACCACCACCACCAACTAGAAGCAGCAATGGATTAGGTCGTTATGGGTAAGTGATGAGATGCTTTCAAGAATTTTATTTATGATTGCTGTTTTTATTTTTATTTTGCAGAAGCTATGAAAACTAGTAGATATTCATTTGACGATCGCATGTTGGCACGTGGGATTAGAGGTCCGTCACCTCCTGCATATGCACCGTACTGAGATGAATTTTATTCAGAGGTCGACTGTGCAGCAAGTTGGGAATTTCGAAGCTGGCCACTACCGTACAGCACCATTAAGAATACCTACACGCACTCAAAAACTTCGAAATATCGGAATGGGTATATTTACGGAGACATCAAAAATGTAAAGAAGACGCTTCAAAATTAATCTTAAAAGAATAAAATAGTAAAAATAAAAAATGCTATTTTTATTTAGTATTAATGGTTGAAAAAAAAAATCAATTTTCCAAAACAAATCAAAATAATAATAATACTCATAACAAATTTATAAAGGGTGTCCCGTGACTTAAAGTCAAGCGGGTAACGGGTGATAGGGTAGGTTTTACCTGTTCTGGAAAAAATAAGAAAAAAAATCTATCTCGCCTACCTATTACTAGATAATAACTAACATAATTTTCACAACACTATTCAAGTCCAGGGTAACAAAAGCGCACGATTGTGAGATGTTGCGAGTAAAACAAGGAACGTAGCGTACCGAAAGTTGATAGTAGCGTACCATATTACGTAATGTAGATCTGTCTCACTCTTATTTATGGCAAACAGTGTTTGATTCTAGTGCCTCTGTTTATGTTACGTACACCTTGATAAAATCGAATTTTCAGTAAAAAAAAAGCATTATTCTCGTAAAAATGATTGAAGTGAACTGAGGTACTTTTTGCAAATAAAAAATGAAAAATATTTTTTACGAATGAATTTTGAAATCCTGATAAAACGCGCCAATTTTTTTTAAAAACTTGCCAAGGTAGTGTACTACATTTTTTTTTAAATATGAAGTGTCAAAGTTAGCTTAAAATTTTTTTGTTGAAACATGACTCAGTCAAACTTTATTTTTCTTACGAAACTTACAATATTTATTTTTAAATTTGTGATTGCAATCAATAGCATGGTTATTTAGGACTACGTAAAAAAAATAAACACGTCAAAATTCGGAAATTTGTGACCACAGTACCTAAAAATGTGGTCTAGGGTATCGATTTTCACTATTTTTCTTAACCAAGCGAGATAGATTTTTTTTCTTATTTTTTCCAGAACAGGTACAACCTACCCTATCACCCGTTACCCGCTTGACTTTGAGTTACGGGACACCCTGTATATGTTCAAGTATTCAAAATTATCTTTTAGAAAAATGTATTATTTTAAGGGTTATATAAGTGCTAGTTTCCTGACACTTATGATAATGTTGTTCCCTGAGATCCTGCCATGATTTCTTACGTAAATTTTTTTTAAATTTGTTTTTTTTTTTTTTCAAATAATTTAAAAATTTTTCTTAATATGATAACATTGCATTAAGAAAATAAAATAAATGTAATTGTACTGTGTTTACCAAAAAATGTTAATATGCAATAATGTGCAGAATTATTATTGTACAAGAAATGTTGTTGTTGAATCGGATACCATGGACACATTTGCTGATTTCTCTTAAATCACCATTAAAAACCATTAAAAAAAAATTACTTTTGGATTACGCATATTGGAACCTGTATGCGTGTTTTAAGAGTGCTTTTTCTCATTACAACTTTTGAGTAAAAGATTTTAAAGCTTTTTGTAACAGCATTAAGTGCTGATTCCAAAAAGGTATCATTCATCTCTGTACGATTTACCGTTGGCCAGATACTATCCAAAATGTTTTTGAATTTTTTTCATGATGGCAAAAATTAAGAAAATTGAAAAAGGTTTTGGAGAGTATCTGGACAATGGTGAATCGTACAGAGATGAGTGATACCTTTTTGGAATCATGCTTTGTAGAGGAACAAAATCTTTTACTCAAAAGAAGAAATGAAAAAAAGCACTCTTAAAATACGCATACAGGCTCCAAAAGTTAATTTACGAGACATTGAAAGTATACAACAAAAATAAAGCTACTTGAGGGAACATATGTTTCGTCATTTTTTGGTTGCACTTCATCGTTCTATTAATTCACACTTACTCCTGTCAGCAAACGTGATATGGGGAAGTGCAATTTTGGTTGAAATTCGTTCTTCTGCCTTTACCAGTGTTTTTACCAATCCAGTGTACTTGAAGGAGAAAACCAAACTCGCCGATTAATTTATTCTGGAACGCAATAAGTTAATAAGCGAACCGAGACACGCTGTAAGGCGCAAGGCGCCGTCAGAAGTTTCACAAATTTTTGGGTTGCAAAACCTCTACCGGTTGTTTGAGGCTTCTTCTCCGTTTATTATTATTTTAGGAGATCCCATTGATTATTCCGCTTTATACTTCCTTTAAGTATACAGTGCACGCAATCTGCTATCCGGGGGCAGTACACCGTTTATTCTCTAGCCTTTTGCTAGGGACGAAGGTTATTCCGTAGTATTCTTCCACTAAGAGTACGACGGACGGAGCCAGTGCTCACTGTTTATCTTCTAGTCTGCCGCTAGGAGCGATAAGGTAGACTAGACTTTGGAATCTACTTATTTATTCCTGGACCGAGATCCTCTCACCGTTTATCCCTTAGTCTTTTGCTAAGGGCGATTTACGATTCCCGAAGATTATTTCGTGGTGCACTTCTTCTAAGACCGCCACGGACGGAGCTAGTGCGGACTGCTTATCGATTATCTTCTAGCCTACGCTTGAAACGATAAGGTAGATTATTTTGAATCTACCTGTTTATTCCACGATCCACTTCTTCTAAGTGCATCGTGGACCGATATCCTCTCGAAGTTTATCCCTTGGCCTTTTGCTAAGAACGGGAATCCAATCCCAATGAAAATCTTCCTTTCTATACAGCTGTACCGATTCCAGCCGTCAACCGAATGCCATTGTGGTGAACCGAACCCAGCCGAATACGTTGAGTAGATTTATTTATACGTAATAAATTTTAATATTATTAGAAAATCTAAATATTGTAATGTATATGAAATAGCGTGTTATTAAATATTAAGTCAAAGAAAGATTGTAAAATACTGGACACCGACGAGCCTACCTCAGCCTCGTTATAAAAGAGCATCAAATTTTGATACTCGTTCGTACTGATGTTATCAACTAGACCTCCCTATTACACGGATATTTAAAAACACGGATACACGTGTTCTTATAATATCCGGATTTGAATCCGTGTATTACGTGTATCCGTGCATCCGTGCGTCCGTGTATTTTAAATAATCCAATCATCACTGGAGAGGGCCAAATTTATGGTATTTTTTTGATAAAAATACGACGACGAATCTGTTAGTGGATTTAAATTTAGAATTATTTAATTTTTTCTTTAAAAATCGATTTTTTTTTTGGGAAATCACTAAAAATAAAAATCTTTAATATCCATTATCCCATATTATTTTGAGCTTGTAAGCCCATCCCTTGAAAAGATAAAAATCAAAAACCATTCAATGTATTAAGAATCCGTGTAATTAAGATCCGTGTATGCTTAATATCCGGATACACGGATATTAAGCAAAAAATACACGTGTTTTAAGAAAACGGATTTTTATTTACGTGTAATAATTACACGGAGTCCGTGTACCCGTGTTTTTCAAATACAAGGACTGAATCGTAGGCTCTAGTATCAACCATCGATGTACGGTTTATCTATGGTCAGATACACTCCAAAATGTTTTGGAATTTTCTTCATGATGGCAAAAATTAAGAAAATTGAAAAAAGTTTTGGAGTGTATCTGGCGAACGGTAAATCATACAGAGATGAATGACACCTTCTTGGAATCAGCACTTTAATGCTGTTAAAAGAAACTTTAAAATCTTTTACCCAAAAGTTGTAATGAGAAAAAGCACTCTTAAAATACGCATACAGTTTCCAATATGCGAGTTTCTTATCATGAAGAAAAAAAACATTCACTTTTATTTATGGCTTTTTTTATTGGCAGAAATGTCAAAAGAGATTTTTTTCAGTTTTTAAAACAAATTGCTGTGCATTTTTTTTACAAATGCAGAAAAAAGTTCAAGTTACCAAAAATGCACCCAGTGGCAAGGTACACTTGTCATCTTCAAATGGAGTCAAACAAAACTGTTATATGTACATATAGAGAATACACTACCCAGCATATTATAGAGATGAGTGATGTGTTTTGTATGTTTGTAGGTAGGTATGTGGAACAAAATCTACACAGTTCACCGATTCCACAATTTATGCAGCTAATGGTTTAAGTTTTAAGTAAGCGAAGCCGCCATCTGACGAGCAATTAACGTATGATTCTCGTTCGGTCGAGGTGGTTCCTCTATGTGTATAAACTCTCATACTACACCGATTTTAACAAATGAGCTGTCAAGCGAAGCGAAATTACCTGCTGAATTGACGAATTCATACTTTTATTTAAAAAATGTAAATAATTTGTTCAAAAACTCATATGGGTTGGGTATGACCCATCACGGTTCGACCCATCATAGCCAACCCGACACAATCTAGCTGAACATTTCGCGACTGGACATGAACCTAACTGAAATTTCGCGACTCATCATGAACTCCACATGGACTCGATATGGACTAGATATGGACTCGAGATTGATATAAGATTCATTTTGTAAAAATGAATGCTTTGTTTTTTTTGTTGCATAGTGTTAGGCTGGCTAAGGGTTGGTACTTGGTACAATGAAAGAGACAAAAGAAAAAGAGAAGAGGAAGGCTACGTACGTGTGGCGGTGGCTAACTAACACATAATCGATTTAGTTTTTTGATAGGTTAATATTGTATATTTTGGGAAGTGTATTGGGAAAATGCAAAACTGGACTTGCTTACATGTTTTTATACTCTATAGGTATATGTAGACAGATTAATATTATAATGTCGGTGCTACCTTTAGGCAACCATTAGGTTTAGGTTAACCATTTTTTTTGTGTTTTTTGAGGTTGGCAAGTTGACAAGTTGACTAGATTTTGCTATTAGAACTTCATTTTCTTTAAAATTACCTGCCCAATGACGTTTGCCAGATATAAGACAAGAAAAAAGTAATATCAGATATACCTTTATAGATAGGTAGGTAGGTTCAAAGTTTTTATTGGGAATGTTTTTTTTTTATTCACATAGTTAGGTAGTAGGAGGAGGATTTTATGGTAGGTGTTATTTTTATTAAAGAAATTTTTTGTCTCATAAATTAATTTATGATTATGGATTGATATGATTATTATTATATGTACTAATAATAATAAATTTTTTTTCCTTCTACCTCCTGCGCCTACATCTTCAATGTTCCATATTCATACCATTCCCTCACTTTTTTGCTCTGAGCGAGCATGAAGATCGTGTGAGAGAAGCTATATATGGAAGCAAAAGGTAATTCAATTGGCTGTTAAAAGTTGGAAGTGTAAGTATATAAAAATACAAAATGTATTGTAGCTTGGTTTTTATTATTTCCTACTCATTGCAATGCGAAAAAGGAGATATGAAATATATAAACCTGCATATTGTGTGAGTCGAATTTCGGCCAATGGGCGATACTAGTTTAAATATGTACATATTTAAGTGTGCATTAGGTTAGACCAATGGGCGATAATATAAATTAGTTTTAAAATTAATAAAATAAAAAATGGGGTAAAATAAATCGCCAATGGGCGATAGTAGTAGTAAAAATAAGTGCGGTTGTTTGCATGTGAAAAAATGAGACATGAGATCTCAATGTCAATGATTATTGTTTAAGTGGGTAGGTTAGCATGGATTAGTTTGTATGGAATACCTATTTATAAATGACTGTTCACATGAGAGTGACCAACGACCGACAAATAAAAGAGCAAATGGGATTTAAACTATTTAAAAAGCCTAAATTCTTCACAAAAACTAGACAAAAAGGTAGAAAACTTATTTAATTTAATGATAAGATACTAAAGATTTTAAATTGGTCGTCGCAAATTGCAATCTGTTCGCGACGACCAACTTATTTTCTCAAATTTCTTTTTTATTTATTTTAGTAATTAAAACGCAAATTTTAGTATCTTAACAATAATTTAAATAAGTTTCCACCATTTTACCTAGTTTTTTTTGAAGAATTTAGGCTTTTTAAATACTTTAAATCCCATTTGTTGTTTTATTCGTCGGTCGTTGGTCGCTCTCATGTGAACAGTCCTTAAAAATTGCGTAGTTTATGAAGGATTTTTTTATTGGCTTTTGGTTGGGGGTATAGAAGGTATGTAGATTAGGTTGGTAGGTATGTAGATACTTACTTCCTAGTTAACAAACCACATTTTATTTATTATTTAGGACAATTTTAATATTCATAAATACACTGTATACGGTACGTAAATTAAAAGAAAATATTGAGAATATTTAGTCATACTTTTAAATCTGCTTTTCGAATAAGTAAAAGTTTCCTGTTTACAATTCATTTTAATTCAAGGGCATACTTATTTATAAAATAAATAGATAATAAGAAGTAGATTCCTAGATAGGTATAATAATAAATAAATATTTTATAAATATCTTCCAGGTACCTATCTAGCAAAATAACCAAGGCTGAATTACTGAAAAGAAGAAAAAAAGATCTACATCCATACATTATTCCCAACATCGCAGCTTCGATGTGACTGAGGGAGGGTTTTATTTCTTGTTTCCATCTCATTATAAGCTACATTCAGCGCTGCCACCCTATAGATGACTGAGCGCAGTATATATCAGGAAAAACCGCAGTAGATTGCAATATGACGCAGTAGATCTTACAATATACATACATAAACAAAAAATCAATTTATTTAAAATATATTTTATTTACGAATAAAAACAGGAGAATAAACTTAATTACTTCAAAAACGAATTCCACAGTAAAAAAAAAAAAAAACAAATTTCTTAAACTAAAGTAACAAAAAAACAACATTTCATTTGGAGAATTCATAAATCTGTACCTACAAATTCCCATTGGAAGTTATTGTAATAATTGTTATAAATATTAAATTATCAACAAAATTATATTTTATTCGGAAAATAATAAATATGTTGGCCTTATTTTCTTTTATATTCGCCAATTATGAATTTAAATTTATTGAAAAAACTCAATAATAAAAGAGGAGTAGATTCGTTTTGCTGCGCAGTAGATTTTCGTTTGGGGCTAAGTGCAGTAGATCTACTGCTAAAGAAGTAGGGTGGCAGCACTGGCTACATTATACAATTTTCAAAACGTTTCCCTATCATCTACACTACACATACAATCATTATATCCAGAGCATGCGCATTGTGTTCACTTCTCTCTTTTCTGATTCTTTTACTTGGTACAAACCAAACCACACCACACAGTTAATGCGCGCAAAGATACAATTTTCGATTCTGTCTCTGTAGCTTGTGTACTACCTATAAACATATGCGTAAGTTTTTTTTCCTGCATATTGGGTGAGTAGAATTTCGCCCAATGGGCGATACAAGTTTAAATAAGTGTGCCTATGTAGCGAAATAAGTGAAAAAGGTAAAATGAAACACAGAAGAGAGAATAAAGTGATGGCTTCTCGGCCAATGGGCGATGCTAGTATAAATAAGTACACCTATATAGTAAAACAAAAGAAAAAGATAATGTGGTAAAATGAGAAAGAATAACATGTTGGGTATGGGCTTATAGTAATGGTGATCAAATATTTTGCTAACATTTCTTTTACCTGGCACGAATAGATATAGGTTTTTTTTTAGGATTGAATAGGTAGGTAGGTACCTATGATTTTGATTGGTGGTTGTTTTTGATTAAGCTACAATAATTATTGAAACTCGAAAAAAGGAGACAAGAGATTTCAAAGTCAATGTTTCTCTTTTAAAGAAGGTACCTATCTAGTTAGTCAGTAGGTAGGTATTTTAATAGAAAATGTTTGTTATAAATATGTTTATTGATTAGCCGCCATCTTGGAATTTTCTTAAAAAATTAAATTGAAATAGGTACCTAGGTTAAAAAAAATATTTAAAAACAACAGCAGCACGTATACGTGTCATTTTATGTCTTTTTTAAATCCATAAATCAATTCTTTAATTCTGTTTTTAAATCAAATTCTTCTAGTGAATACCTACTTTTTGAAAAATTATTTTTTAAATTAACTTAAATTTTTGAAAAAGAAAAATGAAGAAAAATTGTAAATTAATTTTTTCAAAAATTTTTATTAGGTAGGTACCTACTAAGTAGGTAGAAAGTATTTTAGTTTTAAGTAAATTATCATGCTAGAGGTAGAAAAGTAATGCAAGTAGGTATGTGACTGGGCAAATCGGATAGATTTTTAACCTGAGTTCTAATAGTCAAATTAGATACCAATAACTACCAACATAAATTCCTACCCCTAATCAATATACATAGGTATGTATTCATAACATACATTTTGTATTAAATACCTACTGACTAACTAGGTAGGTACCTTCATTAAAAGTGAACATTGACTTTGAAATCTCTTGTCTCCTTTTTTTTCAAATTTCAATAATTTTTGTAGCTTAATCAAAAACAACCACCAATCAAAATCATAGGTACCTACCTACTCAATCCTTGAAATACCTATATCTATTGGTGCCATGTAAATGAAATGTTAGCAAAAATTTGATCACTATTACTCAGCCCATAGCCAACATGTTATTCTTTCTCATTTTACCACATTATCTTTTTCATTTGATTTACTATATAGGTGCACTTATTTATACTAGCATCGCCCATTGGCCGAATGGCCAACATGTTATTCACTCTTTATGGGTTCGTTTTTCATTTATTTTCAAACTTATTTATAGTATCGCCCATTGGCCGAAATTCTACCCACACAAAATGCAGGAAAAAACTTATACATGTAGCAAGGTAGTACACAAGCAGAATTGAAAATTGTATCTTTGCGCGCATTAACTGTGTGGTGTGGTTTGTACCAAGTAAAAGAATCAGAAAAGAGAGAAGTGAACACAATGCGCATGCTCTGGATATAATGATTGTATGTGTAGTGTAGATGATAGGGAAACGTTTTGAAAATTGTATAATGTAGCTTATACTGAGATGGAAACAAGAAATAAAACCCTCCCTCAGTCACATCGAAGCTGCGATGTTGGGAACAATGTATGGATGTAGATCTTTTTTTCTTCTTTTCAGTAGTTCAACCTTGGTTATTTTGCTAGATAGGTACCTGGAAGATATTTATAAAATATTTATTTATTATTATACCTATCTAGGAATCTACTTCTTATTATCTATTTATTTTATAAATAAGTATGCCCTTGAATTAAAATGAATTGTAAACAGGAAACTTTTACTTATTCGAAAAGCAGATTACAAAGTAGGTATGACTAAAGATTCTGTATGGCTATTATTTTTTTTTTAATTTACCTACCGTATTCCGTATATTTATGAATAATAAAATTGTCCTAAATAATAAATAAAATGTGGTGTGTTAACCAGGAAGTCAGTATGTACCTACATACCTACCAACCTAATCTTTACCTACTAGGTATACCCGAAACCAAAAGCCAATAAAAAAGTCCTCCATAAACTGCCCCCATTCAATAGCCAACAAACGCAATTATAAGGTGTGTTCCTTTACTTTAAAACTCTGAGTATTTGTGTGATTTTCTACGTCATTTTATTTTTTTTATATGAACTTTGACAGACTTTGGTGTAGAAATTCACAGAAATGCACAGAGTTTCAAAATAAAGGAACCATAGGCTATAGATAGCTTTAAAAGCTAACCAGGTACCTACTAACAAAATAATCATTGACATTGAGATCTCAAGTCTCATTTTTTCACATGCAGACAACCGCACTTATTTATACTACTACTTTCGCCCATTGGCCGAATAGTCAAATGTTATTCTTTACTGTTTCTTTTTACCCCATTTTGTATTTCATTGATTTTCAAACTAATTTATATTATCGCCCATTGGTCGAATCCTTTATTTCACTCCCTTTATTTTTCATTTTACTTTTTTTCATTTATTTCACCTTATAGCTTCTCTCTCTGTAGTCCATGATCTCACACTATTCTTTTTTTGTACTCTTTGTTTTATAATTACTAAAAAATAACTACCAACCTATCTATAGTTATGTTTATATGCACTTTTTAATAATTATCTGTTGCCGTTTTACACACTGAAGTTAGGTAAGAATTCATTTTGCAAGAAAGAGCATATAAATGAAATTAGGTGAGGCGCGTTCAAACATTTTCTCTCTCATAATTCTGTATGAGACCCATTTTGTCTCTCATAAAACCTGTTTTGAAGTCAGAGGTATCGTTTAAAGAACATATTAGTACTAAAGTTCTGTGTAAAATTAATACCTTTTGATACGAAAACAATTTGAAAAAGACCTCATTGTTCATCTCGATTACAACATCCAGGAACCTACTTAAACTTTTGTAATTCAGAGCGATGACGGAGAGCGATATTTAAAAAGTGGCATTAGGAGGAGGAGTAAATATTTGCTTTTAAAAACTTGATTGATTGGTCTAAATATGTAGGTACTATGTAAGTTATGTATATTAATATGTGGTCATACATTTTTGTGTTGAGATATTCTTTTTACATTTTGCCTTGAAGTAGGTAATTAATTTGTAATTTTTTAAAAAGATATTTTCAAAATATGTGTATTTTGTAAAGTTACATAATACCTATTACCTACCTTACCTATAAAAATAATTTAGTTTACTGTTTTATTTTTATGAATTGGTTTTATTTTCACATAATATACCTTCCTAGTTACCTACCTATTCTACGTAATCAATGTTAAAATAAATCTGAGTAGCCAGTTACGTATGTTTTTTGGTTTATCTATCTATAAAGCTTATAAAGTTGGGCTATTTTATAATACCTACTAGATTGCACAAATAACAAAAAACGAATTTATTTATTTTTTTACTGCAATTATGGCATATTCAATGAAAATATTACTTTTCTTTTATGTTACGTTGTCGTTGTTTTATTTGTTAGTAAACTAAAATTTCAAATTAAAATAATAAAAAAGAAAGTTTAATATTTTTAATAAAAAAAACAAACAAAAAAACACTTATTTATGAGTTTTTGAGGGTTGAATAGAGCTACAAAAAAAGTCTCACTCTGAAAAATTACCAGGTTATATTAGCCTGGCTATTTGCTTAACAATATAAAAAATTGCAGCTGCAACTTTTTGCAATGTTTTGAGAAAATGTCAAAAGAATGTTACAGGTTTTAACATTTTGGTCTTAAAAGCAAATTTACTTTTGAAATGTTTGAGTTATTTCCTCTCTCAAAATAGCTGAGAACGTGAAATTATCTCCTTATTTCAATAAGAATACGAATTGTTGTTATCTTTAGCGTACAAAAACCGCCCACTTCCACGACTCTTTTTATTTAAATTACAATTGTTAAAAAAATTAACTCAGAACAATATGCTGGCTACATATATATCATCGGATTCACTTATATTATGTTTAATGCACGTGAGATCTCAAAAAGAGCTGAAAAAGAGTTATATTGTCTAGAAGTAGTAAGTCTGTTAAATGTAGAAAATGGTGATGATTCCAATGATTTTTTACTGAAAATTAAAATCTATAATTATTTAAAAAAAAGACAAATTATGTAGGTATATTCTATCTTATTTTATAAAAAAAAAATTTATATATTTATTAAAATTTTGGTCCTTTTACTTTTTTCCCACATAAAACTCTAACATAAAACTAGTTACGTAAGCAGTAGGTATAATATAAGATATGTCAATGAGCTAAAAAATGAAAAAAATTCTGTTTAAATACCTACTTGCTTAAAACATAAAACCATTGGTACGTTAATTTTATGCATTCACTGTTGTAAAAAAAATTATTTTGGAAAACCTTGTGAAACATCACTTTTTTTATAGACTTGAAAATTTTCTTTAAGAAGACAAAAAAATATTGTAGCGATATCTTTATGCGTTCAAAAGTTGTGATTTTTGCAACCAAAAAAGTCATTTTGGACGCAAAAATCAATTAGCGAAAATCCAGCAAAATAGGGTACTGTATGCGTAATATAGTGAAAATTATCGCAATAGCAGTTACCTACCTACCTATTTCTTAAAAGAAAATACCTAGATAAAATAGATGCTCAGATAAATCTCAAACCCCATTGCTCTAAACGCATATAAATAATTGTCATAATTGGCATAAAGACATGTTTAACATAAATATACGTTTACATATAAATACTTATGTATGTACATACCTATCTATATTTATACCTTTACGCACCTAAAAGTAGATATATAAAAAAACTCCACATCAAAAATCTAAACTCACCGCTTAGGTAGGTAACTATGTATATTTTAATGGTTATTTTGTGTACACCTTTTGTCGTTTACCTTTTTATCATGCAAAAAAATCCTAAACTAATCGCTGCTGCATTTTAAACTTAATAGCTAAGCAGTAAGCTACCTACCTATTAAAAGCTAACCAAATCCAAATCTATGACAAAGAAAAATTGATTTTACCACCATTCCTTTAATATATGTCATCATCACCTTACCACCCCTTAAGAAGATAAATTTGAAATAAAATGATTTATGACAAATCATTTCTTAAATAATTTAATTTCCCAAAAACGTTGGAATCTAACTAAAACTAAGTAAACTCCATTTAATTTAAAGCGCAAGTACAGCCCACACGTTGTCATCGCCATCGCTTCTGCGACAGAGAGAAGGAACTAATAGAGTTCGATGGTGGCTCTCTTCTAGCCTACAAGCTACGAAGTTGCGACTTGCGCACCATCTTGCATATGTATAATTATTAACTCCATATAAAAAAAATGTGGGGACAAATACATATGCAAGAAGATGTGCATACTCACCACCTTTTTTGTTGTTTTGCACTGCCCGAGGTGAAAACATGTGCACACCGATAAAAATTCAACACGTTATAAAAAATGTAAACAAAAGGTTTCGAGGGGACGGAGATGAGGAAATTTGACTCTCTCCATTAGTTCTTTCTCTCTGTCTGCGATGAGACTGAGAATAAAATAATTTCATAAAAAACACATGGTTATAGCAGGGGGAGGTTTTTTTCAATAAAACATGTTTGAAGAATATAGAATGAACTCTTAATACTACTTAAATGAATTTCATCATGCAATATGATGACCTGTCCCGATGATGGCTTGTCCCTCATGTTCTGTTAGGTTGCGATGGGTGGTCGATGTCCACTTACGATGTGTTGAGTTTGATATGTCCAGTTGCTATGACGCCGTTAAATATCGTATTTGGGAAATTAAAGGGTCGTGCATTCGATTTAATTTTCTCAATGGTTCGTGTATTTGATTTGTGAATTTGCATGAGGGATCTTTCTAAGAATTTTTTTTTTTTAATTTAGGTGCGGGGTATTTTCTTAACTTTGGGTTATTTCACATTTCTATCAACGGGAACAATTTTATGTAGGGAAAAAAACAAAACTCAACATAAAAAATTTAATTGAGAAAATTCTCGCACGAGTAGGCTTGTTTGCATCTAATTTCAATAACATAAAACATTTGTATAGGTCAGACTTTGTCGTATCGGTGCCGATTACTTTCACTTCACTTTTCCTCGTTTCTTTGTTTGGTTTTCAACTACTCGATAATAAGAATTTGTTGAATTTTCATTATTTGAAGCTAATGCTACGTTTTAATTGGAGCCGAAATCTTAGAAGAAGAAATAGAGGAATGGGCATATCGAAGAAGAAGTGAGGCTTTATTTCAAAATAGTGCGTTACACAAATGCATTCACACAGGGAAGGCGTGCAGTAAGACAGCTAAATTCTAGGGCACCTAAACGAATTTTCATTTTTTTTTGAGGAATTTATTTTGAGATTTTTCAATCGTTTAAAGGGTGTTTTTTTAGACGTGTGGTTTTCAAGAAGAAATAAAACGTATATAATTTAATGTTATGGCCAAGAATTTAGCTTTATTATAAAGATAAAGGTTTGCCATTTACCGCGGCTGGCTCGAATAAATTTCAGCCGAGGCCTAGTTTTCGACCACTTTTTGCAGCAATTGGGGCCGTGATCAGTGTATGTCAGCAATAATGCGCCGAATATTCTCTTCCAAGGCGTCAATCGTCTCGGGCTTATCTGCGTAGACAAGCGACTTCACATAACCCCACAAAAAACAGTCCAACGGTGTTAAATCGCACGATCTTGGAAGACATGCCATGCCACAGGCCTACGACGCGAGATAATACGCTCACCAAAAGTTTATTTTTATAAATTGATTGTTTCGTTGGCTGTATGGCATGTAGCGCCGTCTTGTTGGAAGCAAAGGTCGTCCACATCAACATCCTCCTATTCATTATGAAATGGCAAACCAAACTGAGCATAAATCAAGTGACAGCTGTCAAAAAGACCAACTCCGAAAAAAGTATTGCCAAATTGAAAACCACACGTCTAAAAAAAACACCCGTTAAAAATAAAACTTAGTAAATTAAAGAAACAAGTGATATTTTTCGTTAAGGTTTTTGGTAAATTTTATTTTCCGTTAAACATATAAGTTGGAACAAAATATTTTGATGAAGTAAGACAATCAAATTTATAGGCATTCAAATTTAATTTAATTGTTTTTTAACCTGATAAGAGTTCATTTAATAGATACCTAATACTCCATTCTTAAGATTTGATTGGAAAATAATAAAAGAAGAAAAACATGTACTGTGGTCACTGGCAACATTGTTTGCGAACATCTGAGGTAACGGTTGGTTTTACATCAATTGGCTCGACGTTAGTCGGTCGAATGACATCACCTTCTGGAGGATCCCGTATTTGTTTTTGAGACACAATGCGATAAATCTCTACACAAAGATTAAAAGGATATTATATAAGTTGAGAACTTTAATAGGCGTGTCTATTGAATTTAGATCAAAGTAACCAATAAAATATTATAACTTAGGAAAAATACACACCTAAAGTGGTTGTACGTACCTGTGAGAATATTCTGGAATGCTGTTTCGACATTTGTTGAATCCAGAGCTGACGTTTCAATAAAACTTAGCCCATTTCGTTCAGCAAATGACTTGGCTTCGTCCGTGGGGACAGTTCTCAAATGCCTTAGGTCAGATTTATTGCCAACAAGCATTATAACAATGTTTTGATCAGCATGATCTCTTAATTCCCTTAACCATCTTTCAACATTTTCGTAAGTGAGATGCTTAGCAATGTCGTAGACAAGAAGTGCTCCCACGGCTCCTCTATAATAAGCTGAAGTTATAGCACGATACCTCTCTTGGCCTGCAGTGTCCCAAATTTGGGCCTTAATAGTTTTTCCGTCAACCTTGTTTTAACAAATACAAAATTAATTGTGTGTAAGATTAGAGAATGTAAACATTATTACCTCAATACTTCTTGTAGCAAATTCGACGCCAATTGTTGATTTAGATTCCAAATTAAATTCATTTCTTGTAAATCTGGAAAGTAAATTACTTTTTCCTACGCCAGAATCTCCTATCAAAACAACTGAAAAAAAATTATGTGTAATTTTGTGTCCACTAGATTCAACCTTCAAATTTATAAAGCAACGAATGTTTAGAATGTTATTTTTGCTTATATCACTTTTTCATCCCAGTGATTTGTCTTAATATTCAGATAGCAATTGCAAGAACTAGGTAACTCCATTTGTGTAATATTGACTTTATATTCAGTCATAGTCATAATACTCATAGTCACATTTTTATACTCATTTGAGCATAAATCGTTTATTTATTCATTATGGATATAACATTTTTGAATTCTAATAGTGATTTGATTTGTTTTGGATGGAGGTGTAACATGCAAAAATATTTCTCTTTTTGATCATAAGCTTGAATTTAGCTCCTCGCAGACAATTTAAGTTAATGAAATGTAATTTTTTTTAAATAAATTTTTATTCGCGCACGAAAGATGAGAAATTTATTCTTCTCAAATGACGTCGCCAAAAGAAAACAAAAAATGAAATGGCGTAATGTTGTATTCTTTTATTCATGTTCATTATATGAACATTATATGTTCATTCATTCTTTATATCTGATTATTATTTTATTACCATTATATAAAGACGACATAATTATTTAGTTTTTCACGCGTAAACTCATAAAGTATTTAACTAATTTGCTTGAAAATTTTTTTTTAATATTCTTTATGTTTATAAGATTGTTTTTAACGACTATTAACATTGAAAATGTTTATAGGGTCGTTTTGAGAAAAATATGGTGTTACCAAAATGATTAAATGAACAAATGAATATATAACAAATGAACGAAATGAACTCTAGCGTATAGGGGGCTCAGGATAGAATTTTTGGTTGGTGTTACCAAAGAAAATGCCAAAATGAACCTAAAGACACAATGGATGAATCGTACCTACACGTTGATCGTCGCCAACCGACGAGCTTCAGTGGAGGATAGTTGAATTTGTATGAAATCAGGTTATAATTATCGGATGCTTAATGTTAAGATAGATAATTAAAGATAAAATGACAGGCTACAAATCTGCATCAAAATGTTTGCAAAAGCTTACAAAATTTCATACTAAAAACGTGAAAGATTGGCTTTTGAGAACTAATTTCATCACGGCAAATGACGGGAGGAACAAGAAAACAAAAAGAAAAAAAACGTACCCACAAAGAATATACATTGCTGTAAGGGTGTTGGCAAGACGTTGGTTGGAGTGGAATGTGCGCAATAAAAAACCACCACTGCACTGTGGCTGGTGGCAAACACAATTGGCTTCGCATCGGGAACAAACATGATATACATACATAGCTACATTATTAAAGGCCACTTTACATGATATGATAAGTCATATGCTTTGTCAAATTTTATGTCAAAAAAATCATATCAAAGCGTCTGAACGCATTCATTGAAATCATATGACTTGCCAAACAGAAAGTCATATGACTTTTTTAAAATTAGAACCGTGGCTATTTTCATTTGACAAATCAAATAAAAATGACGGAGCAAAGAAAACAAAAATCAAACCTTAACTCATTCATTACAAGCCCTGCGTGATCTGCGCCAGCGTTTCTCTTTAAGAGCCATTTCCTGCTCCAAAGGGATCTTCTCCTCATCGTCCTTATTTTTCTCATTTTAATTATATGTGCTAAAACAATTGAAATCACGAAAATTGCAGCTATTTTCTTTGAATTCATGATTCTTCCTTGTTTTGAATTTTGAAGTGAGTCTATCTGACAATTAAATCAAAGCAAAAGTAAAATATCTAATCATAACATGTAAACATGAAAAAAATGCAAGTGCTATGATTTTACCTGAAATGACAGGTCATATGAGAAATTAGACAGAAAATGAATTGACAGGTCATACGACTTATCATATCATGTGGGTTAGGTATGTCTGTAAAATGTTATGTTGATTAAATTGTTTGTTGTAGGTATTTTGTAAATATTATTCGTAATGGTACGATTAGGTTGGTTTGGTTGGCTTATAACTTCTGTTCTAACAATCGGATATTTAAAATAAAGGTCTTAAAATGAAGGTAAAATATCAAACTAATTTATTCAGTTAAAAAATAATTGAAATAACATAAAAGTGTAGGTGAAAAACGTTTAGGTTTAATTCATTAAAATAAATAATTGCAAAAATTGAAAAATTGAATAACAAAATTGGCTTCGCCAACAAAATTCATATACCTACGTATCTATATAGGTACATACATACATTATGTATGTAGGTAGGTAGGTAAGTAGAAATGGCGATCACGAGCAACCTAGCTCGTTGACCCAATTAGCGCTAGAGTGCGCCGTTTTGTTACCATAACTCGTTGGACCTGTGGATGTAAATGGTTTGGAATGTCTCAGAATGGCTCAGAGACGTAAGAGGTTTGACCCCTTAGTATGACACTTTGTATGTACATTTATATAAAATGATTGATTTAGTTGTTCTGCGGTTGCCTTTTTACTTCTGTACTAATAATCGGATCTTAAAGATTAAGGTTTTGAAATAAGTTAAATAATAGGCTTCAAAATTTTGTGTGACAAAACTTGACTTCATTCTTAATCAATTCGATTGTTGAACCTAGAATATGCACAGAGACCTATACTTGAACCTCTATGATTATAACTTATAACTTTAGTTCTATAAGAGCCAGATGTTGAAGGTTAAGGTATTTAAATTAAGGTTAACTAGGCTAGAGGTAGGATTAACCTAGCGAAGGAACTTAAATATAATACCTAATCGAAAAGGGTTGATTTGGTATCTTCTGTTTTAATTATCGGATCTTTTAGGTTAATGTCTTAGAATTAAGGTAAAATCTCAGGCTACAAATTTATGTGACAAAACAACATCTAAACCAATGCGTTTTTTGAACTTGACCAACGTCTAAACCAATGCGATTTTTGAGCTTGACCAACGTCTAAGCCAATGCGATTTTGGAACTTGACCTACGTCTAAGCCAATGAGATTTTGAACTTGACTTACGTCTACACCAATGCGATTTTTGAACTTGACCAACGTCTTAACCAATGCGATTTTTGAACTTGACCTACGTCCAAACCAATGTTATTTTTGAGCCTGAAATATGCAAAGGTACCTACTTGCGTTTCTCTTTAATAAACTTACAACATTAGTTCTAAGTTGTTGAAGGTTAAGGTATTTAAGTTAACGTTAATCAGTCTAGAGGTAGGATTAACTTACCTAAGCAACTTAAATATAAATATCGAAAAGGGTTTATTTGGTAGGCTTTTATCTTCTGTTCTAATTATCGGATCTTTGAGGTTAAGGTCTTAGAATTCAAGTAAAATCTCAGGCTATAAATTTATGTTACAAAACTTTACCTACGTCTAAGCCAATGCGATTATTGAACTTAGAATATTCATAGGTACTGCAATATAATTGAACTTCTTTAATAAACTTATATAGATTTAGTTCTAATGTTCAGATGTTCAAGGTTAAAGGTAGAACTATAATAGTCGGATGCCGACCTAAGTGGTCGTATGAAACAAAACGAATACAAAGAATTCATATGACGTGCCCATAATTGAGTTTTGCTTCGTTTCGACCAATTTTTTACTTTTGCTTTCAGAAGTAAAGAGCGCTCACCGACCGCTCCATGCGTAATTGAACTGAGAGAATTTTCTTCCAACATCTTCCGATTATTACAGTTCTACCTTAAGGTCCTCAAATGAAAAAAAAAAAAAAAACGATTCAATTTGGTCGTCAACTCAGCTGTCAACTTAATTGGTGCTTTGCTTTTCATATACACAGATAAAAGAATACTGCTTAGCTGTCAAAACCATTTATATTTTCTTAAGAAATTACACCACTCGAGTTTATTAAATTTATTAAAAGATGAGTTCAAAATGCAAAATATTATAGAATACCTAAAAATAATTAGGTAAATCAGGTTTGCATTGAGTTTGAGCTACACATCAAATTATTATTATTTGGTCTCGCGTTAAAAAGGGTTCACTTTGACAGTAAATCAAATACCTTGCCTATATATAAATAGTTCAATAAGTTGAGAGACTTGGTAAATCAATTTGAGCAAATTTGAACAAATATTTGAATTTCTTCAACATATCAACATCAAATTTAACCACCAACTGGGATTCGACATTAAAAATATCTACATATTGTAATTTCAGACTGAAGAATGGTTTCTTAGACATCTTCAGAAGTTTTGATGCAACTATAGGATACAAATTAGAAATCACCAAGATTATTCATGTTTTTATTTTATCGAGCGAACACAAGTCATTTTCAATGTCCCCATAGTTACTCTATGAGTGAAATCTGTACATTTTTTTTATTCGTTTATTACATAAGAATACAATTTTTTTATTTATTTTTTGTCAAGTTTTAGATTAAAAAATGGGAATTGTTTTATAAAGTCAATATTTTCCAGATATACCTACATAGATAAAAACTCTCCCTCCCATATTTTGTTTTTGTTTTTTGCTTCCTGATTATTTTTTATAACAGCGTAGCGCAGTGTGTACGTTGTTCTTCTGCATACCTAACCTAATCTACGGATTTATAAGAAAATCAACGGGAGATAAAGATTCTGTTTATATGTCAAAAATAAACCTACTTAACATAAAAATAGGTAAACCTCGCATTTATTTTTGCTCAAAACTTAAGTGTATACCTAAATATATAAACTTTTTGTTAATAATAATATGAATAAAGAAATTACGGGTAGCGGTAGCCCTATTGAACAACTAGTGGAGAGCCTGGATAGGATAAAGGCTGACATTACAGCCATCATTTGGTTGGATGAAAGTATGCCCGATGAATGGAACCTCGGTATAGTGTGCCCTACAACTGTGCCAACTACAGAGGTATAAGTCTCCTCAACGTCGCATACAAAATCCTGTCATCTGTGATCGCTTAAAACCGTTTTTCAACGATCTGATCGGCCCCTATCAGTGTGGTTTAAGGCCCGTCAAATCAACCTTCGCACAATGGGGCAGAATGGCCCAATCGGTGGCAATAAATCAAAAAATGAAGTTTTCCCGTTTGGGGCCATTGTTTTTTTTTAATAGTCAAATACCCCACTCTTAATATTGTAAAAGTTTTAAACCGTTATCGTAAACACATTTTGCATAACATGCATCGGCGTAAGCTATTCTTGTTCACAGATAACTGCAGTTTATTGTAAAGCTTTGTTAATTGCATAAAAAATAATTACGGTTGTAAAAAATAGAAATTTTTGATATGGAGCCTTCAACTTCTGGTATATGTTAAGCTATTTGAGTTTTTTTTTTGTGAGAAAGTGCTTTAATTGTAGGTGCGTTTTATTGGTAATTTTTTTGGTAGTGCAGCAATCAGGTATCAATAAAACGCTCCGGCTGTGTTCAAAAACGCTTTAGCCACTTTTGGTTGTGTTCACAAAGTATTTCTGTGTCCGTGTCTCCACTAAACTACAAATATCATAGAACACATCCATTTTATGAGTGAAAAACAATAATAAAAATAAAAAAAAAACATTTTTGGTGTCTGTATTTTGTACTCCTCCTTGCAAACACTGATCGATTTACTGGCTGAACACAATGGATACAGAGCTGCAACTGGAAGCTGCAACTGAATAGCTGTCAAAATATTGAATACACACAAATTTAATGTTACGAACACAACGCAACGCAACTGCAGTCGGTGCTGCAGACGGTGCGGCAAAGGTTCACCAACTTTTAACTTTTTCACGTGCAGCACTTCTGACGTTTCAATTTATATGAAGAAAAAAAGAGCCGGAAAAAATATTGAAGATTTTAGTGCTCATTTGTGTCGCGAAAAAAATATTAATTAAAAGAAAAATATTGGAAATAAAAAAAGTGAATAATAAACTCGTGGTTGTTTTTTTTTCTTTAAAATATATAAATATAATAAAATATATATATTAAATATAATAAAATATATATATTAAATATAATAAAATATATATATTAAAAAAAACTGAAAACTTCGAAAACATAGGTTTAAATAAAATATTACCACGTTTTAGATTTGAATATAAATCTCGATAGGAAAAGGCTTGCAGAAAATTTGAGACAACAAATCAGTCTTGGCTTGAGACTAGAGCTTACCATTCAGTCCGTGTATTTGAAAAACACGGGTACACGGGCTCCGTGTAATTATTACACGCGAATAAAAATCCGTTCTCTTAAAACACGTGTATTTATTTGCTTAATATCCGTGTATCCGGATATTAAGCATACACGGATCCTTATTACACGGATTCTTAATACACGGAATGGTTTTTGATTTTTATCTTTTCAAGGGGTGGGCTTACAAGCTCAAAATTTTAAGGGATAATGGATATTATAGATTTTTATTTTTGGTGATTTTCCAAAAAAAAATTAAATAATTCAAAATTTAAATCCACTAACAGATTCGACTACCAAGTCGTTGTCGTATTTTTATCAAAAAAATCCCATAAATTTGGCCCTCTCCAGTGATGATTGGATTATTTAAAATACACGGATCTTCGGATACACGGATACACGGACGCACGGATGCACGGATACACGAAATACACGGATTCAAATCCGGATATTATAAGAACACGTGTATCCGTGTTTTTAAATATCCGTGTAATAGGGAGCTCTACTTGAGACATCAGTTTCTTTTTTTGTTGCCCTGAAGAAAGGCTTAAATATGGTCGACCAAGTGTTTCTTTTGTGAAAGTACTAAACGCACAAAAAGAATGAGAACTGAAAAATTGAAGAAAGTCAACACCGATTTCCATGCTGAGTTATGCTACACAAATGCGCTTGAGAGGAGTGGGACAGTTAGATGCTTCTGAAGTATTAAAAGATATAACTACAACAGAAATTCATATTCAATACAAATGTCACAAATCAAAAATTATAAAATTAAAGTTTATAAAGGAAAGCAAGAGAAATTATAAGTTAATAAAAAACAGAAAGAAAATTAAAGAAAGTTTTTTAAATTAAAGAAAAGGAAATATTAAAAGGAATTTCGGTAAATTAAGAAAAGAAAAAGAAAAGTAACCAGTGACTTAAACATTTAAATGTTTAAATAGTGGTGGCAGTGATGGTGGTTTACTGGCTGCGGCGCACAGTGGTTCAGGAGCGGACAAAAATAATTTTATCGACTTTTAAATATTTAGATTTTTGACATTGAAATAAATTATATAATTATGTATAAGCTACCTGTGCCCCACACCTTTTGCGACACATTATTTTCCAATAATAAAGGATTGTAATAAATAAAAGGTATAAAAGGATTGTAAGGAAGCGTGACGTTATGTTTTATAAATAATGTAGATATAAAAAAACTCGCAATTTTTTACCTGATATTTTTTTTGTGAGTTAAATTTTACAAAATGGTATTTAAACAAAACCATTGGTAGATTTTTAGACAGCCAAGAATTAAAATCAGACAGAAAAAAAAACAAATAATCCAAGAAGATGGAAAATTTTACCATATCAAACGCCGAATTATCCAACATTGCGTTGTCCTGCAATCGCAAGGAAGATCTTTGCATACAACAATTAAAATTAACGTATCCAAACATAAGTGAATAAATAGTTGCAAGCATAGCAGAACATTCACGAAAACATTTCTTATCAAATTTAAATCAGAGGTGGACCAAAGCCAATTGAAACAAACATGTTTTTCCAATCGAAGGCAAACGAGATATGGCTACAACCTTTTCCGTCGATCATCCGCATTACTCTTTGCGAAATCGAAGTCTTCCTGATCAACCTGAGGCGTGGTCGACCGCCGGTTGACATCTCCCAATGATGTCAATATTACAGCGACGTCGGCCTGGTCAAAAAGCTGAAAGTACTGCGGTTGAGATGGATGGGACACGTGTAGCGTATGGACACCAACGCACCAGACCGACGAGTCTTATGTCGAATTCCTTTCCACAAAAGAATCGAATTTTTTTCTAAATGAATAGATTTTTTTTCTGAAAATTTCAATTTTTTCTGTCAAAACAAATCTTGCTAATGTAGCAAGATTCAAGAAAGATTTTACACCGATTTGAAATTTCTAAAATGTCAAATTGAATGTCGCGGTGTTTTAAGAAAACAAATTGTGTTTTTGGTAGCAACGAATTTTCGGTGATTTTTATATTACATATTTATGCGCTGGTTTTCAATTATAATAATAATTTCAAAACTGAATATTTTTTTGACGTCTTACTTGCTGCTGTCAAGGGCCACACACACAATGACAAAAAAAGATCGATTCTTTTTGTATTCCTTTGAACGACAGAAAAAATTCGATTCTTTTTAGAAAAAAATTCGATTCTTTGGTTGAAAGGAATTCGACATTATAATCTACCCCGGACGGTCTGCGCAGCAGAGGAAGACCCCACCTAAGGTGGCGCAAACAAGTGGAGAACGACCTCAACCAACTTGGAGTGCGTAATTGGAGGCAGCTAGCTAGCTAGTCCATCCTGGACTGTGAGCACCATCTAAAGTAAGGTAGCCCTATTGAGTAGGTACTACATATCCGTATATGATATGTATGTTAATTAATCAGGTTCTGTATTTGCATTGATAAATATAAATTACAAGAAAAAAACAACTTGTTTCATTTGACCTGAAGCCCATTAAACAAAACAATCATATGTCTGTTAATATTAATTCTTAAATTTTTCCGCGAAGCAGCGCGAGCACCGGTCTGCTAGTTGGTTAATACGAACCGATCCAACTAACAAACTTCCAAGATACAATAGTAAAATTAAATATCTATTCGAAAATAAAATAATTGACCAGCGTCAGAAACAAACTATGACAACATATAGATCTATTGCCCCCAAACTTTAATGTCCCCCCAAAATATATAAAGAAGGTCTACCCTAACGAGCAATTTGTTCATCCACAAAAGTTCCATGCTACAACTTAGCAAAGTATCTGATTGATATGAATTTTGAAAAACCTAACTGTGAAACTAAGCGTTACAACACCTACACATATCCTATTTATTGTTATATACAGGATGATTTGCATAAGGTATGACAAAAAGCTAGGGCGTGTAGGTTGGACTCAGACAAGAAAAAAATCGTTTGGGAGGAGGGGTCTATTTCCCCCCGTTTATGCGGGAGGGGTAATTAGAAAGCCAGAAATCCATTCTTTAATTGTATTTTTAAATCAAGTTGTTCGAGTGAATAGTTTTTAAAAATTAATTTTCAGTCATTTTTTAATTTTAATTTTTAATTTTTTGTTTGTCTCGATGAAATTTTTTCTCGAAAATCTTATTCAACGTTTTTAGTATAAAATTTTGTTTTGGAAATTTTTGTGTTGCTGGTACACACACGCCTGTCATTCTGGTCATTTCTGGAATTTTGAAAATCCGACCATTGGATCCAAAGATATAAGCATTTAAGTGAACGCAAAACGGGTGTTTTTGAAATTTGGCTAAAATTGGGCAATGAACAACAACCCCATTTTTTGAGTTTTTGCGACATTTTTCAAACAATTTCATTTTTACCTATTGTGAAGGTCGTGTGGGGTGTTCAGTTATGTGATATATAAATTTAATTGTCTATTTTCCTAGATACGATTTAAAAAAAAAACTAATCGTAAAGATGCAATAACTGAAGAGTTGTGAGGTGATTAATTAAACAACAGAAATATGTTAATATCTGTGTTAAAAAAAATTTTGAAAAATCGAAAATTTTTACAAAAAATGTAGATCATTAATATCTATGACGTGTATGATTTTGAGATTTTTAAAAGCATCCCTTAGTTTTTAAAAATTAAAAAAGTAGGTAGTCAAAATTGACTTTGAAAAATGCGTGTTTTTGAAACATCAAAAATAGTGTTAAAAAATTAAAATACAAATTTGCTGAAACATAGAAATTTTTTTTGGAATTATCTTTCCAATGGTGTAAGATTTATTTCAATCGGGCTACCCCCTGATATATAGGAATTTCGTAATTCTGAATTTTTTAAAATTATCTCGCTTTGTAGATATATTTTTTTATAAATTAAATTAAATTTTTTTTTTATTGATAAAGTTCTGGAATTTTGACCATTTTTATCCTATTTTACCCTACTCAGATTATAAATTTTAAAAAATCCCTTCTTAGTTTTAGAAATAGAAAACCTTTTTTGAGCACAAGAAATAAAATCCGACCATTTACCTTGGATATAATAGGAAGAAGTTTATTCGAGAACAATATATATGTAAATAAAGCTAAGTACAGACGATTGTTAGATCTTACAATATTGTCAGAACTGTCAATGGTCTAACAAAAGCTAACAATTGACATATTTCTTACAATGAAAAATTGTCCTTTCACACGGTTGGTAGATTTCTTCCCAATTTGAATGTCAGCTATTTTTGTATCTCTCTTTAACCAACTCATTGACATTTCGAACAATGAAGAAATTGTCAGCAATTGTAAGATGTTTTCAATAAAAACATCTGACAATGACCAATGATTGTGTGTTCAGAGATTGTAAAATACGTGACAATTTTTTGTCAGATTGTCGTCTGAAAATGATGTTTCTGACAATATTTGGTCTGTTTGGTAGCGTGAAATTTCTTGCGTATTTGCACAAATTTTCACAATTTGCTGTCAAAACCCATAGAAAGAAAAATCAGTTTTCGGGAGTTGAAAAAAAAGTTACCAAACAGGCATATTGTCCGACAAAATTGTGTGTTCAGACGATTGTAAGACATTTGGAACCTTAGAAGAAGAAATAGAGGGGGGTGAGTTTGGGAGGCAACGAAGCAGGTTGTGTGGAGGGCACAACCTGCAAATTCAGTTTTATTAAAACAGTAAAAGTTAATTATTTTAAAATAATTTGTTTCCCCATCGAAAGTTGGTACTCCGTGGGGAAGGTGTCCACCTGGATGATAACAGGAGTTGTTCATACACTCCAGCAACTGAAAAGCTAGTTTCCAAGCTGTGCCGCTTGAACTAGTCTTGAAGCCAATCCCGTTAATTACGGGACTCTGGCGTGGTATCACATTACCCGCTAGCAATTGTATCATGTGACCGATGTGTTGCCCACATGAAATCCTAGCATGGAACTTCACTGGGGGAAGGATTCGATCTGGATCAAAACCGGAGATACATACTCTCCCGCAACTGCTAATCTAGTCCCCAGGCTACCAGCACCTCTTGTGCTAATAACAGATGACAAACCTTCATCACAACAATGGACAAAGGATGACCGCCATGCATCATACCAAATCAGTGAGATGACCATCATATCATATGAAAATTTGTTAAAGTGAATAATTATCTCTTTATAACTGCTCACAATGTGTTAAAAGATGTGAATTATCTTTTATATTCAATCATTATTGTTTTTAGTGTTCTACTAAGTTATACCCTTTTACATATTTTTTTTACATTTTCTATTGCCTTGCCGCCAACATGTGCTTTAAAATTAATTAAAACAACTCGTTAGAAATGAATTTATGTAAAAATTGAAATTGTATTAAACAATCGTCTTTTAATAACATACATGCAAAAGTGATTTCATTATTTTGAAAATTCCACATAGAGCGTTCTCGCTCTATAACATGAAATTTTATATATATGTATAAATGTCAAAATTCAATTTTTATCCAGAAATTACATCAAAATTAAGACCAATTTTTAGTAGGCAAAACATCAAAATGAGTCAGTGTAGTGAGATAAAACTCAAAAATGTGATTAGTGGCTCAAAAGATAAAATTGAGAAAAATCAACAATCAGGAATTTATAATATTGGATGCAGCGATTGTAGGAAGGAATATCTAGGACAGACAAGAAGACCAATCATGAAAAGGTTCAAAGAACATTTTGCACATGTAAAATACAATGAACCTGAAAAGTCGTGTGTAGCACAACACATGCTGGAGAATAACCATAATTTTAGCTTACAAAATTTGAAATTAATTCACAATGTAAATAATCATTATGAATTAGATGCTTTTGAATCTCTTTACATTTTCAAAAATAAAAATAATTTAATGAATAGTGACGATGGACCAATAAAAGATCCAATTTTTAAAAAATTTTATAATAGATCTTAAATTCACTATAAATTTGTTTGTGTAGTTTGTTTTTGTTTGTAATGAGTTATTTGTATTTAATATATCAACAAAATTTCTTTGTATTATTATTTATATAAAACTTACTGACGATGGAAGCATAGCTTCCGAAATGCATTTAAGTAAATAAATAAATAAAATAAGTGTTTTTAAGTTATTTAAAATAATATCTTTTATTTATCTAATAAGCCTAAAATAATCTTCACAAAAACCAGACAAAATGGTAGAAAACTTAATTTAAATTAATGTTTAGATACTAAAATTTGCATTTTAATTTATAAAATAAGAGAAATTTGAGAAAATAAATTGGTCGTCGCGAATCTGTTCGTGACAATGTGAATGAATCAGTGAGTTGAATACCGACTCTTTCTTTTATAATTATTAATTCATACAAACGAAAATAAACATTCTTGTGACCAAAAAGTTAACTAACATTCTTGTGACCAAAAAGTTAACTACATTCCGGAAGATGAGAAAATATAGGAATCGCAAAGACGTTATTTTCGTTCTATATTTTTGAAAGCCCATTACCAGGGATAGGAATTTGCTCAATTTGCCTTTTTTTTTTGCGGAATCGTATGACACTTTAGACTTTAAACAAACACGTTTCGGGTCCTGGTGATGTCGAATATATGTAATTTATTTTGCCTTTTCTTTTGTTGTTGCCTTTTTTGACTCTTCTCATATTTTTCCTTTTCAAATATACACACAAAAAGTAAGTTTATTCAATATAAATATGTAGCGACACAGACACTGTCTTAAATCAGCCGACAACAACACCGACTGAACTTGTTCACTTGACGAATGAGTTGGAAAATGTAATAATGGATCGGCAGATCGAAAACACCTACTCAAAAAGAAATTCTGGTTTTGCCTCTCTCAGCGGCTATAACTCGCCTTCTGCGTTGAACACAATTTTTAATCATTTTGTATTATATCATATATTAAATAATATTGAAGTTATCAACTTTGTTTCATTAACAATAATTAATTCCTTATAGGTGCGATCCTATAACTGGTGAACCCGACAAATGAACATCTAACATCTTTAAAGAAAACTAAGAGATACAAATATTATATAAATATAATCATCGCAAATTCATCACGGCGAACGCCACGTTGGTCGCCCGCTATCATTATAGTCAGAACGTGCAATCATCATCAACTTTTCGATAAAACGACGTCACACCATCCCGTTATATTATTATTATTATTATAAGCTTAATTTATCAATTCAAATACAACAATTTAATCTAAATCATCTTAATCTTTTAAAAAATTACTTTAATTTTTTTGTTTTTCTTTTTTTTTCTTTTTTTTCAATTTTTAATAATTATTATGATTCTATTTATTTAAATTTCAATTTTGGTTGTAAGCCTCCCCCAAGGTTCTCCATGCTGCTTTATCTTTCGCCGTCCTTTCCCATCTCTCATCTGTTTGAGCGATATCATCTCTCCACCGTTTAAGTTGTCTCCCAACACTTCTTCTGCCGTCTCTCAGAATCCATTTCGTAGATCTAATGGTCCATCGGTTGTCCACCATTCGAGATGACCAGTGGATTGG
Organism: Epistrophe grossulariae; assembly: GCA_929447395.1. NCBI lineage: Eukaryota > Metazoa > Arthropoda > Insecta > Diptera > Syrphidae > Epistrophe > Epistrophe grossulariae. Next base: position 70,833,839 of record OV839567.1, read on the forward strand.
CGAAGCACAACGGCTGCATTTCAGTTGTGCGGTCAAGAGCTGCACAACTTGTAAGGTTCTTCGAGCTATGCCTGCTACACAGCCATTCGCGCCACTCCCTAGAGGTCCCATCACATTTTCTTCGCCGTTTGAGGTCACTGGACTCGACTTTGCTGGACCTCTTTACACATATGACTCTGGCGGGGCCAAAAGAGTAAGGCGTACATTATGCTATTTACTTGTGCATCGGTTAGAGCGGTACATCTCGAATTAACATCAGATCTAACTACCGAAAGTTGTTTATTGGGCATACGACGCTTTATTGCTCGCAGAGGCGTACCGAAGTTGATTTGGTCCGACAATGCAGCTACCTTCAAGAAATCTTCAAAGGAGTTTCTAAGATGGAGTTTCACTGATGAAAGGTTTAAGGGTTTCTTGGCTAATCATCGTATACGCTGGAGATTCATAGTAGAACGTGCCCCTTGGTGGGGTGGGTTCTGGGAACGACCCGTGGATCTTGTAAAGTCGGCTTTGAAAGCAGCAGTAGCGAAAGCAACCTTGAACACCAAGGTAAATGTGGTCAATAATAGGCCCCTTACATATGATTTATCGCCGCTCACACCTGCTCAGCTTTTACGAGGACCCCAGGCTTCTCATCAGCACCAATGTGTTTCAATCGAAGATGACAGAGGTCAAGGCTCAGAAGTCTTACGCCAACGGTGGAAAGAACGACTACAATTTATATCTTGCTTCAAACGTAGGTGGTACAACGAATATATTCAACAACTGATGTCATTTCATAAATCCAAATACAACAGATCAACCGATTTGGCAATTGGAGATATGTAGTGATTATGGAGGATCGTTCATTGCCTAAGACACTTTGGCATCTGGGCGTAATTGTAAATATTTTTCCCAGTCGTGATGGAAGAGTCCGTGCATGTGAGGTGCGAGTTTCTAATGGAACAAAATTTCGAAGAAATAACAGACCGTCATAAAGATTGTGGGCCGGAGGATGTTGAAAATTAAAGCTTTCATTTTCTTTGTATTACTATCTCTTTCTTTAACTTCATAACCTAATAATATAGTTAGTTCAGTTTCAACTTCCGTACAATTAACATCGCTTCTTGCTTTAAAGTTTCATGCTTAAATCCAATATAATTTTCATAATAAATCTTGAACATATTCTAGAATAATTTATAAAGACATGACGTATAATGTCGTCTGCCTAAGTGGCTTAAGTTTTTGATATGATATATGATATGAAGTTTGTGATGTACTTTTTATTTAAAGCTGAGGTTAAGCTCGCCGGTCTACCGGGGTTCCTTCCAAAGAAGTACGTAACTTTAGATTATAGGTCTGTTCCTTTATTTCCTTAAAAATTCTTATTTTAATTTTACATTAGTTCGACTTAGGTTTAAATATATAAGGTTTGCTTTTAGAGAATAGCTTTGATTAATTGCTTCTGCCGAGGGCGTCCTGTGATTGCTTATATTCTTTCCGGCGTTGGCTGTATCTGCAGGAGTCTTCTTACGTGTCCTCTTCGGCGGTTAGGTTCCCTTGGACGAATGGCGTATTTGGGTTTACGGATGAATCTGAGAAGTACTGGTAAACCAGGCAATCACGGACGAATCCGGCAATCACAGACGAATCTGGCAATCACTGGCGAACCAGGCAATCACGGACGAATCCGGCAATCACAGACGAATCTGGCAATCACTGGCGAACCAGGCAATCACGGACGAATCCGGCAATCACAGACGATTTTGGCTATCACAGACGAATCTGGCAATCACTGGCGAACCAGGTAATCACGGACGAATCCGGCAATCACAGACGAATCTGGCAATCACTGGCGAACCAGGCAATCACGGACGAATCCGGCAATCACGGACGAATCTGGCAATCACTGGCGAACCAGGCAATCACGGACGAATCCGGCAATCACAGACGAATCTGGCAATCACAGACGAATCTGGCAATCACTGGCGAACCAGGCAATCACGGACGAATCCGGCAATCACGGACAAATCCGGTAATCACAGACGAATCTGGCAATCACTGGCGAACCAGGCAATCACGGACGAATCCGGCAATCACGGACGAATCCGGCAATCAAAGACGAATCTGGCAATCACAGACGAATGCGGCTCTGGTATTTATTCCTTCGATGTGCACTCGTCGGCTGCCTAACTTGAACTGTGCTCTGGTCGTCTGAATGACCTCCTCTTATATAGCTCATCAGAGCAACCAAATGTGAGTTATAATTCACTAAAGAGCAATATTATATGAGTTGGTGGTTGCTAGCTATGTCATCTATTTGATAAGCATTTGTTGTACATAAGTATTCACCACGCTTAATGCTGCTGAGTGGTGTGGTGAATTTAATCGTGGGCATATGGTAGCTTGATTAATTATCAGTTGTTGACGACACCTCGTCGTGTATGCATGGCTATGCGAGCATGTAGCTGGTCCGGTAAGTATTTTTAATTTGTTATAAAGGAAACAGGTGCGTAGGTGGGGGGGTATAGGCGGTTATTGTGAACTAGGGCTGATATGTTATGGTTGGTTGGCTATGGTTTTTCCAAAGTCATAGCAACCGGGGCGTAGTCTAGCGGGGGAAGTGTTTAAATTGTAATGCTTCATTACAAGTTAAATAATAACATTTTCGATACTTATATCATTTTTTTTGAGTTACATATTTATATAAATAGATTATTTTAATTATTTAAATATACATTTTAATGCAATATTGATATAATGCTTTATACACTTTTTTTTGTAAATTTTATCAGCATTAATTTGAAGGACTTTTGTTTAATGAAAATAAAATTTTAAAGGACTTTTAGTTTAGTTAAAACATATTTTGTAGGACTTTTAGATTAGTTAAATCAAAATTAGAACGACTAAAGCTTTGTTAAAAATAGCAAATTTTTAAGGACTTTAAAGTTAAAGCATATTTTGTAGGACTTTTAGATTAGTTAAATCAAAATAAGTTATGAAAGGCAATTAAAAAGGACTTTTAGTTTAGTTAAAACAGAATTATTTATTTTTATGACCAGCTTAGATCAAAAGCTTTCGGTGAAGATTCGGGACCTGTATGACATCGCTTCATTAAAGAACTCGTACAGAAACATCCAATTTGTACCATTCAGATAACCAGTGATCTCTTCAGATTGCAATGAACTTTTTCCGAAGTGGGCCCGCCTTATCTCTGTCAGCATTGGACAAACACCAATAAAGTGTTTTATATCTTCCCTCTCTTGCAAATTACACAAACTGAAGCTTTCCGACCCCTCACTATGATGTGGCATGTAATTCAGTTTGATCATGTCTCCTCTTATTTTAAATATAGTTCCAATAACAAGACAGCTAAACGTACTGTTAAAATAGTTGTTCTCGTTGAGGTTACAGTTACACCTGGAGTAGTAACGCCTTTCCGTTGATGTTCTAGCTTTTTCGATTAAGTTATATCTTTCGTTCTCATCGGTGACTGCTATTATTTCGTAGAGAGATCTTTTGCACTGAGCACCATTCATTAATGACCAATTTAAAGTGATGCCACAGTTCACTGCTAACGAGTTCCAGTCTTAAGTAATGCTTTTTGACGTACCGCATACATCATAATCTGTCTAGGTAGTCTTGATTCCTCCATGTCTAGTACTCTCACAATATAATCTGCATTCATCTTAAGGGTCGATATAAACATTGACGGAAGGCCGGTTTCTAAACAATACATATATTTTGGTGTTATCCTTGGTAAAAAGAATATTCTTCTTAGGAAAGAGCGAAGCAAACATTCTACTTATTCAAACCTCTGCACTCCCCATACCTGTGCCCCGTAAAACAAGATTGCCTTTGCCGTAGCATTAAAAACTCTATGTTTCAGGTTAACAGCAATTAGTTGATTGTTATATATTCTTTGCCAATTTATACAAATGGCAGATTTGGCCTAATCTAATTTAAGTTTAAGATGCGTTTCCAGGTTCAAGTTGAACGTGAACTCCATTCCCAGGTATGTATATGATTTTACTACTTCAAGATTATTGCCCTGATATTTCCAATGCTCTTCCCGTTTTTCCAGAGCCGTTCTTAAAGACCATAACTTTAGATTTTTCTGCATTTACCCTCAGGTTCCATACTTTGCAGTATCCTTCCAGTTTATTGATCATCATTTGCAGAGACACTGGGGATTCAGCAAGAATCACTATGTCATCTGCATCCATTTTGACCTTTATCTTCAAGTCATCAAACTGCACTCCACAAGTCAGCCAATCTACTAAATCGTCCAGAAATAGGGCAAAGAGTAGCGGACTAAGATTACAACCCTGCCTTACTCCTTGATTAACTTCAATCCTTTCTGATCGTTCTTTTCCGTTATAAATATATGCTGTTGTTTTTTGGTATAATTTCTCAATGGTACGAACAAAATTCGTTGAAACTCCAAGATTGTCCAGCTTATAAAACAGTGATTTTCGATTAATCGAATCAAAAGCTGCCTTAAAATCGACAAAAAATGCATATAATTTCTTATTTTGTTAAAGTTTCCATTGAGCGAGAGATCGTAGGATAAAGATGTTGTCTACTGTGGAACACCCTCTGCAAAATCCACTTTGAAATTTACTCAACTTTTTTTCTTCTTGAACCCATTTTCTAAGTCTTTCATAAAGAATCACTGAAAATATTTTTAGAGCTACATTCAGGAAAGATATTCCTCGGTAATTTTTCGGGTCTTCAGTATCTCCCTTCTTAAAAATAGGCCTTATTAGTGCTTCATAAAAATGGTCAGGAAAAGTTCCAAACTTGAGAAGAATGTTGAGTGCCTCTGCAAGCTTAACTTTGAAGAGCTTCGTACTGTATTTAAAGAACTCAGCTGGTATTCCGTTTGATCCGGCTGCTTTCCCATCTTTAAGTCCTTGTAGAACTGCGTTCACCTCACAGTTATTTCGGCATCTAATAAATCGATTTCGTTAGAGGGTTGTGCATAACTACATGACAATTGTTCAGACGAGTAAAGCATCGCAGCATAATGTTCCCTCAGCAATTGCAATGGAACTGTTTCCGCCTCAACTGACTTGAAATTACCATTAATCTGCCTCGTTATTTTCCAAAACTCTGCAGAATCCCTACATTGACTCAGAGAAATTGCCAATTTTTCTTCAAATATCTTTTTCTTTTCCTTGCATGTTTTCTTATAAAGTTTATTTATTTCCATAAACTCTATCTTAATCGTTGGCATTTCATACTTGCGGAGAAGTTTTAATAGTGCTAAGGACCTTTTCCTTAACTGCTCACACGAGACATCATACCAATCATTTTTTTTTCTTAAACCATTCGTTTTTTTCATTAATCTCGCTGCCTCCTCAATGATTCTTTCTAACTCACATATTGGTGCGTATTTCAATCAAGATGAATTTTCAAGATTGAATAACATGCTATCCATCTTATTATGGAAAGCGTTTTTTGTAGCAGTTCTCCATTTCAAAATATTTTGGTGGCCAGGTTTACATTCATCTGCAAGTGGTTCACTATATTCAATCGTCAGACATATTGGGAAATGATCGGAATATGTGACATCATCAACCATAAAATCTTTTACCATGGAGCTCCATTCTCCACCAATAACCCGAAATCTATCACCGAGCTCCCCAGCTTTCCAACAAACGTAAACTCACCAATTTTATCCCCTTCTGTACAGCCATTCAAAATACTTAAGTTAAAATCATTACAAAGCTCTATTATTTTTTTGCCTTCGTTATTGACTTTAGCATCTTTGCTTTTTCGTTGTTGGTACCCAAAAGTGTTTTCCGTTTCTAAATCTCCCATTCTCGCGTTCAAGTCACCAACTATCATTATGATGTCGGTTCTGAGTGCACACAAAGAATCATAAAACTTATCATAGTCTTGTTGCCAGTTATTGCAATTGATATATATTGGTGTTATATATAGCGTATTATTCATAATTTTAAGTTTAATGCATCCCATATTATCATTTAGTTTTACTTCATATTTTGCTTTCATATTATTTTTAATTGCGATAAGAGTACCACCGTTCGTGCGTCCTCTATTGGCTGTCCTTATAGCTGGAATCCAGAAACAAGTAAATTGCGAAAAATATTTTTCAAAATCTTTGTTTCGGTCCTCTAATAAATGAGTTTCAAATAAAAATACAAATTCAAAGTCCAATAGATATTGAAAAAACTTAGGATAACAAAGTTTGTTGTTTAGTCCTCCCACATTGTACCCTAAAATTCGCAAACATAAATTATCTTTTTTTATTTCCTCCGCGACATCCCTGTGCTATTGCGCAGAGAATCTTGGCAGCACTGAAGGATTCTGAACATCATCGCTGACATCGCTTTTTTTTTTTTTTTTTTTTAATAAAAACAGTTATAAATTTTTATCTGCCATACAATTTTTTTCTGTGTGGATAACGGTTTTCCCGCAATTTATTATCAAACACTTTTTTTAAGCATTTTGAGGTTGTTGTTTTTTTTAAACACGTTATTGAGTATAATTTTTTTCTTTTTATTATGAAAGTCCAATGTGTGTTCTTAAAAATACTTAACATTTTTTACCTAAAATTTATTTTAAATTAATAAAAAAATTAATGAAAACCAAGATAATATGAATATTTGATGAAAACGAACAAAAAACTACGGTGAGCGTTGAGTGTTGAATTTTAGAAAGTATAAAGTAAGAGTAAGACCGTTAAAAGTTTTTTATTCATTTTAATTCGTTTTTATTCAAATATTCATATTTTCTTGATTTTCCTTTATTTTTTAGCAATGATATAGAACATTGCTTTAAAAGCAACTAAAACAACTCGTAAGAAGTGAATTTATGTAAAAATCGGAACTGTCTAAATAAGTCAGTATAACTATCATGCAAAATGATTTCATTAAAATTGAAAATTCTACATAGAGCGCACTCGCTCTATAACACGAAATTTTATGTATATAAATGTATACTTTGGCATATTAGTTTGTAAGGTATTTGTATTGTAGGTAGTGTATATATGTATATTTTTTATCCGTTGCTCCTTAGCAAGAGCAGAATGACTATATATTTTTATATATTATAGGTGACAACCACGAGGCTTCCCAAAAAATGAAACTAGATAGAGCTGGCAATACATTATAGCCGCAGTAAACATAGCTTTGCTAAGTAAATTCTGAACTGTACTCTTTGTAAAATTTTCTTAAGTCTCAATAAAAATTCAATTCAATTCAATTTCTTTTGTAGCTCTGATCGTTCAGAACTTCAAATATGTGTTTCTTTTTTAGTTCTGAGCATGTTCGGATCACGCACTTTGAGCTCAGTATAAATAGTAAACGGAGTAAAATGCTGAACACAAACGAGATGACATTTGAAAGGCGGGAAATTAAAAAAAAATCATCGCCAAAACAATAAAAATGTCGGTAGAGGTTGGTTGCTCTAGTGGAGAAGGTAAAATAATAATAATAATTAAATAATTTCTAATCATGACAGTTGAGTGCTCAAGTTGTTTCATAATTAAATCAGAGAGCTTTGAACATACTCTGCTCAGAACTTGCTCTGTTCGCTCAGACTCTGCTCAGTGCTCAGCTCTGAACTAAAAAAGAAAAAATCCTATTGTGAAATTTTTCATTTCGGAAATTGTGTTTACTTTTCACAAGTTTTTTGAAAATAAAATTATTATAATTCCTTTTTCTTGACCTTTTCAAATTTAAATTCTTATTTAAATTCAATGTGAACTCGAAGAACGACGGTGAAAATCGGTGTACGTCCGATGGTGGACCTGTCGAATGCATTCACTGGAATCTTGTTTTGCTCAGTTTTTGTGGACTGTAGAACAAGGAATGCAACGCTGCCGTTGCTGCAGCCATTCCACCTTCAGGGATATCTACATATACTCCGTAAGAAAAGTGAAAAGGTTGCAATTTCCAGGCAGAGAAGGTGCTGCATTATCATTTGTTTCCCAAGTTCAGATTTGATGTTTTTTTGTTAAATCTCAACTCTCGAGTTGATCAACTTTTGGTTTTCTCATCTTCCGAAAATAGTAGAAGTTGAGAGAGCAAACTTGAGAGTTTTCTGTCAAATTCCAATTTGTAATACATTTTGTTGCATCTTCTGTCAAAAATTTCGGTTTCGGTTGAATACAAATAGTTTTAAAATAAAATGTTCCGAGAAAATTATTATTGGGAAAATCATCCATCGTCTGCTTCCGGAAGCGAAGATGATGAAGAAGAAGAAGAAGAATTGTTGGCAATTGAAAGAAGACAGTGCCAAATGTGTCCACGGCTCGAAAAATGGGACGACCATGATTTTATCTAAAAAAAAAAGTTCAAATGATGATTTTATTTCAAACAAATTACAATAAGTTTACCTTCATTACTTTAACATGGCTTACGCCGTCTGTCAGTTGGCAATTATTAATACATTTTTAATTGTTTAAAATACAAAATTGAAACATTAATTTAAAAAAGTTCTTCTAAAATTCGGTTTCTGTACTTAAGTGCAATCTGGATATAATTGAAAAGGACTTCCCAACCCATACCCTCCGTCCAAAATACCTATGATTTCCTCTTCATTGAGATAGTTTTTTCCAAGTTTCCTTCTAGTTTCCACCAAAACAGGAAATGTAACACATTTTCACGTTCTCTGAGGTTGCATAATCCACACAAATCTTCCAAATCACTCCTGTGAGGGAAGTATCTACCCTCTTGCTTTTAAAACCAGTGACAAGAGATCGGTTGGATACTCCACCCAGAAATAATTACTTGTTGACTGGTTATAGTTGAGCTTTGCATATAAATCCCTATGAACACAACTTCTGGCTTTCAGAGTGTAGTCCTCTCGCTTTCTCTCGTCGGATTGAGTTATGAGACTATAGAGTTCGCTTTTCCACGTTTCCATTTCATTACTCCGGAGACGTTGAGTATGTCCACAGTACTTCGCTAAATCTCTCCACGACTCAAACCATGATATTTGTTTTTGAACCACAAGCATCGTAATTTTCTTTGGTAGTCTCCTATCGTCCATTGCTATCGTCCTTAAAACGTAGTCAATCTGTAGTTTCAGAGTTGCAATAAATAAAGCAGGAAGACCTGTCTCAGCGACAAAAAACCCTCGCAGTAGATCTGCTGAGCTAAACCTCGCCTGTATTCAGAATTCTTTAGATATATTTAATTTTTTTTTTCTTTATTTTTTTTATTTTATATATTTTAAATTAAAAAAACTGTTTTTTTGTTTTTAAGTTGTATTTATTTTTTTTAATAAAAAAAGGTAAAAAATTAGTCATATTTCTCAATTTGGAAAAAATCCCAAGAGAATCTTTATGATTTTCTACCTGAATATAAAGAACTCATCAGTTTCTAAAAATGACTAAAACGTACCGTTTTGGCTCGGTGGCATGGAGCTGAGTCATCTTGAAAAATTAAGTTTTCGGAATGCTCGGAATATTGCTCTAATGTTGCCAAAACGCCTTCATTAATGATTTGAATGTATTTTGCGGCATTAACAGTACCTTCCAGCATAATAATTGCCTCAACACCAAACATTGTTATGGCTCCCCATACCATCACATAAGGATAATGTTTAACAGTAGGCAAAACACATTCATCCGAAAACCTTTCTCCTTTTTTGCGGCGGACTATCGCATTGCCATCGGGTCCGATCAAATTAAATTTAGATTCATCCGAAAAAACAACTTTCCCCCAATCATTTAGTCCAATCTTTGTAAGTTTTAGCCCATTGCAACCTTTGTTTCTTCATTCTGCAAGTAAGTAAAGACTTTTTTGCAGGTCGCCGTGCATTTAATCCCATAATATTTAGCAGTCTTTGCATGGTTCTATCACTTATTTTTTTTCCAGTTTGGGACTGAACATTTTTATTGATGTCCCCAGCATACTGAAATCGATTGCGGATTGAAAGTCGATGAATAAGACGCTCCTCTCTTGCAGTTGTCGATTTAGGCCTTCCACTTCCAATTTTTCGCGAAATTGAACCAACGGACTGGTAGTTCTTGAGGACATTACGCAAAGTCCATTCATTGGTACCAACCCGACGTGCTATTTCCCTATTGGAAACATTAACCTCATGTAAGGCTACAATTTGAGCCTTTTCTATTAAAGATAAAACCATAGTCAAATAAAGCAAACCGACAAAACTACGAGTTTTTATGCTAAAACTTGTTTTTAAATAAGCGAACTTCACTGTGTTGACTGATTATTTGTCAATAAATATGACAAAATAGTAAAAGAAGAGAACAAGATTGGATGAAAGGTAGAATTTTACCGTTAAAACACAAAAATATGAAAACAGATCAATGCGATGTTTCTTTGTCGCTGGGTGTATGATTCGCAGTACTATTGGGTAGCTTTAAGCTTCTTTTTAAGAAATAACGCAAAAGCTGCTCAACTTCATCGAACTCTCTGTGACCCCAAACTTGAGCTGCATAGCACATAATCGCTTTAGCTGTGGTTTCAAAAATACGATATTTGGATTCGTAGGCAACGTCTTTACAATGAATCACAGTCCTTCATGTTGCGTTTAGAGCGAGTTTGGATTTAGCCAACTTATCAACCAAATGGTTTTTCCAATTCAGGTTTCTAGATATCCGCACACCAAGACAGTTATATTCATTAACGCTGTAGGTGAAAATATAGTTTTCCTTCGGCTTTTTTGGTCGTTGTAATTTTTGCAATGAAACAATTAAGTTACGTTAACTTTCTCAACGTTTCGGCAGGGGTTGCTGCCTTCTTCAGGGATACTTTATTAACACAAAAAATACAAATAACATTAGTTCGTGGATCAGTAGAATAGTAAAACATTACAATTACAATACTCACTTAGATAAAATAAGACAAATTGATTGTCCAAATATTTAAATTAAAAATAAAAGTTAAATTAGCACTTCAAAGAATGAAGTTAAGTCTGTATAACTTGAACGAAGCACAAATTACATTTAAGAAGAAAGAAGAGAGCAATAGACAGCAGATATGTTTTGTGTGTCTTGTTTTCGATTCATGTTGTTTTTATTATTAAGAATATGTAATGTTTCCAACGTGTATCGTTTTGAAACATGTTTCTCAGTCTGTAGAGTTTCAACGCCTTCAAAGTTTGAAAATGACCGCTCTCAATACTGTGATTGGCCAGGGCTGTCTTTTCGGAATTTTTGAGTTGATATGCGTTGTCGAAGAAATTGTTTTGTGGTCCCAATATAACACAGGTTACAAGGTTCATTTGGTTTGCCATTACAATTAATTTTGTAGATCACATCGGTTTGTTTGTCCTTATCCGGTTTCGTTTTAAGTTTTGTAAAACATTGATCGAGTGTTTTGTTTGATTTGAAAGCAATGCGAACATCTGTCAGATTTTTTTAAGTTGTCGCTTAAAGTTGGAACGTAAACTATACTTTTGTGGTATGTGTTTGTTGGTTCTTCAATATTATTTTTCCGTGAAGTTTGGATTTTATGTTTTAAAAGAAGACTATGAATTATGGTAGAAGGATAACCATTATCACTTAGGATTTTGATGACTTTCTTCTCGTTGGTGGAGTGGAATCGTATATCGCTTATTTTGAAAATTTTATTTACGAGGTTGGACGCGGTATTAATGATGATGTGTCTTGCTGAATTTGAGCGAAAATTAATTAGTCTACCAGACGCTGTTGGTTTTTGGTACCAATCAAACAGCAAGCGATTTTCTTCACGATAGATTTTTAAATCCAAGAACGGCATTGCTTTGTTATGTTCGTTTTCGACAGTGAATTGAATTTTTGGGTGGAATCTGTTGAGGGTCTGTAGTACTTTTTCTATGTTTCCTTTGTCCATAATGGCAAATATGTCATCATGACATTTTGACATGAACGAAGGCTTCTCTTCCATGTTGGTTAAACATTCATCTAAGACATAGTCCAAAACTAGATCTGCAATCGTTGGAGATGCCCATAGGCATCCCAAAAATTTGTTTATAAATATTATCTTGGTATTGAAGATAATTGTTTTCTTTGAGACAAAAGTCAAGAATCTCAAGAAATTTATGTTGGGCTATTTTTGTGCTTTTACTTATTAAACACCATTTCTTTTTAACAATAGTGATGGCTAATTGAATGGGAATGTTTCATATTTCATATATTTATTTGCATAGAGTTATACTGTAAGATACATATCTTTTTAAGTAGTATAAACTTAATTGATTAATTTAAATGATGTGTTATTATAGTTAAGTACAAAAAAATTTAATAGTTTAACAATTCATATGTATTTGACAAAATTTTGAAATATTTAAAACTTAATAAAAAAAAAAGCATAGAAAAGAGAAAAAAAAGACACTATGTTATATATTTTATATCATCACTACCTTACCGTCTCAAGATACTCTGAGCTTTATTCCAAAAAGTCCAGTGCAGCTTATCACTCTTAAAGATCGGGGTAGACAGTTCCACAGACGTATCGCATTTATGAAAAACTGGCGTTCAGAAATCAAGAACGCATAACGCAAAGGCACAAGATTCAAAGATCTGGTAGAATGTGTGTGACGTATCTTATTATAAAGGTATGGTGGCTGACGTGTTTGTAAGATGTTGTTCAGCAAAGTTAACGTTCTAAGCTTGAAAAGATTTTCGAGAGTAACACCGTAATTTGATTTTGAAAATTCAGAAATGTGATCGTATTTTCTTAATCCGAAAATGTATCTACATAGCTATACTATTGTATGCAACATTAAGTTTAGGCTTGTGCTCATGATCATAATTATAAAAAAATTTCACAGCCATAGAGCATAATAGGGATAAGTAATGTTTTTGCCAGGATAATACGCGTTTTGAGTGGGGTTATTTTATGATTGCTCCACAGTAAACGAATGTTTGTGAATAATGACACTACATCGAACGAAACTAATACATCTTTTTTATTTAGTTTTACATTTTTTGCCTTCTCAACAAATTCAAAGGAATTTTTAACAGAGTGGCTTGATTTTGTTGTCACGCACTGTAAAATTTTTCCAACATATTTGGATAATTCATAGGACGGTACATTCATGGATGACGTAATTGGGCGCAGAGGGATGTCTATTTTGTGAATTTTTGGCAAGCCGTAAATAGATGGGAGCTGTGCGGTGTAAGTGGTCATCTTTGCTTTCTCTCTATCATCAATGTAATTGTTGTTTTTAAGCCATTTGACTAAATCATTGTTTTGCGTTTGAAGTGTTGTTGTTGGATTATTCCTTATTGTTCTATAGGTGTTGCGGTCAGATAATAGTTCATGCATCTTCTGTTCATAATCTTTGCGTTTCATGGCGACTGTGACGTTACCTTTGTCAGCTGGTACAATGATAATATTTTTGTGCTGCTTAAGGAAATTAATTGTTAGTTTGTTTACAAAGAGTAAATATTTTGCGAAGCGATCATTCTTTTGATGACGTATGAACGAGTGTAACATGTTGCTGTATTGTGCTCTCATGAGTTCTTGTTGTCTTTCGTCTTGTATGCCTCGAATTACTTCTTCTCCATCGGCTATGAGTTGAAAAAGAGGAAAACTTTGTTTATCAATTGGAAGCGTGAATTTTTTGCCAAGTGATAAAAGCCATTTAACCTCTAAGGGAAATTGAATATCTGTGCGGTTTTCAAACCATTTATTATGTATTTGAATGTTAAATTCTTTCCATAGTGATGATTTGAGGGTGTCTATTTTTTGTGCGTTTGATTGTTGTATTTTATTATAAATCTCTCTGTGAACTTGATTTTGTTTTTTGATGAATTGTTTGTATTCATTTTCTAACAGATTTTCTTTGATGCTTTGGTCATGTAGTCGAATAGTATTATTCGTGCGTTTTATTTTGTGATAGATTTCGGAGATTTCGATGTTGAGGACTTTTTGGTGGAATTTAAGCTCGATTTTGTCGTAAACTTCGAGGGATTCTTTGTTTGAAAGAATTTGTTTTGTGCTGCGTGTAGAGTTTTTAGGTGGTTAGGTATAAGTCCTGTTTTCCGGCATATTATTAAAAATTTGAGGTTTTGTTTTTGTGAAGCTAATGATCTTTGTGAGTTGCTATATTGCTTTAAATTATTACATATTTGTAAACCGTATTTGTATTTGATGTGTTCGTAGAAGTTCTTCATTGTGATGTTCATAGAGTACCTATATTATCTAGAGAACCGACTCGTACCCCCCTTGCCTGAAACACCCTCAAATTTTATTTTAGCTCAATGAGAGAAAACTCTCTTAAATTCCCTGTCCGTGAATACGTGTGAACTATTGATACAACAACAACTGGTGCCAGTAGCTCAAAAAGTTGACAAATTGAAAACACCCGATTTGCGATCATTTAAATGCTTATATCTTTGGATCCAATGGTCGGATTTTCAAAATTTAAAATTCAAATTAAAGCCAGAATGACAGTCGAGTACCAGCTATACCGTTAAAACCGTTAAAAATTTCTTACTAAAAAAATTTAATAAATTTTTGGAGAATAATTTTCGTCGAGGCAAACGTAACGAAGAAGAGGAATACTCAAGAAAAAAAATAAAAAAAAGTTTGCTACTAAGAATATACTGGAGCCTGATTCCGTAAAGAGAAAACGATCAAACGTTTTCGTTTTACGGAACTAGGCCCCTGGTTGGAGGGAGATAGTAATTCTAAAGACGGCGGAGTGCGTGAAACAAAACAGCATAACCTAGGCAAATTGGGTTCGCATCGGGAAAAAATTTGCTATACATATGTAAGTATGCACGTTTGTGGTAGGTATTTTTCATTCATTATTTGTTAAGGTGCCTTCATATGCTTAGTTTGGTTGGCTGATAACTTTTATTCTAATAGTCGGATCGTTAAGGTTGAGGTCTTAAAATTCAGGTTGAATATCAGGCTACATATTTTTTACAAAATCATTGCAGAGTAACATAAAAGTATGTTTACAATACATATACAGTATGTGTAAGATACAATTGATTATTAACTATAGTCAATAGCTTTAAAGATTGTAAAAGAAAGAAAAAGAAATGGCTACCTTAATAGACAAAATTAATGATAATTAACAATATATTGTACCTATCTTACACATATTGTATTGTAAACATACTTTTATGTTACTCTGCAATGATTTTGTAAAAAAAATATAGCATGATATTCAACCTGAAGAGTTATGAGGTGATAAAGAAAACAACAGAAATATGTATGTCAATATCTCGGTTAAAAAATTTTCGAAAAATCTAAAAATTTTACAAAACAAGTAGATAACCAATATCTATCATCTGTATGATTTTGAGATTTTTTAAAGCATCCGTCAAAAAGATAAAAATCAAAAGGTAAAAAATGAATTTAATTTTTAATTTTTTAATTTAACGGACTCTTATTTTGAATATCTGGGCGCATAATCAACCATATTTCAAACTGAGCGTGTCTCCTATGCTCAAATGTAGTGGGGGCATCGGGTCCCATTTAAAATGCACGGGACCACTAATACATGCTTATGCAATAGTAGATTTCAGTGTTCTAGCAGCTTGTAGGTCGAAAGAGAACAAACCCCTTAAGTCGGTTCTCTAGATAATATACGTACTCTTTGGTGTATTGCTGATGCTGCTCGGCTAGCCGTCCGATGATTTTAATAAAGTTGATTTTTTGACCAATTTGTGGAATTAATGCTGTAGGTGGAAATATAGTTTTCCTTCGGCTTTTTTGGTCGCTGTAATTTTTGCAATGAAACAAAAAAATGAAACGTTTCGGCAGGGGTTGCTGCCTTCTTCAGGGGTACTTTATTAAAACATGTTTCAAAACGATACACGTTGGAAACATTACATATTCTTAATAACAAAAACAACATGAATCGAAAACAAGACACACAAAACATATCTGCTGTCTATTGCTCTCTTCTTTCTTCTTAAATGTAATTTGTGCTTCGTTCAAGTTATACAGACTTAACTTCATTCTTTGAAGTGCTAATTTAACTTTTATTTTTAATTTAAATATTTGGACAATCAATTTGTCTTATTTTATCTAAGTGAGTATTGTAATTGTAATGTTTTACTATTCTACTGATCCACGAACTAATGTTATTTGTATTTTTTGTGTTAATAAAGTACCCCTGAAGAAGGCAGCAACCCCTGCCGAAACGTTGGGAAAGTTAATGTAACTTAATTGTTTCATTGCAAAAATTACAGCGACCAAAAAAGCCGAAGGAAAACTATATTTCCACCTACAGCATTAATTCCACAAATTGGTCAAAAAATTATATTCATTAACGACTTCAATGAGCTCCAAATTTCCAACTTTCACTGCGGCAGTTTCGGCCTCCACCTTTACGAAAAATCATGATTTTGGTCTTATCTAGGTTCATCTGGAGCAATACTCAAACAATCTATTGATCATCAATTGGAGACTTCCAGGCGGCTCTGCTAGCACCACGATATCATCAGCGAACATAAGTACTTTGATTAAAAGATCCACCGAAACACGAACTTCACCTTGCAATATCTCTTCTAAGTCATCTATGAATGGAGCAAATAATAGGGGACTCAAATTGCATCCATGTCTCAGTCCTATTTCTACTTCGAATTGTTTAGACACACTGCTTCCAAAAGCAACTGCAGAAGTTGTTGAATTGTAGAGATGTTCCAAAACATTCAAAAACTTCGACGATACTCCTTTATTGCACAGCTTCAGTATTAGTGCTCTCCTGTCTATAATATCGAACGCCGCCTTAAAATCGATGAAGAAAGCGTTAAGTTTTCTTTTTGATCCCATAAAGATTTCAGCTATATTGGTAAGCGAATAAATTTGGTTGATTGTCGAATAATTCTTTCGAAACCACGCTTGTGATTCGCTCAGTAAAATGTTGTTGTCAACCCAATCGTAAAGCCGTTTGCAAAGGAGTTTTGTAAAAATTTTCATTGATGAATTCAACAACGAAATTCCTCTGTAGTTTGCAGAAACTTCCTATCACCTTTTTTGAAAATTGGACAGTTAATAGCTTCTTTGAAATAGCATGGTAGATACGCTGGTATGCATGGTTTGATGCATTTGTTAGTAGTCCAGTCAATGAAGTGAAAAAATAGCTAAATTCGGAAAAACTCGCCGGAAAGCTAGATTTTGGTATATAGCTTCCTCATTGTGTTCTTAAGAAATTCTTTAAAGTCCCCACCGATATGAGCGCCGCTAACAATTTTACGGGGGGTTGAAGGCCCCCCAAAATGGTTTTTCAAGAACTCCCAAATGGTAAGTTGTACAAAAAAACTGTTAAGCACTAATTTGTAGCTTGGAATATTTCCTACAAAAACGTAGAACATTTTTTTTTTATACAAATAACGGTTTTTGAAATAAACCAATCAGAGAAGTTAAGGGTTTTACTTTTCTATGTAGTTGAGCGACTTAATTTCAAAATTGTGCATTTTGTGATAAAAGATCTATTTTTTTTCTGTTGTTGGTACATTATATGGACATTATTTTAAGATATCGGTCCACTCTATTTGTCCACCCCTTTAAGTGGGAGGGGTAAATTAAATTTTTTTTTTCTAAAATATAAAATTAATATAAAAACACAACGGCAACACTTAAAATATTATGTTATAGCTTATCTTAAAGCCAGATATTTATTTTTTATGTATGTTTTTAATAAAGTTATTTAAGTGCTTAGTTTTTCAATAAATGATTTTTAAACTCAAAATTTTAAAAATAAAATTTGAAAAATTTGAAAAAAAAAATTTCCGGCGATTTTTTCCGAGTCAAATGCTTCATTGACTGGACTATAGGGTTTCTATAAAAATAGGAGTTTGTGTTTTATAAAACTCTTGTGGTATGCCATTTAATCCCGGACTCTTGTTTTTTTGGAGCTCCTTCAATACAAGTTGAACCTCTGCACAGGAAAAAGGTGCATCCAACTCTTCGTTCTCTTGGAACGAAAAATAGAAATTGTCTTTTGTTAACATTTTGAAGTGTTTTGCGAGATCTTTGATTTCAATAGGTGGAGTGACTTGATTGTTGCGTTTTTTACTAATTCGTACAGTTTTCCAAAACTCGGACGCATTTCTGCAATCTGCAAGATCTTGAGCAAGTTTTCTTGAGTAGGTTCGGCGTTTAAAACTTAATATCTCTTTGTATTGTTTATTTACAGCATGATATTGCTCTTTAAAAAATATATTATCTGGAAAAATTCTTAGTAATCTTAGCCACGCAAAAGATTTCCCACGAGCTAACATACAATCTTTATCAAACCATTTTCACGGTATTGCATGGTGTTGTTCTTTGCCTTACATTGTACTGATATAGAATTTTTAATAATATTGTCCACATCCGATAGATTTAGATAAAATTGTGAAGATGATGTAGATTGAAGAAGAAGAGCATTGTTCAAAGAATTGGAGTACCTTTCGGCAAAAGCATTTTTCCACCTGAAATTCCCCTGAGTAGCTGATTCTTCTGTTGCTTTTTACGTCTTTTGTTAGTTGCATTGGGAAGGGATCTGAACTGAATGTATTTCAGTTATGACTTCGAAATCGTCCATCATAGCACTCCAGTCTTCGATTACTGAGATACCTTGTAGCTCAATAAAAGTGAAGTCCCCTATTTTGTCTCCTTCTGCAGTACCATTGCAAACACTCAGTCCAAAAGAATTACAAAGATCGATGACTTTTTTACCTTCTCTCTTAATTGTTATATCTTTTGAACTACGGTTTTTATACACAATCAGCTTGTTTTCACTTTCTAGGGCTCCGGTTCGTGCATTGAAGTCTCCGATTAGCGCTAAATTGTTTCTGTCCGTAGCAAAAAGATTGTCTTCAAGCCTAATGAAGTCATTTTCCCAGTCGTTGCAGTTTATGTATAAGGGGATGAGATTTAATAAGGATCGATCTGTGGTTATTGGTTATAACAGGAATGTGCTATAGTGGGGCGGCTTAGTTAAATAATTGTGCACTTTGTGATAAAAGCATACAATTTTTTTCATTGTTGGTACATTATATGAATATGATTTTAAGATATTGGGCCACTTCAAAATTCCGCCCCTTTAGGTGGGATGGGCAAATTTAAAACAAAAATTACATGATTGAAAAAAAAAAATATTAAAAAACAACGGCAACACTTACAATATCATGCTATACCAACCAAGAACCCATTCTTCAATTCTGTTTTTAAATTAAGTTATTTTAGTGCTTAGTTTTTGAAGAAAATATTTTCAAACTCAAAATGTTGAAAAAAAATAAAAAAAAAAGTTTATTATGATTTTTTTGCAAAATTTTACGTTATTGAATACTAATTTGCTTTATCATTTTCGATACTCTTATTAACTTTTAGTCGAGTACTAAAAACCAGATAGTCTTAAGTCATTTAGTTTTTTAGAAAATTGAAAATTACCATAACTACTTTTTTCTTAAAACCGTCATTTTTGAACATAAACAATGGATTTTGACTTTCTTGTTTAAATTATAAAATTGGTCCAATCAATAAAACTATTAAAGGTCATGTATTTAGTTATAAATTTTTAAAATGTTACTTAATAAGTTTGGAAGATGAAAAAAAAAAAAAATTTCACAACCACGCCCCCTCCACCCCTTCAGTATCATAATAAAATCACAGAAAACCATCACTTCTTCAGTCTTTTGCCTTGAACATCATTCTGGTATATGTATTTTAAGTTATTTTGTGACTTGTAGAAAATAAAAGAAGCTACAAATATGATCCTCGGTATTTTTGTATATAACCGACGCCATTAAGCTCCAACAAAAACTTAAAATTCCGTTAGTTGTAAAATTCTCAGTTTCTTCGCACAGTACAGCGCATTGCGCAATAACCCCTTAAGTCTTCTGAATATATTTAAAATTTGATCACATACAAATTACTGGTACCACTTGTTTTTTGCGACGAATACCTTTATTGAGGGGGGGATTGAGAAAGTGTTTTTTTTTCAAACGTTTCATTTTCAATTAAACCGATTTCTTTTCGATCCGCTACAAATTTTGCGAACGATTTTTAAATTATTGAGACAAGAAATAAAGTACATATGGGGCTGATGTTATCGGTCCACGGAAGGCCGCAGAAGCCGGCAGAGGTAGGTAAGCAGGTTGAAATGGCGGTCACGAGCCACCTAGCTTATTGAGCCAATTAGAGCTAGAGTGCGTCGTTTTGATACCATAACTCATACGACCTATGGATGGAAATGGTATGGATTGTTTGAGTCTCGCAGCAACATGCCACATTGATCAGATTGTCGGTTGGCTCAGAGACTTACAAGGTTTGTACTCTTAGAACGATCATCTAGTCCTAGGAAAGATGTAAGGTGGCTACTGAGGTTTATCCTAGAGCTAGTGCGTTTCGTTAAGAAATGAGATCAAATCTTTGATCCTCATCTCAGAAAATTCGTTAAGGTCACAAAAAAAGCTTTACCAAGTGACTGAGCTCTTTTTCTGGCCAAAGCGGAGCATTTACAGAGGAAATGAATGACTGTTTCCTTTTCCTGCTGGTCCCCGCAACTACGACAGTGATAATTGTGGGGTATATCTAGCTTCGCTGCATGCTCTCCGATTGGCCTGTATCCTGTTCATGCAAATTAAGTCGTTTGTCCGGGATTTACTATAGGTGGGCCAAATCTTCATATAAATGATGGAATTTGACAAATTTCCCCACCTGCGATTGGATTCGGTAAGAAAAATAGAGAATGTATTGCCCTTCATGACTCCAAGTGGAATGTTAACTGTTTCCGGAAGTGAGTCATGAAGGGCTGAACCTTGCCTGGCCAGTTCGTCAGCCCGCTCGTTTCCATCTCCTCGAGATTCACATTTAGGCTGGCGAGGTCATCACGGCATTGATGCACCAATTTGGAAGACGATGCAGCTGAGCTAATGGCTTTAACAGCTGTCAGGATAGTGGTATTTCGGTATTGGTTGGGGTCTTGTTTGAGTACCTTACATGCTTCCCCAATTGCCAGTAATTCAGCTTGAAAAATACTAGCATTCGGAAAATATTCCTGAACCAACCCCACACTCCATCTTTGAACCATCAGTAAAAATAGTTGTGTCGAAGTCTTTCGTCACGATGTCGTTTTGCCAATCTATCTGGATGGGAAAACAACATTAAAATCCTTACTGAGACACAGAATAGGAGCGAAGTAATCAGTAGTAGTTGACAAAATATCTGTGGGAATAAGATTATTAATACAGCCGGCAGAGGTATTGGCCTTGTTAATTATTTGACCAAAATGGGAGCGAAGGTTAAGCTCACCGTCGCAAATAATTCCAAGGTCTCGAATGGATTAAATTGTGGGAATGGCCACGTTGCGAAAGCAATATGTACTAGGGGTTGAGGGAAACCGTTTATAACCGGAGAAGGTTATAGATTGAAAGTAATGTTGAGTCCTAAGAAATTCTTTTCGCACCAAGTTTGGAATAAATTGAATTGACCTTAATGATTTTAATATCGACTACATAACTACGATATGAGCCAGTAGTTATATTGACTGTCAATATCGTTTATTGTTAGAACAAAGATAAGAGGGCCCAAGTGGATTTGAAGAACGCATGAAGTGGCGTAAATGGGGATATGGGGGTCAGAGATTGAGAACCTGAACAAAACCGGAATGATCATTATAAATCCTTCTTTCCTTCCGTTAACTATTTTCCAAAGTAAGATCAACGAATGGTTTGAAAAATATATGTAAATTCACAAACGCATCGTTGCAGAGATGTTGCACAATTACTTGGGTCAAACATTTATAAAGCCATCAAACCAGCATCAGTTTTAATGTAAAGTGTTCACTATTGCAAACTTGCATCAAATACTGCGCAAACTTAAAGCAAAACCAGAATCAAGGAAATGCGATGCGTAGTTGCTGATGTATTGCATCAGCATCAGCTGCGTTGCGCATCAGCATCGCAACAAAGCAAATGTTTGATGTTTATGAATGTACACTATTGTTGATTAAAAAATTTACTGTCTTTAATCAATTGAGACAAATTGTATAAATTACACCCAAATTATATCATTTTTATATTATAAAACAACTAAAGTCTTCTTAATTAAGTGAATACAAAAAATTTTAATCTTAATATAAAACGTTTTTTACTAAAAAGTATAAAACAATCTCCCCATACACTAAAAACGAAAAACGATGGGGTGCATGCAATAGATCTTAGTAATAATTCTCATTTGATTGTATTTGTCGCAAAACATTTTTTGCTTAAATAAAAACCAGAATGAAGTTATAGGCAAGAGATCGAAAAAAGTGTGGGTTTTTCAGAATTGTGAAGGCGGGCGTATGGGGCGTGGTTGTCGTAATTTGTTTTTTCATCAAACAACCATATTAAATAACATATTAAAAGTTCATAACTACCTAAACTATTGTAGGTCTATTGATTAAACTAATTTTATAATTTAAACAAGAAAGTCAAAATCCATTGTTTATGTTCAAAAATGACGGTTTTAAGAAAAAAGTAGTTATGGTAATTTTCAATTTTCTAAAAAACTAAGGGCCGTTTGCTGATACTACACATAACGATTTAAGTTGAACTTAAATTCTTAAGGGGTACTTTTTCCATGTCATAAAGTGATACTTAAGAAATTAAGTTCAACTTAAATCTTTATGTGTAGTATCAGCAAACCTCCCTAAATGACTTAAGACTATCTGGTTTTTAGCACTCGACTAAAAGTTAATAAGAGTATCGAAAATGATAAAGCAAATCAGTACTTAAGAACGTAAAATTTTGCAAAAAAAATCATAACCTTTTTTTTTTATTTTTTTTCAAAATTTTGAGTTTGAAAATGATTTTTTCAAAAACTAAGCACTAAAATTTCGAAGTGGCCCAATATCTTAAAATCATATTCATATAATGTACCAACAATGAAAAAAATTTGATGCTTTTATCACAAAGTGCACAATTATCTTTTATATGGACGCTATGCCGCTCCACTACTATACATTGACCTATTATATATAGTAAGTCAATGGCATAGTACACATATTAAAGGTAATATCATTAGCGTTTTCATTTTTGTTCAGTTCTGCGCATCTGAAAATTGAGGTATTATGGTGGTAAAATGGTGGATCCAGTGTCCCTTTACTTCTCTAATTTCAATATTTTGTTGTTATTTCTAATGATGCGTGATGAGTTCTTGTGGGCACTGGAACAGCCATTTTTAATTTTTTGACACTGCCAACTTTGACAACCTGCGCAATATAATACCTTTGATTTGTGTACTGTGAGTCAATGGTGCTATAGCTTTAACACTAAGATGCGAAGGGCCAACAATCATTCCGTTTGCAGTCGAAGTTGTTGTTGATAAACCACAACCAACTTCATTTGACGTTCCTCCGTGACGTTTTTGGCTATTGCATCGTGTTGTGAAAATTGTAAACAAATATTTTCAAAGAATTTCTCCCCAAGTTTATACTTTAATTCTAGTTTTTGCAGCCCATGCTCATGATTTGTGACAAACACTTGCTGATCCTGATTCCACTCCACAACCAAATCGTCAATTCGCAATTTATCATCACGTAGCGACAATCTCATTCGTGGTTGATTTAGATTAATAATGACTTTATTTTTCATAATTTCTTAATGCTAATTGTAACACATCACAAAAAAAGCATGGCCTACGCCGTCTGCCAGAGTGACATTTTTATGTTTAAATAAGTAAATTATTATACATATGTAATTGAAATAAAACATTTAAATTTGATGAAATATATTTTCTTTGTATTTTTTTGGATATCATTAGAATAGCTCTTCGATTATGTTTTTCCGGTACCTTAATCCCCATTCTATATACTTTGCCAGCAGCTTCCAATTTTCACCATTTAAGATGTTTTTCATCTCCATATTGCTCAGGACACTTTTTCCAAATACAGATACTCGGATTTCCGCCAGAATAGGACATCTTCCCAGAAAATGGTATACATCTTCCCTCGCCCTCATGTTGCACAGCCCACATGTATCTGCAAGGTCATTTCTGTAGGGAATGAAATTTAACGGGATAACCTCAGCTCTTGCTCTGATGATTGAAGATATTTCCTCCGTTGAGTAATTGCAATTGAAGTAATTCCTGTGCATTAGGTTATGATTGAGTTGGGCATATATAATTCGTTGTACGGATGACCTTGCCTTTATTTCGAAATCCTGTCTTTTTCTCAAATCTACCGCCTTGATTAACTCGTACGCCTCATATTTCCAAGCCTCCATATTGTTACTATCTAGGCTTATAGAAAAGCTACAATATTCTGCCAATCTCTTCCACTGTGCATACCATGAGATTTCTTTTCTCACTACCAGCATACTTATCTTTTTTGACAATCTTCTATCGTCCATTTGAAGAGTTTTTATGGCATAGTCAACTTGCATTTTCAACGTTGATATGTACAAAGGAGATAACCCAGTTTCAAGAAGAAGAACATGATTTGGTGTTGACTGAGGCAACTTGAAAATTCTTTTTAAGAAGTATCGTAAGAGTTGCTCCACTTCTTCAAACTCTATGTGGCCCCAACATTGGGAAGCATAACACATTATGGCTTTTGCTGTTGCCTCAAAAACTCGATACTTTGATGGTGAATCTACATCTTTACTGGACATGACACTTCTCCAGGTTGCATTAATAGCACTCTTTGCTTTTGCGAGTTTTCCTGCCATATGTCTTTTCATATTTAGATTTCTCGTAATGAGAACACCTAAGTAATTGTACTCATTTACCACCTCTACGTCATGGTTAGAAAATTTCCATTTTTCATTGCGACAGTTTCTACCTCCTGCATTGCGAAATATCATGATTTTTGATTTGACTAGGTTTACTTGCAGTCTCCATTTATCGCAATATTCAGCCAGCCTGTTCAACATAAGCTGAAGACCTTGTGGTGTTTCAGCCAGTGCAACAATGTCATCAGCAAACATTAAATGGCTTATTACAAGTGTTTCAGACAGCTTTACTCCTCCGGTCCAAATCTCATTAATATCGTCAATGAATAGGGCAAACAAAAGTGGGCTTAAATTGCAACCTTGCCTAAGACCAATTTCAACTTCGAATTCCTCCGATATTTCGATTCCATTGACTATAGCTGACGTTGTACGTGCATACAAACTTTCTATAATTTTTCCGAATTTGAGAGACATTCCTTTATTGTACAATTTCATCATGAGTGCCTTTCTGTCAATTGTATCGAAAGCTGCTTTAAAATCGATGTAGAATGCATACAATTTTTTCTTCTTATTTATAGATATTTCGGCGATATTTGTGAGCACATAAATTTGGTCTACAGTGGAGTAATCTCTACGAAAACCAGCCTGGTTTTCACTAAGGAGATTATTTTCTTGGATCCATGTGTACAACCTTTTGCTTAGAATTTTGGTGAGAATCTTCATTGATGCGTTTAATACTGAGATGCCTCTGTAGTTTGCTGGGTTACTGCATTCACCTTTTTTAAGGATAGGATTTAGCAGAGCTTTGTTAAAATATTCAGGAACTGAACCGTCCACAAGCAAGAAGTTAAGCGCAGCTGTTAGTTTTATAATGAGATCTGTAGTGCTGAATTTATAAAACTCCATTGGAATACCGTCCGATCCAGGGCCCTTGTCCTTTTTTGACTCTTTGAGAGCCGCTTCAACTTCAGCAACTGTAAATAGGGCATCCAGAGTATTGCTGTAGTTGTCTTTTGTCATTTCACTGAAATATTCTACCAGTATTGGAAGTTCAATTGGTATTGATCCATTCCTTGTTACTCTTCCGTTTATCTCCCTTACTGTTTTCCAAAAATCAGATGCATTGCCACACTCGGAAATTTTTCGAGCGACTTCAATAGCATGATTTCGGCGTTTAACACTGCACAATATTTTATATTCCTTGTTCGCCTGTACATATTTTAGTCTGAAGAAATCATTTTGGGGGTTTTTTCTAAGCACTTTTAGCCAAACGAAAGATTTCTTCCTAGCCTCTGACAACTCGCTGTCAAACCATTTCTCTCTGTAGATAAATCCTGGTTTTCTCCTAGACCTACATGCACTGGGTATTGACTCTAATACAATTTGGTTTATCTCTTCTACAGGTAAAACTTCGTTGCTGGAGTTTGTATGACTAGAAAGGTTTTCAGTCAATGACGTTTTATATCCGTTGGCAAAAGCGGCTTTCCATTTGTATTTTATTGGTAATGTTGTTTGATCTTCATAAGTCCCCTGAGAGCTCGACGGCTGAATAGAGATTTCGATTGGGAGATGATCGGAGAATATCTGGGGTTTTACAGCAAAATCGTTTAGTAGTTCGCACCAGTCACCTCCTACAAGCCCATAATCTATAACCGAACTTCCTTGATGGCTAACAAATGTAAATTCTCCATCCTTGTACCCATTATAACACCCATTACAAATTCCGAGTCCAAAAGAATTACAAAGATCAATCAGCTTTTTCCCCTCTCGGTTGATAACGACATCCCTGGATTTACGATCTCTTCCCCAAAGTTTATTTTCACTGGTTTCAGAGCCTGTCCTAGCGTTAAAGTCTCCGATAATTAGTAAATTTACAAATGCGTTGTTGTTAAGTCTGTCGACTAGTTGGTTGTACTGGTATTCCCAATGGTTACAGTTGATATATGTTGGAACTAATGTCATCTTATGGCGACTAAAATTAATTTCCAAATAATCCAGATCATAATTATTTCTTAAAAAGCACTCCACATTCTTGAGGTTTAATTTGTAACCCATAAGTACTCCACCACTTGCTCGTCCCCTTAAACTATGTCTTTCTGCATAAATCCATTTTAGTTTATACTCATTTAAATACAATAGAAAATTATTATTAATATTATGTTCTTCTGTTACATGCGTTTCAACTAGTACAAAAATATCATATTCTTTAATAAAATTTATAAAATCTGGTATATTAAACTTATTTACTAATCCAGCAATATTATAGCTAAGAATTTTTATATTTTTAATATTAAGCAACTGGCAGACGGCTTTTTCCTAATTATTATTAAGATTTTATATCACCCTGTCCACACAAAACGAATTTCCCCCTCTAACATTATCAGCGCCACCTGTGGGTTGATAACTGCAACCAACTTCTGCTCCATTTGACATTTCTCGATCTGACATGTATTTTATTTTGTGTTGCTCCCTTACATTTCCATGTTTACCTGTTTGATTATGTTGAATAATCTCGGAATAAAGCTTTACAAAGAAATCGTTCGACAATTTATGTGTTTCAGTGATTATTTGTAATCCATTCTCCTGTTCAGAAACAAACCCAGCTTTATCGTCCCATCGAATTAAAATATCGTCCACTCGTAGCTTGTCGTCGCGTAGGAAGACTTTTGTTTTTGTGTTGCATGCACGAAGATGTTTCCTTAGCTGTAAGAGCTTCCCGCGTCTCTGTCTTACTCCGAGTGGGTAGTCACGGTTAATCGATATTCCTGATCCTTTAAGGTTTTTGGATTGTTTCAGAACTTGGAATGCGCAAGATTTGGTGCTGAATTTGGCTATAAATGTCGATGTTTTGCTGTTGCTGTTGTTGCTTATTTGTTGGATTTGTTCTGCAGCTATTATATTTTGTGAATTAGCAAGGTTTTTGCAGATATTCACAATTTCCATTTGTTGTTCTGGAATTGATTTTGGCATTTGAAAAATTAGGTTACATTCGTTTGTAGCAATTTTCATTTGTTCAATTTCATTTTTCAAGAAAAAGCACTTGTCACTCAATTCCTTGACAGTTGCTTTAAGGTCTTGGTTTTCCTGCTGTACTACTACTAGATCCTGCCGTAATTCATTTAGATCAGTTTTTGTTGCAATATCTTTGAGTTTAAGATCAAACAAATTGTTAAGATCGTTGATAGACATCGAACTTATTGGTTTATCCATTTTCTTATCTTTTTTTGCTATATAAATGGCCGATTCCGGAGATGTCACTTGATGTTTACGCTTATTCATTCGTAGTTCAGTCTTTGACAATTCTTTGGCGCTTATTCTCTTAATTTAAAAAATATTGCATTCATAATCTAACATAACTCACGTGTAGTTTCAAAATTTGTGGATCTAATAGACTTGAAGTGAACTTTTAAGCAATATTTTATAAATTATTATAATTTTATTTTGTTGAGCTATAAATTTACACTCTTACACAGCACAGTCAGTGTTGCCACTTCCTTCATTCGTGGTTGTTTTGCGTAAATGAGTTTGCGCAGCTGGAGTAATTTGATGCGCTTTTGCCGAGTCTTCAATGGGTAGTCTCGACTTATGGAGATGCCGGTTCCCTGCAGCTTTTTGACATTTTTTAAAACATTGCTTGCCTTTTGCTTGCATTTAAATTCTGCCAAAATAGTAACCACTTCTTCATTCGATGCGATTTGCCTCAGTTCTTGTGCAGTGATGGTTGTATTTGAGTCCGAAATTTTGTTACATAAGTTTACAGCTTGTTCTATGGGATTCGATTGTCCATACTTCACTCGAATGATTAAGTTGCATTCATTTGCAGCGATCTTAAGCTGATCAATTTCATTTTGAAGAACATTGCATCTTTCGAAAAGTGCACCTACCGTCTCCTTCAATTGTACATTCTCCCTCCTAACCTCACTAAGCTCACCGCGCAAATCTGAAATGTCATCCTTTGTAGCAAGATTTATAAGGTTCGAGGCAAAAGATTGTTTAATTCCTCGATAGTCATGGAACCAACCAACGAAGTCATATTTTTTTCTTTTTTGGAAGATGATTGAATGTGTATTTCCGGCGATGTTTCTTAAACTTTTCGTTTTGATTTCTTCATCAAGTCTTTAATATTGTCGGTGGTTTATACAATATAATAAGCAATTTTTATTTCTAGCTACTAAATGTAATATAAATTTAAAAATTCAATGATTTTCAATCTTAATCAGTTGGTCCTAAGCGTATACACAATAAGTAAAAGTTGTTTAATTTTGTTTGTTTAAATCAACTTAAATAAACTTTTTTTTCAAGAGCTAAACAATTTTAACTTTTGAGCTAAACCACGGTTGCCAACCCCCTCATTTTATCTACCGATTTCGTATTTCAAACGAACGACAATTTTGCTCTTGGAATTGATAAAGGTTAGTTTGCCTTGCATTGAACCAAGGTACGCAGTGAAATATCTTGAATATTCCTTTATTTAAATTATGCTAACTTACATAATATGTGTATATCGCAACTACAACTTATTTTTTTCGGCCATCATTTATTTTTATTTTTCAATGTACAAAAACAACGGGAACTTATTTTCAAATAATCGCACAGAATAAATTCAAATCTCACAGAATAAATTCAAATCTAAAGTTGAAACATACGTACAGTGGTATGAAAAATATTCCGGATTTTTTTGGTAAACTGCATTGATTGTTGGTTTGTGATATAAAAATGAAAAAATCAAATGTTTGCAATATTTTCCCATTTTTATTGAACAATTTTATTATTTGAAACAAAAACCATGAAACTTTATCCATCAAAACAAAAAAAAATTCAATAAAAATTAAAGTTAATTCAAAATTTTAATGTGACAAACTAACCGGATTATATTTTTTTGCAATTACAGTCAAACTTCTTTATAACGAACTTCTTTATAACATAATTCTCTCTATAGTGAATTTCATTTTGTTCCCCTTCCCCTTAAAAAATATCTCATATGAATTTAGTCCTTTATAACGAAATTCTCTATAGCGAAATTCTCTAAAGAGATAATAAGGAATAAGGAAATTATTTTTTTGGTCCGAAAGCAAAGTTGTTTCTTTATAACGAAATCTCAATTTTCAAATTTGAAATAAAAACCGACTACGATTTTAGTTTCTTATTTTAAAAGGGAATTCCCCATTTAAGCAAGAATTTTCGAAATGTCAATTATTTTCAATTTTTAAATCAAAGCCTACTACGATTCTTGTTCCTAATTTTAAAAGGGAACTCCCCGTTTTGGGAAGAATTTTTCTTAAACCAACGCGAATTTTCGGTGGCGACGACGAAAACAATAATAACAACGTGTTGTTTTCATTGACAACCACGTGTTTTTATTGTTGTTTTCGTCACCGCCACCGAAAATTCGTGTTGGTGTGAAATTGAAATTATTATGTATGTGCGGATGTATAAAAAGTGTGCATATGTAGTAGAACTTTTACGTCGAGTTTGAGAGAATAGGAAGAGTTTTATAATAAAACAATAAATAAAACTCAATTGCAATCGAAAATTGATATGTTTTTAATTAAAAAATAAAAAGACACACATATCTTTAAAATGAGTTTTTGTTTACCATTTTTTTTTAAATATACCTCTTGCAGTGTTAAAAAATTACATTTTCTATATTACGAATTTTGTATATAACTTCTTTATAACAAAGCAATTTTTTGTTCCCTTGAAGGTTCGTTATAGAGAAGTTTGACTGTATTTATTTAATATTTTGTCCAGTAACCCCTGTTTTTAATCACAGCTCGGCATCGACGAGACACTGACTGGATTAAATTCTCGAAAACAGAAGCAGGAATATTCTCCCATTCATTTTTCAAAGCTGCAAAAAGAGAAGTTGTTGACGTGTGCTTTTTTTTCCCAACCCGCCTTTTTAAAATGGCCCACAAGTTTGTGCAAACCACTCTTTTAGCAGCTTTGAAGAATGTTTGGGGTCATTATCCTGCTGAAAAACCCAACGCAGAGGCATTTCTTCCTCTGCCTATAGAAGCATTACTGACTCCAAAATGTCCCTATATTGGAAACGGTCCATAATTCCCGTGATTTGGTGTATAGGACCGCAGCCTGCTCCTGAAAAACAGCCCCAAACCATCACCGAGGCTCCACCGTGCTTAACTGTAAGGAGTACATTTGCAGGCTTTAATCGCGTACCTTTTGAGCGCCTCACTGTCCTTGCACCATCGGAGTAAAATAAGTTGAATTTGCTTTCATCACTAAAAAGCACACTCCTTCATTTGCTTAAAGACCGGTTAAGATGATTTTTTGCAAATTCAACCCTGGGTTAAATGTTTTGATTAGGAATTTTAAGTCTTTTCCAAATACCTTTTACGGATTACCTTTTTTTACGATGTTTAGCAGTAAGAAGAGGTTTTTTAGCTGGTCGAAATGCAAAAAGACCGAAATCTCTTAAACGCTTCCTGACTGTACTTGGCCCTATGGGTAGATTAAGTTCATCACAAATTGTCTTTGAAGTCGCAAATGGGTCTTTAAGCACGAAATTCTTTATGCGCCTATCAGTTTTAATTGTTGTTTTGCGAGGGCGTCCACCAAAATGATCTGCTTCTATTGATTTTCCACTTTTAAATTTTTAAATGATGTCGCAAACCCTTGACGTTGAAATTTTTAAGATTTCAGCGATTACTTTTTGTTTTATACCGGCTTGGAACTTTTCTATTATTTCGTATCGAATCGTGTTGCTACAACGTGTTTTAGCCATTTTATGCACTGTATAATTTCAACTTACACAGCTCTCAACTTGTAAAAACGTTTTAATCTACGGCTTCAGTCAAAAGACTCGAAAAAACCGTTACTTTAACATCGAGACTCGCAATCTTCTTGAAATCCGGTTAGTTTTGCACAGGCATGTTACTGAGTAACTTTATAAAATATTTTTTTTTTATTGTTCGTATCATCATCATTACATTTTTAAGGTTATTATTAACTTGTCTCATACTCTTTACAAATTATTAAAAAACTTATGGAAAGTTGTTAGTTTTCTACTTGGTATTAAGAAAATCATTACTATGGGAAAAAATCCGGAATGTTTTTGACAGCACTGTATATATCTGTCAAAAATTTCACACGGAAATTTTTAAAAATGCAAGTAGGCTAACTTTTAAATTTCAACTCTCGAGTTGAGATTTAAAATAGTGAAGAAAAACAAATTTCAACTTGTCACTCAACTCTCAAGTTTGTGCAAACTCTAGATTTGACCAACTTGAGAGTTTGCGGTTGACAATTATAGTGAAGAAAATGGCTCTAAATATTCTCAAATCTAGGACTAGCAAAATTGTCAGTTTTCTGTCACAAAATTTTGAAATATTTGGCAAAATTAATTTTTAATACCTATGTACAGTGGGGAGCAAAATTTGTAAAAAATTGTTATTTGTTATATCTTTAAATACAGTCACTTTTTTTTAACCTCTATTGCTATGTGGTATTCATGGCAATTAAGTTCACCTATTGAAGTGATAATTTAAGGGTTTATTCTTACTGCTTTATTTAAATGTCACTTTGTGTGTCGTATTTTAGGCGAGCAAAATAATAGCAGTGATTTTCAGGATCTAATTCAAAAATTTATATTTTACGGGGGCGTAAACAAGTTTTAACGCCATTTTACATAAAACGTGTTGTACGGTTTTCAAAAATACGTACTATTGCAACAGCTACACTTGAAGAACTTGATTTACTATGCGGTGTTCATACAGTGAGAAGACAATTGAGGAATCACAACTTGAATGGCTCGCAGTGCACGAAAAGTCCGATTTCTGAAAAAAAACATAACAAAAAGAAAGAGGTTTGCGCGAGAGCATTTGGGATGGGCTTCCAAAAAGTGGAAGAATATTCTTTGGACTGACGAGAGTTAAGTTGTACTTTATGGTGGTAAAGGATCTTGGCAGTATGTAAGACAACCACCAAATACCGCATATGATCCTATATACAAAACAACAACGATAAAACACACATCTAGCATCATGGTATGGGGATGGAGTTGGTCTAATATATTGAATGAACAATGCAATGAAACAGCATCTCGTACGTGAAAATTTGGCAAAACATCATACTAACATACACAGACTTCGAAATGCCGCTTAAATGTGTCTTCAGCTGTATAACGACCCAAAATACACCAGCAGGACAGCTAAGTAATGGTCTTCATGACCACAAGATTAACGTCATGCAGTGGTCTGCTAAGTCTCCCGCCCTCAATCCTATTGAAAATTTTTGGGCGAACATAAAAAAAAGCAGTCTGGAATGCCAAATTAAAAAAAAAACATAGTTATGGATCTTAGTTGAGCAATCTTGGAGATCAATAACACCTCAAAGATGTTAGGGTCTTGTAAACTTAATGAAACGTTGTTGCGAACCTGTGATACAAAATAATGGTCATGCTACCAATTACAAGCTTTCTTGAAATGAAATCCATGAATTGAACTTTTTGTACCGTTGTTTTAATTAAACTATACACAAATGAAAAAACTGCTATTATTATCCTCGCTTTATTTTCGCATGTGTTTTGTTTTTGTATTATTGCTTAATTAATTACAATTTAATTCACATAAAAAACATTTCAATAAAACATTTCCACTTTTGCTACCTATTAAGTAAGTATTAGCTTTTGAATCTATTTTTCTTTTCAAACCAAGCTTTAGATTGCCAAATTAACATACTAGCTTAAAAAAATTTAATTCATAAGCTAACTTATGAATTGAAAATTTTAACATTAGAAATGTTTAAGCGGAGGCATACCTACTAACAATGTGAAAAAATCGTTTTCACAAAAGTGGAACGCCGAGTAGAGAAAGATGGCGAAACGTCAGGGGAATAGACAAAATTAGGTGTGTTCAATGAGGCTGTTCGGAACAGTTTAGAACACTTTAGAACAGAAAAGTACAAGATTTTTCTGTTCAATGAGAAATCTTCTGTTCTAAACTGTTCTGGATTGCTGTTCAATGAGTCAGTTTGGAACAGTTTGGAACACTTTAGAACAGGATTTTCTGCACTTGCTTTTGAGGTAGAACAAGTTAGAACAGATTTGTGAAAACTGTCAAAATCAGATGTTGTGATTTTTTTAATGAAAGTAATTTGTTTTTTTTGATAGATTTTATTTGAATCTCTGCTTAACTCTTTCAAAAGTGTATTTTAATCAATTCTGAATCTATTTTCATGAAGTAATTTTAGTTTTAAGACGTATATTTGTGAATTTGTAAAAAGCATATATGCTCCGAAAAATTTTTGTTGCTTTTTAGTGACAACGTAGGTAGCCATTTTCTGTTCTAACTTGTTCTGACGTTTTTCACGAATCTGTGCTGTTCTGTTCTATTCTGTTCTAACTTTTTCCTCACTGAACAAACCTATTATTGCGTTCATGCTATGTTCTTACTGGTCTGAGGAAACAGAATACGAAGAAGATGATAAAACGGACACCAAAAAAAGGGGAAGTGTTCGTAGGCAGGGATGGCCACTACATTTTTCACATTTGCTACGTAGTTTATGTAGTTAAACGTAGTTAAATGTAGTTAATGAAACAAGTTGTAGCAAACTTTTTTTCAAATATAAAATGATCTGTCAGTTGTAACTTTGAAGCTTGAATTTTGAGTTAAAATGTTCAAATTTTTATTGAAATTTTATTATTTCTCTAAATTTACTTTGTATGTACATATATGAAAGTAGAAAATAAGACGTGTAGTTTATTAAATTAACTACGCGTAGTTAATGATGTAGAAAATGTAGTGTAGTTAATTCGGCCAACCTATGTCATAAAGTGATACTTAAGAAATTAAGTTCAACTTAAATCGTTATGTGTAGTATCAGCAAACCACCCTTAATGATTTTTGTAATTCAAAAATTCCCAACCCTGACCTCCACGGAGTTCTACAAAAACTGAAAATTCTTGCGCAAGCAATAATGCTAAAATACTACAACGAACTATGAAAATATTAAATATTTTAACAAACATAAAATATTTATTTATAGTATT
Source organism: Epistrophe grossulariae (assembly GCA_929447395.1). Lineage (NCBI taxonomy): Eukaryota > Metazoa > Arthropoda > Insecta > Diptera > Syrphidae > Epistrophe > Epistrophe grossulariae. The sequence continues at coordinate 70,868,416 of OV839567.1, forward strand.
GTCAAAAAGTACTAATTAGTATTGCCTATCCCGCATATCGTTCGGGATATCGTCAAATCGGCGGGCAAACGTTACAAGGGAAAACTATTGCGGGAAAACGTAGTGATCCCATAAGGAAATTATTGATCACATTGTCAAATTATTAATATGTCATTTATGTTAGCCTTATTTTATGTATGTAATCTTCAAAATAAAATAAAATATGTTCAAAAAAAAGTAAGAATTTACTTTTGAAAAAAGTTTTTTTACTTTAACATTTTTCCAATGTTTTTTTGAAGTTTCGTAAAGTATCAGACGTTATCTATACATATGTATTTATATGAAAATTGATTTTTTTTAGGCAATTTTGTTCATATAAAGGCGATATCTCTTTATGTATCAAAAAAATGGTACATGGACGTAGGCCGCACGAGAAAAAAATAATTTTAGGTATCAAAAATGATACATGGGACTTATTGTGGCTCAACTTTCCAAAACGGTAACCCGAATTTTAATACGCGGATATTTATTCGGTTGAGAATGTATTTAAACTAATAAATACACCAATTTTAAAGTAGGGAAACACTTCTTTATATTTTTAATTTAATTTTAAAGTTACATATTTTCACATCAAATTACACAGAAAAGCATTGTTCGTTTACTCATTTTGACAGTCTATTTGATTCAGGGCCAGTTTCACAGTGCACACTTAATAAAATAAGTGGCACTTAATTTTTCCATTTTGGCACTTAAGCCGCAGTTTTACTACCTGAGTAAGTGGAACTTAAGTGGCAAACATGGGAGACTTAAGTGTCACTTATTCCGATAAGTTTACACTGTAAAATTGGGAATTAGTTTTAAATATTTGGCACTTAAGTGACACTTAATGCACTGTGAAACTGGCCCTCAATGATGCCATGTAGGGGTCGTTAAACATCGATAGTCTATCGATAGTAAAAAACTATCGAATGTATTGATAGTTTTAGAAAAACTATCTATAGTTTTAGAGAAACTATCTATAGTTTTAGAAAAACTATCGATAGTTTTTCAGCTCACAAGTTTACTTGTGGTGAATTTCATTAAAACGTATTGGTGTGTGTACATATCTCGTTTATAACGCACACTCGTGCGTTTTTATTAGAATCACCATCAGAAATCTGTAGTATGGGGTCATTTGTGGAATTTTGACAGAAAATTGTCTGTGAACATGAAGTCTAAAGTCTAGTCTCGGTTTCGGTTGGTCATCGTCGTTATTCGTTGATGTATTGTTTTTTAAATTAAAGATTTATGTAGTAACTTTTACGTTTAATAAATGTAAAGTTCTTGGTTTTCAAGTTCTTTTGTTTTTAAGAGGCCTTTCCTTATATTTGAAGAAAAAACGAAAAAACGCTGATTCGCTCTACAATTTCTCGAAGGCGTTTGTGTGCGTATGGCAATAATTTAGAAAGCATTTAAATTATTGCTTATTATTGCATATTAAAAAACCATTTATTGTCTTTCAACGTGTATTCAGTTTTTGAATAGTTGGTACACAGCAAAAGATATTTAAAAAAATGTACTGATGTATTTTCAGATTTTTGCTGAAATTGCTTATCCGTCTACAATTTCATAGATAAACTAGTGCTTTGATTAAAACGAATTCGGTCTTATTTTAAAGATATTAAAAGTATCTTCCAACGTGTGACGCCAAAAATCTTAATACAGTAAGATTTCGAAAATATATTGATTTAAAAAACAGTAAAAATACAGTTTTTCAACTCGTTTTTTTCTAATATATATTTAAATAATTTTGTTCGTCAACTAATACTTACCGAAACATTTATGTTTTTAAATTCAAATTCAATAAAAAAAAAATCATCAACTTTGTATTTTATATATAACAATAATTTTTTAAAACCTCTACCTAAAAAAAAATTATCAAGATTCAGTCTAGATTTTATTTTTATCTATGGAACTACGTACCTACAGTCAACGAATTTACTTTCAATTACAATAAATAAATTGAAGGATTAGGTACCTATGTATGTCGCCTTTATGTCATAAAATTGCGAATCTCACTTACCTATACCTATATCATACAACTGAGGTACACATAGCATAACTATACCCACTTACCTTTTTTAATCTAAACATTTCTTTCAATTATTAATCCAAGCCAAACGAAATGCATATTTACAAAAATAAGCTTTCTATTTCAGAAAAAAGAATAAATTCAATCGCTTTCAACACCCTACTATTTTGAATAAATACAAATAGAAGTGACACCCAATAAAAAACAGCGCTGTTCCTTTGACGGCTTTTTTGAGAAACCAAAAATTATGATGCCGAATTTCCGTCTACACAAACCAATTTAAGAGGGATATTTATTTATTAATAGTTCCCTTTTTGTTTTGGTAACCATGACGACAATAATTCAATTTTTTGTTTACTTTGAAATATGTATACATGAAATTTGCGATGGGAAAAATATTTGTTTGTGTTTATCTTTAATGGTTGTTGTTGTGCTTGTTTTTGCATTATTTTTTCAACCTATGCTGAAGATTTTTTCTAAGTATATTTTAATATAGAACAAAACTATGTGAGGTTTAGTTTGATTATATTATTTCTGAAAATGAAAAAAAAGTCAGCAATTTAGAGATTTATAAAAATTTGTTGATGTTTTTTACTTTTGTCAAGTGAGGGTCTGTTTTGTAAAGTTTCTGCAAAAAGATAGTATTTATTGTAAATATATATACCTATGTATGGTACAATGTACATTCAGAGTAATTCGCATAAGTTACCGCAAAAAGCAAATTATAGCTTTAATTGACAATAATCATTGTACAATTTTTATTTTTGAGGTACTTACTGATTATTTGCATGAAAATTTAATCAGTAACTAATGAAGATAATAATAATAATGCAAATATAAATCTGATAATTTTATTACATATTAATTCTTGGCAAAAAAAAATTATGTTGGTCCAATTTTCCACACAAAATGGTAGTTTTCCTTAATTAACGTAAAAGCAAGTAATAGAACTTTTCATTGTAACAGGACCAGCAGAAGATATAGAAATAAAAATTTCAAAGAAATCAGTATTTGTTTTTAATTTTTGGAAGCTGTTTTTATAACTTTTGATCTAAGGTGAATTGTGATAAGTATTTTGAATTACCCTTATATGTATGTATGGTGAAGGTAACGCTAATCACTTGCACAAATACGTCCTTTACAAGATATGTTATTTATGATTTATCTCGAAACCGATGTTCTGTGTGCTTGTTAAGTTCGAAATGTTAATTTAAACAGATCTACTAAAACTATTGTACACGTTCTTATTTCTTTTTCTGATACTCGGATGTCTCTTAAATTGTATACGAATTTACTCTTCCTTAAAATCGGAAACCACAACTCCAAACTCTTTTTCTTTCTGTATCCCCCTTCGAGGTAAGATTGATACCAACTGACGAAAAACTTTACTTATTCTTGACGAAATCATCGAGCAATCATGCAGGGATATCTCATATACAAAAAATGCTATAATAAAAACGCTTTACCTTATGTGAGCAAAACTTTACGAAAAGTCGATACCTATACAGGGTGTCCCATAATCACCATAGTTACCTTGTACATAATAGATTTTTCTTTTATGTAAATTTTGTCACTTTAATTAATTAATTGTATGATGCATTAAAATTTTTTTGATATCATGCACCATTTTGTTGAAAAGTAAAGTGAACAATTTTAGAAAAAATAAAGTCAATTATGGACATGTTGAACAAACACCCGGGGTGGAATCGCGTAAGGCGAAATTTAATAAGGGTATTCATGCAACGTCGGAAAAGCATCGTAAACGTCTTAAAGTTTACGACGTCGTAAACGAACTGTCAAAATTTGTATGGGAAATATTTTTAAACAAATCTTAAACTTTAAGACGTTAAACGAAGATGGTAAACATCGTAAACATGGTAAACTCTTGTAACCTTAGAAGAAAAAATATAGGAACGGGTATTTCGAGGAAAAATGATTTTTTTTTTAAATAGTGTGAGTTACACAAATGCTTTCACACATGCACTTATATGTTGATCACAACAATAAACATGCTAACCATCATTTTTGCCAAATAACTCAAGAATTAATAGATCATTGAAAGCAATTTGTTCATACAATTGTATAAATATACTTTTTGGCTTACTTTGGGCATTTTTAAATTGCGGATGACAAATTTTACGAATGTTAAAATTAAATAAAATATTTTAAGCTATTTGACGTTTAACGAACAGCTGATTTGTTTATCATATCGCTTACCACATTTACGCAAAATTTTTTTTGGTGCGTTCATGAAACGTGTGTCGGAAACTTTAAGATTTTACGATATCGTTAAGTTTAAGACGTTGCATGAATACCCTTCATGTCAATCTGAATATGTATAATAATAAATTTAAACAAGGAAATCGAATATATGCAATACTTTTGTATTAAATAGGTAATCAGATTTTTATTTTTAAAAATCTCGCTTGATATTTCGAAATGCTTTTTGTCTTGACATTTAAAAAAATAAAACCCAACAGCAACAATAATAATAGCCCGTTCAATATAAACCCCAACAAAACTTACTAAAAATGACACGACCCAATTAGATCATAACCATAACCTCAATATAAAGTTATATAGCTGTGCGTGAAAGTAACTGTATTAGTTTTTTAGCTTTCATAATTGTTTGTGACTTTATAATCTTTTAAATACCTATGTATTAAAAGGATAAGTGAATATCAATCACTTAATCTTTTCTCTTTATTCAATTATTTAATTAATAAACAGTTTGCATATCTTCTCCAAGAGCATTTTTTTTTTCAGGATTAAGTGCCTCTCATCCACGCCACTGTTCGGATTCAGCAGGCATTTCTGCAGACATGCACAGAATATTATTTAAGATTTAGTCAGTAAAGGCCCTGATACTTTACGAACTATCGCACCACCAAATTTATTTATCCAAAGGTTTCCAATAATTTAAGTAATTTTCTTGTTTTAGTTCCCCCCGTAAGTTTGGAAATTCTGCCCCCTCCCCTCCTTCCCACCCTACAAGTATGTCCCCTGTTTTATCACCGGCATTTTAAAACCTTCATCTAAAAGATTAAGTCAGTGGAACTCAAATTATTTATACCTTAGTAATCTAACTTTCGTTTCATGAACATCAATAATAAAGATAAATATATCTAGGTATACCTACATCCCTTGTTATGATTTCAATAAAGAATTCAAAACGTAACAAAATTATTTTTAATTTCAAATTTCAAATAAAACACAACTACATGTGTACATTCGTTTCCATAGAAATACACACAAATATTGAATATTAGAAAAGTAAACAAAATGTTCGTTTCCATAATAACTGCAATATACAAAAACAACAACCTTGCAAAATATTTAAAAAAATCCCATTCGAATACATGACTCTTTTATAAAAAAGAAATTTATTTTATTAAATACACCATCCCTTTGCGACACAAACGCTCTCTGAAACGCGACACTAACGCCATCCTCTTTTTCGAGCGGCGTTTTTCTGGGTGTCTACTTCTATTTGTATTTATTCAATGGTTCTATTGTTGAGCTTACTCTTCCCGGTCCGCTAATCTAAAATGTTTTACATAAAATGTACAATATACATATTACATAATATATACATATATATGGAGTTATTACTAATCCCTTTGAAAAGATATCTATGCAGAAATTGTAGGTACATACCTGCTGAACAAATCACAATTCCCAAACAGACAACACCAAATCAGTATGTCATGGTTGAGATATTTCTTCCCATTTTGATTGTCAGCTATTTTTGTATCTCTCTTTAACCAACTCATTGACATTTCGAACAATAAAGAAATTGTCAGCAATTGTAAGGTGTTTTCAATTAAAACATCTGACAATGACCAATGAGTCTGACAATGTCCTAATCGACTGACAATGATAAAAATTGTGTGTTCAGACGCTTGTAAGATACCTGACAATTTTTTGTCGATTGTCGTCTGACAATGACGTGTCTGACAATATTGTCAGACAAGATTGTGTGTTCAGACGATTTTAAGACATTTGGAACAGTTTTTTCACTGACAGATCTGACAATATTGTAAGATCTGACAATCGTCTGTACTTAGATTAACAATTTTGTCGAATTTAGAAATTTTAGCTTCAAAATAGTAGGGTGTTGAAAGCGATTGAATTTATTATTTTTTCTGAAATAGAAAGAGACTTATTTTTGTAAATATGCATTTCGTTTGGCTTGGATTAATAACTGAATGAAATGTTTAGAATAAAAAAGGTAAGTAGGTATAGTTATGCTATGTGTACTGATTTGAATTTTGGCAGCTCTGAATTCTTGCCCCAAGAAAAATCCTGTGTCTCGAGAAGGTCATTCAGAGCTCGCCCTGAACACACATCGAACACAATACAAATAACCTAGGGTGAAAAAAGTACTACATAAAACGCTTCAGAGCCAGTTCAGGGCGACCCAGTGAGCCCCAGGGCTGACATCGAACAAACCTTTTATTGAAATCGTTTTTAACACACTATTTATTTGATTTTACACTAAAAAAAAAAAACAAATTTTATCAAAAAAGTGAGGTTAAAAACGAAAAATTCAAACATTTTTAATCCAATTTTCCGGGGTTTACTCACTTTAATATTTGAAATTTATTCTATTGAGATCACCCCCAACGTGTAAAAAAAATCAAGTCTCAACGCGGGTTACCGTTTTGGAAAGTCGCCCCCTTATTGCTGATGTATTTTATATCTAGGATAAAATTATGGACGTATGAATATTTCCATATCTATTTGTATGGGAACAAAGAAGCCGAATTCAAAAATGTATCAAATATCATACATGGACGTAGGCGGCACGAGAAAAAATTAAATTTGTGTATCAAATATGATACATGGGACAGTTAAGGTGTTAATAGCATTGATTCGCAGTGCAATGCTCAATATTCTCTCTACCTATTTTCCGTGAAAAGAAAAAAGAACATGGTAATGATAATTTGAATCTTTCTAATATTTTTTTATATAATTTACAAAGTGGTGAAAGCACATTAATTACCTCAGTTAGACTTTTATCAGTTTGTTATTGTGAAAATACTGGCTGATATTTGACCATTCGAGCACTAAATGGTGAAAAAAAGAAGAAATTATGATAAAGTTTTCATTCGTGTTAATTACATCTCTGAAATTGCTTTTTTCAAGAAATAACACTGATTGATATTTGTTTTTTCTTTTTAGTATAACCGCTAATTTTGTATTGGAACAAAAATACAGTGTTAACTGGCGACGAATGAAAAAAAAATTCGTTACAACACAAACATTTGTATATAATTTAAATAAAAAAATGTTCTTCTAATTTTTGAAAATACCCACTTGTAGGAATATTTTCCCTTCCCGTACTATCACTGGTATCAATGAAATAGGTGTGTTCCTTTGGGCCTTGCAAAGTACTTTTTAGTACTTCCCAGTAGATGATGAATGAAACGCTTTAATTTTTGCCAAAAGAAAATCTAACCTCAATGTAGACGAAAGCTTTGTTGTTTGTATTTGTATTTTGTTTTAAATCATAAGGCGTTTTTCTTTTTTAGTTCAGAGCAGAGCCTGAACTATCAAACAAACAGTTGTTTCTTTTTTACCTCTGAACGTTCAGAACTTCAAATTTGTGTTTCTTTTTCGTTCTGAACATGTTCTGAGCTTGTTCAGAGCGCGCTCTATGAGCTCAGAATAATATAACTGAGCAGACCGAGTTGAATTCTGAACACAAGCATTTGACAGGTGAAATTGAAAAAAAAGCTAAGTGTTCAGGTGTGTTTCAAAAATAGTTCAGAGCGCCCAGAACACGCTTTGTTCAGAGGATGTTCAGAGCATGCTCGATATGCTCGGACTCTGTTCAGAAGTCTATTCTGATCTAAAAAAGAAAAACGCATATAGAAATCATCAACAAGAATAATTTACTATGTAATTTCTTCTACTGAAGGTGTCACTTTCTTGCGTGGATTCATTTCGTTACTAAATTGGGCGTTTTTCTTTTTTAGTTCAGAGCAGAGCCTGAACTGTAAAAAAAAATCGTGTTTCTTTTTTAGCTCAGAGCATTCAGAGCTCAAATTTTGTTTCTTTTTTCGCTCTGAGCATGTTCAGAGCGCGCTCTATGAGCTCAGAACTTAGAATAAGAAGATAAGGAAGAGAAATATATTACATATACAGTGTATGTGAGTGAAGCACCAAATTAAAAAACAAAAAGGTGCCTATCTGTCATTTTGCCGAAAGTGTTTCGAGATTTTCAATCGTTAAAATAGTGAAAAAAGATAATTTAACTAAATAAAAAAAATGAAATAAAAGTGAGAATAGTGAAAGCTTTCAGTACTTTATTATAAAAAATATAAAACAAAATGCGATGCTGTGTTAAATTGTCTAAAAACACCTATAATATGGAAAAATCTTTCCATTTCACTGGCTAATTGTGTCTCAAATTCTACATAAATTAATGTGAAGTGATGTTTTTTATTTAAATACATTATCGTAGAATACTTTAAAATTGATATTTCATAGCATTTTACTATAAAAAAATTTTAATTAATTTGTTGAAAATGCTAATATACTTTGAAACGTGGTGTCAGGTGCCTATCTGTCAAAATTGAAATTCTCGCCCAGGGTCGAATTAGCTTTTGTTGGTGATGGCAAGGCGCTCAAATACATTGAGAAGTTGCAATGATTATTATAGATTTTTTACAGGATTTAACGGAGCACCGCATGTAGTTTAATATTTTTATTTCAATGAAGAATAGGCAATAGCATATAATTCACTTTATTAACTTTTATTTCACTTGTTTATATTTATTTTCGTGATTTTAAATCATATTTATTAAAATATAATTTACTAAGCTTTTTTTGTATTTTAACGATTTAAAATCTCAAAACACATTCCTCAAAACAACAGCTAAAAATTCCTTTGGGCGCCCCATGATTTAGCTGCCTAACTGCATGCCTTCCCTGTGTGAATGCATTTGTGTTTGTGTTACTCACACTATTTTGAAAAATGCTTCACTTGTTCCTCGATATGCCCGTTCCTCTATTTCTTCTTCTATGGCTCAGAATAAATTGATAGAGCAGACGGAGTTGAATAGCTGAACACAAAGAAAATGACAACTGTACAAATAAAAAAGTGACAGCTGGTGAAGCGTGTTTCTTTAAATAAATGTGAACTCTCAGAGCAGAGCACGCTCGGTTCAGAGATCGCTCAGAGTATGTTCGGAGTGTTCAGACTCTGTTCAGAGCTCTACTCTGAACTAAAAAGAAAAACGCCCATTATTGAAGTGCTTTGAACTACTTTGACCAGAGAGTAGAAGTAGTTAGGTTTGTTCGATGTTCTCTGCCCTAAGGCGACCTGGGGAATGTCAGTCAATTGTCAAAAAACTCAGGGCTGCTCGGGTTTTCATTTTACATCGAACGTTTCAGTGCTACAAATTCCACCATCTGATATTTTCGTTCATTTCACTGTTTCATAGACAGTTGTATATTTTGGAATTGCGTCAATAATTACGTGAAAACAAATAAATGACAAAAATTATCAACAAAATATCTAATATTTACCAATATATTTATTACAACACTTGGTTTTGCCTGAATGCCAACAGCTGATTTGAATTTTGGCAATTCTGAACTCTTGCCCCAAGAAAAAACCTGTGTCTCGAGAGGGTCATTCAGACCTCGCCCCCAACACACATCGAACACAGTGCAAATAACCTAGGGCGAAAAAAGTGCTACATAAAACGCTTCAGAGCGAGTTTAGGGCGACCCAGGGCGCTCCAGGGCTGACGTCGAACAAACCTGTTGAAAGCAGCCAGAAGTACTTGGCAGTAGATGCTACAGCCCAAAGGAACACGCCCAATAATGCCAAATTTGACATGCCACACACACAATGGCCGCGTTCAGGTTGCACTAGGATAGCCTATCTAAGATACTCGAGTATCCAGTATGTTTCTTTCGTTCGTTTCGTCTTTCGTCTTGACAGGCACGTATCGTCGTGATTACATGGTTCTTTTTTTCATTCGTGAAGACTCTTTCGTTATTTTGAGGAACAAATATTTTGCGGTGGATTTATTGGAAAATAAACAGTTGTTATAAATAAAAATGTTTTTTAATGACTTTTTGTTCATATTTGTAGCCTTTTTAAGTACAAAAACTGTTTTACAACACGAAATTAAAAGTTTTTAAGTTCTTCGCAAAATACTTTGGTTTTAGAGATGAGCAATTAAAATATTCGGTTAAAAATCGATGACAAAATTTATCGAACCTGGATTTCGATGTTTTTTCCTTTCTTTTTTAATTTTGGTAGTCACGTTTTTGAATTAGGGCCGTTTGTTCACGTTTCAAATTGTAGATTGCAGATATGAAGATTTACCAGTTGCAATAATCCTTTCACAATAATCCTGTATTTCAATAGTATAGTATATAGAATTTGTATTATTATTAAAATCTATGTAAGATGAACTGAACTTAGCAAAAATTGCGTATTGACAAAGGCCCTCACTATAGTCAACTGATGAGGACGAAACACCAATTTTTGTAGGACTTAAAGGCCGTTAAAAGCTATTTTGAAACAATAATTCAACAAATTCCATTGAAATAGTGGTAAGTCTTCTACTTGGCTGATGTATTTCAGTAGTATAGTATATAGAATTTGTATTATTAAAAAAACCTTCTTAAATAATCCTTGACCAAAGATGATTAGCTGGGAATAACACCACGCCCTAACACTAAATCAGTGCCTATGTTCTGTAACTCTCGCATCGATAGAATTGGTCAGTAAACGTTAAAAAATGGAACAAAACTCATACAATTTGTTTCATCTTTTATCGTTTTTCGAATAATTTTGGCGATCCGAGAGTTAAGGTTCCCACAAACGATAAAAATGGTGGATGCCGCACATATAAATCAAAGGAGAGGCACACATCTACGCGATTGCAGTGTGCCTCTCCTTTGATTTTAATACGAGGCATCCACATTTTTATCGTGACCGCAACCGCCATCGCGTCAGTTTTCGGGTAGCTTAAAACCCTGTTTCTGTTACGTGAATTTTTAGGCAAAAAAATGAAACCGAGTAGTATTTCAATCAAACATTTTCGAGAAAATTAAAAAAACAACGTAAATTATTATTGTGGTAAATACCCGTTCTTATAACCTCAACCAAACATTTGATTTTCTTCTCTAACAAATTGCATTCAAATTATCTGTACCTTCAATCTGTCTTCAATCGATTTAAAAAGTCTAGAAACGATTGAAATTACTTAAAACAAATCATATCACTTTAGTTCCATTTTTTAACTGTCTCGATCAATTTTATCGATGCGAGAGTACAGAGCGTACTACAGACGTAGAAATCGATGGACCGTAAGGTAAAACCACTTTATTATTATTATATTTATTGTATTTATAATCCTTTTCCATAAAATAATCGATTTCTTTGTAAAATTTCCTTTGAATCCATCCAGTCAATAAAAAATATTATAATTTCACACGTATAATATCAAAAATAATTATGTTTTTTTGTAGAAAGAACACAGACAACAACGGACGTTTTCATTCTTTGCATTCGATTTACAAAAACCATTTTATTTGCATTTTTTTAAATTTTTTGTAATCAATTTATTTTATATCGATCATTTTTCTATCAACTACCATTTTTGCTGACATCTGCTCACCGCTCATCTCTATTCGGTTGTCAAACCATAAACGTCAATGTTCAACCAGAAAAAATCTTCAAATTTTCATTCCTGCTTTCGTTACTTCATTCCCCCCACATTTCTACACCCCTCACCCAAGCTGTCAAAAAGACGAAACAACCGAAAAAAGTCTTCATGTAATCAGCGTCTTCCACACGAGGAAACTGAGTTTCCAGCAACTTTCAGTTTTTGGGTGAGAAGACACCAAGAGGATTGAACGGTCTACGATTGGTGGGAATTTGAAAATTAAAAGAAAACATCAAAAAATCTCCAGGGGACTTAGTCTATAGTGACCATACGTCCCGCTTTTAGCGGGACAGTCCCGTTTTTGGAGTATCTGTCCCGCGGCCATAACTGTCCCGCTTTTCTAAAAACCCGCTAAATGTCCCGCTTTTCCTACGACGTTTGTAAAAATGTGTGTAGGTGTCTACAATTCTCAAATTTAAGCAATTATATGTTTCCATGTTTCATAAAACAATTTTAGCAAAAATTAAAAAATAATAATGAAATTCTTAAAGAAATTCATACTGCATCTTAATAGGTAGGTATAAGAATTAATTTTAAATTTGTAATTAAAATTAATTGTCTAAACACGCTAGCAATATTGTGCCTGATTTTTTTAGTTTTTTTTTTTTAATAAATAGGTATGTCATTTCTTGTTTATGTTGCGTACTACTAATTTTTTACTCATCATAAATTCTACTCCCTGCGAAGTTTTAAAAATGTGTCCCGCTTTTGCTTCAAATAAATCTGGGCACTATAACTTAGTCCCCTTTCAAACGAGGAAACAAGTTGCTGGAGATTTTTTGACGTTTTCTTTTAATTTTCAATTCCCACCAATCGTCGACCGTTCAATCCTCTTAATTGGTGCCCTTCTCACCCAAAAACTGAAAGTTGCTGGAAAATCAGTTTCCTCGTGTGAAAAGGGACTAACGCAAATCAGCTGTTGTTGACATTTCTCATAGGATAGATGAGTATCCAAGAATTTTTAGGATAGCTTGAAATTTATTTTTGGCAACAGCTGCTTTGCCATCAGCTGTGATTTTACAAAGGATTACAACAACACAAAACTATCCAGATCGCTTTGGATACAAACCTGAACGCAGCCAATTACCAAAAAAAATCAATCCCATTTTGCTTTCATTTTAACACGAAAAATCCGCAATCCCGTATCAAAATCCCAAACGGCAAAAGGAAATGGATATTAGTCAATTTTCCACTACAAATGGATTCTGCTAACGCGAGGGACATGTTATAAGGATCACTTCTTATCTTAACTAATACATATTTAAATAAATGTCAAACCCAACACTGCAAAATAGAAATTTTAAAGCTGTACCTAATATTAATACATGCCAATTTATCAAAACCAATTAAACCTAATCAAAGATACAACAAATCGACTTTAAAAAAGGAAAGCAAACAATCAACAATGTTCAGGATTTAAAGTGTTTACTCATCAGCCGTCACTATTTTTCATCGCATATCAAAAATTTATACATGCCCAAGTATCTACTCTCCACTCAAGACAAATATGGGCCCATTTTCCCTAAACGTAAATACAAAATAACTCTTACATTAAAATTGGTAATCTGAAAGGACTGCTCTAAAAATGAAACATCTATTTGTTTCAGGATATTGTTTTTCTTTTTATGACGATCGATTCGTTCGTATATTAACTACAGAAATGCACTCATTCATACTTCCAATTGAAAAATAATTTTACTTTAATTTTTAAATTTTAAAGAAAACTTTGTTCGTATGACACAATGATCAGTATTTTATTTCACATATAAAAATATTTTGTACTTGCAAGTTACCTTTAAATAAATAGTCATACTCGTCTTCCCGGGCTCCCATGTTTTAAGATATGTATGGATATATATATATATATATATATATATATATATACCTTATATATAATTGTATCTTTTATAATTATTAACTAGTTTTTGCTTAACTTAGTTGTGTTGTGAAGAAAGGAACTTTTTATAAATCCGAAATGAGAATAAATTTTTTTCTTTATGAGACACTACTGTTTGACTAAAAAGACAGAAGTATGTACTTTTTCAGCATTAAACGCCCAATCATCAGAATTACTAATCACATAGAAAATGAAACCCAAACCAAAGATTATAAATATAGGAAAACTAACCTGTCATTCCCGCTAGGATACATGATTGGGCTTTTCCACCAGACGTCAGTGTCAAACGAGCAAAAACAAAATAGGAAACAGCTGTCTGAACTTGGTGAAAGGTAAACAAACGCCAAATATTTTTATAATCAATGCTTGTTTGTTTTCCAATAAAAACGTATAAAAAGATGGTTATAACGCCAATTTAACAATAAATCAATTTTAAAAACTTATCAAGGTTATTTATATAAAAAATCACAGAAAATATTAAAAATCCACATACCACTGAAAAGAGCATTTGTTTACATTTCTCCAAGTTCAATTTTACATGTATTGTTTTTGTTGTTTTAACTGTCAAAATTAGAAGGAGAGCCCAATTGGGCTTTTCCAAAAACTATCTTTTTCTTTTCTCTTTCTAATTTTGACAGTTCAAAACAACTAAAACAAAACATGTGATATCAAACTTGGAGAAATGTAAACAAATTCTTTTTCAGTGCAATGTGGATTTTTAATATTTTCTGTGATTTTTGTTTATATAAATAAGCTCGATAAGTTATTGAAGTTGTTTTTTTGTTAAATTGGCGTTATAACCATAGTTTTATACGTTTTTATTGGAAAACAAACAAGCACTATATTATAAAAATATTTGTCGTTTGTTTACCTTTCACCAAGTTCAGACCAGCTGTTTCCTATTTTTTTTTTGCTTATTTGAAACTGACGTCTGGTGGAAAAGCCCAATTAGGCTTTTCCGAAAACTATCTTTGAACTTAGCAAAAATTGCGTATTGACAAAGGCCCTCACTATAGTCAACTGATGAGTCCAAGTGAGATCGCCGGGACGAAACGCCAATTTTTGTAGGACTTAAAGGCCGTTAAAAGCTATTTTGAATCAATAATTCAACAAAGTCCATTAAAATAGTGCTAAGTCTTCTACTTGGCTGATGTATTTCAGTAGAATAGTAACTATATAGAATTATTAAAAAAAACCCTCTTATGAAATATTAAAGATTTGCCTTGAAAAATAATTGATATGATCATATCTTTTTATGCCAATATGTAGCGGGCGGTGTTGTTGAACGCAACATAAAGTTATCTGCGACTGACCGCATCACAATCGTTAAAAACTTCACATCCAAATGTTAATGCATATAGGTACAACCAGCGTTTTTGCAAGCATATATTAAACGTGTTTTTATGGGGTAAAACACTGATGTTGATATTTGTACAACTGGCCCTAAGAGGACCTAAATAAGAACTCAAAACCGTTTTAATCATTCCAATGAAGCAAATAGTTTTGAAATAACAGCATTTTTTATGTAGCTCTTACAAGAATTTCAATAGAAAGTCATACGAAATTTGTCTGACGGTTACATGAAAAATGCTGTAACTACAAAACTACTTGCTTCATTGGGATGATTGAAACGGTTTTGAGTTCTTACTTAGGTCCTCTTACGTTACACAAAATCCATTTTCAATTCTATCAAAAATTTAAAAAAATTTCTATCTAAAAGTAATTCCGCCGTTGTTCAATTTTCAAAAATCATGGCAGAATTACTTTTAGATAGAAATTTTTTTAAATTTTTGATAGAATTGAAAATGAATTTTAAATAATGTAAGAGGACCTAAGTAAGAACTCAAAACCGTTTCAATCATCCCAATGAAGCAAGCACCCCAAATCATTTTCGCGTACGCGCTGTCGGGTATTTAGACAGACTTTTCATCAAACTGCGTTAAATCGCATAAGGTGCGTAAGTCTTCAAGTGATAAATCACTTACATATGTGTGCAATTGAATTGAAGATCTGAAGGAAAAATGGCGACAGGAGTCTGAAGATAGCAAAACTCGTACAAAGAGTTTGAAATCCATCCAAACGTCCTTCCAAAGGTAAAGAGAAGACCATTTTTGAGTTTTCATTGTGAACTAAAACTGCTTATATATGAAAGAGTGTATATGTTTAATATGAACTATTTGTTTTATTTTGTTTTTAGTTTTTGTTTATTTAGAAATAAGACTTTTCAAAAAAAAAAAAAAACAAGTTTTTTTTTTTTAACTTTATTTATTTTAGATTTAAATATTTTTAAACAAGAATGTTTGTTTTGTGTTTTTTCTGAATACACAATATATTCATTCTTATTATAATAGGCGTTTTTCTTCAACGGCAAATCTCATTTTATTTGGCGTAACGCCTTACTTTGAGTAGAATGTAAATTTTTGTATGAAAAATGTCCCTCATCCTCATTGTGACTGTCGTTTAACGATAGCTAAAACGCATTTTTTTGTCGAATACAAATTCTTAATCAACTGACCAAAAGAATTCAAATCACTAATCCCTTCCAAATTAAACGTCTCGTAGAGTTGATGGAAGAAAATTCATCACTAGCAACAAGTTTGTAGAGAGTGCTCTAGCTAACCAAGGAAAACAAACTTCGCATTGAACTTTCTAGGACCACCAGTTATTTTTTTTAGATAAAAAATGATTTTATTTTCTTATAAACATAACGTTAAGACATATATTTATGATTTCGTTTTTAGAAATAAATACATTAAATGCAAGGTTGTGTATTATATTTTTTTTTTGACATAAATTATAACTTTTTAAGTGCACTTAATTTCGATATATCTTCCTTCGCTTGCCTTTATATTCGGAACCATCAGAAGGTATTATTGATTTTTTAAATATACCTTACAATTTCGAAGCTGTTTTTTTTCTATATGATATTTCTTTGATGGACCATTAGCCATATCTAATAAAGTTTGAGCTGGTTTGAAAGGTGCAACCTATTAATCAGAATATGATTGCATTTTGTTGATTAATTTTGATGCTGAATATTGATCAACCTAACGGAATGGACCACCGGTGAATGGTGGACATCCCAACCCAAATACAGCAACGATATCACCTTCCAATGGGCTATCGAGAATTTCCTCTCCCAAACAGAGAACAGCTTCGTTGATAAATCGAGAAACCATACGCAATTCTATATCTTCAACACTGCTATTGTTTGATGATTTCGAGAGCTTCCTGATTGACCTCTCAACTGTCCTTAGATTTCCATTCGTACAAAAATCATACCTTTGCAGATTTACGACCCATTAATCCAGCTTTAACAAGATCTTGCCTCCACTGAAGCGTTCACCAAAAAGAAATTTAGTAAATGAAGTAGGATAATTTCTATGTTGTCAGAGTGTATACCTTTTATAAATCTACTGCGATATGAGATCCTACATCAATACCAACTTCTTCAGCTAATGTTGCAGCTCCTACGGGGAATCCAAAAGTTTTGCTCATTTTATCCAAGTCCTTTGGACAACACCTTCTTGTAGAAGCCTAAATTTTTGTTACTCAACATTTTTTTTTTACTACTTTTAGACTTTCGAATACACGGCAAAGATAATTAAATTAATTTCGAGTTATTCTTAATAAAATAACCAATTTTCTGGTCAAAATTATTTAAGGAATTATTTTTTTTTAAATTCAAATTCTTCTGTCACTGTCAATCTGTCAGCTGATTTCGAAATGTCAGTGCACATTACACGGTGCTGCCAAGTTTTTCATTAAGCCCCGTAGTCATTTTTTTCGTCCAATAACCCCCGGGCTTGCAAAAAAACACGCCTACAATCGAGTTCATTGATACAATCGAGGATAGGCAGTTCCTAATATAACTATATTGGGAACTGCCTATTCTCGACTGTATCGACTAAACATGCATGTATCTAGTTACATGCTAGCACCCCAGGCAAGGGTGAATTAGGGAGGCAACGAAGCAGGTTGTATAGAGTACAGCGGCACAACCTTACATTTCCAGTTTTATTTTAATAAAATAATAGAGTAAATTATTTTTAAATAATTATTTCTTCTCATAGAAAGTTGGTACTCTGTGGGGAGCGGTGTTCACCTGGATGGTAACAGGAGTTGTACACACACCAGCAACAGAAAAGCTAGTTTCCAAGCAATGCTGCTTGAACAAGACTTGAAGCCTATCCCGTTAAAACGGGACTCTGCCGTGGTATAACATAACCCGCTAGCAACCGTATCAAGTCACCGTGACTGACGTGTTGCTCACGTGAAATCCTGTCATGGAACTTCTCTGGGGGAAGGATTCCATGTGGATCAAAACCGGAGATGATCTTACACTCCAGCAACTACTAATCTAGCCCCCAGGCAACCAGTACCGCATAAAGCCCGCATTACACGACGCTTGTTTTCCTGCTAGAAATGCTTGCTGGCTTTCGTGCTGGTTTTGTTGCAGAGTGTGGTGCTGGATGTTTTGCTGGTTTGAATTCTTTGGCTTCACTCGATGATTGTTTTGGAGCTGGATTCGCTGATGGTTTTTTGATATTTCTTGACGTTTGCTAAATCAAGAGAACATGTAATACACAATATTTTTCTAACCAAAATTTCACAAAAAATGCATAAGTACATCTGATAGAACTAAATATACAAATTAATGAAATCACATTTAATTTTGTTGTTTTTGTTGAAAAAACTATTAGAAAAACTATTAGAAAATAAATAAAAACGAAATAGAAAAAATGGCATTTGAAAATATACAATATGTACCTTTTGACGTCTGCTAAAATCCAGCAGCAAAACAAGCAAGAAATATAGCACCGTTTCTAACTTTGAAATCTAGCAGCGCTTCTATCAAGAGAGCCAGCAGTGATGCCATTTTCCAGCTCAATAGCCAGCACGAAAGCCGGCAAGCATTTCAAGCAGGAAAACAAGCATCGTGTGATGCGGGCTTAACCTTGGCTAAAAACAGATGACAAACCCTCATCACAACAATGGACAAAGGATGATCGCCCTGCATCATACCGAATCAATAAAATCAATGTTAAAGCTAACTATCGCTTTATAACTGCTCATAACGTGATAAAAGTTAACAGCCCTATTTTGGCAAACCTCACTGATACATCACAATTCACAAGTCACAACAACCTCACAAGGAGAGTTGAACTCGATTTTGTGAGGTTTTCGTATTCTGGCAGCACCCTCACAACTGTGAGCCTCACAAAAACTATCGAAATTGTGATCTTCTTCAGACCCCAGGACCCATGTTCTGTAACTCGGCGATAACTTTCGAGGCGAAAACCGGCGAAAAATGGAACAAAACCCATAGGATTCCTATGACGGCGAAAAATGGAACAAAACCCATAGGATTCCTATGAGTTTTGTTCCATTTGTTCCATTTTTCGCCGTTTCTCGCCTCGAAAAGTTATCGCCGAGTTACAGAACATGGGTCCTGGTCACAACTCACAAATTTGGCATTTGAAATACAATTTTAAGACACTTTTGTTTTTTCTTATCTGAAAAAACATTTTATAACCAAATCAACATGTTAAGTGAAAAAAATGTATCCTCTGTCGTAAATCGAAAAAAAATTTATTTCTCCATAACAGACAATTATTGTTCACAAAACAATTCTCGTCGAGTACGATCGACATAGAATAGCAATATTCAATTATTATTGTTTTTAGGGCCAGTTTGTTTGATGGTTTTCAACAAAATCGGCTGATTATCGATTTCCATGATTAATGACTTAAATTATAGATTCCTTGAAAAAAATTTGATTACTTTGCACATGCGATGATTTACCAGTTGCATTAATCCTTGATTAAAGATGATCAGATGTGAACAGACTGGCCCTTAGGGCTTTAACAGCTTCAAACTAAATGGCGCTAATCACCCAAAATCGGCTGATTAGCGATTTCCATGATTAACAACTTAAATTATGGATTCCTGGAAAAAAATTTGATTTCCATGCACATTCGATGATTTACCAGTTGCAATACTCCTTGATTAAGGGCCAGTTTGTTCACAGATGATCATCTTTAACCAAGGAGTATTGCAACTGGTAAATCATCTATTGAGCATGGTAATCAAATTTTTTTTCAAGGAATCCATAATTTAAGTTGTTAATCATGGAAATCGCTAGTCAGACGATTTTGGTTGATTAGCGCCATTTAGGGCCAGTTGTACAATAGTGGTTCAGCCTCGGTTCAAGATTTTAATTCACCGATTTTGGCGGATTAACTAACGTTCAACGCTGGTTCAAGTATGTAATTGGTTATTATAACACACTTGAACAGTAATCCACTTTTGAAACTCAATTAACCCGCCGAAATCAATGGATAAGGCCACGCGCGCACCTGCAACTAAACAGTTTGGTTCTAATTTGAGCACAACGGGCTTATATGGAAGTGTGCGCAAATAGTTTGGTTGCAAGTGCGCGCCTGGCCTAAAAATTGCTGAACCACGGTTTAAGGGCCAGTTGTACAATAGTGGTTCAGCCTCGGTTCAAGATTTTAACTCACCGATTTCGGCGGATTAACTAAGGTTCAACGCTGGTTCAAGTATGTAATTGGTTGTTATCACACACTTGAACAGTAAACCACTGTTGAAACTCAATTAATCTGCCAGAATCGTTGGATAAAAATTGCTGAACCACGGTTTAAATATTTGTACAACTGGCCCTTAGTTAGAAGCTGTGATAGATTGTGTTTAGATTGTGACTGCTCACTACGTAGTGACGGCATTTTGTAGGTGCAATCGGTGAGGTAGAAAGGGAGGCGACAGTCAGGAAGAAAACATAAAGATTGCAGTGAGCAGTCATGTTTCATATCCAACATGTTCCATTTAATGCCATTTTTTTTTTAATTTTTGGCATGTTCGTTGAAGGGTAAGGCAGATGAGAATTAAAATTAAAAATTTGTAATTAGTCAAGCTTAGACGCAAAAAATGCTTATTGAATTGGTGGATTGATAACAGCAAAGATGCTGAAGCAGATTTAATTATTAAAATTGCAATTTCTGCTATATTTTGCAACTACTTATTTATTTAATATTAAACTCATGGTTCATGGTGCTCAGAATCAAATGTTTCAATTCAGAGATGGGCCAGTTGTACAAATATTTAAACCGTGGTTCAGCAATTTTTATCCACCGATTCCGGCGGATTAATTGAGTTTCAACAGTGGTTTACTGTTGAAGTGTATGATAAAAACCAATTACATACTTGAACCAGCGTTGAACCTTAGTTAATCCGCCGAAATCGGTGAGTTAAAATCTTGAACCGAGGCTGAACCACTATTGTACAACTGGCCCTCAGAGTTCGGCGATACTCATGACTGAGAAATTTCGAGTGTAGACACGACATGACTATTCACTACGTAGTGAGCATGTCACAATCTAAACAGGGTCAAAGACCCTGTTTAGATTGTGACTGCTCACTACGTAGTGACGGCATTTTGTAGGTGAAATCGGTGAGGTAGAAAGGGAGGCGACAGTCAGGAAGAAAACATAAAGATTGTAGTGAGCAGTCATGTTTCATATCCGACATGTTCCATTTAATGCCATTTTTTTTATTTTTGGCATGTTCGTTGAAGAGTAAGGTAGATGAGAATAAAAATTAAAAATGTGTAATTAGTCAAGTTTAGACGCAAAAAATGCTTATTGAATTGGTGGATTGATAACAGCAAAGATGCTGAAGCAGATTTAATTATTAAAATTGCAATTTCTGCTATATTTTGCAACTACTTATTTATTTAATATTAAACTCATGGTTCATGGTGCTCAGAATCAAATGTTTCAATTCAGAGATATTCCATCAGAGTTCGGCGATACTCATGACTGAGAAATTTCGAGTGTAGACACGACATGACTATTCACTACGTAGTGAGCATGTCTTAATCTAAACAGGGTCAAAGTCATCGTTTAGATTTAACCCACTGTGAACAGTCATGGCCTTAAAGATGATCAGCGGGTTAAATCTGAACGATGACTTTCACAGTAGTGTTGATTAAACATCGGAAAATTTTACTATCGACAGTATCGATGTTTTTTCGCAAAAACTATCGATACTATCGATAGTTTAGTATTTAATTTTCTTGTAAAAACGAAATCAACAGAAAGATAAATTTTGCATATATAAGTGTAGGTATGTACTTGTATATTTATTTTCATGGAGTGCACTGAACTTGGGTGCAACAGGACCGATTTGGTGGCTGATTACCAGTAAGAGATTCAGAATGATGATTAGACCTTATGCATTAATTACCTTCGAAATACTTTTGTGGGTATAGGGATTAGGTAGAAAAAACGAGTTTTGCTCTACGTCTCTTCATAACTCATATATACATAAGTAAAATCCGAAGTCATTTTTTCGACATTTTATTTAAAAAGTAAAATCCATTATTTGAATCTTGTTTTATATTCTTTTTTAACACAGTTATGAGTACAAGGTGGTTTAAAAAAAATCCTTCAATAAATTTCATAAATAAAAGAATTTCCTTTTTTAAATTTTTACTTTAAATTAATAAATTATTAATAATACAAAAATACATTAAAAGCCAATATCTGAATCTCAACAAATTGAAGATGGAACTGCTATATATGTACGGCTTGATTTCAGTTTTATAATAGAAAGCTAGTAGCGTGCTTATTGATGGATGAAATGGCCATTCGCCAACATATGCAATGGGATGACTCGAAGAAAAAATTTGTCGGAACCATTGATTATGGAACCGATTTTTCATCAACGGAAGAGCTTCCTCCCGCGAAAGAAGCTTTAGTTTATTTATTAATGGGAATAAATGGAGCATGGAAGCTTCCAGTTGCATATTTTGTATGCAATGGCCTTAGATCATCAGAAAAAGCAAGTTTTACCAGGCAGGTAGTAAGTTTTCTGGCATCTTCAAATGTTGAAATAATAGGACTAACTTTTGATGGGCATCCTGGTAATATAGGTATGTTAAAGTATTTAGTAACCTCTGTTGAAAATTTTGAGCCTAACTTTAAGAACCCGTAAAACTCCTATGATATTGCCATTTTCCTTGATGCCTGTCATTGCCTTAAGCTGGGGAGAAATACTTGGGGCACCAACAAAATTATTTTTGACGGTACGGGAAAGGCGATAAAATGGAAGTTTATAGAGAAACTCATTAATTACCCGGGTGAGTTAGGACTCCATTTTGCCAACAAACTAAATCAGAGGCACCTGAATTGGCACTCAAAAACTATGAATGTGAAATTAGCTGCAGAGACCCTCAGTGAAAGCGCGGCGAACGCTCTTTCATTTTTACATGAAGCAAAAGTACCTGGCTTCGAGGATTGTGAGGCTACTATAATTTTTTTGAAAAAAATTAATAGCATTTTTGATTGCTTAAACTCAAAATCAAAATTTGGATTTGATTTCAAAAAAGGTTTGTGTGATCAAAATAAAACATAGCTATGTGTTTAATTTTTTTGAAGAATCTATAAAATATCTTTCCGAATTAAACCTAGGGAATGAAAAAATAATTTGTTCAAAAAATAAAGTAGGTTTTATAGGTTTCATAATTGATATGAAAAACTTAAAAAATATTTATATGAAATACGTAGAAGAAAAACAAACTCTAGACTATATATTAAGTTATAAACTTTCCCAAGATCACCTAGAACTTTTTTTTCAAGCATTCGCTAAAGAGGTGGGTTCAACAACAATCCCACGGCTGCGCAGTTTGCTTCAGCATACAAAAGGCTTCTAATACATAACGAAGTTCGTTCGTCTGCTGAAGCAAACTGCATTTCATGCGATGAAACGAGCATTTTGATTGCCTCTTCTTCAAATCAAACAAAAAAAAGGGTTGAATACGAAATGAATTATGAAGATGAGGAGATTCTTATATTTGAAGGTTTCAGTGAAACTCCCTTTAACAATTCTCCCATGGAAGAGATCATTACTTATATAAGTGGATTTGTTGAATTCAAAATTATAAAATCAATAGATTGTAAAAATTGTAAGGAATTTTTACTAACTTCTAAAAAAAATAGTTCAAAACTAATTTCTTTGAAAAGCAAGGGCTTTTTAAGATATCCTCATAAGGATACAGTAAAAATTTGCAATGCTGTGAAACAAATTATTTTTATTTTGGAAAAAGAAAACAAGCTGGGGAATAAAAACTTGTTTAGTTTAATAGGCTTAAGTAATTTAAGAAATATAGACTTAAGTTTGATTTATATAGAACTCGATCGCCATGTCCTAAACGATGATATTTTTAATAACCATAAGTATATGCTCATTAAGAAAATAATAGACCATTGTTCCAAAGTGCTTTTGCATTATATAGCCAAAAAAATAATATCACAGAACATAAAAACTTGTTAGGAGTAAATTAACAAAAATATGTACAGTTCATGGGACAGTAAAAATAAAAAAAACATTATTCCCATTGTTTTTATTGTAATTCAGGAATGATGGAGAACCCTACCTCGCGGTTGGAATTCCATTTTATTTATCCGGCCGTGGCGGCCGAGACAATCCAGCTCAAAGGGCTGATGTGGAGGTTCAACAGAACCCCATGCTACCATATGCTGAAATTTAAAAAATATAACATATAACATTCTGGCAAACCTCACTGATACCTCACAAGTCACAACAACCTCACAAGGAAAAGTGAAATCGATTTTGTGAGGTTTTCGTACTCTCACAACTGTGAGCCTCACAAAAACTATCGGAATTGTGATCTCCTTTTGAGAACCTCATAACAACCTCACAAGAAATCAACCTCACAAAGGCTTGTGACTTATGAGTTGTGAGCCCTCACAACGCCAGGATAGCCCTGAGTTTACCTTTCCGAAAAGAGTTATGCGGCTGGATCTTCTGGATTTAATAAATACACAACTTTAATAGTTCGGGCACTATTCCAGTCAAAAAAGACGATTTCATTTTATTTTACTTAGCTATTTATATCTTAAATTCTATCCCTACTTAACTATAAAATTATGAAACTCCATAATTGTTTATTTGACAATTCTACAATTATGAAATTTCATAATTGTTTTTTTTGGGTAACCAACAACCACAATTAATTATTTCATATTTAATTGGAATGCTATATGAGCATTTCCCAAACTAACCTAGTTCCTACACACATTCTTTCCGGTTTCGTCATCCATCGATCGGTGTAAAGCTGACGTCGCAGCTTCTGTTGGTTTTGATGGCCCAGTTCGGATAGCAATCAATTCATTAGTCATCCAGCCATCGGTCGATTACCCTCAAGTGAATGCTTCTTTTTGCTGGGGTTGCATTTTGTTTCAGTTGAATGTAATTTGTATTGGCCATGTGCTGCGGTTGTTTGTAAACAAAACGATCGCTTACTATTTTTGCTGAGTACGACAAATCGAATTGTTTACTGTTCCTCTTGGCTGTGGCTAACCTTGGTATTACACTATGATATTAAATAATACATTGCTGGATTGCTTTTAGGCTTTGTATGATTTTTTGGGTATGGTCATTGTTATGCGAGAGTTTACACTTGTTTATAGTGTGTTAGACATCTCACATAAAACCGTCCCTCTCCAGAAAAGTGCACATTTTTGTTTGGAAGAGACAAAAATTGCGTTAAGTGTTGCAGCGGATCTCTATATACTTTTGATTATTTGCATTAATAGTATTGGTACTATTGTTACACAATTCAATTGGATAACCTATTGATGTTATGGTTTTTTTTCTACATTAAACTTATAGGTCTTATCCCATTGTTTTTATAATGCAATACTATTATTTATAAATAAGACGTTACGTCCTATTCACTAATCTCTATAATATACTAGATAGTGTATTCCCTATATGTATAACAGTTTTTTTTGACTCCATTTGAAGATGACAATCAGTGTACTTTGCCACGGGTGCGTGTTTGGCAAATTGAGTTTTTTTCTGAATTTGTAAAAAAATGCACAGCAAATTGCTTTAAAAACTAAAATTGCTAAACAGGGCTCTCTTTTAACATTTCGCCAGTCACAAAAAAAAATAAAGTTTATTGTCGATTTTGTTTCGCGCCATAAATTAAATATGAATAACAGGGAAAGGTGCTATCCAAAACAATTAACGAAGATCATATTTGTTTCCTGGCCAAGGGCGTCATTCCAAAAAGATATCAACCATCGATGTATGGCTTACCGTTGGTCAGATACACTCCAAAATGTTTCTGCACTTTCTTCATGATGGCAAAAATTAAGAAAATTGAAAAAGGTTTTGGAGTGTATCTGGCTAACGGAAAATCGTACAGAGATGAATGACACCTTTTTGGAATCACCATTGAATGTTGTTATAAGTAGTATTAAAATATTTTACTCAAAAGATGTTATGAGACAGGTTCCAATATGCGAGTCCCAAAAGTAAATTTTTTTTAATAGTGATTCTTTTTTAACAAATTTTGATACTCGTTTCTAAAGCATCAATTGCTGTTTTGAAAAAGGTATCAATCATCGCTGTACGACTTACCGTTTAAAGTAGCATTCAAATCTTTTACGAGAAAAAGCACTCTTCAAATACGCATACAGGTTCCAGTATGCGAGTCCCTAAAGTAAATTTTTTTAATGGTGATTCTTGTTTAACAAATTTTGATACTCGTTTCTAAAGCATCAATTGTTGTTTTCAAAAAGGTATCAACCATCGCTGTACGACTAACCGATCAAATACACTCCAAACCGATCAAATACACTCCAAACCGTTTTTGATTTTTCTTCATGATGGGAAAAATCAAGAATATTGATAAAGGTTTTCGAGTGTATCTGGCCAATGGTAAATCGTACAGAGATGAATGATAGGTTTTTGGAATCAGCACTTAATGCTGTTAAAATAAGCATTAAAATATTTTACTCAAGAGTTTTAATGAGAAAAAGCACTCTTAAAATACGCATACAAGTTCCAATATGCGAGTCCCAAAAGTAAATTTTTTTAATGGTGATTCTTTTTTAACAAATTTTGATATTCGTTTTGAAAGCATCAATTGCTGATTCCAAAAAGGTATCAACCACCGCTAAACGACTTACCGTTGGTCAGATACACTCCAAACCGTTTTTGATTTTTCTTCATGATGGGAAAAATCAAGAATATTGAAAAAGGTTTTGGAGTGTATCTGGCCAATGGTAAATCGTACAGAGATGAATGATACCTTTTTGGAATCAGCACTTAATGCTGTTAAAATAAGCATTAAAATATTTTACGCAAGAGTTTTAATGAGAAAAAACACTCTTAAAATACTCATACAAGTTCCAATATGCGAGTCCCAAAAGTAAATTTTTTTTAATGGTGATTCTTTTTTAACAAATTTTGATACTCGTTTTGAAAGCATCAATTGCTGATTTCAAAAAGGTATCAACCATCGCTGCATGACTTACCGTTGGTCAGATACACTCCAAACCGTTTTTGATTTTTCTTCATGATGGGAAAAATCAAGAATATTGATAAAGGTTTTCGAGTGTATCTGGCCAATGGTATATCGTACAGCGATCGTTGATACCTTTTTAAAATCAGCAATTGATGCTTCATATAAGTTGCTCTTAAATGATTTAAACTTAAAAAAGTATCTTTTTGAAATCGTTTTTAAAAAGGAGATTAATTAAATTTTTCAGAAGTTAGTTTTATATGGACATTTTTTAAAATCTTTGTTCGATTTGAAAATGATTTTCAGAATCACTTAGGGGACTTAAAACGAAACTTAGAACCATTCCAACCATACTTATAAACCTAATAGTTTTGAAACGACAGCGTGGTATATCTACTAATTTCAAGAAATTTCTTAAAGGTAATAGAAATTTCCTGAAATTGATAGATATACTACGATGTCATTTCCAAACTACTTGCTTTAAAAGGATGGTTGAAATGGTTCTAAGTTTAATTTGAAGTCCCTAAAGTGTTTCTGAAAACCATTTTCAAAACGAACAAAGATTCAAAAAAATTTCCATATAAAAGTAATTTCCGTAATTTTTCAGTTTTAAAGCAAATGCCGAAAATTACTTTTATATGGAAAATTTTTTTGAATATTTGTTCGATTTGAAAATGGTTTTCATAATCACTTAGGGCCAGTTGTACAAATATTTAAACCGTGGTTCATCAATTTTTATCCACCGATTTCGGCGGATTAATAGAGTTTCAACAGTGGTTTGCTGTTCAAGTGTGTGATAATATCCAATTACATACTTGAACCAGCGTTGAACCTTAGTTAATCCGCCGAAATCGGTGAGTTAAAATCTTGAACCGAGGCTGAACCACTATTGTACAACTGGCCCTTAGAGTACTTCAAATGAAACTTAGAACCATTTCAACCATCCTTATAAAGTTAGTAGTTTTGAAACGACAACGTGGTATATGTAACAATTTCAAGAAATTTCTTAAAAGTAATATAAATTTCTTGAAATTTGTAGATATACAACGATGTCATTTCCAAACTACTTACTTCATTTCAATTATTGGAACGGTTTTGAGTTTGAATTGAAGTTCTCTTAGTGTTTCTAAAAACCATTTTCAAATCGATTAAATATTTCAAAAAATTTCTTTATAAAAGTAATTTCGACTTTTGCTTTAAAACTGAAAAATGCCGAAAATTGCTTTTATATAAAAATTTTTTGGAATATTTGTTCGATTTGAAAATGGTTTTCATAATCACTTAGAGAACTTCAAATGAAACTTAGAACCATTTCAACCATCCTTATAAAGTTAGTAGTTTTGTAACGACAACGTGGTATATATAACAGTTTCAAGAAATTTCTTAAAAGTAATATAAATTTCTTGAAATTTGTAGATATACAACGATGTCATTTCCAAACTACTTGCTTCATTTGAATTTTTGGAACGGTTTTGAGTTTGAATTTAAGTTCTTTTAGTGTTTCTGAAAACCATTTTCAAATCGACCAAATATTTCAAAAAATGTCTATATAAAAGTAATTTCGACATTTGCTTTAAAACTGAAAAATGCCGAAAATTACTTTTATATAGAAATTTTTTGGAATATTTGTTCGATTTGAAAATGGTTTTATAATTACTTAGAGCACTTCAAATAAAACTTATAAACATTTCAACCATCCTTATAAGTTAGTGGTTTTGAAACGACAATTTCAAGAAATTTCTGCTACTTTTAAGAAATTTCTTGAAATTTAAATTCCAACCACACGTCCATTCAATTCTTTAATTACATCTTGGAAGTGTCCCACACTGTCCAAATGCACAAACCCATACACTAGTAAACAAATACACAAAGTCACACTCCACGACCGTACCATTTTTTCAAATCGTTCTCGCACCTCTGGTGCTCGGGCCTTGTTCATCACATTGCCAACAAAGACATTAGTTGCCAGCGTATTGGGGGCACGACGGCACTTTGCCGCTTCCACTCTGATCGGATTGTTGTGTAAGATGTAATTGTTAAGATTCTTATTGCGTCGCGACCCTGTTGCTCCGATTCCATTCGACGACGGTACCGTATTTCTCGAACAGCGTACGCAGCTCACCAGCTTGAGTATTCTCGTCGAAATTCCCCATGTACAACTTGAATGTGCCAACGCCTGGCATTTTTGTCGTCTGAATCACTCAATCGTGTGGCTGGTTGGATTAATTTTTACCAAAATTCCTTGAAGCCTAGGTGAGGTTAATGAATTCACGCGGGGACGTAGCGCGTCTGCCGGATCCTAGGGAGCTAGTAAGGAAGGAGATAAGAGCCCGTACGAGTAAACTTATCGCACATAAACACAGGGCGGTAGCCGATACGACGAGGTCGGAGCAACGTGTTCCGGTAGCACTAGCTCTTGAAATCGAATATCTAGTTTCTTAAATTGATTTGTTTTTCGGTTTGTTACGTATACACTTAACTTTAACCAAAAAAAATTATGTATTTTATGATTATTTAGAAAATTTTCGCGGATATGCTGATAAGTTAACACAAATCGCAATACACAAATAAATTTTGAGGCTATGGGTTAAATTTGTCATTTATGTTTTGTTATACTGTTATAATTTAGAACAGTTAAAAAAGTAAATGTACCTTGGCACTGTTATAAAATTCTTCAAAAGGAGTCAAGTTTTTTGTATGGATACGCTATCCAGTATATTATAGAGATCAGTGGTCCTATTAAATCGATTCTGTTATACTATTATTCTTATGGTATAATACTTTTGATTATTTACATTAATAATATTGGTACTATTGTTACACAATTCAATGGGATAACCTATTGATGTTATAGTTTTTTTTCTACATTAAACTTATAGGTCTTATCCACTGATCTCTATATATTACTGGATAGTGTATTCCATACAACGTATAACAGTTTTTTTGACTCCAATAATTGAAAATTACACTAGTGGCCAAGCGCACCTTTTGACGTCTATCTTAAAAAAAAAACTAATAATTTGACGTAAAATTGTCTTTGAAACCAAACTAAAAATTTATTGAATTGAAATTTAATTGCTTTCTAAAGTTTTGCTTGTAAGTTAAATAAAATTATTGCCTTTGAACTACTTGAAATCGAAATACTTTTTTAATTGTTTAAAAATTGTATCTACAAAATATGTACCTCAATATTTTTGCGGGTGTCTATCAATAATTCTAGTATATGTTTTTAGGAAACTCACGACTATCGTCATAGTGAGCTGCTGCTTTATCAAAAACAAATTCTCATCGAATCTGGTAATCTAGAGGAAGCACTCAATCATTTCACCAAGTTCGAAAGTCAAGGAAACAAGCAGTTAAGGAAAATATCTGAATTTGTACAGTTCACACAACAAGGTCAACATAGTTCTGCTGTGCCAATCTATGAGTATCTAATCAAAGAAAGTGCTTTGGTCGTCATCTCGGAACTGAAAATTGTTGTTTTCTTAATTTAAAAGAAAATATTGCAACTATTATTTGTGTTTTGCACAAATCTCTTAAAACGTGACTTAGAATCTTAGAAGGAAGACTTCACTCAGCAGTATAGTCATTTCTTGAGCAGCTTAGAAGTTTTCGAACTAAATCCTGGCAATGAAAATAAAAGTCTCGATGAATTGATTATGTTTATTAGCCAGGTAATAATCTCTCGAGTATTTTTGAATAATTTTGTTTACCAAAAATCGTTTTTATCGTGTTCAATCCAGATGTGTGCCTACAATTTCCTCAACATTTGTTCAATTTGTTAAAAAATCATGCAACAAGAGAAGAACCAATTATTACTACTTGGATACCGGTAACAGTCAGAACAACTCCAGAACCGAAATTGTAACCACCCCAATATTGGAGTGATACATATGCATTTTCACCATATTTGAGTTAGGAATGTTTCCTTAGTGACAAAAAGGAGATCTTTCTGTTGGTGTAATTAAATCTGTCCTATCTCTATTATTACTAAAGATATCAGTGTTTCAAATGATCTAAACGCACTTTTGTGAAAGAATAGTCAGTATTGGTCTGCCACATAAGCCTTTGTATTAGAAGGTCATAATTTTGTATGAACTTTTTTCAAATATCTTAAATGCTTTAAATGACCTATATACGTACAATTGAACACAAATATGCCTTTTTTGTAAACACATGGTTCAGTTTTGAAATGATCTATACATACAATTATTCTTTTTAAATACTGATTCATATGCATTATATATTTTCAGTATTTAAATGATACATACAAACCAAACTGCAAGTCAAATTTTCAAACATTAAAAACGATTTCAGTACATAAGATATACACATATACAATTCGTTAAAATTGAATCGAAAACTACTTTTAACGGTACCAGTCATAAAACCTTTTTATTTTCGACTTTCTTGTTAACCGATTTCGATCAACATGTTCATGCAGATGGTCCTATTAAGTTTAAATTATTGCATACAAAAATTTTCTAAAAAAAAAATTGTAAAACAGGTTAATTAATTTTTTTTTTGAAATAAGGTACTTCTTGTACATACAATTAAATACATAAAATTTTTATTTCATATTTCCTCTTTTTTGTCTTTTGTAGGTAGGTAAACTTTTTTTTTATAGAATTTCAAAATCCTGAAATGTGGGATTTTAAGATATCAGTCATGAACGAACAAGGAAATTTCCGAACACTTTTTTTCTTTTAAAAGTTACCTTAGCTTGTTTGAAAAATAAAGTCTAACACAAAAAACAATAAGCAAAATAAAATAACAGTAATTTTAAAAAATGCATTTTTGTTTACGTTTGTATGAAAATATGCTCTATACGCATCCAAAAAAGACAATTGGGTTCCATATTTAAATGCCTCATAATTTGGTCAAATAGTGCCTCATACCATACAAATAAGCATTATTTGAGAAATAAAGTTATGCCACATATGCAATTTTTTTTTTAATTTGTGATTAAAAAAAAAACCAATGAACCGATCGAAACAAACATTTAAGTGCAAGTAGAACCCCGTAGCCTCTATTTTATAAAATTTGTTAAATGGTTAATTTATTGAAGGTTTTTCTGGTATTCGAATTCAAACTTCAAACGTCATTTTCTCGAAACTAGGTTTTTGTCGTTTAGAGCACTCCAATACTGGGGTGACGACATAGATTCCAGTAATTGTGACAACAAATTCAACTGAGGAACCAGGTACAGCAACAGTAACGGAAGATCCTATTTCAACAGATATTTCAATCACCAGTACTGAAGAACCAGTAACCGCAACGGATTCCAGCATTGAACTATCATTAAGAACTTAGGAACCAGAAATAACTGAAACAAATGAAACAGATGAACCGACAGTAAAACCACCATATCCATAGATAAATTGGAGAAATTTCATGGCGTATTATATGAACCCAGTCTTTTAACAAATAGAAACTGATTTTGAAAAACGTCATTATTGCTTTTATTTTTTTCTAAAAATAATCGGATTTTTTCTGTCGTTGAAAGGAATACGAAGACGAAAAGAATCGATTTTTTTTTGGGATTGTGTGTGTGGCACTTGGCAGCAGCAAATTTTGAAGTAAAATGTCCAGAAAATACTCAATTTGGAAATTATTATTATTGTTAATTGAAAAACAACGCACAAATATTTACTATAAAATTCACCGAAAATTCGTTGCAACCAAAAACACAATTTGTTTTCATAAAAAAAAAATTTGTTTTCTTAAAACACCGCGGCATTGAATTTGACATTTTTAAAAATTTAAAATCTTGCAAGTGTGTGTGCAAATCAGTTTAAAATCTTTCTTGAATCTTGAAAAATTAGCAAGATTTGTTTTGACAGAAAAAATTCGAATTGTTCAGAAAAAAAAATCGATTCGTTTAGAAAAAAATTCGATTCTTTTGTTGAAAGGAATTCGACATAAGTTTCATACATTTCCACAGCTCAGACCAATATCTGTATCCATTGGTTCAGATTTGACTTGACGTGTTAGGGGTGGTTTCAAATGAAGTAGAGCATGCGGTGGCGGATGATGATTGTGAGTAGAATTGGTATTATTGTTCTTGGTGGCAGAGGCGGCGACGATAGGATCTAGAGGATTCCCACACCAACGAGAATCTGCCGCAGCGCCGACGAAAACAATAACAAAACGTGGTTGTCAATGAAAACAACATGTTGTTATTATTGTTTTCGTCGTTGCCGCGACGGATTCGTGTTGGTGTGGGGGATCCTTAAGGGTTCCGTTTTAATAGTGAAACTGAAAGAATAAAAGAACATATAATTTATTGCAATTAGAAATTCAATGCGAGAAGGCTGCTACCTTTGTCTCCGTTTAGAGTTTGAATGGCCGACGATGATTCCCTTTCGCCGATGACCTCTTCAGGAGAAATCGATGGCGATGTACTAGGTT
Source organism: Epistrophe grossulariae (assembly GCA_929447395.1). Lineage (NCBI taxonomy): Eukaryota > Metazoa > Arthropoda > Insecta > Diptera > Syrphidae > Epistrophe > Epistrophe grossulariae. Next base: position 70,901,826 of record OV839567.1, read on the forward strand.
GTGAATGTACAAGTTTCATGTGACGCATCTGAAATACAAAATATTTTATTAGGGCTTTGAACGCAAGATTTTCCAGAACTTCAGAGACTTACCACATTGCCCTTGTAGGAACATATTTCACAGTTAAATTTCTGCTGAGGATTCTGTGGAGAGAGCTGTTGTTTTGTTGATGGCTATTGTTGCAATAAATGTTGCTGCTGTTCTTGTTTTTGTTGTTGTTATTGTTGCTGCTGCTGAAGTTGGTGATGTGCTGAAGCAAATTGAGATAGTTGCTCCTTACACTTGGAACATTGTTCCTTTGTGATAGGTGCAGCAGCAGCGTCACTACCTCTTTTGGGAATATAGAATTTCTGATCTGGCCTTAAATTATGCATTGATGTGTATTTAATACCATCAGCCGCACAAATCAACTGTTGCAATTGGATTTGTATTTATTCCTCTAGCACTGGGCCCCGACGGAGGAATACTGGTTTTGTTTTCGGCATCTTCTTTATTTCTAGCCGAACAAAAAATGTCAAAAATGCCAAGTAGTATTTGCAAAACACTTTATTGCACTCTTTGCATTTTGAGACACCTTGTTTGACGAAAATCTGTGGTTGTCCACTAGATACTCATCCAACACTGAGAGGATCTCCAGGATGTCCTAAGAGTGATGATGCCTTGCCGAAATCGTTTTGTTTGCTTGAAGCTGATGCCGCAGCCGCAGCAGCTGCTTAAGCAGTTGACAAACTTTTTATGTATGATAGCTGTTCAAGACTGTGTTTTCCAATTAGCGGAGGAATTATATTCAATTCAGTTAGTTTCATAGCAATATCAGCGGAAAGCATAGATCTAAACGGCAAATGATCCATAACTGATGATGGAACTGGTGATATTGAAGCCGCACTGCTACTTCAGGGACTGAGGGCTATTCTTTTCGGTGAGGATCTTATTGATGGGCTATTGGGCAGAGATGGAGCACAAACTATTTGCTCGGGTGTTATACTGCGACTGTCAATGGACAGATTCTCCTTGCCCTCCTTCATGGTTTCAATGTCGATTCTATCGACCATTGGTGCCATAAAACTCGTTGATGAACGAACACGATAGGCCCTTTGGATTGGAGATCGTTACAGAGATAGATCAAGTGGAACAAAATCTCTGTAAAAATAAGAGAAAAATTATAGTTTAATATCAAGCAGAAAGTATGTTACAGTTACATCTTTCTTAATTTGTTTCACAGAATCACTGCAAGTATTTGCAGATGATGCAGTGTAATTTTCTCTGTTAATAATGGTGCGACTACATTGTTTCTGTAATCGATGGAGTTGTTGGTATTGGTGGAGGATATACGTTTGTGGAGTTGTATCCACATGTGGAGTTTGGTTATTTGTATGCTACTAGAAAGATCCATTTTCAAGAGAGAAACATGTGAAACATTAATTACTGAAAATAAAGTGTATTGGAAAATAAACCACCACCACTAGTTTTAGCACTTGGTTCGGCAAATTTGTTGTTTATTAGAATTTCTTTACTAATTTCAAAAAGCATTTTTCCAAATTACCCATCATTTCGCCTAGAACTACAATAATGTTGTTTATGGGCACGAAACGTTTTAACATTCAAGAATCCAATATCACATTCAGAGCAGTAGCGACCATGAACTTGCTGTTGAAATAGAAGAACAAAAATATGATAAGTAGTTTTTCTTAAAGGAGATTTATATTTTATATTCATTTCAACCAACTCTATTGACTTGAACTGTCATCGCCACCATACCATTAGAGGCATTTAAGCTTGGCGCCAGAGAGCTTTGGTGCATTCGCATGTGACGATTTAAAGAGACTTTCTTATTGGCACTATAGGAGCACTGTGTGCAAACGTATTCCTTGCCAAGAGATTTCGCTGATGGCTCACCACTATATGTTATATGGTGGATTTATATCTCGATGATGTGCTCCCAGCACCGGCTCCACTTCCACTGCCACCACCAACAGTCAAATCTACTTCAGCTTCTTTTCTGTAAATCAAAAAAAAGATCTATTAATATAAGCACTTGGGGCGCTAAATAAAATCGAATACCTATGCGAACAATAGGAAGCTTGATGCCCTTTCAAAGTCGATCTCAACGAGAATCCAATTCCACAAGGAAGACACATAAAAACTTTCACACGCTGTAAATTATCCACAGCCGCTGGAATTTGGTTCTTAACAGAAGACTTCTGATCCACAGACGAATGTAAAATTCCCTCCAACTGATGGTTGGATGGATTTTTTTTCAGGAAGATTTTTTAATGCCTTTAATTAAGTGCGTGGTTATTCCATGGAGGACTCCAGATTTTAAGAGGGATTCGGTTTTTCAATTCATAAAAATCCAGAAAAGAAAAGGTAAAGTAAAATAATTTGTAGATATATAGGACAAGAATGTTTTATAAAATTACCTTTTTTAGTTCTAAAATAAACTTTGAAATGGAATTTATTGTTTTTTTTTCTATCAACAATGATTTGAAATGTTTTCCTAATCATTTTTAAAATTTTTATTGCATTTATTAATTATTAATGATGAAATAAATGGAAAGAAAAGTGGGCGTTAGAAAATAAAATAAACAACAAAATAAATCAACGTTTTGACTTTTGGCAAAAAAAAAAAAAATATACTGAGTTATACTGTTATACTGCTTGGTACCAACGCACTTATAACAGTTCTTAAAATGGATTAAAATATTTTGTAGGAATACACTATCCAGTATATTATAGAGATCAGTGACTGGATAGCGTATCCATACAAGAAACTTGACTCCATTTGAAGAACTGTTATAGTGGAGCTGCCTACTTTTTTGTATAACAGTTTAACTTTATAACATATAAAAAGTGACGAAGTCAAACGTCAAAGAAGTGGAAAATGTGAAACGTTTCTCTCAGTTTTTTGAAATTTCATTAAAAAAATAAATTCGGGGAGAAAAAAAACATTTTATTGAAATTTTTTCTATTTTTAAATCTGAAATACATCTTCGCAAAGATATTATCTTCAATTAATGCCTCATTTGTTAGTTGTGAGTACGTCGCGTCGGCTAATTCATTCGTATTTTTGTGTTCTGAGTTCAGGTGGTGGTGGAAGTAATAATTGCAATGGCCATAATAAATTGAAACTTAATTTTTATTCTACGGATGTGCATCCGCAACTCCAGAAAACAATCAGTGATGTTTGTTCACAAACGCATTTCAACGCATCTTAACCAAACCCATCTACAGGGAAGTTACAAGTCCCAACATCGGTTACCACTGAGCTCATTATTGAAGAACCATTAAAACCAAGTCCAAAATACAACGATATTATACTTTTTTTGGATAGTAACATCACTAAACTAAGTTGTAAAAGAAAACTTCGTGAAAGAAAATCAACTCGGCATGAGGCGAACATTTTAGAAGCCTCAAATAAAGTGATGCGCTGGAATTCATAAACATAGCCATCGATCATAAATAGAGTTGTTTGTCACCAAAAGACGAATTTACAAACATGCGGGTAGTCCAGAGGAAACGCACATTTGGCTGGATGAACACACAAAGCTTAGACACTGCAGATAGGTGAGTACAAAACAAGGTGGCGTTTGTATTTGGTTTTGATGATAAATGTGTTTTTTAGGTACATCAACTCCAAGTGCGCTAAAAACATGTGGAAATTCAATGCATGTGGTTCCAAACAGAATGAGCATTGGGTTATCAGCGTCTGGGAAATGGGGTAACTCTCTGAAGAAATGTCACGAGGTCGAGTCTCCGCAGTTGCCGAATTGATCGCCGAAAAGCTCGAACGTCAAGACGATCCACTTGAAAAGGCAACCGATTTGAAACTCAATTCACTTGAGTGGAACAAAGATTTCCAAAAATTTCCATATAAAAGTAAATTCCTGCATTTTTCAGTTTTAAAGGAAATACCGAAATAACTTTTATATGGACATTTTTTGAAATCTTTTTTTCGATTTGAAAATGGTTTTCAGAAACAACTTAAAACGAAACTTAGAACCATTCCAACCATCCTTATAAACTAAATAGTTTTGAAACGACAGCGTGGTTTATCTACGAATTTCAAGAAATTTCTTAAAAGTAATAGAAATTTCCTGAAATTGGTAGATAAACAAAGTTGTCATTTCCAAACTACTTGCTTCATTTTGATTATTGGAACGTTTTTGAGTTTTAATTAAAGTCCTCTAAGTGTTTCTAAAAACCGTTTTTAAATCGAACAAAGATTTTTAAAAAATTTCCATATAAAAGTAATTTCCTGCATTTTTCAGTTTTAAAGCAAATGTCGAAATTACTTTTATATGGAAATTTTTTGAAATATTTTTTTCGATTTGAAAATGGATTTCAGAAACACTTAGGGAACTTAAAACGAAACTTAGAACCATTCCAACCATCCTTATAAACTAAATAGTTTTGAAACGACAGCGTGGTTTATCTACGAATTTCAAGAAATTTCTTAAAAGTAATAGAAAGTTCCTGAAATTGGTAGATAAACAACGTTGTCATTTCCAAACTACTAGCTTCATTTAGATTATTGGAACGTTTTTGAGTTTGAATTGAAGTCCTATAAGTGTTTCTAAGACCCGTTTTCAAATCGAACAGAGATTTCAAAAAAATTCCATATAAAAGTAACTTCTGAAAAATTGAATTAATCTCCTTTTTAACCACGATTTAAAAAAGACACTTTTTTAAGCTTAAATCATTTAAGAGCAACTTATATGAAATCCTATAATGCACTTTCTATATTTAGGAACTCAACAAATGCAACTAATGTGTCAACTTTGGATGTCCTAAGCTCTCTTGCTGAAAATGCTCGAAGTCAATTTTTATTTGTGTTCCAGGGATAGTGGATGATTCTTAAACACCAATCATTAAGATAGATGAAGGTTATCATCCGTGCGTAGCAACAGTATATTCCAAATAGAATTGTATTTGGATAATACAATAATTATGTGAAAGTGCTGTTGGTATGAACATAACATAGGTGCACTGAATACTACTAATTTTGGCTTACCTTAAGTTTTTTAATATGTTAAAACTTCAAAGGAAATAAATAAAACAATTTTAAAGATATCAACCATCGCTGTACGACTTACCGTTGTACAGATACACTCTAAAACGTTTTTTATTTTTCTTCATGATGGGAAAAATCAAGAAAATTTATAAAGGTTTTGGAGTGTATCTGGCCAACGGTAAGCCGTACAGGGATGAATGATACCTTTTTGGAATCAGCACTTAATGCTCCTAAAACAAGCATTAAAATATTTTACTCAAGAGTTTTAATGAGAAAGAGCACTTAGAATACGCATACAAGTTCCAATATGCGAGTTTCAAAAGTAAATTTTTTTTAATGGTGATTCTTTTTTAACAAATTAACAAACAGCATCAATTGCTGATTTCAAAAAGGTATCAACCATCGCTGTACGACTTACCGTTGGTCAGATACACTCCAAACCGTTTTTGAAAAAGCAATCTTAAAATAAGCATACAATTTCCAATATGCGAGTCCCAAAAGTAAATTTTTTTTAATGGTGATTTACTTTAGGGACTCGCATATTGGAACTTGTATGCGTATTTTAAGAGTGCTTTTTCTCATTTAAACTCTTGAGTAAAATTTTTTAATGCTTATTTTAACAGCATTAAGTGCTGATTCCAAAAAGGTATTATTCATCTCTGTACGATTTACCATTGGCCAGATACACTTCAAAACCTTTTTCAAAATTCTTGATTTTTCCCATCACGAAGAAAATTCAAAGTATCAAAATTTGTTAAAAAAGAATCACCATTAAAAAAAATTTACTTTTGGGACTCGCATATTGGAACTTGTATGCGTATTTTAAGAGTGCTTCTTCTCATTAAAACTCTTGGGTAAAAGATTTCAAAGTTTCTTTTAACAGCATTAAATGCTGATTCCAAAAAGGTATCATTCATCTCTGTACGATTTACCATTGGCTAGATACACTCCAAAAGCTTTTTCAATTTTCTTATTATTATTATTATTAAAATTTATTAACAATAAATTAAAAATTTAAATGCTAATATTTATAAGAGACTTAGCTGCTGAGGCTTCTGACTCTTAAGAAACAATAAAGTTTTAGTATAGAAATGATTTGATGTTAACTAAAGGATGTATAAATAGTGATATTGTAATTAGATTTTAAAATTGTGTAGATTAATAAAGTTATATATTTTTTTGATATTATCTGGATCGAAGTTTCTTAAGATCTCTGAGGCGGATGAGTGTGTGTTGGAAAAGCTGGTATTTGAGGTAGAGTATCTGCAAGTGCCAATACCTAAAATGTGATTAACGTCCAAAACAGCCTGGCAGCCTGCACAAGTTGCAGGTCTTTCTTTTTTTAAAAGGTGTTGGTGCGTTTGAATTGTGTGTCCTAGACGAAGTCTTACCAGAATGGAGTTCATTAATTAATTAGGGTTGATGCATTTGTAAAAGTGATGGTAATTGTGCCAGTCATTGAGTTTTTGTGCCTTAATTTTTCGGTCAACTTCACGCAGGAGGTCACGTTTTGTGAGTGTCAGAATGGAGTAGACTGGGGAAGAATGAGCAGAGTTTGCTGCTTTATAAGCATGTTCGTTGCCGCATATTCCGGTATGACCAGGAACCCACATAAGTTTTAATTTGTAGGGAAATTTGTTGAGATGATCTCTTATTTTGCTTATGATGAAGGTATTATTGTTAGGATTTTGAATCGCCTGTAGGACTGCAAGACTGTCGGAGCATACCACAAAGCTGCCACGTAGTTTTGATATTATGGTTGCAGTTTTTAGAATCGCCGTTGCTTCGGCGGTAAATATAGATGCAGCATTATCCAGAATTCCCATGGACAGAAGGGAACCGTCTTCGTAGGTCGATGCATACGATGTGCTCTTTTGTATTTTCGAACCATCTGTGAAGCTCATTTTCCAACATTTGGATCTTAAGGTATCGGTAATGTCTTGAAACAATGAACGATATATGTTAGAAGAAGAATGGTTTTTTTCGTGTTTGGTCATGTCCATGATAAAGGAGGAATTATCGATGCACCAAGGTGGCGACGCTGGGTAACATTTCTCGTGTTTTATGCCGGGAAGATTCAAAGATTTGGCAGTTGTTATAGCGGTAGAAATGGCTGAAGGGATACGCTTAAGACCAGTTTATTTATTTAGAACTTTTACGTCTTTATCAATAATTGAGCTTTGGCTGAAGGCTAACTTAACATATAGCTTTGCTCTGGTTTCAAGAATTCGATCTTCTTCCAGCTTCCGCCATTATGTTACGTATTGGTGTGGTTGGAAAAGCATTTAAACTTCTGCGTACAGCTTGGTGATAAGGAGCTTTGATGTTGTTGATTGTAGTCTTAGGAGAATTGCCAAAAATTAATAGTCCATAGTCTATCTTACTTAGGATTAGAGATCTTGTTATATTACATAAGGTGTTTATATGTGCAGAGGACTTTTTGCTAGATAAATAGTTTATTACATTAACCCTAGCAGCTAAGTTCTTTTTAAGTAAAGTACAGTGGTTCTTAAAGTTATATCTATTATTATAAAAATAATACCTAGAATATTTAGATTAGTAACATTTTCTATGCTAATATTATTGAAGTTTAAAGAAACTCCAGTGCAGGATGTTTTACGACATATATGCATTATTTTACACTTCTCTACCGATAATTTAGCACCAGAGGTCACAGACCATGTTAAAATATCCGCTAGATCATTTGAGAGAAGAGCTTGATGTTCTAAAAGACTGTTGTGTTTGCACATGATATATACATCGTCAGCGTAGATGCAGTGATCAAGTTGTGAGTATTTAGTTATCATAGAACTAACGTCATCAAAAGCAATCAGGAATAGCACAACTAATAAAGGAGATCAAAAAAGTGTGAAACAAATCATGTATAATAGTGTGGAAACAAAATATGATATTCCCAGCCTACACGATTTGACATGTGTTAATACATGAGAATTTTTAGAAATGGTTCTAATTCTGTCACACATTTCATCACATCTTTATTGAGGTTAAACTAAACTGTTGTGTGTGGTCAAAAAATGAAAAGAAATTTCTCTCACACAAATTTGGCAGTAGCATGGAATTCTTTTCCACTTTGTATTAATACTCAGTGGGATAGTATGGAAGGGCTTTAAAGGTTGAAGGTGAAAAGCATTAAACCAGTTGGTTTTTGCTTACCCTCCACATTTTTGGTGAATTTGTATATGTCAACTTCACCTTGGGTTTTCATCTCTGTAACAATTTCAGTCTCAGTGACGTTAATCAAGCAGGGAGCGTAGGCAATTCCTTTGGTTTCGTTTAGTTTGCAAGATTATTCACTTTGAGAAAGATCTCTGCGACTTTTTGCGACTTCACCAAAATGAGAAGATTGCCATTTCGTAATTGCGATATTTGTTCATATTCTTTACTTATGTTGTCGATGGATTTTTTTAAAAGGAATGGACTGAGGGAAGATATGGGCTTTTCAATGGATTTTGGGGAAATAATAATGAATTTAGGATTTTTAGTATTATTTATTGAAGGAAGGTCAGGGTAATTGCATAGAGGGGTTGGATTTGATTTATGTTTTTTATTTGGTTGAATTAAGGAGACGGAATCCACGTCAAGCGGTAGTTGCTGGAAACGGGATCCCCCCTGCCCGAGGGGCATTGTTTTTAACTTGTACGTGCACGCACTCACTTATATAAAGACAAAAAAAAAAAGAAACTCGCAAACGAAAGAAAAGAGGTATAACGGTAGATACCGTTTGTTGCACCAGGCAGCGAAAGAGAAAAAAAAAGAAAAGATCACACAGAAGACTACGAACGATGCCATCATGAAGAACAACCAAAAACCTTTTGGAATGTATCTGACCAACTGTAAGCCGTACAGTGATGGTTGATACTTTTTTGGAATCAGCAATAACTGATTCTCTTAAAACGAGTATCAAAATTTGTTGAAAAAGAATCACCCTTAAAAAAAGTTTATAGGTAAATGTAAAAGTATTTTCGTGAAATTATTTTTAGAGAAATCCAAGAAAATGCAATATTGAGAAATCATCGGATATCAAAAATGTGGACAGGAGTACCGGCACCGGACACCAACGTTGTCAGATTTAGCTCCAGCAGTAGTCAAGCTTCAAGAAGCAGTGCACATAATACATATACATATTTCGAATATGCCACTGCGAAAGCGACTCACAAAAAGCACTTCTTACACCATGCTACTGTTCAGGTAGCCTTAAATACGTCTATCAAACCTGCCATCAGCAAATGGCTGACCGCTTCTGAAACAAACTCCTGTGAATTATGCAAATTCCCGTTCATAATGCACACAAAAATAAAGTAACTGGTAGTGTGTCTAGTATACCAGGTGCAATAACTATCGGTCCACTGCAATCCACTGACATCTTCGAGAGTGCCATCAAAAAAGAAACAAAGACATGCACTGTTTCATCCTGGTAGTGATGTTACAAATCCCAGAAGCAAGCTTCGTTTCTCTAGGCACCATCGAAGATGGCTGCAGTCCGATAAGTGTGCGAGAAAGAGATTAGAACAGCAACAGCACCGTCAACAGAAACAGCGGCTACCATGAATTAAGAACCAACGTATTTCAATTTGAGTGCTTTTTATTTGCTTAAAAATAAGAAAAAAAGAAACACTATTATTATTTATATAAACAGGAGTTAATGTCATCAATACACTTTTTACATTTCTTAAAAATATAATAAAACTTTCTATTTTAAATGGCTTAATTTATTCTAATAAGTAGCTTGAAAATCTCAGCTATCAGTTTTATTTTGTTTTCACAGATAAAATTTTTGTTTTCACGTCAAAATGATTTTTTTGTGCTCGGAAGATGTCAAAAAGTAGAGCTGCCTTCCCAAATGTCATCTTCAATTGGAGTCAAAAAAACTGTTATACTTTGTAGGGAATACACTATTCAGTGTATTATAGAGATCAGTGAGATGGAGTGGTAGCGATGGAGATGTTTGTGTTTGTGGGGGCGGTGGTTGTGGAAGCAGTATCGAAAATGTCGGAATATTTTTCGAAGAGAGCGCTCATAAGTTATGAGTGGTCGGGACCACTTTATTAATAAGCGCTCATAAATATCCATTTATTATTGCTTGGTGAATAGGTTTATGAGGCTCATAAGTTATCAGTGCTCGGTGAATACCGGCCTTAGAATAAGAAGATAAGGAAGAGAAATATATCACATATACAGTGTATGTGAGTGAAGCACCAAATAAAAAAAAAAAACAAAAAGGTGCCTATCTGCCATTTTGCAGAAAGTGTTAAAAGATAATTAAACTAAATAAAAATATGAAATTAAAGTGAGAATAGTGAAAGCTTTCAGTACTTTATTATAAAAAATATAAAACAAAATGCGATGCTATGTTAAATTGTGTAAAAACACCTACATATAATATAGAGTTAAAAATCTTTCCATTTCACTGGCTGATTTTGTCTCAAATTCCACATAAATTACTGTGAAGTGATGTTTTTTATGTAAATACATTACCGTAGAATACTTTAAAATTGAGCATTTTGCTATAAAAAAGCCTAATTTGTTGAAAATGCAAATATACTTTGAAAAGTGGAACGTCAGGTGCTTATCTGTCAAAATTTAAATTCTCGCCCAGGGTCGAATTAGCTTCTGTTGGTGATGACAAGGCGCTAAAATACATAGCGCCCGTAGTGCAGAGTAATTTTACTTACTTTATGTGGAATATGAGACACAGCTTACCTGTGAAATGAACAAAAGGAATGATTTTTATAGATGTTTTTATAGCATTTAAGGGAGCACCGAATGTAGTTTAATATTTTTATTTCAATGAAGAATAGAATATATTCATTTTATTTACTTTTATTTCTCTTGTTTATTTAATTTACTAAGCTTTTTTTTCTATTTTAACGATTTAAAATCTCAAAACACATTCCTCAAAACAACAGCTAAAAATTCCTTTGGGCGCCCCATGATTTAGCTGTCTAACTGCATGCCTTCCCTGTGTGAAAGCATCTGTGTTTGTGTTACTCACACTATTTTGAAAAATGCTTCACTTTTTCCTCGATATGCCCGTTCTTCTATTTCTTCTTCTATGTATGTACTTAAATTGGACTAAAGAAAAAGAGTAAATCAGCACTATTGTTGTTGCACTACCTACAACTACATACGTGTTTAATTTAAATGACTTATTTGAAAAGAAAAGCAGTTTAATTGAAAAAAACACATCATTTTTCCAAACTTTTTGTAAAAGAAAAAGAAACATGTTAACAGGAACTCTTCTATGATTTGTGCACACGCTCTTTGATTAATCAAAGCTAAGCTCTCGAAGGTGATTTTCTTAATTATTTTTGCCTGAATCTTGAGTTTTTATATATAAAATTAAAGCTTGAAAAGCGTTCTTTCACATAACGCTAAAAGAAGGTACAATGCCGCTGGAGATTATTCAAAAATTACTGATTTGTAAGAACATTACTTAGTTTTAAAGCCTTTAGAGTTAAATTGATTATTTCAAAAACTGAAAGTTTTAGGATCATAATTTTAATGGCATTTGAAAATTAAAAAACTCACCTTTTATTTGATACCAAATACATGTGGGTGTGTTTAACGGTTCCTATGATATAACACTTTATTTGCTTACAAACGGAAACAATCAAGCAAAAGGTGCATCTGAACTATGAACTTCAAACTTGAATATCTCAAAATCCCCAGCTACGATTCTCCTAAAACTTCACAGATTTAATGTACTAGAACTCACCTTTTTTTGGTACCACTCTTGTTCCTGCAGCTCTTGGCCCAAGCCCCATACAATTTTGCCTCATCTCCTTTCTTGTGTTACTTCAGAAAGAGATTGAGTTTCATGTAAGAATTTTAGCAACAAAGCAACAAATTGTTCAAATTTTTCTTTAATTTCTTCATTTTCAGAGATCTCTGATCCCAAAGTAAAATTAATATTTAAAGAAGTATTATCAACAATACAATCATCGTCGCTGTTTTCAATTGGAGATGGATTGCATTTTTGACCTGCGAAATTCGAAGCATCCAACAGCCTTTTTCCAATGTCCTTTATTGATGACGTCATATCTCAAAACGATCAAGGATCTGAGAAGTATACCCGGCATTTTCGGATTTAGCACGCTTTTTTCATACAGAAACCGTCAAAATGTATTGTATATACCGAAAATTTGGGTTCAGGTCACTTTTCCCCGGACTAATACAAAAATGTAAACAATATTGTTCTTTGTATAATTTTTTGTTTTCCTTATTAATTAAACAATTAAAAATTACCGTGTTCAGTTAATATTTACATAGCTATAGCCTACAGACTTACAACTAAATAATAATTGTTTGTTACTTGTGCATTTGATGAACAAAAACAAACCTTATATTTTTTTGCTGCATATTTTAATGAGATAACTATAAATTTTACTTTAACTATGTTTTTATTAAACTTCAATCTTTGAAATATAAATATAAATAATGATATGCAAAAAAAATCTTGTTTGTTGCAGTACTGCCATGTACTGCTTTTTTTTCTCCAAGTACTGGGGCCCAACTATGTAACTCGATTCTACAATAAAAATGTTCGAATTCGCAAAATCTTAACTCGCTAATTCTTTAGCAAACGCATATAAACGGAAATAGAACAGCGCTAGTTGAAGATTCTGTGGCAAAAAGTCGAAAGCACCAAAATTTGATCCCACTTTCATACATATTACCTCTTAAAATAAGCATTGAAAACAACTTTCGAATTGATTCGAAAGTAGAAGCAAGTTACATAGTAGGGCCCCTGCTTTCTCAAAAACTGAAAGGACAGCCCTGTTCAAAAGCAACGATCAAAAAAAAAAAAAACTATTTTAGAGAATTATCAAGTTTACAATACAATATAATTCAAACTTCTTAATTTTTATACAGAATACAAAGTAATATTTGCTTTAATTAGTTATTTTAACACGTACATGAGAGAATGATGAAGCATATCCATTTGATGTAGTTTAGCCAGATTTAATAATATGTTCAAAGTTTTTTTGAAGCCTTCATCTTTTAAAAGTGGTATGTAAATTCCACCACATTTGCATGATTGACATAAATTATCTGATTTCACGCTATTGCATTGTGAACATTTTAAATCTCGCAAAGTATAAGAAACTATCCTATTGGTGATATCACCAGTTACTAAAGTCTCAATTTCTTGATTATCATAGGCAACAAAACAACGGTTACATAACCATGCCCATCTAAAAAAGAAATAAAATATATTTAAATATTTGCTGCTTGAGTAAGAATTGTTTACTTACATTCCGTTTCTCATACTTTTATGATTATCATTAATTATATCAATGTCCCTATACTCATTACATGCTTTGCAAGTAAATCCATTAAGTATAAGTTGTTTTCGTTTAAGCAATTTTTTGTCATTGGTAAATTCATTTGCACCAAAGATTTTTATTAAGTTTCTTCTTAAAATGAGAACAACTTCATTAAGGTCCTTGTTTACGGTGATGACTGTTATAATTGCTTGAACAAATTTTGAAACAGCCTTAACATCTGTTTTACGATATTTTTGGTATAAGTTTGTTGTTAAATCGAAAATTGTGTGTGAAATTTCTTGTATTACTTCAGAAAGAGATTGAGTTTCATGTAAGAATTTTAGCAACAAAGCAACAAATTGTTCAAATTTTTCTTTAATTTCTTCATTTTCAGAGATCTCTGATCCCAAAGTAAAATTAATATTTAAAGAAGTATTATCAACAATACAATCATCGTCGCTGTTTTCCATTGGAGATGGATTGCATCTTTGACCTGCGAAATTCGAAGCATCCAACCAAATCAAATTGTTCCAACTTTGGTCGAACGATAGTTGGACCCCATGGTAAAACTCTACCTTTCGAATGCTTTGAACAATAAATTCTACATAGCTTAATGCATCAGTAATAGTTTTCTTCTTTGAGTTGATAATAATACGGTTGAAGTCAGCAAAAACTATTTCTACACCAAGTCTTTTCAATTCGGTGAGAATACCAACAAACATTTTTTCCATTAAATACGTAAGGATTTTACAAATTGCTGCATCATACATATAAGCAGTGCTAGTTCTTATCCATCTATAAAAATGTGCGACGTGATAATCTGACAAAACGTTGCCATTTAACGAAACCTCTCGTAGCCACCCGTTAACCATTGTTCTTAATATACGGAATGCTGGGCCGCAAGAAGAAAATTCTGACATATTTTGCAAATCCTTTGTTCGATTAAACAAAACATCTTCTAGCGTAGCTTGTATGTTAACGCCAAAAGCTATCATTGATCTTCCACTCTCCATTTCAAGAATTTTATTAGATTGAAGCAAGGAACTCAATGCTAGATTTTGGATTGATAAGGCTACACAGATGCCAGTGTAAAAATTGGGAAAATTTTGAGTAAAAAGGCCGTTACTATTGATTTCGGTAAGTAATTTATAATCTTCATTTTCTTTGCCCCCCAAATCGGGGCGTTTAGTTGTTGACCACCATAAAACGAATTTATTTTTCTTCAAAAGTCGGGCATAAAATATATCTGTTCCTTTGAGAATGGGATCTGCTGGTATGTTACCAATTGGAATACTCAAGTACCTACTTTGCTCTAACATCAAATCGACAACATTGTTGAAGTTAAGAAAATGTCGAATCATTGAACGAGCCGATTGTTTTTGCCATTCAAGTCCATGTAAAGTCGAAGCATCATCGGAAATGTGTATTTTGATATTAGGGAATTCTGATAACATAGGTATATGCACTTTTAAGTTTTTTATATCTAACGACGTTTGTAAGCACAATAAAGTTGGTCCTCTTTTATCTTCTTTGTATTTGCTTAGATATTTCTGCATATGACGGTAAACTTGCACTAAATCTACTTCCATGAAAACATCAAAATTAATTTCTTCTGGTACAAATTCCATTCCAGTGTCAGAACCCATAATTTTTTTAAAATATGTATCACGTTCTGATGAATAGAGATTATTCATGTTCGGCATTTGGTTTGATCGCACTTTGTCTAATATAACAATGACGGTTTTCTTACTGGCAGGCAGAAAAAGTCCCCATATTTGCCTTTTACCCAAGGAATTATATTGGTAAAAGAAGTTCTTTTTAATTTTCTTCCAAGATTTTTCTAAATAAACGTTTATATCAGTATGAGCTTTGAGTTGTTCAAAGTTATATACATCAGATTCCAGTGAGATAGCACTTGAATTGCCCTTATCTTTGCGTAAGCTACACAAACATCCTATTTCTATTAGAAATCTTGATTCTAAAGATATTTTTGTTTCGTATACACCTTCAATATCAGTCATGGGTATGCTTGCAATATTACTCAAGCCATTAGATTTGAAAGTTTTTTCTTCAAATGTATAACGATAAATATACTGGGCTTGTGCAGATCTTGGTAATAAAGCATTCACTTTTTTCCTGTTGAAAGGCACATCAATAGCAGTTTCAGATCTTTGATTGATATATAATATTCGCGGTATTTGTAGTTTAATTTTGTACAGCTCATCTTCAATTATAGCCCAAACTATAAAATTGCCAAAATCGTCTTGCGCAGTTAAGTGAATTATATGCCACAAGCTGTCCAGAATAGTCTTTTTTGATCTTGTTAGAAATTCAGAAACAGTGAATGTTTTTTTTTTGGTACTATCGGTAATGTTATGAAACTTCAACTTTTTCGGGTTTTGAGATGTTTCCTTTTTATTGTTAATTTGATAAGACCATTTCTTCTTTTGAAAAAATATCCATTTTATGATCTCAGACCTAGTTTCACCAATGGAAGGTGGCGATCCAAGAACTTCTCTCCAATTATTATTTTTATTCGAATCAATTTTGGAAAGTTTTCGTTTATTTGTACATTGTTTTACTACATTAACGGCGGCACTGTTTTTTTTAATGTCACCTGTTAATGTTCTAGGAGTTGGTTTTTCAATGCTTTCATCAACTTTTGCAGTTCTGTTTGAGGTGAAGAACAATTCAGTAATTTCTCTTTGTTTGAGCTTATCAGTAGAAGAAATTATTTTTTTATGTAACCATTCAGGATGCAAGACTCTAGGCACAGGATTACGTAAACCCTGAATTGCAGCCGGAATTGTTATAATTTTTTGGACAGCTCCACTTAAACGTTCAATATAATAGCCCCAATCAAGAACTTCTCTGATGTCAGCATCCCCCATAGTGCTGTCACGAAGCCAACGACGTAAGTAACAATTGCGGATGCTTGGTTCACATTGGAATATAGCCAGAGGTATGGCTCTTTCAGTAACAGGTGATCCTGCAGGTTTTTTAGATATAACATATTTGCAAGCCAGTCCAGCATCCTTTACCATTTGATCTCCCAAGAACTCAGCTAACCTTTTAGCTGTTGATATGGAACTACTTTTTTGTGCCCCATAATCTTCCAATTTTTTTGACATTGATCTGTTTTCTGATACAAGATCAAATAATTCAGAGTCTGGTAAATTTTGACCTTGACTGTATAAAACATCGAGCCAATAATTGGCTATTTTAGCTACGTTATTATAGCATTCTTCTAGAGTAGTGCCAGATAAAAAAGATTCAAATACAGAACTTTGAAAATTTTTAATTAACTGTAATTCTCCACGTCGTTTAACTTCAAAACCCTTTAATTCTGCAAGTGACCCATCAAAATTGAAAACTGCGTAACGCTTTTTAAGCTTTTTCCCCTCTTCTTTTGCTGCTGGTAGCACCATAGCCAAATAAGGTCCATCAACTTCAAAAAATATAGAATTCTCCAAACGTATCTTATATTCAGGAGTATTTGTAATTGAGTCGACAAGCTGATGGTATTGGTCATTTGTGAAATAGTTTTTTACCATGTTGTTTAAAACTGCATTAGGATATGATACATTGAAAGAATTTTTCCCGTTATGACTTGATCGTATAGTAAAAACCTGAGGAAACGATGCTGGTAAGATACACCAGATACCATCAGTATCTAGTTCAAGCGGTCGACCGATCCGTTCAATAATATTACGAGCTTTTTGAATTATGTTTGATCCTGTTAGACATACAATTCCAGCCATTGGCATTGAATGCCATCGAGCCCCTTTTCGCATTACATAACCATAAAAGGAATTAAGAATGCACTTGTGTGCCAGCTGCAGTGAGTCGTAAAGCACCTCTTTGCTCTTAGCTGCTTTTATTTCTGCCGCATCGCCCTTTTGAATTGCTTCTATTACTGATTTTTTTGCAACTTTTGTTAATCCTTTATAATCATAGCGCCTGTCACGAAATGCTCTAACGGTGTCAACGTAAAAACTATTTTCCTTTTGACATATTGTGGAGTTACGTTCTTCCAATTTAACTATTTTTGTTTTTTTGTAAACTTTGCGACAATAGTCTGACAAACGTTTTTTTTCATATGCGATTTGATCTTCCTGTAATAATTCATGAAACGATCTAACGCTGCCACCAGTTTGTAGGGGAGGAAACTTTTCCATTTCGAGTTGTTGTTTTATTCTCTGTAATTCATTTTTAGAAGCTGGGAGCATGTCACCTCTCCAGTGCCATTTCATAATACGTTGACATTTTGCTTCAGGAACGTTAAAATCACACGCAGCACAGTCAGCATCATTTACAACTGCGGAAGGTTGCAATCGATTTGTTAGAATGATATTAGGATACATTGCCCCAACATCAAGATGATAGATTACAGGCTGCTCTAATCGATTAGGAATCTCATATAAGCCTCTAAGAGCTTGTTTTATTTCAGTGGATACTTCTGCAAAATTCTCGACTTCATTAAGTGGAACACCTTCTTCATTGACAATTGCATGTTCAAGTACGTTGCTTATGCTATCCATTAGCTCATTTATCATAGTTCGATCCAAGCGAAAACGGCATGGTATATCTGCCCGGTATACTCCACATTCCAATGCTTCGACATGTCCTCCTACATATGTTTCTGAATCTATTAGATATCCATCAGTTGAAAATTTATTCTGTACGTCTTTTTGTTTGTTGGGGAATACAATATTTGCGTGATATGCTTCTACCATCAATAGTGTTTCACAAAGTGTTCCGGATCCTTTCCGTAATATTTCGTCTGGCTCCATTGGAATGATAGTATTCAATGCGAAAATAAACGGATGCACATACTTCATATAAAGGTAATAAGTTGCAATAGCGTCCGATACTGAATAGTTGGATAAAAGTTGAGGCTTTGAAACGGCCATTTTGCACATTTCTTCAGGATCCAGTTCAATTGGATCGTAACGAAGTTTAGCTTTCGCTACTGCTTTTAATCCTTGGGAACCTACAGGAAGATATGAGTCTCTTTTCACCCAACAAAGACAGTCCATATGGATAGCTGGCCTACATAAATAGACACCTTCGCGTGATTTAGAAAACCCAATTTCATCATTCATGTTCAAACCATGTATAGAAGCTCTTATTTCAATAAAAGGCCAGTCGAAAAAATCGCCATTAAAAGTTACGAAAATGTGTGGACGAACTTGCATTACGTGATTAAAAAACTTTTGAATGGCCCGTAGCTCATTAAGTTCATTATAAACCACGAAATTTCCTTCAAATTCAGGCTTTGGTGTGTATTCAAAATCGTTTACATCAACTGATATTATCTCCCGGTTAGTTATAAGGTATCCTTGGCCATCAATTATATATGATATCATTATAATTTGATCTGTTTGTGCGTCTGGAAATTTTAATGGTAGTTTTGTGGTTTCAATGTCAAAGGCAAGAACAACTGGTTCGGGACGTTCTAAAATATCTGGTCGAGATTTGATACTCGATAATGTTTTGCTTTTACCTTCAATTTTAATGTCATACCACATTCCACAAAATATTTTTAAATCTATCGATACTCGAACATGGTAAGGAACGTCGTATTCTCTTATATCCAAAATAAAATCTATTGGTTCTAATTTTTTGAAATTTCCTTTTAAGGGAGAATTTTGAGCTGCGTTGTTTGCGGACAACATTTGAGCAAATAAATCCTTTTTCTGTGAACGTTCAATGTTATTTTCAAGAGCGATCAACAAAAATTTTCGTATTTTCACCAATCCACTTTGATTATAAAAGGACAATTTTAAATAAAGTTGTTTAAGTCCCGTAAGATGGTTTGGCAAATCTAAATCCTCTTTATATAGCTGTTCAACATTTACAATTTCAGCCCCAAATTTTGATTTTAAAAATTGAGCTATTTCGTTGCACTGGCTTTTTTCGACACCTATCAAAAAATATGGCATAAATGAAATCGTGTATTTGTATCTGGTTCCGTCCATTTCAATGAAGAACAAATCTAGGGCGGAGACTAGACGTCGTTCCGTATCTAACACTTCGATCTGAAAATTTAAATTGAACATTTTATTAGTATTTATTTTTGCAAAATAAAAATTTAAATATTTTCAATGAATTGTTGTCTTATGAATCGAGTATCGAGAAAAAAGGAAGAAACCGAATGTAACGGGTGATTTTTTAAGAGGTTTAGAACTTTTTTAAAAAAAAAAACACAAAAAATTCGAAAAAATGAATGAAATATTTATTTGAATCGATAGTTTGAACCTTGCAATTTAATGTTTAAAGATAATTTCATGCAAATGTTGACCGCGGCTGCGTCTCAGGTAGCCCATCCGCTGAGTCCAATTTTGGCATACTCTTTCACACATATCGGCCGGTATCTCACGAATGAATGCATGGATGTTGGCTTCCAGTGCGTCAATCGAAGCGGGCTTGTCCCTATAGACATTAGCCTTGAC
The DNA here is from genome assembly GCA_929447395.1 of Epistrophe grossulariae. Lineage (NCBI taxonomy): Eukaryota > Metazoa > Arthropoda > Insecta > Diptera > Syrphidae > Epistrophe > Epistrophe grossulariae. Next base: position 70,921,580 of record OV839567.1, read on the forward strand.
ATACCCCCACAAAAAATAGTCTAATGGTGTCAAATCGCACGATCTAGGCGGCCAATTGACCGGCCCGAAACGTGAAATTAACTGTTCACCAAACTCGCCTCGCAATTGCGCCATTGTTTCGCGTGCTGTGTGGCATGTGGCACCGTCTTGTTGAAACCACATATCATGCAAGTCAAGAACTTCCATTTCGGGCAAAAAAAAGTTTGTTATCATCGCTCGGTAGCGTTCACCATTGACAGTAACGCTGCGATTCGCATCATCTTTGAAGAAATATGGCCCAATAATGCCGCCGGCCCATAAACCGCACCAAACAGTGGCTTTTTCGGGATGCATTGGTAGCTGTTGCAATGCTTCTGGCTGATCTTCACTCCAAATGCGGCAATTGTGCTTATTTACGTACCCATTCAACCAAAAATGAGCCTCATCGCTGAACACAATTTTTCGATAAAAAAGCGGATCCTCGGCCAGCTTTCCAAGAGCCCATTCACCAAAAATTCGGCGTTGTGGTAGGTCGGCTGGCTTTAGTTCTTGCACCAGCTGTATCTTAAAAGGCTTTACGCCCAAATCCTTCCGCAAAATTTTCCACGTAGTGCTGTAACAAAGGCCTAACTGCTGGGAACGGCGCCGAATCGACATTTCGCGGTCTTCTGTCACACTAGCTGATACGGCCGCAATATTTTCTTCACTACGCACAGTACGTAAACGTGTTGGTGGTTTAATGTCCAACAAAGTAAATTTGGTGCGAAATTTGGTCACAATCTTCCGAATAGACTGCTCAGAAGGTCGAGAATGCCGACCAAAAAATGGAAGCAGCGCGCGATGAACATTTCGAACCGAGCACGAATTTTGATAGTAAAATTCAATAATTTGCAAGCGTTGTTCATTTGTAAGACGATCCATGGTTAAATTGCAAACCAAACTGAAGCTGTTTGACAGTGACACAAGGTACTTAACACACGTCAGCTGTCAAAACCAGTGTTGCCAAAACCAAACCAGCTAAAAAATCACCCGTTACAACAATCAATGTGAGGCTAATAAAAATGCTGGTTGATTCGAATGCAGTTGGTAACCTCGGTAGCGCAAAGCGAATTTCATATGAATTAAATTGAACACTTACGCCCATATTATTGACTCGATACATCCAGGTTTAAACTTAAATCCGGATGTATTTACATTGAATTTGTATACTTTACATCGGGATTAAAGTTTTAATCCGGATGTATCGAGTGAAAAATATGGGCGTTACAGTCTTATTTTTACACCCATCCCAAAGTATGTCTAACTTTGGATAGCTGTCCAACTCCAAAACCTTATTTAGGGGCCAGTTAAAGCTTTCATTGAAACTCATCATTGAAAAATTTAATTTCATTGTGTCATAAGGCGACTTCTTAGGAGGAACAGCAAACATTGATTAAGTTAGTGAAAAGTAATGCATAGTTTCACCAGTTCAGGGTTTCAAGCAAATTGTCTGCTTTGTACTATCTATTTTACCATCTATTTTAGAAGGTAAAATTATGCGATGATTCAATCGTTGAAAAGTAATGCATAAGTTCAGCAGTTCGTTATCTTAATCCACTCATCTGCTTTGTAAAGTATACTTTGGGAGAGAAGGAAAAAATAATTCTCTCACGACGCGACGCTCTCTTTTTTTGCTTCGTCTAACAAAATGTTATCGAAATAGGTGCTGAATTACAATCGACGTTTTCATAGGTTAGAAAATGTTATGATTTCTTTAATGAGAAGTAATCAATTCGTGTTATACGTCTTCCCGAACAAGAAAAGAAATAAAAATTGCCCTTTCCTTTACCTGGCGCGATTAATATGAGGATTTCTGTGAAGAAAAGTAATGTATTCTTTCATCAGACTTTTAACATGAGCTGAGCATTAAAAGTGTATGAATTGAAAAATTTTACTTAGAAAAAAAAAATTCACAGTATGTTCATGCTGTGGTTTTTATAAGGGTCGGTAAACATAGACCAATTTTCATATTTGAGACGCATTTTGGAGTTTAGGTCACTTGAACTTTTAATTGAATTATATTCAACCATCCCAACTAAGCAGAAGTATTTTTTTTTATTTATAAATGAAAGAGGTAGTGATTATAGTGTGATTTCACTACTAAATTTTCATCATAATTTTCATCGAAAATAATAAATATCAAGCTGATTCATAACAAAGTAACACTCATTTAGTGATTTCTTTGTTGAATATTCATCATATTTTTCATTGGCAAATATTGAGGTAGTAAAAAAACAAGTCCATATTATTAAGCGATTTCATAAAATGATTTTCATCATATTTTTCATCAAAAATTAATGATCTAATGAATAAGCAAGTTACTTTTGTTTAGTGATTTCTTCATTGAATATTCATCATATTTTTCATCGGATTAACCAGTCCAATTGGTGAATAAGCAACTTCCAAGGAAGTAGTGATTTAGTTGTGGAATTTCCATTGAGAAAGTGGCATGTGCACCCCGCCAATTACATGCCCAATGCCCATGTTAAATTTCTCAATTTATTCCGCACAAAAGAAGAGTGTGCAGCTCCCTTTACTCAAGGAAAAAGCAGGTTATTCACCATTGAATTTTAAGAAATTTCCCACTGGGGAGTGTGTACTTAGAATAAGAAGATAAGGAAGAGAAATATATCACATATACAGTGTATGTGAGTGAAGCACCAAATTAAAAAAATTGCCGAAAGTGTTTCGAGGTTTTCAATCGTTAAAATAGTTAAAAAAGAAATAGAGGAACAGCCATATCGAGGAACAAGTGAAGCATTTTTCAAAATAGTGTGAGTTACACAAACACAAATGCATTTACACAGGGAAGGCATGCAGCTAGACAGCTAAATCATGGGGAATTTTTAGCTGTTTTTTTGAGGAATGTGTTTTGAGATTTTAAATCGTCAAAACAGAAAAAAAATCTTAGTAAATTAAATAAACAAGTGAAATAAAAGTAAATAAATTAAATATATGCTATTCTTCATAGAAATTAAAATATAAAACTACATGCGGTGCTCCGTTAAATCCTGTAAAAACACCTATGCATAATAAGCAGTGCAATTTTTGTTCATTTCGCAGGTAAACTGTGTCTCATATTCCACATAAAGTAAGTTAAATTATTCTGCACTACGTGCGCTCAATGCATTTGAGCGCCTTGCAATCACCAATAAAAGCTAATTCGACCCCTGAACTCTAGCGTATAGGGGGCTCAAGCCTAGTACGCTGCTGATGCGAAACGAAAAATCCCATACAAAAATGACACAACGAAATCAGAAACGGAAATTTTCGTTCTGCTTTTCGTTTTGCAGTACGCTGTTCAAAGAGCGAAATTTATAATTGTAGCAGATTATTTGGAGAAGTCTCCGCTCCTTTTTCGCACTGAATTAATTATACAGACTATTTATTGTGTGCGGAAAAATGACATTTGAGTTTTATTTGTGTTTTTTTTTGTTTATCATTTTCTTACATCATGGGTTTCTCGGATTTTTTTCGTTTATGATTGATTTTGTTTTTGGAATTAGTGAAACTCTCCAAGGATATTTTCCGTTGTGTTTTCGCAAGCGTTTCGTTGTCTGTTTGGAGATCACAGGAAATTTTCGTTTCGCATCAGCAGCGTACTAGGCTTCAGGATCGAATTTTTGGTTGGTGTTACCAAAGAATATAAAGTTACCAAGAAGTATTATCTGCATCTGAAAATAAAATCCAATTCTGAAAGCTCTTTTCTAAAGAATGATAAAAACAACTAAATAAAAAAATATTTGAGAGACAATCATACAATCTTGCCAATTAACTCACATTGTCACATACCATGTTATTCAATATTCTTATTCTCAGCTATCACCTACCGAACACACGATCCCACCCCTTTTGCACTTTGTGTTTGCAATACTATCACAAGAACAGCCTTCCTTTGTAGTAATTTTGGTAGTATATGCACCTGCATTCGAAACAAGGTGAAGTATTATTATAAAAATGGGTATTTGAAGATTTAAATTCATAATCAAAAAGGATTCATGAGCGAGGATGACGATCGAAGAAAGGGGAACAAAAACGAGACAAGTCGGAGCCAAGCAGTTTTTAATGCATAGGTATCTATACACGTTCGTATTCGTTTGATTTGTGTGGTGAATGACCAGTCATCATATTCGTAAACATCTTCCTTGCGTTGACTCTGTTTGTTTGAACTCGCTTTTTTCGAGTAAGTATTCGATGTTCATGAACATTACTCGAATCATTTTATTCTCTGGTAAGGATATAAGTAAAAGAAGATAAGGAAGAGGTGTATCTCACATATACAGTGTATGTGAGTGAAGCACCAAATTAAAAGAAAAATATATACCGATCTGTCATTTTGCCGAACTATAGGAAAGTGTTTCGAGATAAAAAGTGAAATAAGAGTTAATATAGTCAAAACTTGCAATACTTTATTAAACAAAATATAAAACAACACGCGGTGCTGCGTTAATTCGTGTAAAAACACTATGATATGGAGTTTCAAATTTTTTCTTTTCACGGGCTGATTGTGTTTCATATTCCACATATGTCAAGTGATGTTTTTTAGGTAAATATATTATCTTAAAATACTTTTCAATTCATATTTTGTAGCATTTTCCTATAAAAAAGCAAATTGTTTGAAAATAAAAATATACTTCAATCACGGGAATTAGCTGAACCCGATCTGTTAAAATTGAAATTCTCGCCCAGGGTAGCATTAGTTTTGTTGGTGATGGCAAGGCGCTAAAATCCATTGAGTGCCCATATTGCAGAGTAATTTTACTTACTTTATGTGGAATATAAGACAGTTTACCTGTGAAATGGAAATGAACAAAAATTGCACTGCTTGTTATAGGTGTTTTTACAGGATTTAACGTAGCACCGCATGTAGTTTTATATTTTAATTTCAATGAAGAATAGCATAAATTTACTTTATTTACTTTTATTTCACTTGTTTATTTTATTTACTAAGATTTTATTTTTCTATTTTGACGATTTAAAATCTCAAAACACATTCCTCAAAAAAAAAACAGCTAAAAATTCCTTTGATTTTTCCCGTGATTTAGCTGTCTAACTGCACGCCTTCCCTGTGTGAATGCACTTGTTTAACTCATATTATTTTGAAAAATGCTTCACTTTTTCCTCGATATGCCTGTTCCTCTATTTCTTCTTCTAAGGCTATGTGTCACAAACACGAGAAATAGACGACAGTAAGAAGTGTTACGGTTAAAAAATAGATAGAAGAAAGAGACAACTTTTTCGATGTGTGGGACAGGGTGTGTCATCAAAAATCAATTTTTCATGCATTTTTTATTTAACATTTTATAATGATATTTACACACGTTCACATGTGAGTTACACTTAAATATTTTTGTTTATTGTTAGTTTTTTTTATCATTATTAAATTGTTTAAGAATGTGGCAAACTCGTACGCGGATATAAAATTTTATAAGAAATTCTTTTATATTATTTTTAATACTTCTCTACACTACACTTCTCTACTTTGACCCTTTGTTTCTCAAATGAATACAAAAACCAAATGACAGCTACTTAGCTCCAGTCCAGCATGCCTTTAAAAACGCGTTCAAAAAAAATTTAAACAAAAATCTTTCTTATTAATTGCAATTAGTATGACCATCTACTCTACACCAAAAAAAAATGTTGACAGTGAAAATTCAAATCGTTAAATATTGTATTTAACGAAGTAAAAGCAAACCAAAAAAGGTCCAATTCGTATTCTAGAGTGGAAAATTTATTTTTCAGTTACATAATTAAACCTAATTAATTAATAAACAATTACAAAAACCGCAAATAAAAGTATCTTTATAAAGACAAATCTCGTCTCTTCAATACATATGATGAAACGTGGCCATATTGCCATAAATCAATTTACTCAATTTTCAACACCATCAGTTGCAACTAGCACTAGTTGAGTAAGCACGATTTGTTTTGCGATTTAAAAAAAAAAGTGTATTTTCTGCGTGTTTTTTTTTAGTCTTAAAAGTGATTTTAGTGAAAAAATTTGATATGGACATCGTTAATCAAGGTATGTATAGTATTTTAAGCAAACATATATATTCAACTTATTTTTTTCATATCGATGAGTTAAAGTATTCACTTAAAAAATTTGCACTTTTTTCGCTGTTTTTTCGAAACATTAGTGTTTTTTAAAATAGCGCAACACCCCGCAACATAGTCTATCATATATTTTATTTAACTGCTGGATACATACAACAATCTTAGCTTTCAAAACCATTCACAAGTTTTCACCTAAGAAAAAACAGAGCCTTTGAAAACACTACTTTAAAACGACCCTTATAATAATAGATTTTTATATTATTCCAAATGACTCTTATTCCAGCTTGTCTATGACCAGAAAACAGCTCCATGAGTTGGTAAGAGGAAGCTCACAAAGGTTCTTTGACGATAAACTTGAAGATTTAGACAAAAAACTTATGGATATAACAAAGATGAACTTCTAAAAATTATCAAGGCATTCAAACCAAATTATAAACGAAGACGGCAACTCTGTAATAGCACAGAAAGGCGTTTCCTGGATAAGAATGAAGAGTGGCTTAGCGAAGAAATAAAACTACCTGTTGGCATACTTCACGGAAGGCCTCAAGGTCACCCAAGCAAAGAATTCGGGGAATCAAGTGACCGAAAAAAACAGTGGAACTCACAGTGCCTTGAGAATAGGGATACAGATTTAGAGCTAATATATAAGTGGAGATGCGATGGATCTACTCAATGATGAAAGATGAAGAATAAATAATAAAATAAAAACTAGAAAATTAAATCAATCCAGGTCGTTTTTTTATTACCTACTTGCCTATAAGACAAAAGTTGAGGATGGAAAAACAAAAAAGATTAATCTGTTTATTGAGTAATTGACTTGTAATCATAAAATATACAACTAATACACATCTCAAATTTTGGATTTAAAGGGTTGCAGGTATTTTAAATTGGTTACCTGGAAAATTTCCGGTTGTAAATCCACTCATAAAAAAACGAAAAAAGGGGATTACAGGGAAAAAAGTATCTTTCAGTATTTTTTTAATTTCTTACAGCCCTATTAATAATCACCAAATAGATATGAAACAACACTAACACATGTTTTAACTTATAATTCTTAATAATAAACGTGTATTAGCCTTAAATGACATTTGACAATGAGCGGATAACTTATCTCACCAATTTTGGTGTTCAACGAGCGGATAACTTTACTGTTCACAATTCAATTCAAAGCTGACTGATATGACAGTTAGCTTTCAAAAATGAAAGAACTACTTGAATATGTAGTACAATTGAGGGAAGTGCTGCCTACTTTTCGGTGATATTCAGTGAACCGATAAAATGAAGACAGAATAAGTTTATTAATATTTTATTTTATCAAACGGATAAGTCCACTATCCATGTGTTAGGTAAAACGTGTATTTACGAGCGGATGTTGTATTTTTATTAATAGGGCTGTTAGAAACTATAATATTTATTGGAATAAGGTTTTTAGTATTTGACTAAAAATTTATTAGGCCATTCAATATTTAGTGCTTTTTTTGATTTTTAATATTTTTTTTTTTCTCCCGGATAATCGGGAGGCAAGTGGGTAAGCACTAAAGTGGGTTTTACTGTACCCAAAAAATGAAAATTTATCCTTCCAAATAACTTTTTAGTCATTTGGTACCTATTTGATGTGAAAAATGTGCCCAAATATTTTTGGCCAGGTTTTAGATCAAAATACCGCACTGTGCACTGTGAAGAAAACTCCAACCCGCTACTAAAAAACCATTATGGGAAATTCTCATTTATTTATCTTATGCAGCTAGGCGCATGTGAAAGTGTCGGCATTATTTTTTTTTGTACCCTTTCTTTCATAAGTGAGAGCACGAAACGGTTATGGCCAAACCACAACCACGCTTCGGACGCTCGGGCTTTTGACAGGCTTTTCATCGACTTTACGATATTTTATGATATCATGTGTCATAAAGCGCGACCTTAGGAATTTGCAAAACGTAATGTAGTTTCAAACCTTGGGCGTTGAGATATGAGAGAATAAAAGTTCTGTTTCCTTAAAATAACACTGCGCAGTTTCTTCGCAGATAATAGGGAACCAAAAAACGTCCCTGTTTTTATGGTTTCAATAAGGTACTAACAACAATTGAAATAAATAGCTTTGCTAATGAAAGTATTTACTAATTTCGTTTTCCATCGATGTTTTTTTTTTGATTTCAATGGAATATGAAACAACTGTCTTACGAAATTCACACAATGCTAGTTAACAAAAACCTTTCTTCAAGAATTTTGAACTTTGTCAAGTAATTCGAAGAATGACTTCATATTTTTAATCGGGGTGTGAAAAATTATTAATTATTATTATTACTAGTTGTATTTTATTTTCCCAGATCAAATCCTGTGCCTATACGTTCTGTAACTCTCGCATCGATAAAATTTGTGGAGAAACGTTGAAAAATAGAACAAAACTTATACGACTTATTTCAATTTTCGAAGATGAACATCTTCGTCTTTATGTCTGCAATATGGAACTTCCTTTAATCTTCATTTGTGAAGATCTCTGCATTTTGGTCCTTTCTCTCTATTCAACAAATGTAAGTTTTATATCTTACATCACTTTTTATTGCAGTACTCGCATGAAGATGGATGTAAATCCACCATTATATGGTTTTCACAAAATCTCTTTGAATCGTTCACACCAAACATAAACTAGATTTTGTTTGACGTTCCGAACAAATTTCATTATTGAAGAAAACTTCGGAGAAATGTATCCATTGTAGTTAGGTAAAAGTCCCAAAACAATTACCTACACACATTTAATATTGTTTCTTTCTTTTCCTATTGAAAAATTCACAAAACGGAATGAAATTCCACACACTGTGTACACTTCACTCAAAAAATATACTAAACTCTCTTTTCATCGTCTCCTTTTTTGTGACTGAACTGTAATACGGAAGAGATATAACAACGATCGCAGTGACAACGTTGTTATGTACATATCTCTTTTTTCCATTTCTTTGTTTTATTTGTATGTACTCATACTCGGCGCCATTTGCAAATTAAAACAGTCATATACCCGTAAAAGTCGGACCTTGTATTGTTTTTCCTAGCACACAAAATAAGACAAGTGAGAACTCGGCATTACAGGTACAAATACCCAAGAAAATTCACTCTCCGGAACCAGACAAAAATTGCCTAAATCAAACAAGTCCAACCAAACAAGGGTACTTCCAAAACAGCTGTTGAGCATCAAAAATTTTGTTTTTGGAATTTTAGAGTGAAATAAATAAAACACAAACAGATTTCACTTTAAGGCCTGTATTCACCGAGCGCTCATATGAGCCTCATAAGTTTATGAGGCTCATAACTTTGGGGTATTCACCAACCACTCATAAATAGTTTCGAATTTCGAAAAAGAGAGCCACTCTCTGTCAACCAGGCACTTCCAAACTTTAAAATCAAACTTTTTTAGGTAGATGGAGTGGTAGCAATGGAGATGTTTGTGTTTGTGGGGGGTGGTTGTGGAAGTATTTTTGAAAATGTCGGAATATTTTTCGAAGAGAGCGCTCATAAGTTATAAGTGGTCGGGACCACGCGTGGTTGTGGTTTGGCTATTATTTATAGCCAAACCACAACCACTTGTCAGGTCGCTGTGGCTTTGACATATTGAATAGAAACAATGGGCTCTTATGAAGCAGCTTTAGATCGTAAATATCGTAATCTTGAGCGCGACGCTCGAATAGATCTATTTTCTTTTTGGTGGCGCTTTGGCAGCTCAGCTCACAACAATCATCTTTTTCTTTTGTTGTTCCATTTCTTTCGGATGTGAAAGTTTTTATTAAAATAAAAATTCAAAAATATGTTATTTGAATAAAACCAATGGCATATTTTTGTGTAACTTAAATAAGTGTTAAATGCAACAATTGCTGTATTCAAAATTATTATTTCGTATGTACGTGCGGTTTGTTAAATTGTGGTTCAACATCCAGATTTAATTGAATATTATGGATTCTTGGAAATTTATTTGCATGTTTTTATTATTTCAGTAGATACACAAACCTATGTAGGTAAGATTTTATTAATTGGATACAATAAAAACATAACAAATATATAATATTTAAAGTGAAATCTGTTTGTGTTTTATTTATTTCACTCTAAAATTTAAAAAAAAAAAAAATGTTTTGATGCTCAACAGCTCTTTTGGAAGTACCCTTGTTTGGTTGGAATTGTTTGATTTAGGCAATTTTTGTCTGGTTTTTGTACCTTTAATGCCGAATTCTCACTTGTCTTATTTTGTGTGTTAGGAAAAACAACACAAGATTCGACTTTTACGGGTGGATGGCTAATTTAATTTACAAATGGCGTCAGTAGTGTAAAGAAACAGATACGAGTACATACTTGCAAATAAAACAAACAAATGAAAAAAGAGATAGGTATATAACAACGTTGTCACTGCTTTCGTTGAGAGAGTTTAATATATTTTTTGAGTGAAGTGTGGCACTTCATTCCGTTTTGTGAATATTTCAATAGAAAAAAAAATAAATGCGTGTAGGTTATTGTTTTGGGACTTTTACCTAATTGCAATGGATACATCTTTCCGAAGTTATCTTCAATAATGAAATTTGTTCGAAATGTCAAACAAAATCTAGTTTATGTGTGGTGTGAACGATTCAAAGAGATTTCGTAATGTTGTTGACGAAATCTTGTGAAAACCATATAATGGTGGATTTACATTCATCTTCATGCGAGTACTGCAAATAAAAACGATTTAAGATATAAAATTTACATTTGTTGAATGGAGAGAAAGGACCAACAAGTTCATCCTCGAAAATTGAAACATCTCGTACGATATTTGTTCCATTTTTTAACGTTTCTTGACCAATTTTATCGATGCGAGAGTTACAAAATGTATAGGCACTGGATCTGATCTGGGAAAATAAAATAATAGTAATAATAATTAATAATTTTTCACACCCCAATTGCAAATATAAAGTCATTCTTCGAATTACTTGTCAAAGTTCAAAATGCTTGAAAAAAGTTTTTTGTAAACTAGCATTGGGTCAATGTCGTAAGACGGTTGTTTCATATTCCATTGAAATCAAAAAGAAAACATTGATATTAGTAAATACTTTCATTAGCAAAAAGCTATTTATTTCAATTGTTGTTAGTACCTAAATGAAGCCATAAAAAACAGGGACATTTTTGGTTCCCTATCATCTGCGAAGAATCTGCGAAGTGTGATTTTAATATCGTAAAGTCATTGAAAAGCCTGTGAAAAGCCCGACCGCCTGAAGCGTGGTTGTGGTTTGGCCATTATAGCCAACCAATTCCCATATTATAAAGATTATATTTAAAAAATTTTTCTCATTCCCTTATAATTGAAAGTAAACACTAATAGCACAGATAATAAATTGTACAGATGTAGCATCCCCATAGAAAAAAATGTCGCAATTTATTTTTACACCAGGCAGACGATCAACAGGCAAGAAAGCTCTTTGCCTGTTCATAGTGAAGCAAGGAGAAAGCTATTTGTCTTTTGCAAAAAGTTCTCTCTTGCGTGCTCGCTCATATCTTTTCCCCCTTGCTCTGTTACTCAAGATATAGGAATAAAATGATTGGGGAAAAAATTGAATAAAAACGTGTTTTTTTGTTTCTGCAATACTGTCAGCATCGCTCGAGAGGAAGACGAAAGACATTGCGACTATTTTTTTTTTTACTGTGTTGTATGTACAATTTTTTTTAAGGTCGTCTGAGGCTGGCGAATCTTTTTCTTCTTTGTACTGATCCATGGATATTGGATATATTATTTATGTGGGAAGGTAGACAATTTTTTTTCGAGTGGTGGAGGTTATTTTTTTAATGATTTTGTTTAGTTTTCGTATTCTATTCTAGATTCGTTAGATCGGAGCATTTTTTGATTAGCTAGGTAAACATCATTTTATATTTTATTTAGATAATCATTTTCCAGTTTCTTATATTAAGAAATTTATTTCTAGGGATTATTGATACATTTCAACATTTTGAACCTGTTGTTTAATAAAAGGAAACAAATACAAAATAATTTAAAAATATGTAATTATGATAAAATATTGAAATTTGATATGATAGGTAGATTAGGTATACCTACCTAGAAATCAAAAAAAAAATTTCTGTACAGGTGGAAATCTTCAAAAGACATTTGGTAATATTCGGTACCAAGTAGTGTGGGACTTGTACCGCACTTAAACCACCGGAAAATCAGGACCAATCTATGAAAGATCGACAATTATTTCGTAAATTCGCATTGGGGGAAGTTTAAAGTTTTAATACTTTCCCGTCGCTTTTAGACCATCAGCTCATGAGGCTTTGTTCTTCAATCTTCTTAGTCTTCGAACATTATCTCTTACATTTAATACAGTATCCATCTCGGAGTTAAAATGACTAAGTTGTCGCTAATTATGTGATACAGCGTGTTTTCTAATCACTTCAGTAACCATTTCTATTTGTAGGTCACGATGTAAATCGCTATTTCTAATATACCAAGGGGCATTTATTATTCCACGAAGGACTTTGTTTTGGAATTTTTGAATGGCTTTGCATTTATTTTCTTTGTACATCCCTACAGTTGAATGCCATAAGTCCAAACTGGTTTCAGAATTTGTTTGTATAGCATTATTTTGTTCTGAATAGATAGGTCCGAATTCTTACCGAGTAACCAATATATTTTTGTAATTATAGGCTAAGTTCTTCTTTATCCTCTTTGATGTGTTCTTTCCACTTAAGCTTGGTAACCAAAGTCATTCCAAGGTATTTGGCAGTATTGGCGTAAGGTACAGCTTTACTGTTAATAAAAATTTTAACATTAATAATCTTTTTGTTAGTAAAGTTTATATGAGTTCATTTGGTTTCATTTATTTTGATACGCCATTGTTGTGCCCAATCCCTTAATTTATCGGTTGCATTTTGCAATTTGCCTTCACAGCGCATTTATCAGGCACTAAAATGGCAGTATCATCTGCAAATGTGACCAAGATAGCATATAATTGTCCACTGGAATATCCCTTGTATATAACAAATACATTGTTGGTCCTAGGCGGCCACTTCCGGCTTTAATTTTATTAATTTCCGAATACTCTTGCTCGTACCGTACTCAAAAGAATCGACCTGTAACTTAGGATTTCAGTGTTTCGGAGAGCTGCCTTGGGAGGTCTCTACGCTGTTTGTACTCAAATCCCAAACCTTGTCAAAGGCTTGAGCAACATCTAGAAATAGAGCGGAACATACTTGTTTTTCTTCGATAACTTTTCAACAAAATCCGTAATTCGATGAACTTGGTCTATCGTGGAATGTTTATTTCTGAATCCAAACTGATGGTTTGGGATTAGTTTTCTTTCTTCTATTACTTTGCTAAGCCTTTTCATGAGCAGTTTTTCGAAAACTTTTGCCATAATTGGTATAAGAGATATTGGCCTGTAGGAAGTTACTTCTGTTGGTGGCTTTCCTTGCTTAGGAATAAACAATGACTTCTGCAATTTTCCAATGATGTAGTACATATCGGAGCTTAAGACATGCGTTTATTATATATTGGAGTTTTTTGAAGGCTACTGTTGGCATTTCTTTCAAAACCTGAGCAGTAAGTAGATCATACCCGAGTGCTTTTTTATTTGATAGCTTGTGTTGACACATGCTTTTTACTTCTTTGAGTGCAAAGAATAGAATTTCCAATTCGTCGTTTCTATCAACAAAATTTTAATGCTTTCTGTATCGGGTTTACAATACATTTTCTGTCTTGTGCTTTAATAGGCGAATTTTGAATTTAAGGTCTTTTTTGGCGTTTAGCTGCTTTCCATAATTATCATTTTAAAAATCGAAATATTTTGTACAGGTATCTATCTACACATTATATAACGTTTTGAGCAAAATTGTGCAGCTTATGCTTCGTCCTAGTCTTTGAACCTTCCTTTATTACAACCCACGCTAGTAAATCAACAAAATTTTAAAATCAACAAAAAATAACATCAACAAATAAATATTTTTCATAAACACACCAAATTAAAAAAAAATTCTTTAACACGCCTTAAATACCCATACAATTCACAAATTTACCTCAATCCAAATCGCCCCGATATATGACCAATAATTAATTGAATCTAGACAAAAGCTATTCGATCTTCCATTATGTTTGGTTGGCATCAAAAACCTACAGCGTCAGGAAGATTAATAAATTTTTACAGCAACCAAGCCAAACACATCATTATCAACACGGCTTCCAATCTAATAGGCAAGGTCTTTTCATTGAGCGACGAAACATTTCATCACGCCAATGAGAAGAAAATAATCAAAATGCTGAGAGACAACGGATTTCCTCACTCCACTATTCGTGGTCTTATTCTGAAACATAAAAACAATACTGCAGTGAATTCAAACAGAGATCGTCGTACTGGTTACTACAAAAGTGTTGTATATGTACCCGGGCTTACCGGAAACTTTAAAAAGATTGCCGTCAAGATTGGCTTACAAATCCAATAATACACTAAGCCATCTTTTTTCAAAACTTAAAGTCAAGCCAGACAAAGAGAAAGCCACCGATGTGATATACAAAATCAACTGCAAAGGCAAGCAGGATGATCCCTGCAATTTATGTTACATTGGTACCACGAAACAGTTCCTCTGCCAACGCATGTCTAACCATAAATCAGATATCAAATCCAATAATCCTGGAAAGACTGCATTGGCCAGTCACATCATTGAAAGCGGCCATTCTCCAGACTTCGAAGATGTCAAAATTCTTCAGACTGAACAACATTCGTCAAAGCGATACACATTGGAAACGTTGCACATCATTAACAACAGCAATAATATGAACCGAAAACTTGATACACAAAACATATTCGCTGTATACTGCTCCTTAGTTTCTGACTAAACGTCATGTTCTTGTTGTTTTATTTCTTATATAAAGTATATAGACAAAACTTCATTTTGAAGTACATTATTTTTATTTAAAATAATTTATTATAATTTTTACAAATGTAAATTCAATTTATACTTTTTATTTTTTTTTTTTTTTTTTTCAAATAACGTAGGTTTACTAATTGTTTATTCAATTTTAAAAGTTGTTATATTCATTATTTGTTTTTATGGGGAATAAAGTTCCCCTGAAGAAAGCAGCAACCCCTGCCGAAACGTTGGGAAAAGCTAATGTTAACTTAATTGTTTCATTGCCATAACCATTGTGACCATAAAGCCGACAATTAACAAGATTTTATATCTTATCCACTTTTTTGAACTATAATTCAATTTGGTCAATAAAAATATCTATAATATTCGATCTTCCATTAAATCTAGATGAAAATAATTGCATATAGGAACCTATACAAAATCAAAAGCTAACCAATGACGACGCTCTTCCGCTTAATTACCCTCATTAAATCTATTAAAAATAATACATAATTAAACAAAACCTCTTCTATGTGCAAACTGACATAAAATTTCCTTAAATGAAACGTTCTTGTTTAAAGTATTTAAATTGATTTTTTATTTACATTCTCAAAAAATCAATTTCAATATTTTTCTAAACAAATATCATGAAGCGCACAGGCAAAATACATCTGTATATAATGAAGCACACATATAAATCTAACGATGTTGACGATTTTCATCCTCGATTTGAAAACCGCATACCAGACTCAAATTTTTTGTATATCAAATTTCCCTCAAATTTGACCTGCGGTAGCACGTCATAGGCCATAGCGAGTAAAGATCATAAAAACAAAAACAATAATAACACGATTTCTAAAAAGAGAGAAGCAAACAGTATTTTTTCCGTTCGTTTTTTCTTATAGCTCTTGAAGGAGTAGAAGAAATAAGAAAACAAAAACAAAATTGAGCATTTTTTTTCCATGAGTAGCTCTTCCATAGGTTAGAGTAGTAGAGAAAATAAATTGAAATGTTGTCCCTTCTCTAAGAAGTTGAACTTAGAAGAAAGCTTTTTTTGGACGAATTTCGTTTTCATGGACATTTTTTCCCATATGGATGCTACATCCGTATAGTTTATTATCTGTGCTAATAGGAAAAAAAGTCCATTTTTTCCTCGGACTATTTTTGATTTGACAAGCTTTTGTTTAATTCGCTTTTCAACAAGTCTATTTCCTGATCTGCTTCTTCTGCCTTTCGCAGGAGTCGTTTTTCAGCTTCTTTACGGAAAAACTCGATTTTTCAAGCTGTTTTGCAATTTTTTCCTGCCTCTCTCGTGTGGTTACGTTTTAAATTCTGAACGGCATTTACGTATTCCGTTAGAATCGTGTCTGTAGATTCGACACGCGTAAATTTACCCCACTGCGAACTGAACTGATAACTGTCCAGGCTATATACCTCTGGGTTTAAAATTTCTTTAAGCTCTGAAAGCAGAAATTCGTTCATTAACTTTAACTGCCGTTGTTGGTGTTCTTTTTTTTCTTTTTTTAGAAACTCTGTTTCTTCTATAGGGTCATTGAGTTGGGCACCAATTTGTTTTATGACCATCAATTTAACACCAACTAAAAACAGAACTCAGATTTACACAACTTTGATATAATTTCTTAACCTATCCCAATAATCAAAAGGTTATCCAATTAACACGACAGAAATTACACAATCAAAACAAAAACTGAGTGCACAACAAAAAAAAAAAAGTTTTTTTTGTTGTTGTTCTTTTTTAAGTTTAATATCGGTTCGCGAAACCGACTGCGCCAAATGTTATAATTTTAACCCATATATCCTACCGGCTGCGCCAAATGTAATAATTTCAACCGACACCTTTTAATGTTTTCGTAAGATTCCCTGTCTTGGTGTAAGAGAACTGAACTGATAAAAAGAACCCAAGCACACGCGTTGGAAATCGACACGCGTTGACCATTCAGCAAAACTCAATTGCTCTGATATTGCATTTTGATTGACCCAAATCGATATCCGAAAGGTGATACCTTACGGTTACAATTTATACAATATAAATGCAACCCGAACAATTGAAAATGCATTAAGTTCAACGCGCTACGATTTCCTCAGATAGGTATGGGAGTGCAACATCCCTCCCTACCCGAGGAGAACTGGGTTGAAATTATAATTTTTGGCGCAGCCGGTAGGATATATGGGTTGAAATTATAACACAATATATTAATTAAAGCAACAATTCCATTACTAGAAGCACTCCGATATGAACTCCAAAAGATCAAGATCCCAATAATCAAAAGGTTATCCAATTAACACGACAGAAATTACACAATCAAAACAAAAACTGAGTGCACAACAAAAAAAAAAAGTTTTTTTTGTTGTTGTTCTTTTTTAAGTTTAATATCGGTTCGCGAAACCGACTGCGCCAAATGTTATAATTTTAACCCATATATCCTACCGGCTGCGCCAAATGTAATAATTTCAACCGACACCTTTTAATGTTTTCGTAAGATTCCCTGTCTTGGTGTAAGAGAACTGAACTGATAAAAAGAACCCAAGCACACGCGTTGGAAATCGACACGCGTTGACCATTCAGCAAAACTCAATTGCTCTGATATTGCATTTTGATTGACCCAAATCGATATCCGAAAGGTGATACCTTACGGTTACAATTTATACAATATAAATGCAACCCGAACAATTGAAAATGCATTAAGTTCAACGCGCTACGATTTCCTCAGATAGGTATGGGAGTGCAACATCCCTCCCTACCCGAGGAGAACTGGGTTGAAATTATAATTTTTGGCGCAGCCGGTAGGATATATGGGTTGAAATTATAACACAATATATTAATTAAAGCAACAATTCCATTACTAGAAGCACTCCGATATGAACTCCAAAAGATCAAGAAATCCTGAGAAGACCTTTTTATACCAAATTTTAAACCATTGACAATAAAAACTGGCATCCATGTAAATATCGCACAGAACATTCTCGACGGTAAGAGTTCTATTCAAGAATTAGAGCTCGATATGAAAATAATGGAAGCAGGAGGGATTTGAAAATAATGGAAGCTGGAAGGAAACTGGAATATATCTGGGAAATTTCTACACATCGATATTCTCTTATGTGTCTGATAGTTAGTATGACCCTGTTTAGATTGTGACATGCCCACTACGTAGTGAATAGTCATGTCGTGTCTACACTCGAAATTTCTCAGTCATGAGTATCGCCGAACTCTGATGGAATATCTCTGAATTGAAACATTTGATTCTGAGCACCATGAACCATGAGTTTAATATTAAATAAATAAGTAGTCACAAAATATAGCAGAAATTGCAATTTTAATAATTAAATATGCTTCAGCATCTTTGCTGTTATCAATCCACCAATTCAATAAGCATTTTTTGCATCTAAGCTTGACTAATTACACATTTTTAATTTTTATTCTCATCTACCTTACCCTTCAACGAACATGCCAAAAATGAAAAAAATGGCATTAAATCACTACAATCTTTGTTTTTTTCCTGACTGTCGCCTCCCTTTCTACCTCACCGATTTCACCTACAAAATGCCGTCACTACGTAGTGAGCAGTCACAATCTAAACAGGGTCTATGGTAGCAATAATTTTACTTGGGTCGATAATCTACATAACCTGGAAATTGAGAAGACAAGGTAACAGAGTGACCCACGTAACCCAGCCGACTATGTCAGCTACCCCTTCGAAGAATTTGATCTGACAAAGCCCAGCATCAAAAAGAAAAAGGAAGCGCCTGGTGTACCGACCCATAGTTTCAACAGCAGTGTAACATAATATGCTTGTGTTTAAGTTGGTAGGAAGAGGATGTGATGATGATTTAAAAATTTTAATTACAATAAATAAACAAACCTAGTAAATTTAAGTTTTAAAAATTAAATTAAATTATCAGAAAATTAAATATTATTATGATGTAGGGGATAAAAGAGATAAAATGGATAAAATATTAAAATATTAAAAGTGTAGGAAATTTTGAAAAACCCAGCAAAACGCTTTTAAATTCAACAATAAAAAACTATTACTAAAAATAAATTTAATTTTTATAAACTAAATAAAAAGAAAATTTAATATTACCAAATAAAAGCAAATTATGTAACATTTAAAATGTTTTCAAATATAGAAAATTAAAAATTAAAAATTTCAAATAAATTTTAGTTCAACAGTTAAAAAAAAAGTATTTACATCTTTTTAAAGAAAAAAAAAAAAGGAATAATTTTTAAATTGAACACTTAAAAAACTTTTAATAAATTAAACATAAGTTAATTACAATAAATAAGAAAAATATGAGAAGTAAAAGCAAATTATGTAAAGGTAGATAATTTCAAATAAATTTTAGTTTATATTTTATAATTTACAAAAAAATATTCAAAGCTTTTAATCATTAAAAAAAAAATTGAAATTATAGTTTGTTTTTGAAATTGAAATTGTTAAATAATTTTTAAGATATTATTGAAAATAAAAAAAGACTCGATATTGTTGATTGTCATCCAGCTGACCGCTCGCGAAATTTCCCCGGGTGGGGAGGGATGTTGTATTCCCATACCTATGTCATGTCTGTACAACTACTGCCCATTTTGTATATCACCTTACGGATGCTAGCTGGGTCAGTGGAAATACAATACCACATACAATTGGTTAGTGCAGTTTAGCTGTTGTTTTGAGAAATGGTTTCGCGAACCGATATTAAACTTAAAAAAGAAAAACAACAAAAAAAAAAGAAAATATACAGTGATTGAGTTTTTCATAACAAAAAAAAAAACTTAAAAAAGATTAAAGAACAAAAAAAAAATACATAAAATATACATGGCGTTTTTCTTTTTTGGCTCTGAGCAGAGGTTGAGTGACCAGAGCAAAGCTCTGAGGAGATTATGATCAGAGCCCTCAGATTTAATTATGAAACACACTTGAGCACTGAACATGTCATATGCATAGTAATCTTTTTTAGTTCAGAGCAGAGCCTGAACTGTCAAACAAAAGATCGTGTTTCTTTTTTAGCTCAGAGCATTCAGAGCTCCAATTTTGTGTTTCTTTTTTCGCTCTGAGGATGTTCAGAGCATGTTCAGAGCGCATTCTATGAGCTCAGAAAAAATTGATAGAGCAGACGGAGTTGAATAGCTGAACACAAAGAAAATGACAACTGTGAACAAATAAAAAAGTGACAGCTGGGGAAGCGTGTTTCTTTAAATAAACCTGAACTTTCAGAGCAAAGCACGCTCTGTGCAGAGATCGCTCAGAGTATGTTCGGAATGTTCAGATTCTGTTCAGAGCTCTGAACTAAAAAAGAAAAACGCCCATCTGTCAAAAATAAAGTCTATGTTTCTTTTTTACCTCAGACAAATCAGAGCACATAAGTCGTGTATCTTTTTTCCATCTGAGCTAGCTCGGAGCATGATCTGTATGCTCAGACAAAATGACCGAGCAAATCGAGCAAAACGCTGAGCGAAGCCAACGAGAGAGGCTTGAAAAAAGCGAGTTTTTACGTAAAGAAGCTGAAAAACAATCAGGAAATAGACCTGATCAGGAAATAGACCTGTTGACAAGCGAGTTAAACAAAAGCTTGTCAAATCAAAAATAGTCCGGGGTAAAAATTGACTTTTTTTCCTTAACCCAAAATTACGGTACTACCATTGAATAATTACAAATAGAAGGGACACCGGATTAGATCGCCGCTAGGTGCCGGAAATCAAAGTCAACGTTGTCGCTTTTAAAAACTGAATAGTGAAAACCACAACCATTGAATATGATGGAGGAAATTATGAGGGAAATTTTCGTTCGAATGAAAGGGAGGCAACAACAAAAACAACCACTTTGGGTTTGCAGTTGAATTGTTGTCTGCCATTCCAGACAAGGTCAAACTACGTTTGTTGAACGAAATGTAATTCAAATTCAAAGGTTGTTTTTTTTTCACTTTGCGTTCATTCAAAGATGTTGTTGTTGCTTTCATGCAATTTGGGGTGATGACGATTATGTTTTAATTTGTTGCGTTTTTTGGTCTTTATGAGTTTGGTATGAACTTTTTTTAATCCTAATTTTAAAGTTTTGTACCTACCTACCTATCTATGAGATTTTAAAGATTCAAAAGTGTAATTCTAATTGTGTAGATAGGTAGGTATGGTATGGTATATGTAGATAGGTATACATATGTTGGTTGGTATAGGTACCTTACCCATTGAAAAATAAGTTTAATAAATATTTTTTGTAAGCTCATCATTTTTGGAAGATCAAAGAAAAGAAACTTTTATACCTAATTTTTTTCTAAGGAAACACAATTTAATTTTTAAAAAACCGATAGGTAGATACCTCCCTATATTTTTTATTTTATTGTTTTTTCTACAATTTTGTTTCTAAATTGACACTGATTTTATGTAGGTATACAATACTTAGGGTGATTCACCTAAGGTGTGACAAAAAGCTATAAGAGCGTGTAGGTTGAGTTGAGACAAGAAAAATATCGTATGGGTGGCGGGGGTCTATTACCCCCCGTTTAGGTGGGAGGGGCAATTTTCTAAAGAATCAAATTAAAATAGAACAAAATCATTAAAAACAACGGTAACAACTACAGTATGTGTGTTTTATTCATTGCTGCATAGCCAGCGCAGCAAAATTTCGCTTGGCAAACAAAAACAATCTGATTGCTGGCGAAAAAAAGTCAGTAAAAAAGAAGATGGCTGTGCTGTTGATAGAGCTTTCAATTATTCAAATGAACGTATAGAGTGAGTGATCTTTTTATAAAGACTTGTGTTGCGCTGGCTTTGCAGCAATGAATAAAACACACCTAGAGTAATCTTTTTATTCAGACTTGTGCTGCGCTGGCTATCCAGCAATGAATAAAATACACCTAAAGCCATGCTTTTCTTCTTTCATTTTCTTTTTAAATTAAGTTGTTTGAGTGAACAGTTTTTTAAAAATTAATTTTTAAACTTAAATTTTTGAAAAAAAAATTAAAAAATTGTGTTCAATGTCATTTTGCTCAAAATTTTATGTTATTAAGTAGTAGTTTTGTATTTTATATTCAATGCTCCAATCAGTTTTTAGTCAAACATTAAAAACCATATGTCAAAATGTTTTCTAGTTTGTGAGAAAATTGAAAATAACAAAAGTAAGTTTTCTTAAATTCGACATCTATCCGTTATTTTGTTGCTTCAAGAATCCTATTATTTTCTACTAATTAAGAAGTATAGTAGATTTCGTTATTTTCAATTTTCTTAAAAATTAAGACATTTAGGGTCTGTTTCACAATGTCTGAGTAAATTTCTAATTAGTTATCCGACATTTAATTGATCCTAAAATTAAATCCTCCCATTAAAAAACTTTGCGTTTCACAATGATCAATTAGCTATTCGTTCGTTATTCCAGTTTTCCAGACAAATAGAATTTGACTCATGTCAAACATTGAAGAAAAAATATTTATAATCATCAAATAGTTAGTTTTTCATGGTGGGTCATCTTATTGTATATGTTAAAAGTGTCGAGATTGTTTCAAAATATATATTAAATTAGGGGTAAATTGATTTTTATTATAATCACAGTTTTGGAAAGGGCATACAAAAAAATATTAGGCGTGTAATACAACATTTTAAATTTCATCGTAGGGAATTTTTGAAAAATGGTGTTTTTTTGTGTTTTTTTGATACTTTTTATTTTGTATTTAATGCGAAAATAGATAGAGATATGAATGTTATAGAGATTATGGATTTACATGTTTTTGTTAAAAATTGGATTTCTAACATACCGTTGACAAAAGTTATTTAAGCATACAAAATTAAAAAAAAAAAAAACCGTTTTTTACGGTTCTTCATGAATATCTTTTAAACGAGTATATACAGACGGTTGCAATTTTCACACATAATAGAATCTATTGACTTAAATACGAATTAAATTTAATTAAATTTGTTTTATACCTTTAAGTTGAGATAACAGCATTATAAATGTAGTTTTACATATCACTTTATTTCTCATTAGTGCATGCACGCATTGAATTGTTTTTTCCTTAGTCATATAACAACGATTATTTTGATACCTTATTTAATCTACGCACTATACTATCAATTTTTTCAAAAAAGATTGCATGACTTTTTTTCTGACTTTTTTACAGACATCCCAGTCCTCACTCCATTCTCTCTTTATACTTTATTCTCGTTTTCTTACTTTCTTTTCTCTTCTATACCTTTACCATTCTCACTATTGTATATGACTATTTAACATACCATAATTTTAAAATGTAAATTTATTTTTTTTTTTCAACTAAACTCTATAATTCTTGTACATATGCAAACATTTTAATTCATTATGTATTTATTTTTTTTATTTTTCTACAAATTTGTTATATACCTAATAAAGCTGTTTAGATATTTTGTTTATATTCATAAACTTTCACTACCTTATAAAATTTATCTTAATGTGTAAGTTACAATTGCAAATAAACAACTTTGTTCATTGCCAACCACCACAGACCAGTGGCAGATTACCCCTTATTTTATCAAAATTGGAAAATTCAAATGATATTGATAGACTAAAAAATTCATAACTTCTTTTTCGATTGTCCGAGAGGGGAGAGGGGAAGCGTTCTATACGAAAAGGGAACCTAAAGAGGTCATAAATTCAATTTTAATTATAAAAAATGCTTAAGTAGATGAACATTTTATTTTTATTTTTAATTGTATCCCCAACCCTTATCTATAAAAAAGTCATTGGTGTTATAGTGGTAAATTCAACAGGAGCGGTGGAAGGGGTATTTAATTGATTTTTTACGATTTTAATCGAAAAAACCATCCGACATGACATTATTAATTAATTTATTACTCCTAAAATTCTTAACGGATTTTCAAGATTAAAGCCTAGTTCGGGAAAAATTTTATTTCTCATACAAATTTTTTCCCAGGACAAATTTTGTCTCGGATTTTTCTTAAACAGTACGCAGTTCAAACGCAAAATCCAATTTTTTTTTCAAACTGTACATACAAAAGTCTTCACATAATTTTTCCCAGACAAATAATGTTCGAAGCATTATTTTGCTAGACAAATGTTGACGTTTCATGGATATCACGCTTTTTTTTAACCATAAACATATTTTCGTTTTAACATTTCCAATTTTGAAAAAAACATAAAATAAAACATGAAGAAAGTTACGGGAATAAATTATTTAAAACAGCTGTTTTCACACTGTCAGTGGCGCAGCTACTAGGAAAGGGTTCAAGAGGGCCAAAAACTAATGCAGCAACATTTTTTAAAGCAAGAAAATATACTAAATTTTCATCGAAATGATTTTTGAATTACAGAATAAACTCGCTGTAACGGCTGCAAACATTTTTTTGTTATTTTAATATTGCAGTGCAGATTTACAACTTTTAAAAAAATTTTTAGTTACGTTACTGTTTTCATTTCAATTTTATTTTTATCTCTACACCATCAAAATTTGTCTTGAGAAATAGAATATAGAGATAAAATTTAGTTTGTCTTGATCTGCGTACTAGGCTTAAGATCTTAAAGTACTGTCATTAAGACATACATAAGAACATTAAATGTATGTAAAAAAAAATTCTCAAATTTGCATGACAACTATGAAAAAATGCAAGATTGATTAAATTTTTTTAGACGTGTGGCAATACTTTTTTCGGAGTTGGTCTTTTTGACAGCTGTCACTTGATTAATGCTGAGTTTGGTTTGCCAATTCATAATGAATGGACTAACTACTGAACAACGTTTGCAAATCGTGCAAATTTATTACCAAAATAATGGTTCGGTTCGCGCGAGTTAAGCATCCCTACCACTATATATTGAGAAAAGAGATAACATTATTTGTATTCAATGATATCTTTAGTTAAGCATCCCTAGCATTATATATTTAGAAAAGAGATAACATTATTTGTATTCAATGATATCTTTAGTCTCTAGTACAGTCTTGCACACAACGCTACACCATTTATGTAACAGAGATAATATTGTTTGTATACAATGTTGCATAGATAATATTATCTCTTCTTCATAATCAAGCAAGATGATTGTATGTTGAATTAATTTTTGATTATTAGTGTTCCATTATCTTTATTCTAGTATGTACATAGCTTTAGTTCAATTCAATTCAATATTCGGTATTATTATGAATTCGGAGTAAAATGCCAACTGTCAAAATTCTTATGAATAAAATCTATTTCTCCTTTCTGTACACCATCAAACAAGGCAGACGTGTTTTCTTTGGTAAAATTATCTTTAAAATTCTGAGTAATCCACAAACTTTTACAACAGGTTATGGGCCTATTGCAACGATAAAATATTAATTAATATATGAGAATTGATATTTTGCAGTTTTTTCGCTTTTTTGTTTAATTTTTTTTTTCTTGGTTGACGGGGAAGCGTCTGAGTAGAAAATTTCTAACCTATTCGAAAGCAAAAAATGGGCAAACCAAAGAAGCTAGCTGGCAGAAGTAATTTTGATGAGTGGAAGGTCGAAGCCAAGGCCTATCTCGCTACAAAGGGTCATTGGAGGTGCTTCGACGGGACAGAAACTGACATTGAAAAGAACTTTTTGGCAATACAAATGCTAAATTTGCTTCTTGAACCTTCGCTTTATACGTACACGGAGAAGTGTACAACTGGTCTGGCAGCATGGACGGCAATTTCTGCCGCCTTTGAAGACACTGGGATTGGGCGTCGGGTGGATTTGTTGAAACAAATGGTTGGTCTTAGGCAATTGGACTGCACTTCAATGGAAGAGTATGTCCATAAGATGGTTTTAATGTCTATGAAAGTAAAAAAAGCTGGTCTAGAAATTGGCGACGAGGTTGTGGCAGCTCTTATGTTGGCGGGTTTGCCAGATGATTATCGTCCTATGGTCATGGCCATTGAAAACTCCAAAGACAAATTAACATTGGACTTCGTTCAAAATCGTCTATTGCAAGAAGTCACTTTTAAAGAGGAAAGCATTGAAGCTGCTTTCATCGCAAATAAACGTAACAGTTTTCATAAAAAGAAACATCAGATCCAAAAAGTGAAGGGGGATAAACAAGTGACGTGAAAGCACGATCAACTATTTCTGTGCTGCTCTAACCAACAAAATAAATCTTCCGAGGAATGTTTCATCGATTCTGGAGCTTCAGCTCACATGACCATGAAAATGCTAATTTGTTGGGTGCACGTCAATCTACAAAACGGGAAATTGTTGTGGGTGATAATTCACATCTACCTGTCGAACGAACTGGGGACATTAAAATACGTGTTGGAAGCGATAGTTCCTCGTGTAGCAACTCAGTGCTA
Source organism: Epistrophe grossulariae (assembly GCA_929447395.1). Taxonomy (NCBI): domain Eukaryota; kingdom Metazoa; phylum Arthropoda; class Insecta; order Diptera; family Syrphidae; genus Epistrophe; species Epistrophe grossulariae. The sequence continues at coordinate 70,947,787 of OV839567.1, forward strand.
GTGAAAGATGTTTTGCATATACCAGATATATGTGCAAATTTGATGTCCGTTAGTCAGATGGCTTAGCATGGTAACACATTAGTATTTGATAAAGACAGTTGCAGAATCTTCGATGCAAAGAAATCATTAATCGCAACGGCACATGTCTTGGTACGAGAATTGAAGTTTAAGCGATCTTCCACTGACCAGTGTATCTACTTTAAGCATTCGTATCAAAACACAATAATTCTTGCCGTTTGGGTTGACGACATTATGATATTTTCGAGCAATGCGACGATGTGTACGAAATTGAAAAAGGATTTATCAACACATTTCAATATGAAAGATTTAGGTGAAGCAACGTCATTGCTAGGCATGAACATTACTCGCAACGAAGACGGATCGTTGTCCATCGACCAACATCATTACATCTCAAGTGTTATAAAGCGTTTTAACATGGAGAGTAGTAATCCCGTCAACACACCAATGGACCCAAACCAAAAGCTTTCGGAAGAGATGTGTCCGAAAACAGAAGAAGATCGTCGAGAAATGGTCAACGTTCCATATCAGGAAGCAGTTGGATGCATTATGTATGCTGCACAAATAAGTCGACCCGATATTTGTTTTGCGGTAAGCGTCCTCAGCAGATACAACAAAAATTATGGGAAAGCACACTGGGTGGCCGTGAAAAGAGTGTTGCGGTATCTTAAGGGCACCATCGACTACAAATTAACATTTCATATTAAAGAAGATGACGTCATGATAGGCTTTTGCGATGCAGATTGGGCTGGGGATCTCGACAAGCGACGATCATCTACTGGCTATGTGTTTCGAGTACAAGGTGGAGCTATTTCTTGGGCAACACGTCGTCAACCTACAATTGCTTTATCTTCAACCGAGGCTCAATTTATGTCTATGGTTTCGGCCATCCAAGAAGCACTATGGCTAAAGCGATTCGAATGTGAGATTTTCTTGGAAGCATCGAAGAAGATCACTTTGTATTGCGACAACCAAGGAGCACTACACTTGGCAAAGAATAAAAATTATCATGCACGTACGAAACATATTGATGTTCGCAAATATTTTATACAAGAGCATTTGGACAACACCAACGAAGAAGAAATAAAGCTAGATTTGCAATATTTGGAAACAAATGAGATGGTTGCGGACATCTTAACAATATCAGTGAACTTTGTTAAGTTAAATAAATTTATTTCAGAATTTGGATTAGGAAATTAATTTAAAACTAATTAAATTAATTAATTAATAATTTCAATTTTAATATATATCTGTTCCATTATCTTTATTCTAGTATGTACATAGCTTTAGTTCAATTCAATTCAATATTCGGTATTATTATGAATTCGGAGTAAAATGCCAACTGTCAAAATTCTTATGAATAAAATCTATTTCTCCTTTCTGTACACCATCAAACAAGGCAGACGTGTTTTCTTTGGTAAAATTATATTTAAAATTCTGAGTAATCCACAAACTTTTACAACATTGTATGCTTTGGTCTCCTTGTAAAAAGATAAGGAAGGATATAAATACGACTGTATGATGAGTGGATCGGGAGTCTTATAGTAACTATATAGTAGTTAGTCTTAAGCTCCTTTTAAGATTAATGTAAAATATTAGAAAATAAAGGACATAGTTCCAAAAAATATTATTTTCAAGCTTTTAAAATTAGGTTTTGATTCTAGTTTTCTAAATTGGATATCCGAATATTTAAAAAACCGAGTCCAATTTGTTAAATTGGTTAAACATAAGTCTAAAAGGATAGAAGCCACCTCAGGTGTACCTCAAGGTAGTCATATTGGTCCTCTGTTATTTGTCCTTTTTATAAATGACATCCCAGATAGTTTTAATCATTCAAAGTATCTTATGTACGCCGATGACTTAAAAATTTTTCGGCCTATAAAATTTCCCATTGACTGCCTTCTTCTACAAGAAGATATTCAAAAATTAGCTGAATGGTGTTTATCTAACCAATTGTTTCTTAATGTCGCCAAATGTCAGAGCTTTTCTTGCCATAGAAAAAAAACACCCATTATCTTTGACTATACAATTAACAATATGATTTTAGATAGGGTTACAGTAAAAAAGGATTTGGGAGTTGTATTAGATGTAAAGCTTTCGTTTAGCATGCACATCGATTACATAGTGAACAAAGCTAATGGGATGTTAGGGTTTATCAGACGAAACTCTAGGGATTTCTCAGACCCCTATACCCTTAAATCATTATATCTTTCACTTGTAACATCAATACTGGAATATTGTAGTATAGTTTGGAATCCCTACTATAACACACATTCGGCGAGAATCGAAAAAAATTTACCAGGTTTGTTTTTAAAAAATTGAACTGGAACATGGAAGTACCTTCAATAATGTTTATAAAAGATTTAATAAGTAATCGTATCAAATGTTCTCTTTTACTTGAACAAATTCACTTTTACTTTCCGTCAAGAAATCTCCGCGCTCATTTTCATCTGCGAGAAACTTTTGCCAGAAGAAACTATAGTAGAAATGAACCGTTTGCACGCTGTATAAGAGAAACTAATTCTGTTATTGATTTTATAGATATTTTTTCAAATAGTTCAAGGGATGTATTAAAAAAAAATGTATGGTTGGTTTTGCTATCCCTACACGATATGTAATTATATTATTTATTTATTTTTTCGTTTATATACACTTGTTTCGTTTATATACACATATATACATATTTTATATTTATTAAACTAGTCTGTAAGAGTTGAACTCTCTGTTTGATGAAATAAACTAAACTAAAACTAAAAACTAAAAAATTATTAGATTTACCGTAAGTCAATTTGATCTACACATTAAGCACATATGACTCTTAATCGGAGCTACCTCTGGAATGTTTCATTCTTGCTTTTTAATGGCACGCACAAAAGAAGCTAAACAATGCTAACTGTTGGCTCTAAGACTAATGCTATATACTATTTGTCATGTAATAACAAAAGGTCACTTTCGGTCACTTGCCCCGCCAGAAGCTTTTAAGTGAAACCAACTCATGCGTCCTAAACAGGACTTTAAATCGACTTCTTGTATTACTGTTGCTAATTTTACAGCTATTTTGGTTAAATTTGTTGTGATTCATAGTTGCAGTTTCGTTTAATCTTTGGTTCCGTTAGAATTAATTAAAAAGTTTCAGAATAACAAATTTTATCAAAGAAAAAAACGGGTTGTGCCAATTCCAAAGTGTAAACTTCCTTGGAAACATTTAAATGAAAAATCAGATTTAAAAAATTCATTTTGACCCACTATATACAGGGTGAGCCAACAGTAAAAATAAAAAACAAAAAATAATAAGACAACTATTATTTTAAAACAGATGTATTTTTATTTGTTTTGGAACCCTGTCTGATTAAGTTCAAATTGTTATAACTTTGGATCTAAGACTAGTTTTTGTAAGTTTTATATCTTTTAAGAAACTTCAATAATATGTAAAAATTTTAAAAGCAAAAACCAGTATTCTGTTATACGATTTTTTTTTCAGGATACTTTTAAAAATCTATGTAAAAAAAAAGTTTCATCAAAATGTCATATAATCTATTAATTTTGAACAAAATGGTGCACAATATGAAAAATATTTGAATGCACAAATTTGTTTTCACTATTATACTATATTCTAGTGAAAAAATTATAAAAAATAAAAATCAATTATTGACAGAGTGCCCAAAAACCTGGTTCAAATAGGGGTTTTTCCAAATTTCAGAAAAACAGCCGTTAATCGAAAACCGTTATGATTCAATATGAACATATTACTTAATTCTGACAGGTAGTGACCTGACCTATCACCAGTTTCAGTTTGGACCATTAATTATGGGACACCCTGTATTTGTTTTTATACTGTTACTGTCCTATTTTTTGTTATAGTTATTATTGCAAAATATTGAAAAGCTGTATTTAGAAAACGATTTTGTCTACGGAGAAGTTTTGAACTCAAAATTAATAAAATACCGTTGAAATCATAGAGCGAATTTATAATCGAAAACGAGTTCGTAAGGTTAAAATCGTCAATAACTGAAAACATATTTTTTTCATTTTTAAAAATGTTGTGTTCGGCGCTCAAGGTCAAAAACTTGGGTTATTCATTAGGCAAACATCATAAACAACAGCAAAAATTATAACTTACGGATCTGACGCAACGTGTGCGTAATATGAGACAATAAGTATACTGGACTATAAGTAGACAGCTTAATTTTCGAGTAAGATTCATCATATTTGATGGATAATAAGAACTTGTTGCATTATTACTCCATGCCAAATTTCAACAAGATCGGCCTACTCGTTGGGATTTTATAGAATTTTTTCCACTAGGTCCATAGAAAGGAACCACTGTGCGCCCGCCGTACAGTGCACACCGAAGACGCTATTGCTGCTGTGGAGCAGAGTATCGAAGAAGACCCAAATGAGGTAATCCGCAATTGAGCGCAACAATTGGAGCTGGGGCCTCTTGGGCCTCTCGGTTGGAATTTATACGAGCCAGCCGCGGCGGCCACTTGCCCGAAATCATTTTTAAAACATAATGGCAAACCCTTATCTTTATAATAAAACTAAATTCTTAGCCATAATATTAAATTATATGCGTTTTATTTCTTCTTGAAAACCACATGTCTAAAAAAACACCCTTTATATTATATTCAAAATAGAGAAAAAAAATTAATTACTTATTATTTGTCAATATATTCTCTAAATATTTGTTTGATTTTGATTTGATTCTTTATTTAGCTTCAGCTATTAATCACAATTTTTAAATTTAAACTAGTTAAAAAGAAAACAACAACATGATAATTAAATATAATTAGTTTTAACATTTTCAGACTTTAAGTAATTTGGCAAGTTATTAAATAATTTGAAACCTTTATGAAATAATATATTTTGTGATCTACTTGTTGTAAAAAATGGTCAATGGGATTGTGATTCACATTGTGTGTTTACACATCTTAACCGTGAGTCCCGGCACTCACACTTTTTTTTTTAATTTCACACTGAAAGCTCTGGTTGACTCGTTCACTTCATTGCAACTTATATTTGGAAAATCATTTACAATAAGCTCTCTACGAAAAACATTCTCCTTAAATGCCAACGATTGAATAACTTTTTTGATACAAATTTTATTAGCAAAGTTTATTTCGATAAGAATATCCAGCGTTTCATGGTCACTTATTTTAAAATTTTTGTTTACTTTTGCCTGAATATAATTAAGATTTGAAACAACATAGTCTATTAACGTAGCCGAGGTTTGTGTAATTCTTGTTGCTTCCGTCACTATTTGTTTAAATGAAACGTCTGATATACATTCGGATATTCTTGTTTTGTGAGATCCATTTGAAAACCAATCTATGTTAAAATCCCCATTATAACAACTTCCGCATATGAAGAACAAAGATCTTCTATTTTGTTTCTAAAAAAATCACAAAAAACATGATCGGGAGAGCTTTGTCTATTCGGAGATCTAAAGGGTGATTTTTTAGCTGGTTTGGTTTTGGCAACACTGGTTTTGACAGCTGACGTGTGTTTAGTACCTTGTGTCACTGTCAAACAGCTTCAGTTTGGTTTGCAATTTAACCATGGATCGTCTTACAAATGAACAACGCTTGCAAATTATTGAATTTTACTATCAAAATTCGTGCTCGGTTCGAAATGTTCATCGCGCGAAAAATTGTGTTCAGCGATGAGGCTCATTTTTGGTTGAATGGGTACGTAAATAAGCACAATTGCCGCATTTGGAGTGAAGATCAGCCAGAAGCATTGCAACAGCTACCAATGCATCCCGAAAAAGCCACTGTTTGGTGCGGTTTATGGGCCGACGGCATTATTGGGCCATATTTCTTCAAAGATGATGCGAATCGCAGCGTTACTGTCAATGGTGAACGCTACCGAGCGATGATAACAAACTTTTTTTTGCCCGAAATGGAAGTTCTTGACTTGCATGATATGTGGTTTCAACAAGACGGTGCCACATGCCACACAGCACGCGAAACAATGGCGCAATTGCGAGGCGAGTTTGGTGAACAGTTAATTTCACGTTTCGGGCCGGTCAATTGGCCGCCTAGATCGTGCGATTTGACACCATTAGACTATTTTTTGTGGAGGTATGTCAAGGCTAATGTCTATAGGGACAAGCCCGCTTCGATTGACGCACTGGAAGCCAACATCCATGCATTCATTCGTGAGATACCGGCCGATATGTGTGAAAGAGTATGCCAAAATTGGACTCAGCGGATGGGCTACCTGAGACGCAGCCGCGGTCAACATTTGCATGAAATTATCTTTAAACATTAAATTGCAAGGTTCAAACTATCGATTCAAATAAATATTTCATTCATTTTTTCGAATTTTCTGTGTTTTTTTTTAAAAAAAAGTTCTAAACCTCTTAAAAAATCACCCGTTATAAACCACAACTAAGATCATACTTATATTGTTTAAGCACACTTTGATTACAAGCCACCAAATCATTTTAGCAATTGCTATATTTCATATTTCTTCTATTTGCCATTCAGGTTTAACAAAAAACAGCACACCTCCGGTATGGCAAGAAACACTGTCGCATCTTACAATTTTATAGTTAAGCAACCTTAATTCAGAGTCTTCAATATCTGTTGTTAAATGAGTTTCGGTTGCGCAAATAAAATCGAAATCCTCTTTCACTGCTATCACTTCTAGTTGAGTTAAATTCGTTCGAATCCCCCCAATATTTAAACATAAACACTTCACAGAAGATGTTAATTGCTAATAAATAATTTTTTTCATTTCCAATTTTTAATTTTCGCTGAAGAGTACGACAGCAGCTATCCCTACAATCATGGTTAATATCAATGTCGGTTATATTAAGTCTTTCTTTGGCCTTTTTGCAATTAACACATTTTGTATACTCATTTGGACAATCCTTGAAAGAATGGCCTTCCTCTCCGAATTTATATTTAATAAATTATGAATTTAATTTTATAACTTTCTTTTTGCGACATAATATTTACTTCATTAAAATGCTCATTACTTTTTACCACAATAAAGGATTTTACTCAAATAACTTTAAATCTATTACAAACAAGTAAGGGCTTATTTCATTATATAACACATTTATATGTATCATCTATTTCATACATAATAACATTCTAAAAAAAAAATTTATAAAAAAATCTTAAATAATTTTCTTGAAAAATAACTGAAAGGGCTTCGAAAATATCGAAAAAAAACTTATAAAAAAATCTTAAATAATTTTCTTGAAAAATAACTGAAAGGGCTTCGAAAATATCCTATAACTTCAGTAATTCTATTGATATTCAAAAATAAGATGACATATTATTTAGTATAATAATATTAATTCAAAATAATTACCAATAAAAAAGCGTTCTATACGAAAAGGGAAGGTAAAGATGTCATCAATTCAATTTTAATTATTAAAAATGCAAAAGTTGATGAAAATTTTACGAATTTCAGAAAATAGTATTCTACAAAGTTTTAGCCCCAACCCTTATCTATAAAAAAAGTCAGTGGTGTTATAGTGGTAAATTCAACAAGAGCGGCGCGGCGTGAGGGGTATTTAAATGATTTTTTAGAAGAAAAGTTGATTTTAACCAAAAAATCATACCACATGACATCATTAATTAATCTGTTAATTATTATTAATTAAAGATTAAGATCTTAAACTACTGTCATTAAGGGAGGTTTGCTGATACTACACATAACGATTTAAGTTGAACTTAATTTCTTAAGTATCACTTTATGACATGGAAAAAGTACCCCTTAAGAATTTAAGTTCAACTTAAATCGTTATGTGTAGTATCAGCAAACGGGCCTAAGACATACATTAAATGTATGTAAACAAAAATCCCAAATTTGCATGAAAATTATGAAAAAAATGTAAAAACAAATTGAGTTAATGTTTTTTTTTACCCACTTTGATTGATTAAAAAAATTAAAATAATATATTATATTGAAAATAGAGAAACAACATTAATTACATATTTTTTGTTAATATATTCTCTTAATATAAGTTAGATAAAATACAGGGTGTCCCGAAATCACCGCCTCAGAAGAAAACCATGAGTTCCTAAGGTCATTTCAAGTCGAAAAACTTAAGAGGTAATTTTCTCGTTTTCGCTTCGTTTTCGACTTATAACGGTTTTTATGATTTTTATTCTTTTTTCCTTTGACTGGCTCTAACTTTGCCAAACTACAACCGATTTCCGAATTTTTTTTTTTAATTTATACAAGAACAGTTAGAAATTTGTATCTACCATACAACTTTTTTCTGTGAGGATAACGGTTTTCCCGCAAAATATTTTCAAGCACATTTTTTAAGCATTTTTAGGTTCTTTTTTTGACTTCGATATGATTTTTTTCACAAAAACACGTTATTAAGTATAATTTTTTTTCATTATTATGAAAGCCCAATATGTGCTCTTAAAAATACTTAACATTTTTGTACTTAAAAATACATTTAAAATTATAAACAAAATAAAAAAATTAAAATAAAGGAAAATAAAAAAAGTATGATATTTGATGAAAACGAATTAAAACGAATAAAAAACTACGCCGAGCGTTTAGTGTTGAACATTAGAAACAGTAAAGTAAGAGTAAAACCGTTAGAAGTGTTTTATTCGTTTTTATTCAAATATTCATATTTTCTTGATTTTCCTTTATTTTTTGTTTTTTTTATTTTTTTAATAATTTTATGTCTATTTTTAGGTAAAAAATGTTAAGTATTTTTAAGAACACGTATTGGGCTTTCATAATAATGAAAAAAAAATTATACTTAATAACGTGTTTTTGTGAAAAAAATCATATCGAAGACAAAAGAACAACCTAAAAATGCTTAAAAAATGTGCTTGAAAATATTTTGTGAAAAAATATTTTCAAAAATCGGTTGTAGTTTGGCAAAGTTAGAGCCAGTCAAAGGAAAAAAGAATAGAAATCATAAAAACCGTTATAAGTCGAAAACGAAGCGAAAACGATAAAATTACCTCTTAAGTTTTTCGACTTGAAATGACCTTAGGAATTCATGGTTTTCTTCTGAGGCGGTGATTTCGGAACACCCTGTATAGCCGTAAATCGAACAAAAAAATTGATATTAAATAATTTTTGAATTTAATTTTTTTATAACTTGCTTTTTGCGACTTAGTGCTTACTTCATTAAAATGCTCATTTCTTTTTACCATAATATCGGATTTCAATCTATTAACTTGCAAAGAAGTGAGCGTAATATATAACACATGTATATGTATCATCTATTTCATACATAAAAATGTTCTGAAAAAAAAAATTAATAAAAAAATCTTAATTAATTTTCTTGAAAAATAATTAAAAAATTGTTTCGGAAATGTCCTATAACTTTAGTAATTCTATCTTAATATATATGTCTGTCAAGTTAGCATTACCATTTCAAAATTTTAAGATTCTAACAATTGGATTTATTGTCGTGAATCTATCGTAAATTAGTCGTGAAAGAAAAAAATTTGTCACGCGCGTTTTTTTAAAAATAACCCCTGGTAGCTTACTTTACAGTCAAGTTAGCATTACCACCCCTTAAAAAAAAATTCAAAAAAAAATTAAGTATGTCATTTAAGAAAGAAAAATAATTCGGAATTTTTTTTTTATTTCGAAAAATCTCTAACATTGCATTCCATCAATGAATACAGCATTACCACAACTTTGATCTGCTGTACTTTTTTATCCAAAAGAGTTTTTGATGTGGAATTTTTTAAACAATTGTCACTCGAGGTCCTGAAATAAGTTGTGTCAAAAAATAATTTGTCGCGCTTTGATTTGTCAAAAAAATCACCTAAATATGACGAAATACCCCAAAATTGCATTGCGAGCGACAATTGTTTAAACAAATTCCACATCAAAAAATCAAATAGATAACAAAATACTGCAAATCAAAGTTGTGGTAATGATGCATTTATTTAAAATTGGAATTTTGGGGTATTTCGTCATATTTCTAACAATACAACTTCCGTTTTGAGCCTCGATAGGTTAGATGACATCATTAAAAGCTCGATAATTAAGAAATCTCCACAAGGTACAAAATTCACTCCAAAAGGAAAATGGTTCGATGAAGAATGTTTTAAGAAATTACAAAAATCGTATGCCTTTCTTCGTCTCTTCCGAAAATTTGACACAAACTACTTCAAAGAAAAGTATTTAGCATGCAATAAAAAATTTAAAAATGTATGTAAACAAAAAATGTGTGATTACCAAAATTCGTTAATTAATTTGGTTTCGCAGCAAGATCATCCAGTGAGTTTTGGAAAGCCATAAAAGAAATCAATGGAACAACATTTTGTGTTGGAGATTCTTTGTCGCCTGCTACCTTTAAAACCCATTTTGAACTGCTTCTCAACTCCTAACCCTCAAATAAATAACTTTCATTATGATATGCCACTTGTTCGTGACGAGAATCTTGACTGCCCATTCGCATCAGCTGAAGTTCTAGAAGTTATGAGATTCAAAAGAGAATAAAGCTCCAGGATTAAACCGAATTCCATATGAATATTACAAATATGCAACTGATGACTTTATAATAAATTTGACTGCTGCATACAATGTCATCTTTGAAAGTGGTGAAACGCTCTCGAGTTCTCAAAAAAGGTAATCATAATGTAGCCTCAAACTACCGTGGATGATAATGATGCCTTAAGCGAATTCCAAGCTGGTTTCCGAAACGTTTACTCGACAGTGGATCATATCTTCACTTTAACATCGATTGTCCATTCATATCTGGAAAAAGGGATCAAACTATATGTCTTCTCTGTTCATTTAAGAGCAGCTTTCGATTCAGTGGACAGAAATGCTCTATTTTATAACAGCGATACAAAATCGGCCGTCTGAAATGGTGAAGTTTTGTCAGAGTGGTTTGAGACGATCTCGGGCGTACGTCAGGGTTGTGCCCTTATTTTTATTTTGTTCCTTGATGATTTAGTAGAATGGTTGAGTATTCTTTGGAACGGAATAAGAATACAAATACTTATGTAAGCGGATGATGTAGTCTTGTTGGCAGATTCTCCGATCATCCTACAAAAAATGATTGTAAGGCTGGAACAATATTGTCGGATGTGGAATTTAACTGTAAACTTCAGTAAATCAAAGGTAATGGTGTTTAGAAGAGGCTTTGGGAGGTATGCCCGATCTGAAAAAATGTCTTTAAGTGGTGAAGATATCGAGATTGTAAAAGAATACAAAAATTTGGGTATTCTTATTAGATCAAATTTGAGCATAAAAAATTACTTTGCCGATAAACTTAGTGTTGTCAAAACAACTCTCAATTCATCATGGAGAGCATGCATGTGCAGTCCAGGACTTCACCCTTCAGCAAAGTACAAACTTTTTCAAAGCACTGCGACTTCAACAATGTTTTACGCTGCCCAAGTTTGGGGTCTCTCCAAGTTTGACGAAGTTGAAAAGCTTCTCCGGTTTTTCATAAAATGATGCTTTCATCTGCCGCAAAATAGCCCTAATTATGTGCTGCTTTTAGAAACACGATTATCCCCGTTCCATATATCAACCATCAAGATGCATTTTGATTAAATTCTCAAAATATTATCCCAAATGCCTGATACTCGTCTACCTAAGCAAGTGGTGCAACACGCAATTCGTTCGAATAAACTATTATTTAAAGAATGGAGCTCCTTGGCGCAGAGTCATAACTTACAGTTAAATTTAAATCCCTGTAGTACAGTTGAATGGAAGGAGTCACTATACCATTTTTTGAAGAAGCTTGACCTAAAATCAAGAGAATTGTCTATTGAAGAAGCTCAATCATCAACCCATCGAAATTACTACAGACAGTTAGATTATAACTTAGAAAGCCTCAACTATTTTAATAGCGAATTCAATGCAAAATTCATCGAAACCATATTTAGGACGAGGGGGGTGATGATCTCCTCATTTTTTGCTCACTATGCAATATGAATACGCGAGAGGATATCTTTCACTTTATCTCAATTTGTCCAATTTTGAAAGACAAGAGGTGTCTTGGTGGGAATAAACTTAACTGGGGTGAAACTAAAGATGTTTTGAATGGCAGAACTGGATGGCGAAATCTCTTCTCCTTTGTCACGACTGCAGCACCCTACAGACAGAATAGTCGACGAAGATTTTTAGTTTTCAATATATGTACCTACCTTGCAATATCTTAAGTTAAATTCAAATTTATTTGGAACTTCATCAATTTATAAATTTTCAATATTTTAATTTTTTGTTTTCGTATTTATATTGTTTAAATTTGAATTTGTCAATCAGACAGACGGCATTAAGCCATGTCTTGAATTGTATCTGAATAATACACTCTGTAAAAACATCAATTTGAACTCAATAAATCTACATTATTATTATGTATTATTATTATTATTATAAATAAAGAAATACAAACTTTTAGACAAAGAATAATTAATAGACATTTTTTTAAAACTCATACGTATAAGCGCGGTCGGATCCAATTTTTCCCAAATATTACTAGGGAAAAGCGTACAATTCCGTTAAAGTGAACCATAAAGTAGGCATATGTAAACATTTTTTTAAAAGCTTACCCTAAGTTCAAATTATTTTTTCTCTAAGAACAGCTATAAATATTGTAATAGAATGTAAACTTTAAAATTAATGCAATTGGCAACTCTTTTATATAACACATTTTGGATTCTTAAAGTTGTCAACAATTACATAATGTATTTTTTGTCATTGAATAAACTCTTTGCTTTTTTCCACTTTTCATCAAAGTAACAACACGTGTTTTATTTCTTGTGCTCCGAAAGCTGCTTTTTCTTCAGGTTATGGGCCCAGTCCACGATATTTAGATAGAGCAAAAGAAAGTTAGGGAAAGTCGGAGAATATAATTATTTTTTTAGAAATTTTTTTTTCTCCAGATGCCAAAGATTTTTTGGATTAAGATTAAGATTTGTCCACCAGTTGTTCCTACTACGCAGTTCATAATGGCAGCTCCATCCTCGTCCTTACTTTCCATTGAGAAGCTTCGTGGCAGAGAGAATTACGATTCGTGGAAGTTCGCCGTTCAAAATCTTTTGGAACACGAAGAATTGTGGGACTGTGTTACTGAGAAATATAATGATGCCAAAAAGATGGTAAAGGCAAGAACTAAGATTATTCTCTTAATCGATCCTGTGAACTACGTTCACGTCAAAGACGCAACCTCTCCCAAGGATGTTTGGGACAGATTAAAAAGGGCGTTTGAAGATTCAGGGTTAACACGAAAAGTTGGGTTACTGAGAGCTAACCACGAGGTTGGAGGAATGTGATTCTATTGACGAATATGTTAATAAAATCATAAACACGGCCTATAAGATACGGGGAATAGGATTGGACTTGAGTGAAGAGTGGGTAGGCACGTTGCTCCTAGCAGGTCTACCAGATCGGTACCAGCCGATGATTATGGGCATCGAAAGCTCTGGTCTGGAACTGACTGCAGATGCGATCAAATTGAAGTTGCTCCAGGATGTCAAGATCACCGCCAACGATGGATCTATGGTTTTTTATAGCAAAACCTCAAAGAAACTCAACAGTAGCAGACAGAAGCGTATACGGTGCTTTCAGTGTAATAAATATGGACACTTTGCTCGCAACTGTACGAATATAAAAGGAAATGCAACTAACAACAAGTCCAATTCGGGTCAACTGTTATTCGCAGCGTTGTCAGCCAAGGAAGTTAACACAAACGAATGGTATCTGGACTCTGGGGCGTCGAAGCATATGACGCTGCATCAAGATTGGTTGGAAAATATTTCCAAGGCGGACTCTGGTGGAGTGGTGATTGCTGACAAAAATGTGATGGCCGTTGGTGGGAAAGGTGATGTGAAGATTGCGTTCTCCACAGGCGAGAGTGGTGTTGCTAAGGATGTTCTTTTTGTGCCGAATCTGTGTACGAATCTCCTTTCTGTTAGCCGTTTGACAGATAGTGGAAATTCTGTAGTTTTCAAAGGAAATTGCTTCGAGATTTACAACAATGAACACCGCTTGATTGCGACTGCATCCAAAAAGGAAGGTGTGTACAAACTGGACCAGTCAGTTGATTTTCCACGAGCTAACCTATCAATTGCTAATGAACACAAAAGTTCTCTGTGGCACCGTCGGATGGAACACCTAAGTTCAGAAGGTATGTTAAAATTAAAAAATATTGTTGATGGGGTGAATTTATCTGAAAAAGAAAGTATTGCACCATGTGTTGTTTGTGTCAAAGCAAAACAGACCAGGCTACCGTTCAAAAACACCGGAACAAGAGCAACAGAACTTATAGAGATTGTTCATTCTGACGTGTGCGGGCCTATGTCAGTAAATTCCATCGGAGGGGCAAGATATTTTTTGATTTTTGTAGACGACTTCAGCCGAAAAGTTTTTCTGTATCTAATACAGCACAAATCCGAAGTGAAAGACAAATTTGAACTTTTCAGAAGTCTTGTTGAAAATCAAACTCAAAAAACTATCAAAATTTTGCGCACCGATAACGGTTCAGAGTACTGTAACCAGGGGTTGTTGAATAGTCTGCGCAAACATGGAATACGACACCAGAAAACAGCACCATACACAGCGGAACAAAATGGCTTGGCGGAAAGGACAAACAGAACAGTGGTGGAAAAGGCTCGTTGCTTACTTTTGGATGCGAATCTAAAGACCGAGTTTTGGGGTGAAGCATTGACGACAGCTGTGTTCATTATTAATCGATCACCGAGGAAAGGACTGACGGACGTGACACCAGAGGAGGCCTGGTCAGGGCGAAAGCCGAACTTAATGCGATTGAGAGTGTTTGGTTGTCGCGCAATGGTACACGTACCAAAGGAAAAACGAAAAAAATTTGACTCCAAGTCGCTTGACTGTATTCTTGTTGGCTACAGTGAAGACTCCAAGGCTTACCGACTTGTTGATCCGAAAACGAAGAGACTTTATATAAGCAGAGATGTTATTTTCATGGAACAAGAGACTTTAAATCAGAATCAGGTAATTAATTCCGATTATGATGATACTCATGTGTTTTGTTCGCCATTAGATTCAGTGGGAGCAACAACAGGCGATGAAGAAGAAGATCTCCAAGTCGGTGAAGATGATCTACAACAGTCAAATGAGAGTGAGACGTTTTACTCTGAGGTTAACAGCACTTTGATTCCTGACTCAGATGAGGATTATCAATTTCCACTCAGCGTTGAGGAAGTCACTGAATCACAAGTCAGAAGATCATCAAGAACTCCGAAACCGTTAGTAAGACCTGATTTTGTTTCATTCATTGCCCGTGAGATGACGTGCGACCCGACCACAGTTCAAGAAGCAATGTCGCGTCCAGAGGCTAATTTATGGCGCGCAGCAATGAGAGAGGAGTACGATGCTCTTATCAAAAACCAAACTTGGGAGCTCGTAGCGTTACCGGCCAACCGTAAACCGATCGACAGTAAATGGGTTTATAAGACGAAACGCGACAATTCTGGTAATATATCGCGTTACAAGGCAAGATTGGTCATCAAGGGCTGCGCCCAAAAGAAAGGCCTAGACTATGAGGAGACATATTCGCCTGTAGTACGTTACACTTCGATTCGTCTTCTACTGGCTCTGGCGGTTCAATACGACTTGATGATAGATCAGATGGATGCTGTCTCCGCATTCCTACAAGGTGACCTCCAAGAGGAGATATATATGTATCAAGCGAAAGGTTTTTGCAAAGACCCCACACAAGTATGTAGATTGAAGAAGTCTCTATACGGATTAAAACAATCCAGCAGATAGTGGAATAGAAAACTAGATACTGCACTTATTAAATTTGGAATGCAGAAGTCGCACCTGGATCCATGTATTTATTTCCAAACTTCGAAAGAACAAAAATTGATAGAAGCCGTTTATGTGGATGACATCCTAATACTGTCAAATGAAGATTCAAATAAATCCGAGTTGAAGAGCTATTTAATGAAGGAGTTCTAAATGAAAGATTTGGGTGCTGCTCGTTACATACTGGGTATGCAACTTCATCACGATCGAGCAAGCGGACGTTTATCGATCGACCAACAACAATACATTGAAGAAATACTAGCACGTTTCCGGATGAGTGACTGCAATCCTACATCTACGCCTATGGAACGAAATCAAATTTTATCCAAGCAGATGTGCCCAGTCTCCTGGAGAACAGGAAGAGATGAGAGACGTGCCATATCAAGAGGCAGTTGGCAACCTCATGTATGCTGCTCAGGTTTCACGTCCTGATCTGGCATATGCCGTTAGTACAATCAGCCAATTTAATCAAAACCCTGGTAAGCCCCATTGGTTAGCACTAAAACGCATTTTTAGGTATTTAAAGGGCACCGCAGATGCAAAACTTGTATTCTGCAAAGATGGAAAAACTGATCTCTGTGGTTATTGTGATCCGACGTTGACGAAAGGCGCTCAACTACAGGCTACACATTCTTGTTACAAGGAGCAGCTCTCTCTTGGAATTCCAAGAAACAACGAACAGTGGCACTTTCAACAGCTGAAGCCGAATACATGTCGCTATCGGCAGCAACACAGGAACCCATTTACTTGAAGAGACTTTTAGATGAGCTGACGGGTACGGGTAGCACTTGCATACCTACCATATACTGTGACAACAAAAGAGCACTTGATCTCGCTGCAATACATGCATATAAAGCTCGAACAAAGCACATCGACATCAGACACCACTTTGTGAGACATGAAGTTTCTGAAGGTAATATCAAGGTGGAGTACATAAACACCGATCATATGCTGGCAGACTTTTTAACAAAGCCAGTACCTAAACTGAAGAATATTTTTTGTGCTCAGGGTGTGGGTTTAAAATTTTCTAATTGATTGAACTTAATTTTTTTAACGTTTAAGTGGGAGTATTGTAATAGAATGTAAACTTTAAAATTAATGCAATTGGCAACTCTTTTATATAACACATTTTGAATTCTTGAAGTTGTCCACAATTACATAATGTATTTTTTGTCATTGAATAAACTCATTCCTTTTTTCCACTTTTCATCAAAGTAACAACACGTGTTTTATTTCTTGTGCTCCGAAAGCTGCTTTTTCTTCAATAAAAATGGGTGTTTTCAAATTTAAATATTTTTAATTAAGCTGGGTTTTAAATAATAATCAGTTAAATTAATCATTCTTAGTCCAACAAAATTTGTTTTAAAGAATCATGTTGGAAATTGAATAAACAAAACGAAAAACCAATAAAGCCTGATATCTCATTTTATTCGGTTGAGAAAAAAAGTCTTATCCAGAGACCTTATATCTTGAAACCCGTTGTTTTCAAAAAATAAAATTCTACCTTATGTAAGAGGGTTGTTTCCTCGAAACATGGCAATAAAAAATTATGTCCATACCTAAAAAACAGTAAATCACCTCATGACCGGTATTTTGAACGGATCGTTCCAGTGTGCGCCGGGACTTAAAAGGCCGTTAAAAGCTATTTTGAATCAATAAGTCAACAATGTCCAAATAAAATAGTGCTAAGTAAGTCTTCTACTTGGCTTATGTATTTCAGTAGTATGTGTATAGAATTTGTATTATTAAAAAAACGTTCTTATGGAAATAAATTTAAATAGGTAATGATACAAAATAGTTTAAATTAATTAAATTTAATAGGTTTGGTTAAAATATGCATAGTTTTCAAGAGCTAATATTTGTATTTCTCTTATATTAGACCTTTTTGTTGAAGAAAGCTTTTAAAATTTTTATTTTTTTTTTATATAACTTTAAATAGTTAAAATCAGAGTTAAAAATAAAATAGTAGTCTTAAAATGTCAATCTGGCAGACGGCCTTAGCCCATTGTATAATTTCATTAAGTAAATTTAGATGAAATAAAATGAAAATCAATTTGAATTTGAATTTGAATTTATGACCAGGAAAAAATGGGTTTATCACACTTTATTTTATAATGAAATCTGTGAATAATATTCAGGTTTATTTTTATTGTTTAACAAGCTATAAAGCTTGTCAAAATAAAATATTAGTTTAATAAGCGTTGGGACAAATTATTTGTTGAAAACGCGATGATACTAAAAAGGATATCTTTAGGGTCCCCAAAAATATGACCACCACTGTATATCTGATCTTGATTGAATAAACTCTTTCCTTTTTTCCACTTTTCATCAAAGTAACAACACGTGTTTTATTTCTTGTGCTCCGAAAGCTGCTTTTTCTTCAATAAAAATGGGTGTTTTCAAATTTAAATATTTTTAATTAAGCTGGGTTTTAAACAATAATCAGTTAAATTAATCATTCTTAGTCCAACAAAATTTGTTTTAAAGAATCATGTTGGAAATTGAATAAACAAAACGAAAAACCAATAAAGCCTGATATCATTAAATAATTACAAATAGAAGTGGACACTGAGAAACTAGAAACGCCATCGTTGTTGTCGTGGTCATTATCGGCAACATAATAAAATATTAAATTGTTGTTTGGTTGCGAAATGCGCTAAGCAGATTCAAATAGGGATATTTTTAGCGAAATTCGTTCACAATATACCTATGTAGGTACATACATACGGTGGAAGTGTTTTTTATTTGTCATGAACAACAAACAACAACAAGAATGCCATTGAAGGTCAACTGAAAGCGTTCGGTAGTATAGGTAGATAGGTAGATACTTTAAGGGTTGCTTTTGCATTTTTTGTGGTTTCTCTCAATTAAGGAAGGTGACGTGTGACGATAAATGATGTTTGTGTGTTTTTATTTTTGTAATTATTATCTTCAGTTTGATATTTTCTATTTGGCTTTCAGATTTGTAGATCTAAATCCCATATAGGTAGGCACAGGTTACCTATTTAAACGTTTCTTTCACGGTTTCTCAAAGGTTTATTAAATGATTGTTAAAATTTTAAGTTTTTAATTATCGTCAGAATAGCTAATTTCTTAGTTTTAAGTGTTAAATATTATTGAATCATAAGTTAATGTTGAAGGGTAAAATATTTTGCTTGAAAGGAGATTTAAACAGGTTGTTTTGCCTAAGATAAGATAAGGCTAGGGCATGTAAGCAGGTTGGATCAAGGCAAGACAAAAATTGTATGGGAGGAGGGGTCTAATTCAACCTGCTAAGCCGAGAGGGTAATTTTCCAAAAAAATCCACTTGAAATAAAAAAAAATCATGACACAGTGTCAGGCTATACTATTGTGAAAAGCCCTAAATACACTTAGGTATATAGTCTCAAAAGAAATTGACTAAAAAAAATCAAATTTATAACAATTTTGTTAATATAAAGATAAATAGATACTGTTTTTTACAACCCAGCGCCGCGCCGCCATTCCATTGCCCCTCGCTTCGCTGCCGGTGGGCAAACTTTGGGCACCAAGAGATTGAAGTCGCGCACGAATCGTGTTAATTCATGTCTACTTTTAATTGCGGTTCTTCTTAAAAATGGTTAACATACATATTTTGTTATTAATGATCATGAATGTTAAACCGTAGATCCAAATAGGATACTGAGAACATACATTATGTAAGTGGCAATAGATGCAAACGTTTTGGAAAGAAACGAAAATCTTGTCGCCAATAAATTGAGTCTGTCTGGCTAAAAAAAAATGCTTTTTTATGGTGTTAGGAACAAAATACCTAAGTAAAAACAATTCTGAAATGTGTCTTTGCTTTCGTTGCATCAATGATAATTTCGATAATTTGTAAAAAATTCTACTTACTTATTAATTAATCTTACGAGTATTATTAAAATTATAAAAATGACTAGGTATAACAATGTAAAAATAAAAAAACTCTGGCGTTCCCAGATTTGTTTTACTTAACGATTATCGTCGTGAAATATGGTTACCAAATTCTGGGAACAGTTTCTCAGAAAAACTTATTTGCGACGCAAAAATTTATATATGTGCGGATCATTTTGACAAAAAAAAATTTAAGTCTGGGAGCTTTCCGTGCATGCACAAATAGAGACGCTTGTCCGTTCCCATACAATCAAAATAAAAGTGAGTGTGTTTTAAAAGAAATCACAAATAACTTGCAACAATATCAATCCACAGTTGTTATAGATGTTATTTTGGCATTATTTAAATACGTTTTGTGGTTCAAATGCAAATGGCAGTACCTACATTTGTATTCGTTTGCGTAAGATCAGATTATATTTTTTTGCTCCTGGTATTATGCCCCAGAATTGTGTGGAGGCCCTGCATCCACTCCCAAAATTTGCTATCTGCTCTTCGAAAAACTCTTGACATAATTTTTTAGAAAATTCATTCAAGTGAAACCCCAATTTTTTCTTCTAACAAATTTGATTTTTTTTTTGCGAAAAAATATATGTACATATATGTATTTATAATTATTTATTAACAAAATAATATTTTTTTTTTCAAAACTTTACGTTATTAAGTAATATTTTTGTTTGTAATAGTCGAATCTCCTATCAATTTCTAGTCAAATACTAAAAACCGGATGCCTAAGGGTCTGTTTCACAATTCCTGATTAAAGTTCCAATTAAGCTACATGGAACTTATTCGACAGTTAACAACCTCATTTACGTTTCAAAATGTCTGAATACGTCTAATTGGCAATTAAAGTTCCAAGTATTTTACTGGCAAGATGAAGTGCCGATTAGAAAATTAAACTAACAATTAAAAATTCAAAATTTTCTTCACTAACACTCACACTTAAATTCAACACACAATTACCTCTTATTATTCACATCTCTTTGAATTTTGAAACAATCCTCTCGACACTTTTAACATATACAATAAGATGACCCACCATGAAAAACTAACTATTTGATGATTATAAATATTTTTTCTTCAATGTTTGACACGAGTCAAATTCTATTTGTCTGGAAAACTGGAATAACGAACGAATAGCTAATTGATCATTGTGAAACGCAAGGTTTTTTAATGGGAGGATTTAATTTTAGGATCAATTAAATGTCGGATAACTAATTAGAAATTTACTCAGACATTGTCAAACAGACCCTAAATGTCTTTTAATTTTTAAGAAAATTGAAAATAACGAAATCTACTATACTTCTTAATTAGTAGAAAATAATAGGATTCTTGAAGCAACAAAATAACGGATGGATGTCAAATTTAAGAAAACTTACTTTTGTTATTTTCAATTTTCTCAAAAACTAGAAAACATTTTGACATATGGTTTTTAATGTTTGACTAAAAACTGATTGGAGCATTGAATATAAAATACAAAACTAATACTTAATAACATAAAATTTTGAGCAAAATGACATTGAACACAATTTTTTAATTTTTTTTTCAAAAATTTAAGTTTAAAAATTAATTTTTAAAAAACTGTTCACTCAAACAACTTAATTCAAAAAGAAAATGAAAGAAGAAATCTTTGGCTTTATAAAAGTGTATAGCATGGCATTAGGTGTATTTTATTCATTGCTGGATAGCCAGCGCAGCACAAGTCTGAATAAAAAGATTACTCTAGGTGTGTTTTATTCATTGCTGCATAGTTAGCGCAGTACAAGTCTGAATAAAACGATCACTCACTCTATACGTTAATTTCAATAATTGAAAGCTCTATCTTCAGCACAGCCATCTTTTTTTTACTGACTTTTTTTCGCCGGCAATCAGATTGTTTTTGTTTGTCAAGCGAAATTTTGCTGCGCTGGCTATGCAGCAATGAATAAAACACACACACTGTAGTTTTTACCGTTGTTTTTTAATGATTTTGTTCCATTTTAATTTGATTTTTTAGAAAATTGCCCCTTCCACCTAAACGGGGGGTAATAGACTCCCGCCACCCATACGATATTTTTCTTGTCTCAACTCAACCTACACGCTCTTATAGCTTTTTGTCACACCTTAGGTGAATCACCCTATGTATTGTATACCTACATAAAATTAATGTCACTATAGAAATAAAATTGTAGAAAAAACAATAAAATACAAATATAGGGAGGTAGGTATCTACCTATCGGTTTTTAAAAACTAAATTGTGTTTCCTTAGAAAAAAATTAGGTATAAAAGTTTCTCTTCTTTGATCTTCCAAAAATGTTGAGCTTACAAAAAATATTTATTAAACTTATTTTGCAATGGGTAAGGTACCTATACCTACCAACATATGTATACCTATTTACATATAGGTACCTACCTATCTACACAATTAGAATTACACATTTTGAATCTTTAAAATCTCATAGATAGGTAGGTAGGTACAAAACTTTAAAATTAGGATTAAGAAAAGTTCATACCAAACTCATAAAGACCAAAAAACGCAACAAATTAAAACATAATCGTCATCACCCCAAACTGCATGAAAGCAACAACAACATCTTTGAATGAACGCAAAGTAAAAAAAAACCACCCTTCAAATTACATTTCGTTCAACAAACGTAGCTTGACCTTGTCTGGCATTGCAGACAACAATTCAACTGCAAAACCAAAGTGGTTGTTTTTGTTGTTGCCTCCCTTTCATTCGAACGAAAATTTCCCTCATAATTTCCTCAAGCATATTCAATGGTTGTGGTTTTCACTATTCAGTTTTTAAAAGCGACAACGTTAACTTTGATAACCGGCCATCTAGCGGCGATCTAATCCGGTGTCCCTTCTATTTGTAATTATTCAATGCTGATATCTCATTTTATTCGGTTGAGAAAAAAAGTCTTATCCAGAGACCTTATATCTTGAAACCCGTTGTTTTCAAAAAATAAAATTCTACCTTATGTAAGAGGGCAATAAAAAATTATGTCCATACCTAAAAAACAGTAAATCACCTCATGACCGGTATTTTGAACGGATCGTTCCAGTGTGCGCCGGGACTTAAAAGGCCGTTAAAAGCTATTTTGAATCAATAAGTCAACAATGTCCAAATAAAATAGTGCTAAGTAAGTCTTCTACTTGGCTTATGTATTTCAGTAGTATGTGTATAGAATTTGTATTATTAAAAAAACGTTCTTATGGAAATAAATTTAAAAAGGTAATGATACAAAATAATTTAAATTAATTAAATTTAATAGGTTTGGTTAAAATATGCATAGTTTTCAAGAGCTAATATTTGTATTTCTCTTATATTAGACCTTTTTGTTGAAGAAAGCTTTTAAAATTTTTATTTTTTTTTTATAGTTAAAAATAAAATAGTAGTCTTAAAATGTCAATCTGGCAGGCGGCCTTAGCCCATTGTATAATTTCATTAAGTAAATTTAGATGAAATAAAATGAAAATCAATTTGAATTTGAATTTATGACCAGGAAAAAATGGGGTTTCTCACACTTTATTTTATAATGAAATCAGTGAATAATATTCAGGTTTATTTTTATTGTTTATTTTTTTTATAATGAAATCAGTGAATAATATTCAGGTTTATTTTTATTGTTTAACAAGCTATATAAAGCTTGTCAAAATAAAATATTAGTTTAATAAGCGTTGGGACAAATTATTTGTTGAAAACGCGATGATACTAAAAAGGATATCTATAGGGTCCCCAAAAATATGACCACCACTGTACATCTGATCTGCAGCAGCCATCCGAACACCAAAATCTACAAGTCAACGAAATGGTGATGATTCCTGAAGATAATGTTCCTCCTCAAAAATGGCTAATAGGAACAGTTGTCTAGGTTTTCAAAGGGTGAATAAAAAGTGTCCTAGTTTCAGCCAACTGGTGCAAAAACTAAGAGGGCTGAGGAAAGAGGAAGCCTCACTAAATGTTTTGAGCTACGTATTTTTTAAAAATAGGTTTTCGTCCGCGGATAAAGTTTTTCCGTTTCGTCATGCGAATGACTTGTTATTTAATTTAAAAAGGCAGAAAATAAAAGGTTCCTTTTGTTCCAATTCATTTAATCGCTTAATTAGTTGACAGAATTGTGTGGATTTCAATACAAATAATTTTGCGGTAGGCTCTTCAACTGATATAATTGTCCTTATTACTATAAACTACCATCAGGAAAAAAATTTATTTCATACCGATTCAACTTTTCCTGATGCGTTTTCCTCGTCGCTATAACTATGTATAACATGAGGAATTTACGACGCCGAATGTCGAATATTGAATGAATACACTTACGATTCAACTTTTCCTGATGCGTTTTCCTCGTCGCTATAACTATGTATAACATGAGGATTTTACGACGCCGAATGTCGAATTTTGAATGAATACACTTACTCCCACATTATTCACTCTATTCATAGGGCCGTCAAACACAAGAGCAATTCAACCCTTAGAGGATATATTACATGGCGTGCTCGTTTTCATTCCAAATTGAAGCTTTGATAGGGGGCGCTATTCAACTTTCAGTTAACGCTTATAGTTCTCATTTATCAAGATAATATTCAATAGCACTTTTTCCGTGGGCAGAGAACCATAAATTTCGGCACAAATATCTTGGGTCAGGTTTCCATTAGGAACATTGAAGGAACAAAACAAATTTTTTTTTTAATGTTGTGAAATAGCGTATAAAACAAGAAAAAAATATTATTTTAGTGCGGAAATAGTTATTAACAAAGATATAAACAATTAAATTTTGCACCATAGCTTCATGAAAACAGAATAATTTACTTCATAAATGCACTGCATTTCTGTGTAGAAAAATTTCCAGTTAATTAAAAACAATCATAAAACAATATAAAAGTTATAAACAATTAACATAATTAAAGAAGTAAAAGTGGATGCGATTGACAGATTGAAAATACTAACTTAAAAGCAAATGTGGTATTCACCAAAAAGTATACAACGCTTCTGATATAATTTCATCAGTGAAAATGTTTTTGTTTTCAGTTGGGTTGATATCAAGTTTTTTTGTAATAAACAGTACTGTGGGTGGACCGCTTCGCGGGTGCAAAGGATTTTAACTCCCTTTTTAAGGTACATTCCCGCTCACGCAACTCCGTTGCTCCGCTTTGGGTATGTTCAGTCGCCAGGCAAGCGCCTATTTCGTCAGTTTGGTATGTTTTCAATTTTTTTGTAATAAACAGTACTGTAGGTGGCCTACTAGAAAATACGATATCAAAAGGGTTGCATACTTTTAGGAAAACAGCCTTTTTCATATTTTGTTTCGTATAGTAAGTTGTTTAATGGGAAGGACCTAAGCAAACTTAAATTGTTTATAACTTTGTTAATAATCATTTCCGCACAAAATAATTATTACTTTCGTGCTTTATAGCCCAGCTGGCATCCAAAACATATTTTTTCATATTTTTGTTTTAATGTTCCTAATGGAAACCTGAGCCACTTCATAATCACTTCCATATTTCGCTTCTCTGCATTTTATAAGAACACTTTATGATTTTCACCATTTGTCAATCGAATTGTAAAAACAAGCAATTGTGATTTTTTATGTAGCTCATAAACAATATCCCACTTCAGACATAAATCAAATCCCAAATCAACTATCGAGTTGTAACCAGCTTAGGAGCTGTAGAATGCCGAGAAAACTTCAAAACAAAATTTACCTGACCTTTCAAGGGTCTTGTAACTTACGAAGACGTATCACATAAGTTTGCCACATTGGCTTATAGCTCCGATTTTTATCTAATACATACGTTTTGTACAAACACAAATTTACAGATCGGTTGCAAATAGCTGACATCTGAAATTCAATTTTGCGCCAAAAACTAATAGTTACCGAGTGCATATTTATAAGATATCCTCTTCTCGCAATAGTGTCTGTTATTCTTTTATATCCATATCTAAGATCGATGTTATCATATTTTATTGTTTCATTATAATACCGCTTGCTAACACTTTCCGCATACATTTTTAAAAGTTTGTTGCTAGAAATGCCTGTGCCACCACTTAATTAAACGATAAAAATCTGTACTTCTGTATAATTATATACAGTGTGCTCGGCTACTTCTCGGACTAATGGCCAAACCATAGATCAAAAATATAAAGATACCAATCCTCGGCTGTCAAACTGGCTTACCTACAAGCTGAAAAAACAGCTGACCGTGGTAGAATGGATCAAGTTGCAATAGTATAGTTAAAACACACATACTAGTGCAACTTTATGCATTCTACCACTAAAATGGCGGAACTTTATGCATTCCACCACTAAAACGGCGGCCATTTTGGCTATGTTCAAAAAGCATATCATCTAGTGAAACGAATCATAAAGTCTAGACTTCACCTTATATTATTAAATTTGCAGTGGAATTTTCGGGTAATTATTGTATTAGATCGAAAGAGTAAAGCCTAGTACGCTGCTGATGCGAAACGAAAATTTCCTGTGATCTCCAAACAGACAACGATACGCTTGCGAAAACACAACGAAAAATATCCTTGGAGAGTTTCACTAATTCCAAAAACAAAATAAAACATAAACGCAAAAAATCAGAGAAACCCATGATGTAAGAAAATGATAAACAAAAAAAAAACACAAATAAAACTCAAATGTCATTTTTTCGCACACAATAAATAGTCTGTATAATTAATTCAGTGCGAAAAAGGAGCGGAGACTTCTCCAAATAATCTGCTACAATTATAAATCTCGCTCTTCGAACAGCGTACTGCAAAACGAAAAGCTGAACGAAATTTTCCGTTTATGATTTCGTTGTGTCATTTTTGCATGGGATTTTTCGTTTCGCATCAGCAGCGTACTAGGCTTAATGATTAATAAAAATACATAAAAAAATAAATATGAAATCAAAAATGTTGTTTTTTCCTTTTTAAGGCTGTTCAAAACCAATGCTTTTCGCCTTTCAAGTGCATAAAAAGTCTTGAATTTTAACTTCTCTTTCTTATAGGCTTGCAAAAATGTTTTTAATGAAGTTGAGTGTATGTTTGATCTTTAACTGCCATATTATTTAGCCGGTAAACCCAGGTTAAAACTTAAACCCGGATGTATATTTCACTCAATTAACCCAATATTGTTGTTGTTTTGTGTGCTTTTTGGGTTAAGAGTTCATTTAAACCCATGACTGAATAATATGACGGTAAAATAAATCAATCACAATAGCTGCGTTTTATTTTCCCCCAGATCCAATCCAGATCTGGATCATGATAATAAAACAACCCAGGATCTCAGTGACAGCTTGTTATATACCCAACTCTTTTTTCCTTTTTTTTTTTTTATTTGTATACACCCGTTGTCTTTTTTCTTTACACTACTGACGACATTTAAAAATTAAGGGTGTGTGTTCATAACGGATTTGGAAATCCAAATCCAAAACAAAGTTGGATCTTGTGTTGTTTTTGTAATACATGTATTTTCGTAAGCAAATCCAATCTGGTTCGGATCTTGGGGAAAATAAAACACAGCTTATATTCGTACGCTTTTTCGTACTACTACTTTTACGACGGCCTTTTTTTACCCTTAAAATACTTTTACTGTCTTATTATTCAGTCTTTTAATCGTTCAATTTTAAATCCAGGACCCATGTCTGTAACTTGGCGATAATTTTCGGGGCGAGAAACGGCAAGAAAATGGAACAAAATCCTATGAGTTTTGTTCCATTTTTCGTCGTTTATCGCCGTGAAAAGTTATCGCCGAGTTAAGCCTCAACTACAGGCGTGTTTTTTTGCAAGCCCGGGGGTTATTGGACGAAAAAAACGACGGCGGGGCTTAACAATCATCATGTTAAATACAACAACAACTAATCCTCCTGCGGGATTAGCTTAAGCGTACAGAATTCTCGGTGCTAAACTCTTGGACAAGCTAAAAACTGTGCTACCAAATACAACTTTGGTTAAGTTATCGATAAATTGTATAGAAACGTCAAAACCGACGTTAATCAATTTTCGTTTTACAATTTACATACAAAATAAAAATGTCTGAACACAAAGATGGCGATTCGAAAGGTAAGTTATACCTTTTTATTTGTAAAATATAAAAAATATTCTTGCTGATAAGCTAAATTTGTGTGCTCTTTGTGTAGTGTGTGCTGATGGAAGTATGCAACTACGATCTCTGCAGGACTTTAAACTCATCACCACCATTGAGGTCCCTAACGAGCAATTTGTCTCGGCTGCTTATTGTAAGACACTGGACAGACTATGTGGATGCACTAGAGTGGTTCTCTTATTTTCTATTCGCTGCACTATACCGATAATGAATCTGGCGATGAAACGGTAGATGATGAAAACGCAACGTTTGTGGAAATACGGATTTCTCACAGGGAAGTGGAGGTGCTGGCGATGGAGATTTGTCTGAAACGGATGGCCGAAATGGCTCTCGAGCATCGGGATGCAGTCGTAAACAGCAAAGCGAAGCTCCATCAACAGGTACAACACCAGGTCCTAGTACAAGTGAAAATCAATCATCGAATTCAATTGCACACAAAAGTGATTTATCACTTGAAGACTTGCGCACCTTATGCGATTTAACGCAGTTTGATGAAGAGTCTGTCTAAAGACCCGACAGCGTACCCGAAATTAAGTGCTTCTCACTTCTATGCTTTTTTTGCTTGCTTACATAAATACAGTGCTAGCATCCAGCATTACGGCGTACAAGCAACCCACCTGCTTGGGCATGTCACTATAGGATTTGGGGTAGGTGCTTGCTTCATTGGGATGATTGAAACGGTTCTGAGTTCTTATTTAGGTCCTCTTACGTGATACATAATCCATTTTTAATTCTATCAAAAATTTAAAAAAATTTCTATCTAAAAGTAATTCCGCCGTAAATCATGGCAGAATTACTTTTAGATAGAAATTTTTAAATTTTTTTTATTGAATTGAAGATGAATTATGTATAACGTAAGAGGACCTAAATTAGAACTCAAAACCGTTTTAATCATTCCAATAAAGCAAATAGTTTTGAAATAACAGCATTTTTTATGTAGCTCTTACAAGAATTTCAATAGAAAATCATACGAAATTTGTTTATTTAGAAATAAGACTTTTCAAACAAAAAAAAAACAATTTATTTATTTTTAACTTTATTTATTTTAGATTTAAATATTTTTAAACAAGAATGTGTGTTTTGTGTTTTTTCTGAATAAACAATATATTCATTCTTATTATAATAGGCGTTTTTCTTCAACGGCAAATCTCATTTTATTTGGCGTAACGCCTTACTTTGAGTAGAATGTAAATTTTTGTATGAAAAATGTCCCTCATCCTCATTGTGACTGTCGTTTAACGATAGCTAAAATGCTATTTTTTGTCGAATACAAATTCTTAATCAACTGACCGAAAGAATTCAAATCACTAATCCCTTCCAAATTAAACGTCTCGTAGAGTTGATGGAAGAAAATTCATCACTAGCAACAAGTTTGTAGAGAGTGCTCTTGCAAACCAAGGAAAAAAAAAACTAATAAGAATCTACATGCTTCGCATTGAACTTCTTAGGACCACCAGTTATTTTTTTTAGATAAAAAATGATTTTATTTTCTTATAAACATAACGTTAAGACATATATTTATGATTTCGTTTTTAGAAATAAATACATTAAATGCAAGGTTGTGTATTATATTTTTTTTTTTACATAAATTATAACTTTTTAAGTGCACTTAATTTCGATATATCTTCTTTCGCTTGCCTTTATATTCAGAACCATCAGTAGGTATTATTGATTTTTTAAATATACCTTACAATTTCGAAGCTGTTTTTTTCTATATGAAATTTCTTTGATGGACCATTAGCCATATCTAATAAAGTTTGAGCTGGTTTGAAAGGTGCATCATATAAATCAGAATATGATTGCATTTTGTTGACTAATTTTGATGCTGAATATTGATCAACCTAACGGAATGGACCACCGGTGAATGGTGGACATCCCAACCCAAATACAGCAACGATATCACCTTCCAATGGGCTATCGAGAATTTCCTCTCCCAAACAGAGAACAGCTTCGTTGATAAATCGAGAAACCATACGCAATTCTATATCTTCAACACTGCTATTGTTTGATGATTTCGAGAGCTTCCTGATTGACCTCTCAACTGTCCTTAGATTTCCATTCGTACAAAAATCATACCTTTGCAGATTTACGACCCATTAATCCAGCTTTAACAAGATCTTGCCTCCACTGAAGCGTTCACCAAAAAGAAATTTAGTAAATGAAGTAGGATAATTTCTATGTTGTCAGAGTGTATACCTTTTATAAATCTACTGCGATATGAGATCCTACATCAATACCAACTTCTTCAGCTAATGTTGCAGCTCCTACGGGGAATCCAAAAGTTTTGCTCATTTTATCCAAGTCCTTTGGACAACACCTTCTTGTAGAAGCCTAAATTTTTGTTACTCAACATTTTTTTTTTACTACTTTTAGACTTTCGAATACACGGCAAAGATAATTAAATTAATTTCGAGTTATTCTTAATAAAATAACCAATTTTCTGGTCAAAATTATTTAAGGAATTATTTTTTTTTAAATTCAAATTCTTCTGTCACTGTCAATCTGTCAGCTGATTTCGAAATGTCAGTGCACATTACACGGTGCTGCCAAGTTTTTCATTAAGCCCCGTAGTCATTTTTTTCGTCCAATAACCCCCGGGCTTGCAAAAAAACACGCCTACAATCGAGTTCATTGATACAATCGAGGATAGGCAGTTCCTAATATAACTATAGTCGACTGTTTTCGATTCGATTGAACAAAATTGGGAACTGCCTATTCTCGACTGTATCGACTAAACATGCATGTATCTAGTTACATGCTAGCACCCCAGGCAAGGGTGAATTAGGGAGGCAACGAAGCAGGTTGTATAGAGTACAGCGGCACAACCTTACATTTCCAGTTTTATTTTAATAAAATAATAGAGTAAATTATTTTTAAATAATTATTTCTTCTCATAGAAAGTTGGTACTCTGTGGGGAGCGGTGTTCACCTGGATGGTAACAGGAGTTGTACACACACCAGCAACAGAAAAGCTAGTTTCCAAGCAATGCTGCTTGAACAAGACTTGAAGCCTATCCCGTTAAAACGGGACTCTGCCGTGGTATAACATAACCCGCTAGCAACCGTATCAAGTCACCGTGACTGACGTGTTGCTCACGTGAAATCCTGTCATGGAACTTCTCTGGGGGAAGGATTCCATGTGGATCAAAACCGGAGATGATCTTACACTCCAGCAACTACTAATCTAGCCCCCAGGCAACCAGTACCGCATAAAGCCCGCATTACACGACGCTTGTTTTCCTGCTAGAAATGCTTGCTGGCTTTCGTGCTGGTTTTGTTGCAGAGTGTGGTGCTGGATGTTTTGCTGGTTTGAATTCTTTGGCTTCACTCGATGATTGTTTTGGAGCTGGATTCGCTGATGGTTTTTTGATATTTCTTGACGTTTGCTAAATCAAGAGAACATGTAATACACAATATTTTTCTAACCAAAATTTCACAAAAAATGCATAAGTACATCTGATAGAACTAAATATACAAATTAATGAAATCACATTTAATTTTGTTGTTTTTGTTGAAAAAACTATTAGAAAAACTATTAGAAAATAAATAAAAACGAAATAGAAAAAATGGCATTTGAAAATATACAATATGTACCTTTTGACGTCTGCTAAAATCCAGCAGCAAAACAAGCAAGAAATATAGCACCGTTTCTAACTTTGAAATCTAGCAGCGCTTCTATCAAGAGAGCCAGCAGTGATGCCATTTTCCAGCTCAATAGCCAGCACGAAAGCCGGCAAGCATTTCAAGCAGGAAAACAAGCATCGTGTGATGCGGGCTTAACCTTGGCTAAAAACAGATGACAAACCCTCATCACAACAATGGACAAAGGATGATCGCCCTGCATCATACCGAATCAATAAAATCAATGTTAAAGCTAACTATCGCTTTATAACTGCTCATAACGTGATAAAAGTTAACAGCCCTATTTTGGCAAACCTCACTGATACATCACAATTCACAAGTCACAACAACCTCACAAGGAGAGTTGAACTCGATTTTGTGAGGTTTTCGTATTCTGGCAGCACCCTCACAACTGTGAGCCTCACAAAAACTATCGAAATTGTGATCTTCTTCAGACCCCAGGACCCATGTTCTGTAACTCGGCGATAACTTTCGAGGCGAAAACCGGCGAAAAATGGAACAAAACCCATAGGATTCCTATGACGGCGAAAAATGGAACAAAACCCATAGGATTCCTATGAGTTTTGTTCCATTTGTTCCATTTTTCGCCGTTTCTCGCCTCGAAAAGTTATCGCCGAGTTACAGAACATGGGTCCTGGTCACAACTCACAAATTTGGCATTTGAAATACAATTTTAAGACACTTTTGTTTTTTCTTATCTGAAAAAACATTTTATAACCAAATCAACATGTTAAGTGAAAAAAATGTATCCTCTGTCGTAAATCGAAAAAAAATTTATTTCTCCATAACAGACAATTATTGTTCACAAAACAATTCTCGTCGAGTACGATCGACATAGAATAGCAATATTCAATTATTATTGTTTTTAGGGCCAGTTTGTTTGATGGTTTTCAACAAAATCGGCTGATTATCGATTTCCATGATTAATGACTTAAATTATAGATTCCTTGAAAAAAATTTGATTACTTTGCACATGCGATGATTTACCAGTTGCATTAATCCTTGATTAAAGATGATCAGATGTGAACAGACTGGCCCTTAGGGCTTTAACAGCTTCAAACTAAATGGCGCTAATCACCCAAAATCGGCTGATTAGCGATTTCCATGATTAACAACTTAAATTATGGATTCCTGGAAAAAAATTTGATTTCCATGCACATTCGATGATTTACCAGTTGCAATACTCCTTGATTAAGGGCCAGTTTGTTCACAGATGATCATCTTTAACCAAGGAGTATTGCAACTGGTAAATCATCTATTGAGCATGGTAATCAAATTTTTTTTCAAGGAATCCATAATTTAAGTTGTTAATCATGGAAATCGCTAGTCAGACGATTTTGGTTGATTAGCGCCATTTAGGGCCAGTTGTACAATAGTGGTTCAGCCTCGGTTCAAGATTTTAATTCACCGATTTTGGCGGATTAACTAACGTTCAACGCTGGTTCAAGTATGTAATTGGTTATTATAACACACTTGAACAGTAATCCACTTTTGAAACTCAATTAACCCGCCGAAATCAATGGATAAGGCCACGCGCGCACCTGCAACTAAACAGTTTGGTTCTAATTTGAGCACAACGGGCTTATATGGAAGTGTGCGCAAATAGTTTGGTTGCAAGTGCGCGCCTGGCCTAAAAATTGCTGAACCACGGTTTAAGGGCCAGTTGTACAATAGTGGTTCAGCCTCGGTTCAAGATTTTAACTCACCGATTTCGGCGGATTAACTAAGGTTCAACGCTGGTTCAAGTATGTAATTGGTTGTTATCACACACTTGAACAGTAAACCACTGTTGAAACTCAATTAATCTGCCAGAATCGTTGGATAAAAATTGCTGAACCACGGTTTAAATATTTGTACAACTGGCCCTTAGTTAGAAGCTGTGATAGATTGTGTTTAGATTGTGACTGCTCACTACGTAGTGACGGCATTTTGTAGGTGCAATCGGTGAGGTAGAAAGGGAGGCGACAGTCAGGAAGAAAACATAAAGATTGCAGTGAGCAGTCATGTTTCATATCCAACATGTTCCATTTAATGCCATTTTTTTTTTAATTTTTGGCATGTTCGTTGAAGGGTAAGGCAGATGAGAATTAAAATTAAAAATTTGTAATTAGTCAAGCTTAGACGCAAAAAATGCTTATTGAATTGGTGGATTGATAACAGCAAAGATGCTGAAGCAGATTTAATTATTAAAATAGCAATTTCTGCTATATTTTGCAACTACTTATTTATTTAATATTAAACTCATGGTTCATGGTGCTCAGAATCAAATGTTTCAATTCAGAGATATTCCATCAGAGTTCGGCGATACTCATGACTGAGAAATTTCGAGTGTAGACACGACATGACTATTCACTACGTAGTGAGCATGTCACAATCTAAACAGGGTCTAAGACCCTGTTTAGATTGTGACTGCCCTGTGGCCTGTGTAAACAGGCATTAACAGGGAAACAAAGAAACGCAAAGGCGGTGTTCCAGATATTATTCTGAATATTCGGAATAAATAAAGAAACACACCGACACCATCGTGTATTCGATACATCGAATATGAAAACCAAAGATACTGAATTATAAAGATTGGAATCTTTCGTACGTTCCATCCCCCAAAACCCATTTGTTAACATTGTTGTTTTCGTAATTTCATGAATAGATGTGATGTGAATAGATGTGAATTGCAACAACAATTTATGCAGTGGGAATTCACATTTTTGCACTAGTGTGCGTTAAAACATGGAACACTAGTGCAAAAATATGAATTCACCACTATCCGCCATTTTGTTTAGTTTGTTGGCAAACCAGAATGACAGCCGAGGATTCCAATCTTTATAATTCAGTATCTTTTATGAAAACGCCGATGTTTTCGATGTACCGATATAAAATGGGCAACCCTACCAAAGATTTTGTTGTCAGCTAACGGCTTGTCTGTATAGATTACATAGATTCGTTTTGTGGTAAAATAAAATTTGGCATAGTTAAGCCATCAAGTTCTGAAAATAAGAATTTAATAAATATTTTGTTTCCTTTCTTGTGCTGTTCTTTTTGAGGTTTGTATGTAAAATAATAATAAAAACAGATTCTATGTAGATTAAACATAAAATCTTTTGATTGTGTGTTTAAATGCTGTTTATGCAAATGAAGAATGGTTGATTTCAAGAGATAGCGCTACTTTGATGAAATTGAAATTCTTGTCTGAATCTCAAATACCCATCTTTAAAAATGTGATCTGAATTGAATTTATTATCAGAGAAAAAGCTGGGGTGACATTCTGTATGGCAAAAGCGAACAATCGTTTTCGTTTTTGCTTATGTTTGTTTATGAAAAACGAACGATCGCTTTCGTTTCGTTTATTACAGAATTTGGCCCCTGATTGTTTTAATTTATATTAGTTTTCCACTGTACAAAAACTTTTGATTGGGGATGTACTACGAAAATGATGTCGCCATTTTATGTATTTTAGTGCATGTGGTATACCCGGCTGTGTACAAGGGCTCTATTTTAGTATAGCTACGACTGCCCCTGTTTTGCTAAAAAATCAATCAATCAGCCCTACCACGAATTATATCGTAATCAGAAACTTGCGAATCTTTAGACAGATAGATTTTGTGATGTTTTTTTCAGGATTGGTTTCCGATTATGACGAAATTCGTGATAAGGCAGAATACTTTGCATTGCTGTTTTTTTGTTTAAAAAGGATAAATGTGGCGTTAACAATCAAAACGGTCCTAAACTGACTTTTTTCAATATAAGGAGTGTGATATACCAAAATTTGCGTATCAAAGCTATTAGATAGTGGAAACATTTTGTTTCAAACCGACCTAATCAACAAGTTATTACTATTTTTAATATGAGTTTAGTATCATAACGAGCATATTAAGTATTTTGTTACAATCAAAAATTTATCTATCTTTCTAGTAATTTTCTAAACGAATCTAGTTTTTCTCTTAATAAAATCTATTAGATAGCATTGATTTTCAAAACGGAGCTTATAATTCGCTTTGTGTTATCAAAATCCAAGCAAAAATGTGGTAGGTACCTACGTCTTTGTGCCGATGTGCAGCCCAAAATACAAATTTATAACATTAGGCGTGTTTTGGTGAGAAACTGCAACCCAGCCAGTCAAAATTTATTTAGGGAGGTTTGCTGATACTACACAAAACGATTTAAGTTGAACTTAATTTCTTAAGTATCACTTTATGACATGGAAAAAGTACTTCTTAAGAATTTAAGTTCAACTTAAATCGTTATGTGTAGTATCAGCAAAGGGGCCTTAGAGATACAACAAAAAAAATCTACTGGCATTTACACTAACTTTTTTCTGTAACTGTGGATCGTTTTCTTGATTTTTTTTTACTTCACTGAGCTATATTCTCACCAAAACACGGCTATTGATATACATTTATGGCTGAATAAGAATCCTTCAGCAAACAAAAAAATTAAAATTATTGGCCATTCCTTTTTTCCGCTGAACAGAGTCTGCATAGAAAAAAGTGCGACATGAGGAAGTCATCCTTTAAAAAGTATTATAAATTTTCAATGAATATTGAACTGTCAAAAAACTTGGAACGAGTGTGTCCAGTAATTGACTGGAAAGCGGCTGTCCAGAAAACTCAAAGCCAACCTGTTAATCATGGCATTTTAAGTTTAAGCCAGCTGAACGGTTTGCCAAAACAAGAGCTTATCAAAGAAAAAGTCTAGATGAATCTAACTAAAGAAGAAGAACTAAAAGAATTGATATGATAGATCTAATATCATTGCCCTCAGGAAGTCCTCTGTTAGAACCTTAAAAGAATGGTATTGACAAACTCCTCAAACGCGATTGTCGGGTTAAATTGAGAGAATTTCGAAGACTTGAATTTTTATAGGGAAATTATAAATACAGAAGTTTTTCAAAATCTAAGGATGGATCAGATGTTTGTGAGTTTCTCGAAGAAACTCGGCACTAACTTAATTTTGACTTTTTGTTCATTTATCTGAAGTTCCTATATATGTATGACGAAAATAAAATTGCTTAAAATTTTTATTAATGTATAAGTTTAAGAAGAAGGAAGTATTATTCATTTATTTTACTAATATTCTTTACTATCGCTGTTATAAAACTTTTTATGAACTCCAATAAATACGTAATTTTTCTCTTCTTTTTTTTTAATTTTACAGGCATTTGAGAATCAAAACGATACCATTTAAAAAAGTTATTTTCAAAATGCGCTAAATATAATTTTAATAAACAAAACTGCCTAAAAAAATAAAACATTTCAATAAAGGACAAAAATAAGTGGTCCTTCTAGTATTTTTTTTTTGTCACTCTAATAGAAAAAATATCCTCAAATTTAACAAAATTTACTGCATAGAATTATCTTAAATATTTTGGAAGTTATAGGTTTTCGCCCTTTTGCTCGGTTTTATGTTCAATTTTTTTTAGCCTCTGTTTGATTGTTAACGCCACAAATGTCAGCTAAGGCAAATACTTCAAGTTTTGTCATTTGACTATTAGCTAGTTCACGTTTCTGAGATCTCACTGAGCAAACGTCATTCAGCTCCACTGAGGAGAAGGAGAAACCTGAACAAAATTTCTCCTGTAGTCCCCTTTCACACGAGGAAACTGAGTTTCCAGCAACTTTCAGTTTATAGGTGAGAAGGGCAAGAAGTAAGAGGGGAAAATTAATTCTCCCCGGTCAACGATTTGAGGAGATTTTGTTGACATTCCTCTTCACATACACAGTTGTGTGTGTTTAACCAAGCTATTTAAAACGAAACAACAGAAAATTTCCACGATTTTGTTTCTTCGTGTGAAGAGATTTTTAAGGAAATAAAAAGAAAACGTCAACAAATCTCCGGCTACTTTTAACTGCTTTTAACTTTAAAGTTTAACCGTTGTTTTTAAATAATTTTTGTTCTGTTTTTAGTCATTTTTTTTAGAAAATTGCCCCTCCGCCTAAACGGGGGGAAATAGACCCCCCTCCCATACGATGTTTTTCTTGTTTTAACTTAACCTACTTGCTCTAGCTTTTTGGTGCACATTATACCGATCACCATGTATAAAAAAAAAAAACAAAAACAAATTATTACTTGGTGTGCACCCATTGTAGAATGATGGGTATACCAAATTGTTTCCAATGTTATTTTTTTATAATCTACAGAGATTCCATTATTTCATTTCTTCTGCTCATTTCTGTACTGCTTGGAGTTTTGAGTTGTATTCCTTCTGTTGGCAAAGTTATTTCCTCCGCTACTATCTCTGGATCTGTAATTCGGTATTTTATGCTAATGTTGTTAAGGGCACAGCATGCATTCACAATTTGTTTTACCTTTGAAGGAGCGTAATGCATTTTCCTTTCCTTTAAAAGACAGCAAAAACCCAAACAAGACGATAGTGGATAACCGGTGTCTCCTAAAATTATTGAGCGACTAAATAAAATATAAAAATTACCAAGGAACATTGAACGTTCTCTTCTTTGATATCATGTTTCAAGAACTGACTTAAGATGGCTGCAGTTCCATACAAAGGAATCATGAGTCGATCCAGGATATCTTGAGTCAACATAACGTATACACATCTTATGGTCAATAAAGAAGCAAACTATCAATTAATGAAAACAATATTTTTTTTTTGAAATTTCTTGAGTTGACGTTTGATTTATTTCTGTTATTTTTTTTGTATGATAGCACTGAATTTCGAACTCGAATTGTAAAGTTCGCCAACCGTGGTATGTCGAATGTGTTAGTTCGCTAATGAAAACATCTCACATCGAACGTTCGATTCGTTAACCGTAATAGGGGGTTAAGCTCGATGTATCTGCCAAATATTTTCAAAAGAGTTGGTGGTTTCAAGGCACAGGCTTCTATAAGGAACAGTGAAGGAAAAACATTTTTTTTTAAATTGATAAAAAAGAAGGGCTCAGGTTTCCATTGGGAACAATAAAAAAAAATATGAAAAAATTTGTTTTGGATGTCGGTTGAGCTATAAAACACGAAAATAATAATTATTTTGTGCGGAAATGATTATTAACAAAGTTATAAACAATTTAAGTTTCCATAGGTCCTTCCTAGTAAACTACTTACCTATACGCACAAAACCATAAAAAGCGCTGTTTTACTAAAAGTATGCAATCCTTTTGCTATCATTATATCAGAAAAGTCGTTGCGATTCAAATTTTCTAGTAGGCTAAGTTATAGATAGATTCAAACTTCATTGTAAGGAAAGAAACAAAAAAACTTGTTAACCTATCCACAAGACATAGGCGCCTGCCTGGCGACTGAATATACCCTAAGCGGAGCAACGGAGTTGCGTGAGCGGGACTGGAACCGAAAAAGGGAGTTAAAATCCTTTGAACCCGCGAAGCGGGCCACCCACAGTAATGTTTATTACAAAAAAATTGATAACGTACCAACTGACGACATAGGCGCCTGCCTGGCGACTGAACATACCCTAAGCGGAGCAACGGAGTTGCGTGAGCGGGACTGGACCCCAAAAAGGGAGTTAAAATCCTTTGAACCCGCGAAGCGGGCCACCCGCAGTACTGCTTATTACAAAAAAAACTTGATATCAAACCCAAGTAATATCAAAAACATTTCCACTGACAAGAAGTGTTGTATACTTTTAGGTGAATAACACATTTACGTTACATAATGCTTTTAGCTTAGTATTTTTAATCTGTCAAATACATCTACTTTCATTTCTCTAATATTGTTAATTGTTTATAACTTTTATATTCAGACTGAACTCATAGCTGCCACCCGACTGGAAAGTCAGGGAACGCGAATTTGGTCAGGGATAGTTAGGGAATTTCGAAAGTGGTCTGGGAAAATTTTTTGAGCACTGAATTTTTTTTGTACAATGAAAAAAATTGAATATTTCGCTGAACTCAGGGACCCTACTCTGTATTTTGTTCCAAAA
Source organism: Epistrophe grossulariae (assembly GCA_929447395.1). Taxonomy (NCBI): domain Eukaryota; kingdom Metazoa; phylum Arthropoda; class Insecta; order Diptera; family Syrphidae; genus Epistrophe; species Epistrophe grossulariae. The sequence goes on from OV839567.1 coordinate 70,987,057, forward strand.
GTCAATAATTGTATTCGAAAGTACTTTTCGTCCCGCTTTTGAATTGGAACATTGTACAACTTTTGAAGGGCAAAAAATAGTATTTAGGTAATACTTTATTCACTTACGGATTATTTTTTTCAGATTCCGAATCTTTTTGATTAATTAAAAGATCGCGTAGCTCGTATTAAAATTATTTTTTTTTGTAAATCTTGGAAAATGTTTTTAAAAATGGGGTACTTAACTCGAGCTAGACGAGCTTTTAAATAACCAAAAAGATTTGGGCCGAAAAAAGTTAAATTGTTTGAGAATCGAATTTAAGTTATAGTTAGAGACCTAGCAACGATGACAGAAAAAAGCATTTCAACAGTCATGATTTTTTAATATGTTGTAACCCACACTGTGGAATACGTTGCGTTTTTCTGTACGCGTTCAACAGTTTTGGCTTTTTCATTCCGTTCTATAAACTGGTTGCCATATGAATTGACAGGTCATGTAGGTGTCAGACGTTGCAAAATACGTCTGCCAAACTATTTTTAAATAAAAAAAAAATTAATATGAAGATTTTAATTACACTTACAATATTACTATAGCTTTTTGAAATCTATTCTTTTATTTCACATTTAAATTACTATATTTGAATGAATAGTTTTTTAACATTAATTTTCAAAATTGAAATTAAAAAAAAAAAAACAAAAAAATGTTGCACGTACTATTTTTTTTTCTTAAAAAAATGTACATATGTTATTAAGTTCCTGTTTATCTTTTTAATACTATTATCCATTTTTATTCGATCACTAAAAACTATAGGTATGGTTACATGTCTTCTATTTTTTGAGAATTTTTTTTGTTCGGTCCTATAGCTCAAAAATACTAGACTAACTTTTTTCCTTACGTTTTAAACTTTTTCCGGTAATTGCCACTGCTAATTGTATTAATTTGCAAGAAAAGTACTGGAGAGCTTAATTTTGTTGTTGGGTACTTAATTAACATTTGATAAGCGCATAATGATGACGTCACAAAAATTAACTTATGTTTCTCAAAGAGTTATTTATTTTTTTTTTTTTAATTTGGTCAGGGAAAACTTTAAAATTGGTCAGGGAGTCAGGGAAATTTATTTTGAAAAATAGTGGCAATTATAATTGTTTTATGACTGTTTTTATTTAACTGGATATTGTTTTACACGAACAATCAGAAATAACCATTTTGCAGTGCTTTTTTTAAGTAAATTATCTGTGTTCATGAAACTATGGTTCAAACTTTAATTGGTTATATCTTTTTTAATAACAATTTCCGCACTAAACAAAATTTATTTCTTGTTTTTAATGCTATATCACAACAATTAAAATTTTTTTTTTCCTGCACTGTTCCTAATGGAAACCTGATCAAAAAAACTTTCCAAACTAACGCCCCCAGAGTCAAATATGTATGAAAGGCCAGAACAGTTTGCAAATGTGATAAAAAAATGTTTAACGATAACACAGGCTTACAGTGTTTTTGGTGCCGCCAAAATGAAAACTGTTTCTATGTTTACTAGTTACCCTGGTTTTAACTGCATACTTATTTCTTTGAACCTACGTGTAGTTTTTGAGATACAGCATATGTGCAAATACATAATACAAATTTAGCGTTTATTACGTTTTCTACATGAAGAAAGCTTCTTTTTAGAGATTTTCTTTCATGAGTGTCCTTAACACACTGTCGGGATACACCAGCAGTAATCTGCCATCATTACATCATCCCATCGATCTTGATACCTATCTTTCATGACTTCTAAGTCCTGGCGGAACCGTTCTCTTTGTTCCTCGATATATGAGTCAAAATTTTTGGAAAATCTTTCCAAATGACTGAAGATATATAGAACTTTAATTCTCATTCTTTTAAAAATTTCTTGGTAATTTAGGGACTTTTGATTTTCTAAAAAGTTTTTCACTATATTGAAGATTTGAAATCATTCATTGAATGCACGAATTTGTCATCTTAAATCAAAAGTCTTATCTGTGGTCCATCAAATATACCAGCCTTAACGTTTTCTGTATTTACAATGGAGGCAAAATTTTGTTTTCTCTCGAAACTAGATGTGGGTTCAAGACGCTGTGTTTGCCAATAGTTAAAGTATCCCTGACGGGACAGTTTTGCTTCATCAAGTAGTCGCTTTTGCTTTTATCTCATTAACAACTGAAACATGAAACATGGAAATTTGGTGAAGCCACTTTGTTGTACCAGTAAAAATTTAACCATTTTTAAATCCACGCATATATAAACCTACTGATGATCATGATTTTTCAGTTATTCTAAAAAAAGAGAAGGAATTAACTTGTGGAACGGCACCATATTTATGGTGTATAATCTTCATTGGAGACTCATACAAAACTATTAAGTTCTAGTAACTGATTATGTAATTTACATAAAATATATTTACTTCCATTTTGTAATGACTTTTGACATTTTTTCACTGTGAATTCACCACAAATATAACAATGAGTTTGGATTATTTAAGCCATCTGCTCTTCTAAGAAGATATATGGGGCATTTCACTTGAATCGAACAACGAAAAAACGGGTGGGTCTTGAAAATCGTTAATTTTTAGGTTAATTATTCTTTGTGTAGTTCTTAACGTGTATATGAAAGGATTTTGATTTTTGAGGCCTGGAGCTAGATTTATGGGGTTGTAAAGTTTCGACAAGCTATGGGGTAGGGTTTTGAAGCAATGTGTTGCATAATTAAATAAAGAGATAGACAATTTTTTTCAATAGTGGAATATTTGACAAAATAGATGTTCTTTTCAGATATGACAAAAAAACCGGAAATCGATTTTTTTTTGTTAGTATAAAACCGGAAGTTAGCATTCAAAATCAAATTTTAGATAACTTGGACCCTTTTGAGATTTTAAAATCTTGCTTACCTATATAGTTTAAGTACTACATGCCAAGTTTTAGAGTGGGATCTCCAGAAGATACATAATTTTAATTGAGCAGTCGCCATATGAAAACAGATTTTTGTATCAAAAAACGGACTAGAAGGATATTTTAGTGCCGCAAAACAATAACATATTCTTATAGAGAGACTTAATAGAAGCATTTTTTCTTCTCTTGTTTAAGCGGGAGGGGCAGTTAAAAAAAAAAAAAGTGCTTCAAGTGGAAAACAAAATATTTTAAAGCTACAAAAATACCTACAATGTAGTTATGTATACCAATTTTGAAAGCTAGAATTCGTGAGCAAATTACGGCATCAGTGACTGAACGACACGTGAGTGAAATTTCATAAAATATCGATAATATTCGATATTTCGTGTGAAATTTCCCTCACGTGTCGTTCAGTCACTGATGCTGTAATTCGGCCCCTGTTCTTCTTTATTATTTTTAAATTAAGTTATTTCCATAAGTATTTTTTGAAAAAATAACTTTCAAACTCCAATTTTTGAAGAAAAAAAAATAAAAATAACATCAATTAATACTATTTATTTTCAAATTTGTAGATAAGGTTCTAAATTGGAACCTAATATTACCGGCCCCTATCAATTCTTAATGGGATACTGAAAACCAGATGGTTCTATGTCTTCTAGTTTTTGAGAAAATTGAAAATTATCAAAAAGAACCCTATTTTTTTTTCTTTTATTTATTTTCCTGGTAAAGATAGTATGTTAAATGCTGATAAAACGCTCAAGCGATAAAATAAATAAATAAATAAAATAAAAAAATAAAACTGGTCATATGATTTTCAGTATCCTATTAAGAATTGATAAGGGTAGTTAATTATTATTATAAGTTTAATACAAGCTGGACTTAAAAACTATACATAATTTCTTAAAACTAAACTTAAACATTTAAAGGTAGAGATGTCCTAAGTGGGAAAAAAGGACTAAAAGAAGGATGAGTTAAGGATAGCTTGTTTTAAAGCAGGTTTACTTATGTTGGGGTTGAAGGTATTTAAGGTATTGGCCTTACGTAACATTCGAGTTAAAGGCTCGTTTATACCATAATCAATACGGAAGGAAAAAAGGAACAGATCTTAACTGGCGGGCGTTTGGATTCAGAGAAATCTTTGGGAGCAGATTAGGGCAGTCAATGACCCCATTTAATAGTTGGTGAACGAAAACGATGTCGGCAGTATCACGGCGTAAATTGAGGGATTGAAGGTTCAAGAGTTTAAGGCGGTTTTCATAAGGAGGAAGGTTAAAACGGCCATCCCAGTCAAGACCACGTAAAGCGAAGCGTAAAAATCTGCGCTGGGGCCTGATTCCGTAAAACGAAAACGATCAAACGATATCGTTTTTGCAATAGCTGTCCTTATCTCTCTCTTTAGATGTGATAGAGATGGGTATTGTCAAACGATATCGTTCGATCGTTTTTGTTTTACGGAATTAGGCCCCTGGACGGCTTCAATACGTTCTATGTGAACTTGGTGATAAGGTGACCAGACTTGGGAGGCATATTCTAAGAGAGGTCTGACGAATGTCATATAAAGGGATTTAGTGACATAGGGGCAAGAAAATTCTTTTGACCAGCGTTTTACAAAGCCGAGAGTTGAGTTGGCTTTGCTAATAATGCTGTCGTAGTGGGAGCGAAAATTGAGTTGAGTGTCACAAATGACTCCCAGGTCGCGAATGGAGGTTACTGTAAGAACAGGCACACCGTTAATCGAGTATTGTCTTTGGGACAAGGGGGGCGCTTACGAGTAAAAGTTATAGCTTGACATTTCTTAATGTTAAGCTCAAGAAATTTTTTTTGACACCAAGTAAAAAAGTTATTTCAGTCTGTTTGCAACATTCGTGTGTCGTCAGTGCTGAAGATTTGTTTTGAAATCCTCATATCGTCAGCGTAAATTTCCAAGTCAGATTGAGATAAAATCAGCTCAACATCATTAATAGTCAAAAGAAAGATAAGTGGTCCAAATGGCTTCCCTGAGGTACACCAGATAATGCATGGATAGGTTTGGAGACACTGGCTCTGAAAAGCACTCGATACTGACGGTCAACTAGGTATGATTGAATCCAAGACGTGAACAAATGAGGAAAACCAATTTTTTTTAGTTTAAAGAGAATGATATTGTGGGAAATTTTGTCAAATGTCTTACTGAAATCTGTTGCAATGGCGTCAACTTTTAAACCTTTTTCTAAGGCAGAAAGTGTCTTAGAAACGAATTCAGTCAGGTTAGTTGTTGTGGATCTACCTTTCAAGAAACCATGCTGCTGAGGCGAAAAAAAATGGATTTGCAATGAACCAACAACGACTCGTAAACTATACTTTCAAAGAGTTTAGGTGTACAAGAGAGTTTGGCAATGGGTCTGTAGTTGGAAATGTCATTTTTGCAGCCTTTTTTGTGAACAGGGATAATGAAAGAATCTTTCCACAACTTAGGAAAATAACCATTAACAATTGAGAGGTGGAAGAGCGCGGTAAGAGGGTGTGCTAATTTATCAATACATTTTTTAAGAACGATTGCTGGGAGACCATCCGGACCAATGGAAAAACCATCTTTCAACTGATTAATTTTACTCACGACTGAAGATAGGGAAATGGTGATGTCAGTGAAGGAGGCTGGAGGACAATTGTTCAAATAATTAAAATAGTTCAAATCCTCATCGGTATTGTTAAAAGAAAATGCTTCGCTAAAAAAATCTGCCAAAAGATTGGATATGGTATTAGGGTCAGCAGACAAAGATTCACGGAGTCTTAACGCGGAAGGATAACCATCAGATTTCTTTTTGGGTTGGAAATAAGATCGCCCTCCATTTGGTGGATATAGTTGGAGTATAGAGAGTCACATAAAGCCGAGAAGTTGTTATAAGATGAGAGATAATTATAAAGGTCCAAATTAGACCTCGACTTCAAAAACTTCAGCCAAAGTTTGTTACGTAGGTTACGCAGTGAGCGAAGTTCTTTATTATACCACGGAGGAGAAGATGTGAAGTTTTTTTTGAAGTAAAACAGGGACTGAATTAGAAAAACAGTTGAAGATGTGGGTGTAAAAGGTTTCGGTCACTAAATCAATGTGAATAGATTCATCGGAGATGAAGTCAAAGTTTATTCTTCCAATGAGATCATTGAGTTCGTCAAAGTAAGCTTTACGAAAATTAAATTTCAGCTGCGTTAAAATATCAGTATTACGATGTTCGCTAACATACGCGAAATTAATACAAATGGGGGTGATAGTTGTCAAGTTTGGAGAGGAGGAGACTACTATTGGTTACAACAGTGTTGTCTGCGTCAGACGTGAAAATCAAGTCAAGTTGTCTTCCAAGATTATTTTTGATATCACTCATCTGAACAAGGCAAGAAGCGTGGAGTCGGTCAGTGAATAAAACTTCTTTCTCGGCAGTGGCATTTGTTGCAATGAAATAAATCTCATTCTCAGATTCTGACCAAACTAAATGAGGTTAATTAAAGTCACCAACAAGAATGACATCGTCTTCAGAGTTGATAGAATCAACAATGAAATCAACTGCATCTACAAGCAGCTGATATTGAATTGTAGGTTGGGATGGGGGTATATAGCAGCAGATGTAAAGAAAACGTTTATTCAAGTTAATTTTTACACATACAAGTTCAAGATTAGAAATATTAGGAATATTAACTAACGATGAGTCAAAATCTGAGTGAAGTGCTAAAAGGACACCACGTTCTGAATTGGCAAGGTTGGATGAATCAACATTAGAGTTAGAAGATTCAGAGACTAACTCGAACTCGAAAGAGTTCATTACTTACAATGTCTTGGGAGAGATTAGTTTCAGTAAGAGCAAAAACGTTATAAGGAAGTTTTTGAGAATTGATTTATACTTCCGTGGTTTTAGTTCGAAGTCCCCGAACATTTTGATAATAAATTGAAAAGCATAGAGGAGTATCATTCTTGAAGGGATGAAGAGGGGTGGGGTCGAGGATCGGCTGCGACGAGGAGAATTTGTTAACGACGAAAAAAATTGTTGTGGGTTGCTTGAGATCTTTGAAGATCTGATATTCGTCTAGAGTTTAGATAATTGGCGTAAGCCAAGTGGTCATTAGAGACTTGGAGAGGAGATAAGTTAAAACATTCATGGTATTGTATAAAGATTTTTTTAAGGGCAAGGAAATCGCAAGGGAGCCCGTCTTTGGAAATTAAAAGCTCAAGGTTGGTTTTGGTTTTACCATCGATACATATATTTTCAGGTTTATCATGTAGGTAAGCCAGATATAACCGAATGTTGTCATAAGTTTTGAGATCGCGAAGACGTGAAACAATATAGCGGCCATCATCGCTTTCTGAAAATTGTTGAGTGAGCTTAACTACAGGGGGTAATAAAGGATCGAGAAATGAAGGTTGTGTGGAAACAGAGGTGCAAAAGGATGAGGCTGGTACAGATGACGGAAGAGTATCAGAAGAGAAAAGATCTGTAGGTGTGGAAAAATATGAGGAGATAGGGACAGATATTGGAGTCAGGTAAAAAAAATAGGAGGAGATAGGGACAGATATTGGAGTCAGGTCAAAAGAAACACGTTTGGATGCGGTATTGGTGGTGATATTGGTGCTGTTATTGGTGGTGGTAGTGGTGGTGGTCGAGGTGGAGGTTGAAGAGGAATATGATGCTGCGGAGGGATTAGAATGAGATGAGACTGGACAAGAAGGTTTAGAGGGATTTAGAATGTGTGATTAAATGAAGTTGGTATATTTAGGGGCAGACGAATTGTTGTTTAGGTAGGATGAAGTTGGAGTGGTGATTGGATGTACATTATGATTTGAGGGGGATAAGGAAGGTGGAGCATTATTTGGAACTGTAAATTGCGAAAGTTTAGGAGAGCAAGAGTTACAGAGGAGTTACACTTAAGGTGTTGTTAGAGAGAAAAGGATGAACGTTATTAAAGTTGGGATATCTACCAATTTTGAGTTGCCAGTTAGGATCGGGTCTAGCTGGTCGGTTAATAAGTAATTTAGAATTATTATCTTTAAGGCGGCGAAACTCCACACCAATGAAGGAGTTAATATAGGATCCAGGGAAGAAAAACATCCAGTCATATTTCTTGGGCAGGTAGACGATAAAGGTGGAGTAACGCTTCAGAGGAGAAATCTTCTTGATACGTGATACATGGATTTTGTAGTTATAAAAGAACCAGCTAGACAGCCATCGTGCGTCAATTAGATTAGGTAAGCCTTTGATTATATATTTCACGATCGGTTGCATTGGAGACGTTTGTTTGGGTTCGACTAGAGGAGGTCGATGTGAGTGGAATGGAAGGGGTGCACAAATTTCACGTAACTCATCATGCAGTGTAGAGTTATTACAGAAATCACGAGAGTCATTGCTTGTATTGAGGTCAACACGGGGGACGATCAAGTTATTGTTTGCGACTTTAAGGCTATCAATCAATTCGTTAACACTATCTCTGGTCGCCGCAAGTTCATAGTTGTTGTTCGAGATAAATTGAATCGCGTCACCGATAACTGAGAGTTGTGTAAGATCAACAGTAGTTTGAGATTTTTTGAATTGCGAAGAAATGTTTTTCGCAGAATTATTTATTTCTTCGCGTAAGGAATCAATAGGGTCAGTTAAATTTAAGTTTTTTAATGCAGTCGAAATTTCTTTTAAGCTTTTACCTAACCCAGATTTGAAAGATAGAAGATCGGCGAAGATGTCATTAAGACCGGACATTTTTTTATTAAGTTCAATAAAGTTCGATTTCACAACGCGAGAAAGGTCTAAACTAAATGTATGTAAATCGTCAAAGCATTTTGTAATCTCATCAATTTTTGATAATTCATTACAAATGTGACGACACTTATTTTTGTTTTCGTTTAGAGCCGAAATGATTGAGTCATTATTACACTTAATGGCTAAAAGAATGTAGGACAAGGTTATTTCCCTACACTCGTCACAATAAAATACAAAACGCGTAGTGTACAAAGATAATTGCCTAAAATCTTCCAACTTGCGTAGCTTTTTGAACATTGCAAAATATATAGGTGTATCATAATAATAACATGATTTTGTATATACTATTAAGTTCATTTAGTTTTTAATTTGAGAAGCAGTATCTTTCAAGTTTAATTTAATAATATGAATCATGTGATCTCAAGTATAAGGTTTTAAAATGATCAAAAACAATATTGAAAAGATAGCAAAAAAGATAAATAATGAATTAGATAGGGCTTTTAGTTTAGCTAAAAAAAAAAAAAAAATTAAGCATTAAGGCGGGCTTAAAAGATCTGTAGTATCGTATCGATATACAAAAAATTGGGCTTTTAGTTTAGCTAAAACAAAAAAAAAGTGAAAAAAATCATAAGAAATTGATAGGTTAATTTCGGCTTTCAGTTTAGCTAAACCAAAAATGTAAGAGTCTTAATCATTGGAATAATTTAAACAAAATTAAGATATGTATTGCGATACGATATAGCGTGTGATAAGAACCGAATAAGTACTTTCCAACTATACCCTTCATTCAGAACTGACTTACAATCTTCTAACGATAGAAAACTCTTATTGAAATGCAAACTTCGGATTTCTTGGAATATGGGGCACAACGCAAGGAAGTGAAATATGTTTTCCGCTTGATTAAGATTGCAAAGAGTGCAATTTGGATTGATGTCCATTCTGTGTGGTAAATTTTATTTAATTGAGAATTGGGGTCACGAGAAAAAAAAAAAAAACAATTTGAGGTCGGTTAGGGTTTTAATAACAAATAGAATGGAGCGAAAAGAAAAACACGTCTTCACTCAACGACGGTTGTTTATGTATTTATGTAATATTCAATTTCCACTTGCAATAGGTAAGAATAAGACCGAGTGCCGTTTTTCACACAATATGGTGGTGGCGCCTTCGCACTAAAAAAATATGTATCCTTTTAATAAATAGGAGTCCCATTTTCAAATTTGGCATGCGGTATCAATATTATATAATCAACATTGTGGGGCTGAAAAAAAAATCAAAAGGGTCCGAATAACTCAAAATTTGATTTGAAATGTTAAATTCCGGTTTTAAATACAAAAAATCTAGTTTTCAGATGACGGCTTCTCACTGTAAATTATGTATCTTTTCTACCAACAAAAAAAAAACGATCTCCGGTTTTGATGTCATATTCCACCAACGGAACAATTTTTCTATCTCTCTATATAAGTAAGCAACACATTGCTTTAAGGACCTACCCCATAGAGAGAATAATTAACACAGAGAATAATTAACATAAAAATTGCCGATTTTCAAGACCCACCCGTTTTTTCGTTGTCCGCTTCACGTGAAATGCCCCATATCAAAAACTTTAATTTAAATCGCTTAAAAATAGACGAAATGACCTAAATGACAAGAAAACTTGGACAAATATTCGAAAAAAATGTAAGCGAGGGTTAAAAAAATTTACGTAGCTTTAACTTGAAAATACCGCTAAAAAATTACGTAGCTTTAACTTGAAAATGCCGCTGGTCGTATTCAGTGACAGTGGACAAACAAAAATGGCGGCACCAAATTTTTTTTTAAATTTTGTAGGCCTGTGTAATCTTGCTAAATCATCTAAATCACGGTCTTGTATAAGATACTAATTTTTTTCGCAGAGTTCTCAGCTGAAATTATTAGTATTGTTTTTACCGAGTTGAAATCTTAAAATTTAACCTAATAAAATATTGTTGAATGGGCTTCCGGTCATTCAGCTATAGTTTATAGTTGAAAAGGTCACTAACATCAAAAGATATAATAGTGAAAAAAAGAAAATATTTGTTTAATTTGACCTGAAGCCCATTCAACAATAGTTTATAGTAAAAAAAAGGTCACCAACATCAAAAGATTTTAAATCGTAATGATATTTCGCAGCTTTGTAATTTATTTAACAGAAGAGACATGGAAATTCGACAGTTATATTTGAAAGAAAGTTAACTCTCGTTGCAACGAGTATATGAATTTTTAAATGACCGTGCCTACGTTCTGTAACTCGCATCGACAAAATCAGTCGAGAAAAGATAAAAATTGAAACAGATCGTAGGCACAGGTGGCTTAATATCTATAAATATTTTTGTATAACTGTTTAAACTTATTTTATTTTGAAAGTCATTCAAAATTGCTTCTTTTTTTGTGTTTCAAATCAAAATTAAAATCGGAAAGATAAAAATAAATAAATAAAATATTCTTTCCCGACGCGTTTTCATATTTACAGCTGTGTTCAAAATAATAGGAGTGCTTTTACAAAATGTGTCCAAGTAATTTTTTTACCATATTACGGGGCATTGATAATGAAAACACAATGAACTGGTTTGCAATTCATGCACATTTGCATTGATAACCAGAATTTAAGTGCTTTTTACTCCCAATTAGGCTGTTCATTAAAATAGGAGTGTGGGTAAGAATATACGTTTTAAAAGCAATAAACATAAAATTTCAAAACAAAAATTAAGAAGTAAGTATAAAAATTCAGTTAGGGATATTTTAAAGTTGAAAAATCGTTTATTATTAACATTTGATTATTTAGTGGGCCGAGGAAAGCATTGTACTGACGAAAAGCGTGGATTAATTAAAAACTTCGAAATGAAGGCAAAACTTATAAAGAAATAAAGTTGCTGTTGGGATGCTCTGACCAGATGATCGCTAATGCTATAAAATACAAAGAGACATCAGAAACCCGAGGTCGGGAACGAAAAACAACTCTAACGGACGATCGTCGCATCGTTCGCTTCAGTAGAAAGAATCCTTTTGTTTCCTCTAAGATGATCCAAGAAGATCTCGGACTGTCAGTAAGTAGTGTAACTATAAGAAGGCGATTGTTAGAAAACAATTTAACCGCTAGAAGTCCTAGAAAAGTGCCCATGCTGACAAAAAAGCATGTAGCAGCGCGCCTACACTTCGCAAAAACACATGCCAATTGGCCTTTAGAAAAATGGCGAAATATTTTGTGGACCGATGAGACGAAAATTGTTTTATTTGGTGGAACTGGTTCGAGGGAATACGTACGACGTCCAGAAAATTCTGCATGTAAGCCCCAGTACACCGTTAAAACTGTTAAGCATGGAGGTGCTAAGGTGATGGCATGGGGCAGTTTCTCTTATATTGGTATTGGCCCCATTCATCAAATAATTGGCACAATGGATCAGCGGGTTTATGTGGATATCTTGTCCAATGTTATGCTGCCTCATGCGGAATGGAATATGCCGTTAAAATGGGTATTCCAGCAAGACAACGACCCGAAACATACGAGTACGTCTGCTAAGGAATGGTTTCGGGTCAATGGGGTTGAGGTTATGCAATGGCCAGCTCAGTCGCCTGACCTTAATCCCATAGAAAATTTATGGGCAGATGTCAAAAAGGGTGTTTCCCAGCGGAGACCTTCAAATTCTCGGCAATTGTGGAACGCGGTTCAGGAAGCATGGCATCAAATACCAATTGAGCGCTGTCGGACCCTAGTCAACTCAATGCCACGCAGATGTGCAGGAGTAATAAAAAACAAAGGTTTTTCAACAAAGTACTGAAAAAAAAACTAAAAGTTTCATTATTTTCGTTGTCTTTCTATACTTGAAATGAAATACTCCTATTTTTTGAACAGTTCCTTTTTGACTAATTTTAAGAAAATGTATGTTTTTACTATCTTATTTGTTTTAAGCAAAGTAGTCAATAAGCATAATTAACACATGACTTAATTGCCTTTATTGTACAAAAGAAAAAGTGAATAAAAATAATTTAGTTAACTATTGAATTATGATTTTATCTTTAAAAAAGAATCACTCCTATTTTTTTGAACACAACTGTACATACATAAATACTAAAAATATAGATTAACAGTCACCGACTAACCTTCGAGCAGATAAGATCGATCTCAATTGTCTGTGCGTTTTTTTTTCTTTGCCTAGTGCTATCAAACCTGACTGGTATTAATACCGTACGTTTTTTTTCTTCTCTTTTCTCCTAATCACTTCGGTATACCTTCGTGTTACCTTATCTTTTGTGAAGTAGTGCGAATTGTTTAAATAAATAACCATGGCCCACGGGCCGAAAAAAAAGGGAAATCGTTTTTCGAGCCTTGACGAAGATGAAATTCCCAACCTCACAAACCCAGCAAAAAAACATAAACCAGGATCCAATTTATTTTCGGATGAATATCCTGAGCTACCCTCCACCTCCAACTTTAAAAATCCAAAATTCATAATTATTTCTCCAACAGATAAAGATAAACCCATTAAATCGCTGAGCCCATTTTTATTGAAAAAAGCTATTGAAAATATTAGCAAAGAATTCGAGCACGTGTCGCAACTTCGAGATGGTAATTTACTTCTCCTAGTAAAATCGCAAAAAGTGGCGGGAGATTTTCTTAAAGTCAAATCCCTTGCAAACATATGCCCTGTGTCAGTTAAACTTCATGACCAATTAAATTCAACTAAAGGCGTGGTTTTCGCACCATGTCTTGTCAATGTCCTTGAAGCTGAAATAATTTCTGAAATTAAATCACAAGGTGTAACCGGAGTCTACAAATTTAATAAAACTGAAAACGGTAAGCAAATACCATCTGGGTTAATGATTTTCACCTTTGATTTGTTCACACTGCCAAAATCAGTAGAAATAGGTTTTTATAAAGCCAAGGTAAATGAATATATCCCAAATCCAATGCGTTGCAAAAACTGTCAATTGCTTGGTCACACAAGCAAACGCTGCAACAGCGAACCAACATGTGTTAATTGCTATCTCCCACCCCATTCACCGACTGATTGTATCCGCACCATGTGCGCTAACTGTAAACTTCCACACTCTGCTTCTTCCAAAGACTGTCCCGAGTATAAAACAGCAAAAGAAATAATTACTATAAAAACCCAACAAAAATGTTCCATGGCTGAAGCCAAACGTATTCATGGGCTGCAAAACCCAAAACAACAAATTTATCATTTGCATCAAAAACCAAACCACAAAATATACCTTCCAATAACCAACACAAACCCATAGCAGCTAATCACCCAATGATATATCAAATAATACGATTCTTAACAAGAACACAGCACCTAACCACTCTAATGATAAAACAAACAATCTGCCTCTTATTAAACCCAACATTCCAAAAGAAACTCCCCAAAAATCAACAACAGAAACAACACCCACTACATCCACAATAACCAACGCATCATCCAAACAACAAGAATTACTTAAAAATACAAGCTTTGACAACAACCAAATGAATACCACTATCCTCAATAACAAAACAACAGAATTAACCCCAAATCCCTTCAATGTTAACTCTTCTCCTATTTCTAATCTGACATCAAATCTAATCAATATGAACAAATATTATATGAATATATCATCTAACGATGATAACGACACCTAATCAAACAAAAAACTATTTAAAAAAAAAGCCGCATTTCCAAACGTGCGACGTGGATAGGGATTAAATCTATCCCTGTACAAGTCGCACGGTCTGAAATGCGGCTCAACATACATAAAACCAGCTCAACTTAAATCCAACTTTCAATCTTCAACTTTTCCTTTTTCTACCCTTTGCACAATATATATATATAAAAAAACACATATTGTGTTTAAGGGCCTCTTTCTATCTATGATGGTCAAAGTTCTGCAATGGAATATTAACGGTTTTTTTAATAATTACCATGAGCTGCAACTATTAATAAAAGACCAAAATCCATCAATTATTTCACTTCAAGAAACCCTAATACCAATAAACCCAGACCCAAACAAATTTACAAACTACTCACCGAAACAATACAATGCTTATTTTCATAATCTCATCGCCAATGACACAGCTAAGCAAGGGACCGGTCTACTAGTTCACAAATCAATATACCACAAGCAAATACAAGTAAACTCCAACTTGTCTGCAATAGCAGTTGAATTGGAATTAAAAACTAAAATAACGATTATAAACATATACATCCCACCCGACCAAACTTTCCGTGCTTCCGAACTAGAAAACATTGTAAACGGTTTTCAAACACCAGTATTACTTACCGGTGATTTTAACTGTTGGAGTCCCTTATGGTGTTCATTGCAGTAACACTAGAGGTAAAATATTTGAAAATTTTTTAACAAATTCTAATCTCATACTACTTAACAATGGTAGCCCTACCCATTTTTCAACCCATAAATCTCTAACCCATATTGATCTTACTCTCATTTCTTCTCAATTATTCCCAATTACACCCTGGGCAATCCTCTCAGATTTGTATGGAAGCAACCATTTTCCGATTGTAACAACCATTACAATGAATCCACAAGATAAGGTCACGAAATCTCGCCCAAAATTTCAAACTGACAGAGCTGACTGGAAGCTTTTCAGTTTGAATTCTTTATCTACAAGACAAATTTCGCCAAACATCAATCAAGAAGCAGCTAGAATTCTCAAGTCTATTGAAGTTGCAGCTAACAGCTCAATTCCACAGTCCCATAACAAAATCAATAAAAAACATGTCCCTGGTGGAACAAAGAAATAAGCAATTTACGAACCAACAAACAAAACGCCTGGAAGTTTAAAAGACATCCTACAGATGCTAATCTAATAGTTTACCGCAAGGCCAACGCTCAATTTCGTAGAGCTGCCAAAATTGCAAAAAAAACCTGCTTTGAAACATTCACCAACAATATCAACCCTTACTCCTCGCCCAGTAAACTGTGGTCCGACATCAAAACTCTCACAGGCAGTTACACACCATATACAATCAAAATTATTAAAACTGACTCACATACACTTTCTAAATCCTCGGATATTGCAAACTGTTTTGCAAATTCTTGGGCTAAGCAATCGCATGATAGCAACTTCTCCCCAGAATTCTTGCAAGCTAAAAACACGTCATTGCAAACCTATCCATCCACACTGAGCACATCGCCCTCGGCAAAACTTATTGAATTACCAATCAAATATGTGGAGCTAGAAAACTGCCTTCATCTAGTCAAGGGAAATACACCTGGTTTCGATCGCATTTCTTACCCTATGCTAAAAAATAACCCATTGTCTTTTAAGTTTCGCTTATTATCCCTTTATAACCACATTTTCGATGAAGGTACTATACCACAAACGTGGAAAACAGCTACGATCACACCATTGCCAAAACCAAAAAAGAACCCTCTCGAACTAAATGGCTATCGCCCAATTTCCCTGCTGCCTTGCATGGGGAAACTTTTAGAAAAAATAATAGCTAAGAGAGTCCAGTGGTTTATCGAATAAAATAATCTAACTAGCAAAAATCAAGCCGCTTTTAAACATGGCCGTAACACTATTGACGCTCTTTTATATATCGACGAATGTATAGCCTCGTCACTATCAACAAAAAACCATATCTCAATTTTATCAATCGACTTTGAAAAAGCGTTTGATAGAATTGGGATTCCTGTTGTTTTGAACCAATTAATAAAATGGAAAGTTGGTCCTAAAATCTTTGAATACATTAAATCGTTTTTAACAAATAGGAAATTCCGCATAAGAGTAAACAACGAATACTCAAATCTCAACAACCTCGAAAATGGTATACCCCAAGGATCACCACTGTCAGTGGTCATCTTTATTATAGCATTTAATGAAATTAGCGATATCTTATCCAAATATCAAACTGTACGGCATTCGCTGTATGCGGACGACCTTATTATTTTTTTGAAGACCAAGGAAATTTCGAAAATCATAAATTATTTTTTAAATATTCTTTCTGACATCGATAACTGGTGCCAAGTATCAGGAGCAATTATATCCTTCGACAAAAGCAACATATTACATATATGCAGAAAAACAAGTTATACAAAAAAAATAAATCTAATGTTTAAAAATAATAATATTTGTAATGTAAACTATTTGAATATTCTTGGTATAATTTTTGACAACAAATTTAGTTTTAAGAACCATTGTGTGTACCTAAAAAAAAACTTAGCTACCAGGACTAACGTTATAAAATACCTAACAAATAAATCTAGCAGCTCACATATTAACACAGTTTTAAGAATCATAAAATCAATAATTCTATCAAAAATCGACTACGGTCTCTCAATATATGGCAAATGCTCGAAATCTTCCCTGCAACTTATCAAACCTGAGTAAAACACAGCAATAAGACTCGCCCTCCGAGCTTTCAAAACTACACCAGTTGTTAACATGTTGATTGAATCTGGCCTACCTTCCATTGAACAACGACATGAATTTGTTACTGCACAACTTTTGTACAAAATTACATCTTCACGCAACTCACCAATAACAGACGTTGCAAAACGAGCTCTCAATCGCAAAAGAACCCCTAAATGCCCATCAACACTATACAACATACTCTCATTCGCAGGACAAGTTGAATTCCCAACCACCTTCATCGCAAGAAAAGAATCTTCATACCCTCCATGGTTCCTGTCACAAAGCTCAATCATCACAGACCTCAGCAAACTACCGAAAGCCTCTACAAGTAAAGAAATCTACAGAGCTGCTTTTGCAGAATCAACCTCGAAATACAAAGATGGCACAAAGAATCTGGACGGTACTGCTTTCGCAGTAGTTGATGAATCTGAACAAATTATTTGTAAAAGTATACTTCCAGTATTTTCTTCGGTATTGTCAGCCGAAGCCACAGACTGAAACTTTTATGGATACCTGGACACTCCGGTATCAAAGGCAATGAGTTTGCTGATGAAACGGCCAAACAGGCGGCTAAAGAACCACTTCTTATGTCTTTCATACCTAATAAAAAAGACATATCAGTGATGGTAAAAAAACATTTCTTAGAGGAAAGACGAAACCAATGGACATCCTATCACCACCATTACACCAGTATAAATCCGGAAGCAATCTATCCAACGAACTGCTCAACATTTATGATTAGATGTTTTTTACGACTCCGAATGGGACACTCAAAAATAACCCATAGCCACATATTCGAGGGAAAAGACCCCCCAACATGTCACTTCTGCAACGGAGAAGTACTCACCATACATCATCTACTTTTCAACTGTAATACAATTAAAAATACTATATATAATTTAATCAAAAATAAATCGATACTAGATATCTTAAATAACCCATCTGAAGAAAATATAAAATTAATTTTCAAAATACTAGAAACATTAAATTTAGATAAGCTTATTTAGTTTTCCAAAAATATCTTCTTTTATTTTTTAATTGTTTAATAATATTTCCTTAGCTGATAGTCCCGGTAGCTATAGCTATAGTTTGTATTATTTTGTAATTCATTACATTGTAATAAATAATAATAATAATAATAATAATAATAATAATAATAATAATCATAATAATAATAATAATAATAATAATAATATAGATTAACATATGTACTTTTTATTGTTTGCGTATTTATAGAAAATGTCTTGCTTCATACGGTTACGTGGACTACCATGGTCGGTGACTCATCAAGAAATTTTGGACTTTCTCCAAAACGTTAACGTTGTCGATGGCACAAAAGGTATTCACATGGTACATAGCCGATGGGATGGAAAAAATACAGGAGAAGCATTTGTTGAACTTGAAAGTGAAGAAGACGAAAAAGAAGCATTCAAGCTCAACAAAAATACAATTGGACATCGTTATATTGAAGGTACATACTTATTTTTGTTTTTTTTTTTCTTTTACAGACAAGTTTTTTTCTACAGTTTTTTCAGCCACAAATGAAGAAGCTGAACACGCGCTTAAAAATCCGGGATCAATTGCTTCAAACGTAGTTAAACTTCGGGGACTTCCGTACGCTATCACCGAAGAAATGATTGAAGAATTTTTCAGTGGTAAATATAATTTATCCCTGTGAAAGTATGATGCCAGATCAAAAAAATTAAATTGATACGATGACTGATTTTTTGAATATTTAATGTTTGGTGAATAGTGAGGCTTTTTTGACCAATCTTCTTTATGCAAATAAAAAACTAAGGGTATTCACGCAATTATGTAAAACACTGGATAAGTTTACCATTTGGTTAATGAACTGTCAAATTTTGAATGATAAATGATTTAAACAATTTGGTTAAAATTCTCCAAGGATTTTGCTGGATAAAATTAACCAAATTTTTTTGGTAAACTTAACCAAACGTCATTGTGACTTTTAGAATTAGGTGTGTTCAGAAATATGATAATTAGATATCTCAGAGAACTAAAAAAACTCTGCCAGTGTTATGTAACTATCGCATTGAGATTAGTTGGCTATAAAAGTTTTGAATAAAAAAGTTGTTTATACAAAAAAAATAATAATGATATCCACATTTCCTGACTTATATAATGGTTCATATGTATGTACAAAAGTAAATGCTTTTACTTGTATTTGTTATGGTTTCCGAATTTTCATCGAAGTGAAAGGAAAAATGCATATTTTGGAATTAAGTCGCCCAACTACATAGAAAAGTAAAACCCTTAACTCTTCTGATTGGTTTATTTCAAAAACCGTTATTTGTATGAACAAAAGTATGTTAATCTTTTTTGTAGGAAATATTTCAAGCTACAAATTAGTCTTTGACACTTTTTTTGTACAACTTACCATTTGGGAGTTATTGCTGGATAACAATTTTGGGGGGCCTACAACCCCCCGTAAAATTGTTAGCGGCTCTCATATCGATGGGTACTTTTGACAGTTTTTTAAGAATACCTTGAGGAACCTATATACCAAAATCCAGCTTTCCGGCGATTTTTTCCGAGTCAAATGCTTTATTGACTGGACTAGAAGCATGAATTATGTATATTTGTAGGTATATTGGCTTTGCTTGAAAATATTCTGCAATCTATTGTTTCTCGCTTATTGGTTGTTGTTTTTTTTTTTTTATTGAAATGAAATGTGAGCAAAAAAAGGAAAAATGCTTCTATTTGTAGATGACGTGTGAGGGATGTTTTGGCTGAGGCGTGGAACCGTAACTTTTTGTTGTTGTGATTTTATCTATAGTTATATAAGAGGTGGCAGTGTGAAACAAAGTATTGGGTTGTCAGCCATATAGGAAGGTAGAGTGATCAATGGTTGTAGGTAGGTAGGTAGGTATTTTGCGTTGCCGATAATGAGAACACATATGGGTAGGTAAGCAAAGAATTCAGACGCTCAGTTGTATTTTGTGAATTACAATATATTTTCTAGAAGTTTGTCAATTAGACGATAATGTTATTAGCACTCGAGTTTCGAGGGCTGGAAGTACTAGTATGAAGAATTTTGTTACATTCAATTTTTAACGAAAGTATAAATAAATAAAATGCACGACCGGATCCCATGAACTTGCTCTTGTGGTACAAGTGGCTAAGAATATGAACCAGGTTTTTGGTCTCCCTGTCCATAATTGATTTCTGTTTTGTTTTCATTTTTTCACTCGATTATTGATAGTAAAACAATGTTTTGCATTAGGGGCCAGTTATAGCTATCATTGAAAACCATCATTGGAATTTTTGTTTTTATGTTTTTAGGCACTAAAAGGGAAATCAGTGATTATTTCGATTCCAATATAAAACTGATATTAAGTCATCAAAATTCTAATCAAAAAAATATTTAAGTTTGGTCGAACCTTTCACATAAAATGACTTCTAAGATTTCAATGATCAATAGTAAGGTTGTTCAATCATTGAAATATGAATTTCATTTCATCTGAAAGGTTGGGCCAAAATGAAATTTTTTTTTGACAAGAACTAATAATTAAGTCATCAGCTTTATATTTTCATCAAAATAATCAATGATTGTTATTTCTGTACATAACAATTAAAATTTTCAATTATCGTTTTCAATGAGCGCTAATCCTGGTACCTTAAAATATTTTTGGTATCCTGCACCATTTTGCTCAAAATTTAAAGATACTATAACATTTTGATAAAACCTGTGTTTATTACTTCAATCTTTAAAAGAGCATCCTGAAAAAAAAATCGATTGAATTTACTTTTAAAAATTTCCCATGTTATTGAAGTTTCTTAAAAGGTATACTACTTATCAAAGCTAGCTTTAGATCGAAAGTTATAACAATTTGAACTCAAACCGAAACAAATAAAAATAAATCAGCCTTATCGCCAACTTAATGGGAACTTTTTTCCCCGAAAAAAACAAAAAATACCGATACCAATCGCGAATCTCCCACGAAATAATTTTTCCCCAAGAACTTATTTGGGGAAATGTTTGCTTTGACACAAGGAAAAAGTTCCCTGGAAAAATTATTTACGATAGCTTTTCTGCTGAAAGGAATATTTTCCCAAGATGATTCGTGATAGCAAATTTCCCAAAATGGGAAAAAACTCCGGGGAAATTTCTTTCGCGATAGGGCTGAATGTTTTTTTTTTTTAAATAAGAACACAGTAATAACCAAATGGTACAATGGGTCTCATAGCCTGAACTCACATGTGAAATAGATCAAGCAGAGCGGAACTTGGGAAAAAATTAGATCGCTTTCAATAGCTCGAATTTGGTAAACTTAGATTGATCTCAAAGCTCTCCACTTTAAATTCGTTGTTTAGTTGTGATCGAATTTATGGTAGATGAAAAAACGTCCAATTAAAAAATACTTTAATTCTTTTCTTAGTAATAGTCTAAGATCCCACCATAGGATGACCTACATTAATCAAGTTACCAGATAAGGAGTATACAGTTTTTTAAGGTAGTGTCTAAACTAACATTATGCGCATAGGTTGCCTGGCGAAATATGGTCAAGGCAAGGGTTTCCAAGCTTTAAAGGTCGTTTTTTGTGTTCTTTCAATTAATTGATTATAATGAGTAATGACAAAGTAGGTTAGGATTACTAACAAGAATCATCTATGAGCGAAGGTGTTTTGTTTGGCATAAAGTGTTTTGGCTGAGAAGTGTTGACGGACGATAAATGTAAAGCTTTTAATGTATCTTTCAACATTAAGCTTAACGATGAATTAAGCAAATTAATATTAAGGTTTTTTTTGTTGGCACAGTGGATTGAGAAATTAGGTTTTGATTATCTCATTAAATCCCAGGGGTGGCGTTCAGTTGAGGGAACATAGAAAAGAATGCTGCCTAGACTGGGGATCGAACCCACACATCCAGGTTAGCAGTCAAGCACTACTTCTACTGCGCCGCGGCCGGTGCCACCCCCCATTTATTTATTTAAAAATATCACAACATATATTTTATTTGATTTAGCGACGCGTTTCGATCTCGGATCATCATCGGGCTTTTTTTTATTGACTCGTGTTGTAATTATTCATTCATTCATTACACTGGGAAACAGTAGTTTTGTTTTATGAAGTTTCTTTACCGATTTTGTATGATTTTGCCACGCTGATTCCAAATCTGTAGTCAGTTTTTGTCTAGCAGCTCTAGTTTTCGAAATATGAACACATAACATTTTTAGCCAAAAATACTACATTTTTAGAATTAAAAAATATATTTCACTACTTTAACATGAAAAAAACTTTCTTTTATGTGCTTTTCTTGCATGAGTAGAAACATCAGTCTTGTTTTGAATGCTCCAACAGTAAACAGCCATCATATTTGCATTCCAACGACCCTGATATCGCTCTTCCATAGTGCGAATATCCTGATGGAAGCGTTCTCCTTGTTCTTCGCTTAAGTCGCCTAAATTTTCTGGGAAGCGGTCTAAATAGCTGAAGAGGAAGTGCATCTTGATGCTCATGTTACATCCTAGTCTCTGGAAGTGCAACATGAGTTGCTCAGTGTGTTGAATGTAGTCTGAAGACTTTTTATTTCCTAAGAAATTTTGCACAACCCAAATAAATTCAATTCATGCAGATTTCTCCTTATCTGTCATACAATCAATGAAATGTTGGTCCTTTATTAGTTCCCTGATTTGAGGACCGTCAAAAATGCCAGCTTTAATTTTTTCTGTGCTCAATTTCGGAAATATTTTGCTGATATATTTAAAACATTCCCCATCCTTGTTTAGAGCTTTTACAAACTGTTTTATCAGACCTAACTTTATATGAAGAGGGGGTAATATAATGCGGTCTCTGGCTACTAGAGGGGCATTTATCACATTCATACTACCCGGTACTAAATTCACTCTTAAAGGCCAAACTTTTTTAGTCCAGTGTTCTGTCTTGGCTCGGCTATCCCATAAGCACATGAAACAGGGGTATTTGGTATATCCTCCTTGTTGACCCAAAAGAAAATTTACCATTTTAAGATCGACGCATATCAGCCAGTTATGTTCTATGTATTTTATTTTCTCCATAACCAAGGCTATCGTGGGATATTCCTCTTTAACTTTTGTTGAATGTGCAATGGGCAAACAGCCCATTTTATTTCCATTATGTAAGAGCACACAGACTTCGTTTCGACGAATCAATAAATAAACGCCAATCTCTTGGAGCATAGTTTGTTAATACCATTTCACAAACCGGGAATATTGTTGCAAAATACAAAATCATCTTCTTCAGAAAAAAAAGGGATCAAATGTTTTTCTCTTGTCTGGTAAACTGACACTTTAGTCTCTGGAGTTATGAGATTTCTTTCTTTAAGTCGTGAAGCAAGGAGTTCTGATCCATTCTTTGATAGACCAAGCTCTTATCAACTCATCTAGGTCATTTTGGTTGAATGGTCGAGGTTCAGACGTACTCGGGAAAGAAAAGTCGCTATCCCCTTCATCATTCCCTGAAAGAACTTCTGGTGTAAAATCTGAAGTAGATTGCGTATCAGCCACAGGTTCTTCACTGGTATTTAGGATTGGCCTAATAGCCGATTTTAGATTAGGATAAGTCCATTTAGAACGATTTTTGCGGTTTATTCCGGTAATATTCACAACACAAAAATAACAATCATCGTGATGATTAGTCGGTTCGCGCCAGATCATAGGACTTTTGAACTTTGAAGTGGATTTTTGTTTATTAGCCCATAAACGCAATGATGTTACTCAACTTACCACATACAAAATTTGGGATCCAAGGCTTACTAAACACTTGTAATGGCTTCCCAAAGTAGTCAAAATAGGCCTTTTTTATAGAATCAGACGCACTTAAACGGCATTCTTTAAACATGTAGTCACCACAAACAGCACAAAAACTATTCGGATATTTTAAACAAGTTCTTTTCAATGTAGACATAGCGGTTTATTTATGAAATTTAGTAATTTTCTGCACTAAAAATTTATTCAAGTAAGCCGAGTAACGATATTTCAAGAACTACCTGTATCACTAAAACTAGAGCTGCTAGAAAAAAACTGAGGTTATATTTGAAATCAGCGACGTCAAATTAGTAAGAAACAGTTAAGAAACTTCATAAAACAAAAAAAAATATTTATTTTGTTTACCAGTGATTTATGCAGCAAAGCTATGGAATTCTCTCCCCTTACATATTAAAAGAATAATAAACGCTGGAAACTTTAAAAATGCGATCTCTTCTGAA
The DNA here is from genome assembly GCA_929447395.1 of Epistrophe grossulariae. NCBI lineage: Eukaryota > Metazoa > Arthropoda > Insecta > Diptera > Syrphidae > Epistrophe > Epistrophe grossulariae. The sequence goes on from OV839567.1 coordinate 71,011,237, forward strand.
TTTAGTTAAATCTCTTCACAGTATTAATATTTAGTAATTTAACAAAGGAAATTAAACAGGTTTTTGTTTTTAACATTTAATGTAATATAAGTATATACACATTATGTAATATAAGTATCAATATTTTATTATATATTATGTTGCTATTTTTTAGATTAAGTATAATTGAATAATTGTTGCTTACTATCCAATTGTTAAGTACTATAAAAGACTAAGTCTGAAGAGAATTGAATTTGAATTGTTTGGTTGTTGTAACATGGTTGATTGTTGAAGCTGGTGACTGGTCTCATTATATCTGTCTTGCTCGGTTTGCTTGCTTGTTTTGGTATGTGATAGACAAGGCTAGATGCATTAGAAGAATACGAAATCTTTAAAGCTTACAAGAACGAACAAGACAAAATTCTCAACGACAGATTAACTATTAAAACAAACACACTTTATGCCGGTTTGGTAACTTTTTTTTCAACAAATTTCCCGAAAACAGTTTTCTATGGGTTTTGACAGCAAATTGTGAAAATTTGTGCAAAATCGCAAGAAATTTCACGTTACCAAACAGACCATTTATAACACAGCAATCATTTACCAAAACAAGCAAGAAAACCGAGCAAGACAGATATAATGAGACCAGTCACCAGCTTCAACAATCAACCATGTTACAACAACCAAACATAAATTGAATTTCGGCTTACAACAGAAGTCAATAAATTAAAGCCCGATGATGACCCAGAGATCGAAATGCGTCGCTAAATCAAATAAAATGTATGTTGTGATATTATTAAATTATGGATTTGTTTGACTGTATCACTACTTTTGTTTTTAAAGTATTTTTAACGTATAGGGCGGCTCCAACACCCCTATTTGTTTTTCTATCCGTGCGAAATACACCTTATTGCGTTAGGCGTTTTAGTAAAACGCCAGTAAAACCACAAGGCTCTAGAAGCGACAGTTTGAATTTTAGTAAAACGACTATTGTTTTAATGGTTAGAGGGGTGATGAAGAAAGAAGAGAACGCTTAAGGTTTAGTTTTACTTAAACGTCGATTAACGCTTTTGAAGCCCAGTCTTTTTACTGGCGTTTTACTAAAACGCCTAACGCAGTAAGGGTGATAGTTTAAAGCCTTTAATTGAAAATAAGCACTGTTAATATTTGGTTTGAACCAAGTCTCGGAAACGCATATAATGTCCACTTCACTCTCTTCAAAGACAAAACGCAACTCATCTATTTTATTCACCAAACTTTGGACATTCAAATTACATACATATGTGCAAATCAGAGTTTTGTTCACACAAATTATTAGTACACCTGAATTTTCATTTATGCTGTTGCGAATATGAGGATTGTATATCACCATATTTATTAAAAGTAAAAAAAAAAATTATTAAAATGTAGAAGAAAAAGAAAGAAATAATAATATAAGCACAGATAATAAACTATATAGATGTAGCATCCTCCCTATAGAAAAAATGTCCCAATTTATTTTTACACCAGGCAGACGATCAACAGGCAAGAAAGCTCTTTGCCAGTTCATAGTAAAACAGAGAAAGAAAGCTATTAAAAAAAAAAGAAAAAGTTCTCTCTTGCGTGCTCGCTCATATGTTTTCCCTCTTGGTCTGTTACTCAGGATATAGGAATGAAATGAATGGGAAAAATTTGAATAAAAACGTGTTTTTTTGTTTCTGCAATACTATGCAGCAGCAACGATCGAGAGGAAGACGAAAGACATTGCGATTATGTTTGTTTTTTTTTTTTTACTGTGTTGTATGTAGGATTTTTTTTAAGGTCGTCTGAAGCTGGCGACGAAAAATTAAAAGTATATGAACTCTTTTTCTTCTTTGTATCCATGGATATTGGATATATTCTTTATGTGGGTAGGTAGAACTTTTTTTTTTTGAGTGTTGGGGTTTATTTTTTTAATGACGGACAATTTCTTCTTTTTTTGTGTAGTTTTCGTATTCTATTCTAGATTCGTTAGATCGGAGCATTTTTTGGTTAGCTAGGTAAACATTATTTTTAATTTTATTTAGATAATCATTTCCAGTTTCTTATATTAAGAAATTTATTTCTAGGGATTATTAATACATTTCAACATTTCAACATTTTGAACCTGTTGTTTAGTAAAAGGAAACAAATACAAAATAATTTAAAAATATGTAATTATGATAAAATATTTAAATTTGATCTGATAGGTAGATTAGGTATACCTACCTACAAATCAAAAAAAAAATGTCTCTACTCGTGGAAATTTTCAAAAGACACTTGGTAATATTCGGTACCGAGTAGTGTGGGACCTGTGCCGCACTAAAACCACCGGAAAATCAGGACCAATCTATGAAAGATCGACTATTATTTTTTCAATTCAAAATCGCATTGGGAGAAGTTTAAAGTTTTAATACTTTCCCATCGCTTTTAGACCATCAGTTCATGAGGCTTTATTCTTCTTAATCTTCGAACATTATTTCTTACATTTAAAACAGTATCCATCTCGGAGTTAAAATGATTATGTAGTGACTGATTATGTGATACAGCGTGTTTTGTAATGACTTCAGAAACCATTTCTATTTGTAGGTCACAATGTAAATCGCTATTTCTAATATACCAAGGGGCATTTATTATTCCACGAAGGACTTTATTTTTGGATGGTTTTAGCATTAATTTTCTTTGTACAACACCACAATTGGATGCCATAAGTCCAAACTGTTTTCAGTATTTGTTTGCATAGCATTATTTTGTTCTTGATAGAACTCATTTATCAGGCTTCACAACGCATTTATCCGGCACTTTAATGGCAGTATCATCTGCAAATGTTGCCAAGATAGCATATATAATTGTCCACTGAAATATCCTTAGTATATAACAAACACATTGTTGGTCCTAGCCCACTTGCTTGTGGTACACCGGCTTCAGTTTTAAAAATTTCTGAATACTCTTGCTCGTACCCTACTCTAAAGAATCGGTCTGTAACATAGGATTTCAGTATTTCGTAGAGCTGCCTTGGGAGGACTCTATGCAGTTTGTACTCAAATCCCCAACCTTGTCAAAGGCTTGAGCAATATCTAGAAATAGAGCGGAACATTCTTGTTTTTCTTCAATACCTTTTCAGCAAAATCCGTAATTCCATGGGCTTGGTCTATCGTGGAATGTTTATTTCTAAATTATTTGTAACTGCACTTTCTGGAAAGGGCTTAAATACATTCGAGAGATGTTCCGCGAGGATTTCAGCTTACTGTTTCGGGTTTGCAATCCATTTTCTTTCTTGTGCTTTGATAGGCGGATTTTGAATTTGCGGTCTTCTTAGGCGTTAAGCTGCTTTCCATACTTATCATTTTAAAAATCGAAATGTTTTGTATAGTAGTAGTAATAGTGTTTTATGCTTCATTCTTTTTTATATAATACATTATTTATTAATTTTTTATGATTTAAATGTATACTATGTAGGTAATAAAACTAGTTTCGGTTTTACAAAATTTAAAAATATAAATAATAATTGGTATTCAAAAATAAAATAAATACAACTATGACAAAAAATGTCGTCTGTCGCGATCAAATTCCTTTTTTAAAATTAACAACCCTGAATTTATTCTATTTTTTAGCTTCCTTTTTTTTTTATATAAGTATATATTTTAATAATTAAATTCGCTTATTAACTGCTCTCTGTAATTAAGTGCACATTTTAAATAATTCACAAGTGGGCTCCAGTTCATGACTCCGTTTATCAAATTAACGACCAAGTTTGCATCCATCGTAGCTCTTCCCAAGTAGTTTCGACGTATACCAGAAATTATCGGGCAAGTTCCAATAAAGTGAAGCAGGGATTCTTCTTCCTGCATGTTGCACAGTGAGGAGTTGACATTTTCCCGTGCTGATCTCGTTGCGCCATTGAGAATTATTAAGCCTCCTCGCGCTTTTAAAATCCATCTGATCGTTGCAAATTTTTGGTCATCACAGACATAGTCCTTGCCTATTTTAAAATCAAGTAAATGATATAAGCTATGCGATCTTGTTAGCTGTGCTCTTCGCAATTCTTCAATTTTGTACTCAGCAACAATTCTTTCCGCTACTTCACCAACCACATTGTTGAAAACATTCCTGTTTAAGGCTAAATCAGGTAGATTTTCCACTGTGTTTGCCTGTCTCATGTTGCTTTCCCAACTCTCATACCAAAATATTCGTCTTTCCATTACAATACTTGCGAGGAACCTAGGTAGCCTGTTGTTGCCTGTTGTTGAGTTAAATATTTTTCCCAAATATTTCATATGGCAGAGCATCGTGTATTCAAAGATTGGTTTCATTTGGCATTCAAGTGTCAGCATATAATTCGGTGCGAAGATTGCTAGGCCGAGTACCTTTTTATAGAAGTATCTTTGATTTTTTTCCACTTCATCATATTTTGCAAATCCCCAAACCTGAGCTCCGTAGCATAGGATAGCCCTGGATACAGCATTGAAAATTTCCAGCTTTGACGAGAGTTTCACATCTTTATTTACCATGAAATTGTTCCATGTAAAATTAAGGCTCTGCCGAGCCATCTTAGTCCTTTCCTTAAAATACTCTGTCAATCTTAATCCCGGTGTTAGCCATACCCCCAGATACTTGTATTTATTGACAATTTCAATTAGTTCTCCGTTTAACTGCCAAGATTCCTGTGCACTTATTCTACCACCTCTTTTTCTGAATACGAGAATTTTCGACCTATCAAGGTTTATGAAGAGATTCCACCGCTGAGTATATTTTGCGATTTTTTCGATCATTGTCTGGAGTATTTGAGGGGTATCAGCTAACAGCACAATATTTTCTATACGTAGGTATTATATAAATTTTTGAGCAAAATTGTGCAGCTTATGCTTCGTCCTAATCTTTGAACCTCCCTTTATTAAAACCCACCCTATTAAATCCCCGAAACTTAAAAATCAGCAAAAAATAACCTCAACATATAAACATTTTTCATAAGCACACCAAATTACAAAAAAAATTGAAAAAAAAATTCTTTTAACACGCCTTAAATACCCATACAATTTATAAATTAACCTCAATCAAACATCACCCCGATATATGACCAATAATTAATTGAATCTAGCTAAAAGCTATTCGATCTTCCATAAAATATAGATGAAAATAATTGGATATATACAAAATCAACAGCTAACCGACGACGCACAGTGGCGCCAATTGACTTTTTTGGTTGCAAAAATCATAGCTCTTAAGTGAATAAAGATATCGTGATAATTTTTTTTTCTACTTAAAGAAAATTTCCAAGGCTATAAAGTTTGTGAATTTTAAGAAAAAATATTTACAGGGTGTTTCAGAATCTTCAGCTGAAATACGACTTTCTTCTCATAGGAAATTAACTTAATATTTTACCTCAAAACTTGTCAAAAGCAAATAAATGAAGTAAAAACAGGGTGTCTCAAAGTCAAACAAAGTCACAGTGGTGCATAAAGTAAACAAACAATAATTTTTTAAAATATTTCTGCTAGTGTATAAAAAGCCTTTTATTATTTTGCTGCACTTTAGAGTGAAAATATACTACTTCAGTGGTACATTTTGAGTCAAGGTGTAGAGAAAGTATGTAAAATGTTATAAAATAATAAAATTTAAGAAAAATTCTTTACAGGGTGTTCCAGAATTTCATATTAAAAAAAATTTTATTCAAAAAGGTAAATGTAGTATTTTACTTTAAAATAAAAATGTTAATGTTTGCAGTAATTGCAGAATATTTTAAAACTAGTTCAAGTGAAACAGTAGAGCAAAAAAAAAAAAACCATTTAAATTTTGTTTGTGTTGGAAAAAGTTTTTTATTATTATTTCAATAATATATTTTAAGAATAACAGTGAAGAGTAAATAAATTAATAAGTAAAAATAAATAAAAACAAAAAACTAGATTTCTTGGAAACTTTTGCCAAAGTCCGAGGTAATTTCTAGTAAACTAATCATTTCTGGAGAGTATCGTGCTTTGAGGTCTTTTTCAGTTCTTACATGCCTTATCGAAGAAATAAGAGGGTGCGATGAGACTGCAAGCATGTTAAATAGGTCTTCATTCTGCCGCATCCTTGAAACCTTGCAGGTATTTTGGTACCTATATTTTTTGTAGTCCTTATTTTTGGATTCCTGAGCTTCTTCTGACAGTTCTCCGATTGGTAACGACTGATACTCGATTATACTTTGGCCATGAGCCAAAATTTTATGAAGAGTAGGTGTAAGAAGCTTTTCGGCATACTTTTCTTTCAGCAAATTTGTTGTTTCCATTGCATAAACTCCAAAATTTGAACCGTCAACATTTTCTCTTTACTTGGAGCCTTCTTATCACCTCCATATTAACTCCAGTTATACGAGCTGTTACATCTGGTTCTGCCAAAAATCTTTTCGATGTATTTCCATCGTTAGTGTTTCCAAATCCTTGTTTTGGTTTATCCACATCGAGTCCCATTTCATCGCGAAATTTCCTTTGGATATTTTGCTTCCTTATTCTTTCTGCCTCCTTAGTTCCAATACCTTCATCAATATTATCTACATCTTTTTTGAGTGTATATGCAAGTTTCAAAATGAATTCATGCATCTGATTCTGGCATGTAATGGAGATATTCCATATTCATAATTGTGCTCGTCATTTGCTGACTGGTCTTCATTGTTGAAGTTTTTTTGCGTTCTTTTGCAGATGGGATATGACCGTGTTGACTTTGTTTCAGTGATTTCATTCAACACTTTTCCGTCAATCATCGTTAAAAATAATTCGTGGTTTACAACAATAACTACATCATCATTAACCTTATATTCAAAAGGTTGAAGATCAGCGATTTGGCTTTTGATGTCATTCACTTTGCTCCTTATAAGATCTGCAGTTTCCTTTGCATACTGGAACATTATTGGTCGGCAGAAATGAACTGATGATGGGCGAGGGTTTTTCCAATATTCACTGTTTGGACACTTAAGTCTCAGGGGAACAATTGAAGCCATAAACATGTTTGCATCCGTTATTGTTTCACCATCATGTGTTAATATTTTTTGTTTACAGGCACTTTGTCCAGATGATCCATCACAGCCCCACTTGCTTTGTAACGTCAGACTTCTTGGAAGTCCAATTAATTCCTGTTCACTCTTCGTTTCCAAAATTCTTCTTGTTGTGTGATTCAAGATGTCTTGAAGGCTGACTCTGACGTTACTTCACAATTATCCGGAACTGATGCTTTTTTCGTGAGTGTTATGGTCTTATAAGATGGGAGAACATTTACGTTGTGTCTCATTAAGGAACTTCTTAAAATGCCATACTTTTCTTTTGTTAGTCCCAGATCCATAAACAAGGCTAAGGCGTTTGCACTTTCATACTTGATAGGATCTCTTTGAGGAGTGCGAATGCTTGCTTTAGTCCTTTTAACTCTTAGTGGACTTGCTACTGACACTGCCTTGGTTATATCGGTCTTCTGCTTCTCATGATCCTTATTATACTTTATAACTAAGGCTGTTGAAAGATTTTCAGTGGTGATGTCTTCAGTAGCATTGATCAATTTCTGTTTCTGGGTATATGACGAGCACTCCATAATAGATTCCCTTGGCCTTCCTCTAGAGTTTTTTGATGTACTTGGTAAATTATCCGTTTCATCTGTCCTTTCAAAATCAATGCAAAGAAGATTTGATAACCAACAATCATTTTTCTTTAAAAAATTGACTTTCGTTCTATTGGCTGCATTCCATTTTGACTTAATTTTTACATAAAATGATGACAATTTTTTATCGAAATTATCTATTCCTTCAAGTGACCAATTTTCAACTAAAAGGTTATATTTATTTTTTACAGCTATGATGAATTCTTCTTCTGTATGCTTTTTATCGAAATAAATTTCAACTAGATCACTGTAGGTAATTTCCATTTTTAAGTTTTTTTAAACTAAATTGTTTGTTAAAATACAAATACTCGCAGTGTCTATGACTTATCAATTACGTGTTTGCTTTATAACTAATCATTTAAACTATTTTTTTTTATATTTATATACCTACTTCTTTTGTCATGATAGTATGTATTTGTACCTAACATTCTTACTGCATTAAATAAAAAGGATAACACAACAGGTACTTTACCAATCATGAAAACTACCTGATCATACAAAAATATTACCTAAGCCATACCCATGTCCTAATCCTTTAAAATAGAGGTAGTCAAAAAATAAATACATTTTTACATGTAAAAATAATGTTTTTATGACCAGTTGCATTTTAAAGCATATAATAAAAAAAAGCCATAAATGAAAAAAATGACCTTTTTTAATAAAATCTCTCTAAACCGCAAACGGGCAAAAATGGGCAGCTGATTTTCTTAGTAAATGCTTCAGAAATAGTAAAAGATTAAATTCCCGTCGAGTCTAGACCGAAGCCTCTCGAAGGTTTTTTTATAACCCAAATTCACAAAATTGAGCCAAAAACAGCTTTTCGAAAATCTTAAAATTTTTCAATAAAAAAAAAAAAAGTGGATCAGAATTGTAATACAAATAGTCCTTTTATAAGATCAAATAAAAAAAATATAATTTTTGAAGAAGGTTTTTAGATTTTAACACCGAAACTCTGAAACTTTTCATAAAACAAATATTTTTTCTTTGATTTTAAAAATCAGACAACTTGACTACCTGTATCATCCGAATCCTTCGACCGATTTTAAAATTTCTTTCGGCTTTTGAAGCTTCCACTTATACCTAATCCATTAAAAAATTAGTTTTGGATTTTAAGCACACGCGAAAATTGAATTTTGCAAGCACTTTTGCAAAAAGGCGCCACAGTGCGACGCTCTTCCACTTAACTACCCTCATTAAATCTATTAAAAATAATACATAATTCGAAAAAACCTCTTCTCTGTGCAAATTGACATAAAATTTCCTTTATCTTTGAACCTCCCTTTATTAAAACTCACCCTATTAAATCCCCGAAATTTAAAAATCAACAAAAAATAACCTCAACAATTAAACATTTTTCATAAGCACACCAAATTAAAAAAAAATTGAAAAAAAAAAATACCCATACAATTTATAAATTAATCTCAATCAAACATCACCCCGATATATGACCAATAATTAATTGAATCTAGCCAAAAGCTATTCGATCTTCCATAAAATATAGATTAAAATAATTGCATAATATATACAAAATCAACAGCTAACCGACGACGCACAGTGGCGCCAATTGACTTTTTTGGTTGCAAAAATCATAGCTCTTAAGTGAATAAAGATATCGTGATAATTTTTTTTTCTACTTAAAGAAAATTTCCAAGGCTATAAAGTTTGTGAATTTTAAGAAAAAATATTTACAGGGTGTTTCAGAATCTTCAGCTGAAATACGACTTTCTTCTCATAGGAAATTAACTTAATATTTTACCTCAAAACTTGTCAAAAGCAAATAACTGAAGTAAAAACAGGGTGTCTCAAAGTCAAACAAAGTCACAGTGGTGCATAAAGTAAACAAACAATAATTTTTTTAAATATTTCTGCTAGTGTATAAAAAGCCTTTTTTTATTATTTTGCTGCACTTTAGAGTGAAAATATACTACTTCAGTGGTACATTTTGAGTCAAGGTATAGAGAAAGTATGTAAAATGCTATAAAATAATAAAATTTAAGAACAAATCTTTACACGGTGTTCCAGAATTTCGTATTAAAAAAAAAAATGTATCCAAAAAGGTAAATGTAGTATTTTACTTTAAAATAAAAATGTTAATGTTTGCAGTAATTGCAGAATATTTTAAAACTAGTTCAAGTGAAACAGTAGAGCAAAAAAAAAAAAACCATTTAAATTTTGTTTGTGTTGGAAAAAGTTTTTTATTATTATTTCAATAATATATTTTAAGAATAACAGTGAAGAGTAAATAAATTAATAAGTAAAAATAAATAAAAACAAAAAACTAGATTTCTTGGAAACTTTCGCCAAAGTCCGAGGTAATTTCTAGTAAACTAATCATTTCTGGAGAGTATCGTGCTTTGAGGTCTTTTTCAGTTCTTACATGCCTTATCGAAGAAATAAGAGGGTGCGATGAGACTGCAAGCATGTTAAATAGGTCTTCATTCTGCCGCATCCTTGAAACCTTGCAGGTATTTTGGTACCTATATTTTTTGTAGTCCTTATTTTTGGATTCCTGAGCTTCTTCTGACAGTTCTCCGATTGGTAACGACTGATACTCGATTATACTTTGGCCATGAGTCAAAATTTTATGAAGAGGTGTAAGAAGCTTTTCGGGATACTTTTCTTTCAGCAAATTTGTTGTTTCCATTGCATAAACTCCAAAATTTGAACCGTCAACATTTTCTCTGCAGAAGCTTCCACTTATACCTAATCCATTAAAAAAATTAGTTTTGGATTTTAAGCACACGCGAAAATTGAATTTTGCAAGCACTTTTGCAAAAAGGCGCCACAGTGCGACGCTCTTCCACTTAACTACCCTCATTAAATCTATTAAAAATAATACATAATTCGAAAAAACCTCTTCTCTGTGCAAATTGACATAAAATTTCCTTAATTGAAACGCTCTTGTTTATAGTAATTAAATTAATTTTTATTTCAATAATTTTGTTTCCAAACATATCAAACAAATCTATTTCAATATTTTTCTAAACAAATATCATGAAGCGCACATGCAAAGTACATAAATGTATATAATGAAACACACATACACATAAATCTAACGATGCGTTGACGATTTTCATCCTCGATTTGAAAACCGCATACCAGACTCAGATTTTTTTTATATCAAATTTGTCTCAAATTTGACCTGCGGTAGCTCATAGCGAGTAAAGATCATGAAAACAAAAACAATTAACACGATTCCTAAAAAGAGAGAAGCAAACAGGTTTTTTTCCGTTCGTTTTTTCTCATAGCTCTTGAAGGAGTAGAAGAAATAAGAAAACAAAAAAAATTGTGCGTTTTTTTTTCGTGTGTAGCTCTCCCATAGGTAAGAGTAGTAGAGAAAATAAATTGAAATGTTGTCCCTTCTCTAAGAAGTTTAACTTTTAAGAAAGCTCTTTTTTTGTACTAATTTCGTTTTCATGGACATTTTTTCCCATATGGATGCTACATCTGTATAGTTTATTATCTGTGATATAAGATAAACTCGTAGATTAATGATAACAAAAGAAAAAACAAATAAGCAAACTGAAACTTCTATGCTGCAAAGAATGTGTTAAATGTAATGTATAAGTAGGTAAGTAAATGAAAGAAATTATATGAACAAAAAAAAAAGGAATACTGCAAATTAAGAGATTAAGAAAATGAATGTTACAATAAAGGTATTCACGCTGTAAACACTGGATAAGTTTACCATTTGGTTAATGAACTGTCACATTTTGTATGAGAAATGATTTACACAATTTGGTTAAAATTCTCCAAGGATTTTGCTGGATAAAATTAACCAAATTTTTTTGGTAAACTTAACCAAACGTCATTGTGACTTTTAGAATAAGGCGTGTTCAGAAATATGATAATTAGGTATCTCAGAGAACTAAAAAAACTCTGCCCGTGATCTGTAACTATCGCATTGAGATTAGTTGGCGATGAAAGTTGTGAATAAAAAAGTTGTTTATAAAAAAAATAATTAGGAAATCCACATTTTCTGACTATTGATCAGCATTGATTATTTACACAAATCCATATAATGGGCCATATGGATATACAAAAGTATAAATGCTTTTACTTGTATTTGTTATGGTTTCCGAATTGCCATCGAAGTGAAAGGAACCCTTTATTCTTTTTATTCTTCTTTCATCAAATTTCAGTTGAGTTGAGCTCAGGATAACTTTTACTGCCGAAAATGAAAGTGAACTAAACTGAAAGATCCTGCACCATTATGGGCGTGCCATATGATTTTTCTTGTATTCGCTCATCTTCGTTCGATCAGTGCCATGAGTTTGCGACTATTACAGTTCTACATTTAACCCCGAAATCGTTTTCTCATATAATTCCCGTCAGGGTAAAAAAAACCTGTTTTTTCGTGTACCTTACATTTTTTTCCGTTCCGAGACATTTCAAGTTAGGTAGTTTGGGAGAGGTTCTACATTTAAAAATAACTTCGAAATCTGAACACGCTTATTTGTATACATATTTTAGAGTTTCATATTTGACGTTTAACGAACAGCTGATTCAATTACACCGCATTTAACCAAATGAATTAAAAGGGCGTTCACGCAAACTTTTGTGTAAACTTATCATTTTACATAATTGGTAAACTTACGACGTTGCGTGAATACCCTTAATATTTTAGTTTTTAATTGATGATGTTGATTAGATGAGGATGATGATGTTGGTGGGCTCTCTTCCAGATGTATGACGTCGATTTTAGTTGTTCCAATAGCCCTTTCTAGATCGTCGGTACATTTAATGAGAATAGGTGTACAGTTGAACATTTCTGGTATGAGAAGAAGAAATGAGTTTCTGTTTTTTTAGTCTCAGAGCTTGACGTTGATTTTGATAATTTCTATTTGTAAGACTTTCATTGACATAGAGAAATTTTGTAGATTTCGTTGGAGTGCAATTGCTCGAAAGGGATTTTGTTTGTCGCTCTTATCAAAAAATTTTATAATTATGTTTGAGTCATTATAGTTAATGAACTTCATCAACCTGTGTATTGCGCTTAGTTTCAAGTGTATTTTTTATTAAACATTGAGTAAGCTCCTTCTTCATATCTACCCCCCATTTGTTTGGCTCCG